>CAUVZT010000002.1:2400000-3600000 GCA_963556525.1 Cochlearia excelsa
CAAGTACAAACCTCATTCAGACACTTATAAGCACACATGTTGCATGAAACTTGGTTTAGAGTCCTAGAAACGCATTGTTAGATGTTTCATAAGTTCGTCAAACTTGCACAAAGCTCATTGAGACACTTATATGCACTCATGTTAAATGAAACTTGGTTAAGAGTCCTAGAAACGCGTTGTTAGATGTTTCATAAGTTCGTCAAACAAGTACAAAGCACATTGAGACACATATAAGCACTCATGTTGAATGAAACTTGGTTTAGAGTCCTAGTAACGCGTTCTTAGATGTTTCATAAGTTCGTCAAACTAGTTCAAAGCTCATTGAGACACTTATATGCACTCATGTTGAATGAAACTTGGTTAAGACTCCTAGAAACGCGTTCTTAAATGTTTCATAAGCTCGTCAAACCAGTACAAACTTCATTGAGACACTTATAAGCAATCATGTTGCATGAAACTTGATTTAGAGTCATAGAAACGCGTTGTTAGATGTTCCATAAGTTCGTCAAACTAGTAGAAAGCTCATTGAGACACTTATAAGCACTCATGTTGCATGAAACTTGGTTTAGAGTCCTAGAAATGCGTTGTTAGATGTTTCATAAGTTTGGGAAACTTGTACAAAGCCCATTGAGGAACTTATAAGTACTCATGTAGCATTAAACTTGGTTTAAAGTCCTAGAAACCACATTGTTAGACGTTTCATAAGTTTGTCAAACTTGTACAAAGCTCATTGAGACACTTATAAGCACTCATGTTGCATGAAACTTGGTTTAAAGTCCTAGAAACGCGTTGTTAGATGTATCATAAGTTCGTCAAACTAGTACAAAGCTCATTGAGACACTTATAAGCACTCATGTTGCATGAAACTTGGTTTAGAGTCCTAGAAACACGTTGTTAGATGTTTCATAAGTTCGTCAACCTTGTACAAAGCTCATTGAGACACTTATATGCACTCATGTTGAATGAAACTTGGTTAAGACTCCTAGAAACGCGTTCTTAGATGTTTCATTAGTTCGTCAAACTAGTACAAACCTCATTGAGACACTTATAAGCACTCATGTTGCATGAAACTTGGTTTAGAGTACTAGAAACGCGTTGTTAGATGTTTCATAAGTTCGTCAAACAAGTACAAAGCTCATTGAGACATTTATAAGCACTCATGGTGCATGAAACTTGGTTTAGAGTCCTAGAAACGCATTGTTAGATGTTTCATAAGTTCGTCAAAATAGTACAAAGCTCATTGAGACACTTATAAGCACTCATGTTGCATGAAACTTGGTTTAGAGTCCTAGAAACGTGTTGTTAGATGTTTCATAAGTTCGTCAAACTTGTACAAAGCTCATTGAGACACTTATAATCACTCATGTTGCATGAAACTTCGTTTAGAATCCTAGCAACCACGTTGTTCGATGTTTCATAAGTTCGTGAAACTAGTACAAACTCATTGAGACACTTATTATCACTCATGATGTATGAAATTTTGTTTAAAGTCCTAGAAACGCGTTGTTAGATGTTTCATAAGTTCGTGAAACTTGTACAAAGCTCATTGAGGAACTTATAAGTACTCACGTAGCATTAAACTTGGTTTAGAGTCCTAGAAAGGCGTTTTTATTGTTTCATAAGTTCGTCAAACTTGTACAAAGCTCATTGAAACACTTATAAGCACTCATGTTGCATGAAACTAGGTTTAGAGTCCTAGCAACCACATTGTTAGACGTTTCATAAGTTCGTAAAACTTGTACAAAGTTGATTGAGACACTTATAAGCACTCATGTTGCATGAAACTTGATTTAGAGTCATAGAAACGCGTTGTTAGATATTTCATAAGTTCGTCAAACTAGTACAAAGTTCATTGAGACACTTATAAGCACTCATGTTGCAAGAAACTTGATTTAGAGTCCTAGAAACGCGTTGTTAGATGTTTCATAAGTTCGTCAAACTAGTACAAAGCTCATTGAGACACTTATAAGCACGCATGTTGCATGAAACTTGGTTTAGAGTCCTAGAAACGCGTTGTTAGATGTTTCATAAGTTCGTCAAATTAGAACAAAGCTCATTGAGACACTTATAAGCACTCATGTTGCATGAAACTTGGTTTAGAGTACTAGAAAGGCGTTGTTAGTTGTTTCATAAGTTCGTCAAACTTGTACAAAGCTCATTAAGACATTTATTATCACTCAAGATGCATGAAATATGGTTTAAAGACCTAGAAATGCGTTGTTAGATGTTTCATAAGTTCGTGAAACTTGTACAAATCTCATTGCGGAACTTATAAGTACTCATGTAGCATGAAACTTGGTTTAGAGTCGTAGAAAGGCATTGTTAGTTGTTTCATAAGTTCGTCAAACTTGTACAAAGCTCATTGAGACACTTATATGCACTCATGTTGAATTAAACTTGGTTAAGACTCCTAGAAACGTGTTCGTAGATGTTTCATAAGTTCGTCAAACTTGTACAAAGCTCATTGAGACACTTATAACCACTCATGTTGCATGAAATTTGGTTTAAAGTCCTAGAAACGCGTTGTTAGATGTTTCATAAGTTCGTCAAACTTGTACAAAGCTCATTGACACACTTATATGCACTCATGTCGAATGAAACTTGGTTAAGACTCCTAGAAACGCGTTCTTAGATGTTTCATAAGTTCGTCAAACTAGTACAAAGCTCATTGAGACACTTATAAGCACTCATGTTGCATGAAACTTGGTTTAGAGTCCTAGAAAAGCGTTCTTAGATGTTTCATAAGTTCGTCAAACTAGTACAAACCTCATTGAGACACTTTTAAGCACTCATGTTGCATGAAACTTGGTTTAGAGTCCTAGAAACGCGTTTGTAGATGTTTCATAAGTTCGTCAAACTAGTACAAAGCTCATTGAGACACTTATAAGCACTCATGTTGCACGAAACTTGGTTTAGAGTCCTAGAAACGCGTTGTTAGATGTTTCATAAGTTCGTCAAACTTGTACAAAGCTCATTGAGACACTTATATGCACTCATGTTAAATGAAACTTGGTTAAGACTCCTAGAAACGCGTTCTTAGATGGTTCATAAGTTCGTCAAACTAGTACAAACCTCATTGAGACACTTATAAGCACTCATGTTGCATGAAACTTGGTTTAGAGTCCTAGAAACGCGTTGTTGGATGTTTCATAAGTTCGTAAAACAAGTACAAAGCTCATTGAGACACTTATAAGCACTCATGTTGCATGAAACTTGGTTTAGAGTCCTAGAAACGCGTTGTTAGATGTTTCATAAGTTCATCAAACTTGTACAAACCTCATTGAGACACTTATATGCACTCATGTTGAATGAAACTTGGTAAAGACTCCTAGAAACGGGTTCTTAGATGTTTCATAAGTTCTTCAAACAAGTACAAACCTCATTCAGACACTTATAAGCACACATGTTGCAAGAAACTTGGTTTAGAGTCCACTTATAAGCACTCATGTTGCATGAAACTAGGTTTAGAGTCCTAGCAACCACATTGTTAGACGTTTCATAAGTTCGTAAAACTTGTACAAAGTTGATTGAGACACTTATAAGCACTCATGTTGCATGAAACTTGATTTAGAGTCATAGAAACGCGTTGTTAGATATTTCATAAGTTCGTCAAACTAGTACAAAGTTCATTGAGACACTTATAAGCACTCATGTTGCATGAAACTAGGTTTAGAGTCCTAGCAACCACATTGTTAGACGTTTCATAAGTTCGTAAAACTTGTACAAAGTTGATTGAGACACTTATAAGCACTCATGTTGCATGAAACTTGATTTAGAGTCATAGAAACGCGTTGTTAGATATTTCATAAGTTCGTCAAACTAGTACAAAGTTCATTGAGACACTTATAAGCACTCATGTTGCAAGAAACTTGATTTAGAGTCCTAGAAACGCGTTGTTAGATGTTTCATAAGTTCGTCAAACTAGTACAAAGCTCATTGAGACACTTATAAGCACTCATGTTGCATGAAACTTGGTTTAGAGTCCTAGAAACGCGTTGTTGGATGTTTCATAAGTTCGTAAAACAAGTACAAAGCTCATTGAGACACTTATAAGCACTCATGTTGCATGAAACTTGGTTTAGAGTCCTAGAAACGCATTGTTAGATGTTTCATAAGTTCGTCAAACTTGCACAAAGCTCATTGAGACACTTATATTCACTCATGTTGAATGAAAGTTTGTTAAGAGTCCTAGAAACGCGTTGTTAGATGTTTCATAAGTTCGTCAAACAAGTACAAAGCTCATTGAGACACTTATAAGCACTCATATTGAATGAAACTTGGTTTAGAGTCCTAGAAACGCGTTCTTAGATGTTTCATAAGTTCGTCAAACTAGTTCAAAGCTCATTGAAACACTTATATGCACTCATGTTGAATGAAACTTGGTTAAGACTCCTAGAAACGCGTTCTTAGATGTTTCATAAGTTCGTCAAACTAGTACAAACTTCATTGAGACACTTATAAGCAATCATGTTGCATGAAACTTTATTTAGAGTCCTAGAAACGCGTTGTTAGATGTTTCATAAGTTCGTCAAACAAGTACAAAGCTCATTGAGACACTTATAAGCACTCATGTTGCATGAAACTTGGTTTAGAGTCCTAGAAATGCGTTGTTGGATGTTTCATAAGTTCGTGACACTTGTACAAAGCCCATTGAAGAATTTATAAGTACTCATGTAGCATTAAACATGGTTTAGAGTCCTAGCAACCACATTGTTAGACGTTTCATATGTGTCAAACTTGTACAAAGCTCATTGAGATACTTATAAGCACTCATGTTGCATGAAACATGGTTTAAAGTCCTAGAAACGCGTTGTTAGATGTTTCATAAGTTCATCAAACTAGTACAAAGCTCATTGAGACACTTATAAGCACTCATGTTGCATGAAACTTGGTTTAGTGTCCTAGAAACGCGTTGTTAGATGTTTCATAAGTTCGTCAAACTTGTACAAAGCTCATTGAGACACTTATATGCACTCATGTTGAATTAAACTTGGTTAAGACTCCTAGAAACGCGTTCGTAGATGTTTCATAAGTTCGTCAAACTTGTACAAAGCTCATTGAGACACTTATAATCACTCATGTTGCATGAAATTTGGTTTAAAGTCCTAGAAACGCGTTGTTAGTTGTTTCATAAGTTCGTCAAACTTGTACAAAGCTCATTGAGACACTTATATGCACTCATGTCGAATGAAACTTGGTTAAGACTCCTACAAACGCGTTCTTAGATGTTTCATAAGTTCGTCAAACTAGTACAAAGCTCATTGAGACACTTTTAAGCACTCATGTTGCATGAAACTTGGTTTAGAGTCCTAGAAACGCGTTTTTAGATGTTTCATAAGTTCGTCAAACTAGTACAAAGCTCATTGAGACACTTATAAGCACTCATGTTGCACGAAACTTGGTTTAGAGTCCTAGAAACGCGTTGTTAGATGTTTCATAAGTTCGTCAAACTTGTACAAAGCTCATTGAGACACTTATATACACTCATGTTGAATGAAACTTGGTTAAGACTCCTAGAAACGCGTTCTTAGATGGTTCATAAGTTCGTCAAACTAGTACAAACCTCATTGAGACACTTATAAGCACTCATGTTGCATGAAACTTGGTTTAGAGTCCTAGAAACGCGTTGTTGGATGTTTCATAAGTTCGTAAAACAAGTACAAAGCTCATTGAGACACTTATAAGCACTCATGTTGCATGAAACTTGGTTTAGAGTCCTAGAAACGCGTTGTTAGATGTTTCATAAGTTCATCAAACTTGTACAAACCTCATTGAGACACTTATATGCACTCATGTTGAATGAAACTTGGTAAAGACTCCTAGAAACGGGTTCTTAGATGTTTCATAAGTTCTTCAAACAAGTACAAACCTCATTCAGACACTTATAAGCACACATGTTGCATGAAACTTGTTTTAGAGTCCTAGAAACGCATTGTTAGATGTTTCATAAGTTCGTCAAACTTGCACAAAGCTCATTGAGACACTTATATTCACTCATGTTGAATGAAACTTTGTTAAGAGTCCTAGAAACGCGTTGTTAGATGTTTCATAAGTTCGTCAAACAAGTACAAAACTTATTGAGACACTTATAAGCAATCATATTGAATGAAACTTGGTTTAGAGTCCTAGAAACGCGTTCTTAGATGTTTCATAAGTTCGTCAAACTAGTTCAAAGCTCATTGAAACACTTATATGCACTCATGTTGAATGAAACTTGGTTAAGACTCCTAGAAACGCGTTCTTAGATGTTTCATAAGTTCGTCAAACTAGTACAAACTTCATTGAGACACTTATAAGCAATCATGTTGCATGAAACTTTATTTAGAGTCCTAGAAACGCGTTGTTAGATGTTTCATAAGTTCGTCAAACTTGTACAAAGCTCATTGAGACACTTATAAGCACTCATGTTGCATGAAACTTGGTTTAGAGTCCTAGAAATGCGTTGTTAGATGTTTCATAAGTTCGTGACACTTGTACAAAGCCCATTGAAGAATTTATAAGTACTCATGTAGCATTAAACATGGTTTAGAGTCCTAGCAACCACATTGTTAGACGTTACATAAGTGTCAAACTTGTACAAAGCTCATTGAGATACTTATAAGCACTCATGTTGCATGAAACATGATTTAAAGTCCTAGAAACGCGTTGTTAGATGTTTCATAAGTTCATCAAACTAGTACAAAGCTCATTAAGACACTTATAAGCACTCATGTTGCATGAAACTTGGTTTAGTGTCCTAGAAACGCGTTGTTAGATGTTTCATAAGTTCGTCAAACTTGTACAAAGCTCATTGAGACACTTATATGCACTCATGTTGAATTAAACTTGGTTAAGACTCCTAGAAACGCGTTCGTAGATGTTTCATAAGTTCGTCAAACTTGTACAAAGCTCATTGAGACACTTATAACCACTCATGTTGCATGAAATTTGGTTTAAAGTCCTAGAAACGCGTTGATAGTTGTTTCATAAGTTCGTCAAACTTGTACAAAGCTCATTGAGACACTTATATGCACTCATGTCGAATGAAACTTGGTTAAGACTCCTACAAACGCGTTCTTAGATGTTTCATAAGTTCGTCAAACTAGTACAAAGCTCATTGAGACACTTATAAACACTCATGTTGCATGAAACTTGGTTTAGAGTCCTAGAAACGCGTTCTTAGATGTTTCATAAGTTCGTCAAACTAGTACAAACCTCATTGAGACACTTTTAAGCACTCATGTTGCATGAAACTTGGTTTAGAGTCCTAGAAACGCGTTTTTAGATGTTTCATAAGTTCGTCATACTAGTACAAAGTTCATTGAGACACTTATAAGCACTCATGTTGCACGAAACTTGGTTTAGAGTCCTAGAAACGCGTTGTTAGATGTTTCATAAGTTTGTCAAACTTGTACAAAGCTCATTGAGACACTTATATGCACTCATGTTGAATGAAACTTGGTTAAGACTCCTAGAAACACGTTCTTAGATGGTTCATAAGTTCGTCAAACTAGTACAAACCTCATTGAGACACTTATAAGCACTCATGTTGCATGAAACTTGGTTTAGAGTCCTAGAAACGCGTTGTTAGATGTTTCATAAGTTCGTCAAACTAGTACAAACCTCATTGAGACACTTATAAGCACTCATGTTGCATGAAACTTGGTTTAGAGTCCTAGAAACGTGTTGTTAGATGTTTCATAAGTTCGTCAAACAAGTACAAACCTCATTGAGACACTTATAAGCACTCATGTTGCATGAAACTTAGTTTAGAGTCCTAGAAACGCGTTGTTAGATGTTTCATAAGTTCGTCAAACTAGTACAAAGCTCATTGAGACACTTATAAGCACTCATGTTGCATGAAACTTTGTTTAGAGTCCTAGAAACGCGTTGTTAGATGTTTCATAAGTTCGTCAAACTTGTACAAAGCTCATTGAGACACTTATATGCACTCATGTTGAATGAAACTTGGTTAAGACTCCTAGAAACGGGTTCTTAGATGTTTCATAAGTTCGTCAAACTAGTACAAACCTCATTGAGACACTTATAAGCACTCATGTTGCATGAAACTTGGTTTAGAGTCCTAGAAACGCGTTGTTAGATGTTTCATAAGTTCGTCAAACAAGTACAAAGCTCATTGAGACACTTATAAGCACTCATGTTGCATGAAACTTGGTTTAGTGTCCTAGAAACGCGTTGTTAGATGTTTCATAAGTTCGTCAAACTTGTACAAAGCTCATTGAGACACTTATATGCACTCATGTTGAATTAAACTTGGTTAAGACTCCTAGAAACGCGTTCGTAGATGTTTCATAAGTTCGTCAAACTTGTACAAATCTCATTGAGACACTTATAACCACTCATGTTGCATGAAAATTGGTTTAAAGTCCTAGAAACTCGTTGTTAGATGTTTCATAAGTTCGTCAAACTTGTACAAAGCTCATTGAGACACTTATATGCACTCATGTCGAATGAAACTTGGTTAAGACTCCTAGAAACGCGTTCTTAGATGTTTCATAAGTTCGTCAAACTAGTACAAAGCTCATTGAGACACTTATAAGCACTCATGTCGCATGAAACTTGGTTTAGAGTCCTAGAAACGCGTTCTTAGATGTTTCATAAGTTCGTCAAACTAGTACAAACCTCATTGAGACACTTTTAAGCACTCATGTTGCATGAAACTTGGTTTAGAGTCCTAGAAACGCGTTGTTAGATGTTTCATAAGTTCGTCAAACAAGTACAAAGCTCATTGAGACACTTATAAGCACTCATGTTGGTTGAAACTTGGTTTAGAGTCCTAGAAACGCGTTTTTAGATGTTTCATAAGTTCGTCAAACTAGTACAAAGCTCATTGAGAAACTTATAAGCACTCATGTTGCATGAAACTTGGTTTAGAGTCCTAGAAACGCGTTGTTAGATGTTTCATAAGTTCGTCAAACTTGTACAAAGCTCATTGAGACACTTATATGCACTCATGTTGAATGAAACTTGGTTAAGACTCCTAGAAACGCGTTCTTAGATGGTTCATAAGTTCGTCAAACTAGTACAAACCTCATTGAGACACTTATAAGCACTCATGTTGCATGAAACTTGGTTTAGAGTCCTAGAAACGTGTTGTTAGATGTTTCATAAGTTTGTCAAACAAGTACAAACCTCATTGAGACACTTATAAGCACTCATGTTGCATGAAACTTGGTTTAGAGTCCTAGAAACGTGTTGTTAGATGTTTCATAAGTTCGTCAAACTAGTACAAACCTCATTGAGACACTTATAAGCACTCATGTTGCATGAAACTTAGTTTAGAGTCCTAGAAACGCGTTGTTAGATGTTTCATAAGTTCGTCAAACTAGTACAAATCTCATTGAGACACTTATAAGCACTCATGTTGCATGAAACTTTGTTTAGAGTCCTAGAAACGCGTTGTTAGATGTTTCATAAGTTCGTCAAACTTGTACAAAGCTCATTGAGAAACTTATATGCACTCATGTTGAATGAAACTTGGTTAAGACTCCTAGAAACGCGTTCTTAGATGTTTCATAAGTTCGTCAAACTAGTACAAAGCTCATTGAGACACTTATAAGCACTCATATTGCATGAAACTTGGTTTAGAGTCCTAGAAACGCGTTTTTAGATGTTTCATAAGTTCGTCAAACTAGTACAAAGCTCATTGAGACACTTATAAGCACTCATGTTGCATGAAACTTGGTTTAGAGTCCTAGAAACGCGTTGTTAGATATTTCATAAGTTCGTCAAACTTGTACAAACCTCATTGAGACACTTATAAGCACTCATGTTGCATGAAACTTGGTTTAGAGTCCTAGAAACGTGTTGTTAGATGTTTCATAAGTTCGTCAAACTAGTACAAACCTCATTGAGACACTTATAAGCACTCATGTTGCATGAAACTTAGTTTAGAGTCCTAGAAACGCGTTGTTAGATGTTTCATAAGTTCGTCAAACTAGTACAAATCTCATTGAGACACTTATAAGCACTCATGTTGCATGAAACTTTGTTTAGAGTCCTAGAAACGCGTTGTTAGATGTTTCATAAGTTCGTCAAACTTGTACAAAGCTCATTGAGAAACTTATATGCACTCATGTTGAATGAAACTTGGTTAAGACTCCTAGAAACGCGTTCTTAGATGTTTCATAAGTTCGTCAAACTAGTACAAAGCTCATTGAGACACTTATAAGCACTCATATTGCATGAAACTTGGTTTAGAGTCCTAGAAACGCGTTTTTAGATGTTTCATAAGTTCGTCAAACTAGTACAAAGCTCATTGAGACACTTATAAGCACTCATGTTGCATGAAACTTGGTTTAGAGTCCTAGAAACGCGTTGTTAGATATTTCATAAGTTCGTCAAACTTGTACAAAGCTCGTTGAGACACTTATATGCACTCATGTTGAATGAAACTTGGTTAAGACTCCTAGAAACGCGTTCTTAGATGGTTCATAAGTTCGTCAAACTAGTACAAACCTCATTGAGACACTTATAAGCACTCATGTTGCATGAAACTTGGTTTAGAGTCCTAGAAACGTGTTGTTAGATGTTTCATAAGTTCGTCAAACAAGTACAAACCTCATTGAAACACTTATAAGCACTCATGTTGCATGAAACTTAGTTTAGAGTCCTAGAACCGCGTTGTTAGATGTTTCATAAGTTCGTCAAACTAGTACAAAGCTCATTGAGACACTTATAAGCACTCATGTTGCATAAAACTTTGTTTAGAGTCCTAGAAACGCGTTGTTAGATGTTTCATAAGTTCGTCAAACTTGTACAAAGCTCATTGAGACACTTATATGCACTCATGTTGAATGAAACTTGGTTAAGACTCCTAGAAACGCGTTCTTAGATGTTTCATAAGTTCGTCAAACTAGTACAAACCTCATTGAGACACTTATAAGCACTCATGTTGCATGAAACTTGGTTTAGAGTCCTAGAAACGCGTTGTTAGATGTTTCATAAGTTCGTCAAACAAGTACAAAGCTCATTGAGACACTTATAAGCACTCATGTTGCATGAAACTTGGTTTAGAGTCCTAGAAACGCGTTTTTAGATGTTTCATAAGTTCGTCAAACTAGTACAAAGTTCATTGAGACACTTATAAGCACTCATGTTGCATGAAACTTGGTTTAGAGTCCTAGAAACGCGTTTTTAGATGTTTCATAAGTTCGTCAAACAAGTACAAAGCTCATTGAGATACTTATAAGCACTCATGTTGCATGAAACATGGTTTAAAGTCCTAGAAACGCGTTGTTAGATGTTTCATAAGTTCATCAAACTAGTACAAAGCTCATTGAGACACTTATAAGCACTCATGTTGCATGAAACTTGGTTTAGTGTCCTAGAAACGCGTTGTTAGATGTTTCATAAGTTCGTCAAACTTGTACAAAGCTCATTGAGACACTTATATGCACTCATGTTGAAATAAACTTGGTTAAGACTCCTAGAAACGCGTTCGTAGATGTTTCATAAGTTCGTCAAACTTGTACAAAGCTCATTGAGACACTTATAACCACTCATGTTGCATGAAATTTGGTTTAAAGTCCTAGAAACGCGTTGTTAGATGTTTCATAAGTTCGTCAAACTTGTACAAAGCTCATTGAGACACTTATATGCACTCATGTCGAATGAAACTTGGTTAAGACTCCTAGAAACGCGTTCTTAGATGTTTCATAAGTTCGTCAAACTAGTACAAAGCTCATTGAGACACTTATAAGCACTCATGTCGCATGAAACTTGGTTTAGAGTCCTAGAAACGCGTTCTTAGATGTTTCATAAGTTCGTCAAACTAGTACAAACCTCATTGAGACACTTTTAAGCACTCATGTTGCATGAAACTTGGTTTAGAGTCCTAGAAACGCGTTGTTAGATGTTTCATAAGTTCGTCAAACAAGTACAAAGCTCATTGAGACACTTATAAGCACTCATGTTGGTTGAAACTTGGTTTAGAGTCCTAGAAACGCGTTTTTAGATGTTTCATAAGTTCGTCAAACTAGTACAAAGCTCATTGAGACATTTATAAGCACTCATGTTGCATGAAACTTGGTTTAGAGTCCTAGAAACGCGTTGTTAGATGTTTCATAAGTTCGTCAAACTTGTACAAAGCTCATTGAGACACTTATATGCACTCATGTTGAATGAAACTTGGTTAAGACTCCTAGAAACGCGTTCTTAGATGGTTCATAAGTTCGTCAAACTAGTACAAACCTCATTGAGACACTTATAAGCACTCATGTTGCATGAAACTTGGTTTAGAGTCCTAGAAACGTGTTGTTAGATGTTTCATAAGTTTGTCAAACAAGTACAAACCTCATTGAGACACTTATAAGCACTCATGTTGCATGAAACTTGGTTTAGAGTCCTAAAAACGTGTTGTTAGATGTTTCATAAGTTCGTCAAACTAGTACAAACCTCATTGAGACACTTATAAGCACTCATGTTGCATGAAACTTAGTTTAGAGTCCTAGAAACGCGTTGTTAGATGTTTCATAAGTTCGTCAAACTAGTACAAAGCTCATTGAGACACTTATAAGCACTCATGTTGCATGAAACTTTGTTTAGAGTCCTAGAAACGCGTTGTTAGATGTTTCATAAGTTCGTCAAACTTGTACAAAGCTCATTGAGACACTTATATGCACTCATGTTGAATGAAACTTGGTTAAGACTCCTAGAAACGCGTTCTTAGATGTTTCATAAGTTCGTCAAACTAGTACAAAGCTCATTGAGACACTTATAAGCACTCATATTGCATGAAACTTGGTTTAGAGTCCTAGAAACGCGTTGTTAGATGTTTCATAACTTCGTCAAACTAGTACAAACCTCATTGAGACACTTATAAGCACTCATGTTGCATGAAACTTGGTTTAGAGTCCTAGAAACGCGTTGTTAGATATTTCATAAGTTCGTCAAACAAGTACAAACCTCATTGAGACACTTATAAGCACTCATGTTGCATGAAACTTGGTTAAGACTCCTAGAAACGCGTTGTAAGATGTTTCATAAGTTCGTCAAACTAGTACAAACCTCATTGAGACACTTATAAGCACTCATGTTGCATGAAACTTGGTTTAGAGTCCTAGAAACGGGTTGTTAGATGTTTCATAAGTTCGTCAAACTTGCACAAAGCTCATTGAGACACTTATATGCACTCATGTTGAATGAAACTTGGTTAAGACTCCTAGAAACACGTTCTTAGATGTTTCATAAGTTCGTCAAACTAGTACAAACCTCATTGAGACACTTATAAGCACTCATGTTGCTTGAAACTTGGTTTAGAGTCCTAGAAACGCGTTTTTAGATGTTTCATAAGTTCGTCAAACTAGTACAAAGCTCATTGAGACACTTATAAGTACTCATGTTGCATGAAACTTGGTTTAGAGTCCTAGAAACGCGTTGTTAGATGTTTCATAAGTTCGTCAAACTTGTACAAAGGTCATTGAGACACTTATATGCACTCATGTTGAATGAAACTTGGTTAAGACTCCTAGAAACGCGTTCTTAGATGGTTCATAAGTTCGTCAAACTAGTACAAACCTCATTGAGACACTTATAAGCACTCATGTTGCATGAAACTTGGTTTAGAGTCCTAGAAACGTGTTGTTAGATGTTTCATAAGTTCGTCAAACAAGTACAAACTTCATTGAGACACTTATAAGCACTCATGTTGCAAAAAACTTAGTTAAGAGTCCTAGAAACGCGTTGTTAGATGTTTCATAAGTTCGTCAAACTAGTACAAAGCTCATTGAGACACTTATAAGCACTCATGTTGCATGAAACTTGGTTTAGAGTCCTAGAAACGCGTTGTTAGATGTTTCATAAGTTCGTCAAACTTGTACAAAGCTCATTGAGACACTTATATGCACTCATGTTGAATGAAACTTGGTTAAGACTCCTAGAAACGCGTTCTTAGATGTTTCATAAGTTCGTCAAACTAGTACAAACCTCATTGAGACACTTATAAGCACTCATGTTGCATGAAACTTGGTTTAGAGTCCTAGAAACGTGTTGTTAGATGTTTAATAAGTTCGTCAAACAAGTACAAAGCTCATTGAGACACTTATAAGCACTCATGTTGCATGAAACTTGGTTTAGAGTCCTAGAAACGCATTTTTAGATGTTTCATAAGTTCGTCAAACTAGTACAAAGCTCATTGAGACACTTATAAGCACTCATGTTGCATGAAACTTGGTTTAGAGTCCTAGAAACGCGTTTTTAGATGTTTCATAAGTTCGTCAAACATGTACAAAGCTCATTGAGATACTTATAAGCACTCATGTTGCATGAAACATGGTTTAAAGTCCTAGAAACGCGTTGTTAGATGTTTCATAAGTTCATCAAACTAGTACAAAGCTCATTGAGACACTTATAAGCACTCATGTTGCATGAAACTTGGTTTAGTGTCCTAGAAACGCGTTGTTAGATGTTTCATAAGTTCGTCAAACTTGTACAAAGCTCATTGAGACACTTATATGCACTCATGTTGAATTAAACTTGGTTAAGACTCCTAGAAACGCGTTCGTAGATGTTTCATAAGTTCGTCAAACTTGTACAAAGCTCATTGAGACACTTATAACCACTCATGTTGCATGAAATTTGGTTTAAAGTCCTAGAAACGCGTTGTTAGATGTTTCATAAGTTCGTCAAACTTGTACAAAGCTCATTGAGACACTTATATGCACTCATGTCGAATGAAATTGGTTAAGACTCCTAGAAACGCGTTCTTAGATGTTTCATAAGTTTGTCAAACTAGTACAAAGCTCATTGAGACACTTATAAGCACTCATGTTGCATGAAACTTGGTTTAGAGTCCTAGAAACGCGTTCTTAGATGTTTCATAAGTTCGTCAAACTAGTACAAACCTCATTGAGACACTTTTAAGCACTCATGTTGCATGAAACTTGGTTTAGAGTCATAGAAACGCGTTGTTAGATGTTTCATAAGTTCGTCAAACAAGTACAAAGCTCATTGAGACACTTATAAGCACTCATGTTGCTTGAAACTTGGTTTAGAGTCCTAGAAACGCGTTTTTAGATGTTTCATAAGTTCGTAAAACTAGTACAAAGCTCATTGAGACACTTATAAGCACTCATGTTGCATGAAACTTGGTTTAGAGTCCTAGAAACGCGTTGTTAGATGTTTCATAAGTTCGTCAAACTTGTACAAAGCTCATTGAGACACTTATATGCACTCATGTTGAATGAAACTTGGTTAAGACTCCTAGAAACGCGTTCTTAGATGGTTCATAAGTTCGTCAAACTAGTACAAACCTCATTGAGACACTTATAAGCACTCATGTTGCATGAAACTTGGTTTAGAGTCCTAGAAACGTGTTGTTAGATGTTTCATAAGTTCGTCAAACAAGTACAAACCTCATTGAGACACTTATAAGCACTCATGTTGCATGAAACTTGGTTTAGAGTCCTAGAAACGTGTTGTTAGATGTTTCATAAGTTCGTCAAACAAGTACAAAGCTCATTGAGACACTTATAAGCACTCATGTTGCATGAAACTTGGTTTAGAGTCCTAGAAACGCGTTGTTAGATGTTTCATAACTTCGTCAACCTAGTACAAACCTCATTGAGACACTTATAAGCACTCATGTTGCATGAAACTTGGTTTAGAGTCCTAGAAACGCGTTGTTAGATATTTCATAAGTTCGTCAAACAAGTACAAACCTCATTGAGACACTTATAAGCACTCATGTTGCATGAAACTTGGTTTAGAGTCCTAGAAACGCGTTTTTAGATGTTTCATAAGTTCGTCAAACTAGTATAAAGTTCATTGAGACACTTATAAGCACTCATGTTGCATGAAACTTGGTTTAGAGTCCTAGAAACGCGTTTTTAGATGTTTCATAAGTTCGTCAAACAAGTACAAAGCTCATTGAGATACTTATAAGCACTCATGTTGCATGAAACATGGTTTAAAGTCCTAGAAACGCGTTGTTAGATGTTTCATAAGTTCATCAAACTAGTACAAAGCTCATTGAGACACTTATAAGCACTCATGTTGCATGAAACTTGGTTTAGTGTCCTAGAAACGCGTTGTTAGATGTTTCATAAGTTCGTCAAACTTGTACAAAGCTCATTGAGACACTTATATGCACTCATGTTGAATTAAACTTGGTTAAGACTCCTAGAAACGCGTTCGTAGATGTTTCATAAGTTCGTCAAACTTGTACAAAGCTCATTGAGACACTTATAACCACTCATGTTGCATGAAATTTGGTTTAAAGTCCTAGAAACGCGTTGTTAGATGTTTCATAAGTTCGTCAAACTTGTACAAAGCTCATTGAGACACTTATATGCACTCATGTCGAATGAAACTTGGTTAAGACTCCTAGAAACGCGTTCTTAGATGTTTCATAAGTTCGTCAAACTAGTACAAAGCTCATTGAGACACTTATAAGCACTCATGTCGCATGAAACTTGGTTTAGAGTCCTAGAAACGCGTTCTTAGATGTTTCATAAGTTCGTCAAACTAGTACAAACCTCATTGAGACACTTTTAAGCACTCATGTTGCATGAAACTTGGTTTAGAGTCCTAGAAACGCGTTGTTAGATGTTTCATAAGTTCGTCAAACAAGTACAAAGCTCATTGAGACACTTATAAGCACTCATGTTGGTTGAAACTTGGTTTAGAGTCCTAGAAACGCGTTTTTAGATGTTTCATAAGTTCGTCAAACTAGTACAAAGCTCATTGAGACATTTATAAGCACTCATGTTGCATGAAACTTGGTTTAGAGTCCTAGAAACGCGTTGTTAGATGTTTCATAAGTTCGTCAAACTTGTACAAAGCTCATTGAGACACTTATATGCACTCATGTTGAATGAAACTTGGTTAAGACTCCTAGAAACGCGTTCTTAGATGGTTCATAAGTTCGTCAAACTAGTACAAACCTCATTGAGACACTTATAAGCACTCATGTTGCATGAAACTTGGTTTAGAGTCCTAGAAACGTGTTGGTAGATGTTTCATAAGTTTGTCAAACAAGTACAAACCTCATTGAGACACTTATAAGCACTCATGTTGCATGAAACTTGGTTTAGAGTCCTAAAAACGTGTTGTTAGATGTTTCATAAGTTCGTCAAACTAGTACAAACCTCATTGAGACACTTATAAGCACTCATGTTGCATGAAACTTAGTTTAGAGTCCTAGAAACGCGTTGTTAGATGTTTCATAAGTTCGTCAAACTAGTACAAAGCTCATTGAGACACTTATAAGCACTCATGTTGCATGAAACTTTGTTTAGAGTCCTAGAAACGCGTTGTTAGATGTTTCATAAGTTCGTCAAACTTGTACAAAGCTCATTGAGACACTTATATGCACTCATGTTGAATGAAACTTGGTTAAGACTCCTAGAAACGCGTTCTTAGATGTTTCATAAGTTCGTCAAACTAGTACAAAGCTCATTGAGACACTTATAAGCACTCATATTGCATGAAACTTGGTTTAGAGTCCTAGAAACGCGTTGTTAGATGTTTCATAACTTCGTCAAACTAGTACAAACCTCATTGAGACACTTATAAGCACTCATGTTGCATGAAACTTGGTTTAGAGTCCTAGAAACGCGTTGTTAGATATTTCATAAGTTCGTCAAACAAGTACAAACCTCATTGAGACACTTATAAGGACTCATGTTGCATGAAACTTGGTTTAGAGTCCTAGAAACGCGTTGTTAGATGTTTCATAAGTTCGTCAAACTAGTACAAAGCTCATTGAGACACTTATAAGCACTCATGTTGCATGAAACTTGGTTTAGAGTCCTAGAAACGCGTTGTTAGATGTTTCATAAGTTCGTCAAACTTGCACAAAGCTCATTGAGACACTTATATGCACTCATGTTGAATGAAACTTGGTTAAGACTCCGAGAAACACGTTCTTAGATGTTTCATAAGTTCGTCAAACTAGTACAAACCTCATTGAGACACTTATAAGCACTCATGTTGCTTGAAACTTGGTTTAGAGTCCTAGAAACGCGTTTTTAGATGTTTCATAAGTTCGTCAAACTAGTACAAAGCTCATTGAGACACTTATAAGTACTCATGTTGCATGAAACTTGGTTTAGAGTCCTAGAAACGCGTTGTTAGATGTTTCATAAGTTCGTCAAACTTGTACAAAGCTCATTGAGACACTTATATGCACTCATGTTGAATGAAACTTGGTTAAGACTCCTAGAAACGCGTTCTTAGATGGTTCATAAGTTCGTCAAACTAGTACAAACCTCATTGAGACACTTATAAGCACTCATGTTGCATGAAACTTGGTTTAGAGTCCTAGAAACGTGTTGTCAGATGTTTCATAAGTTCGTCAAACAAGTACAAACCTCATTGAGACACTTATAAGCACTCATGTTGCAAAAAACTTAGTTAAGAGTCCTAGAAACGCGTTGTTAGATGTTTCATAAGTTCGTCAAACTAGTACAAAGCTCATTGAGACACTTATAAGCACTCATGTTGCATGAAACTTGGTTTAGAGTCCTAGAAACGCGTTGTTAGATGTTTCATAAGTTCGTCAAACTTGTACAAAGCTCATTGAGACACTTATATGCACTCATGTTGAATGAAACTTAGTTAAGACTCCTAGAAACGCGTTCTTAGATGTTTCATAAGTTCGTCAAACTAGTACAAACCTCATTGAGACACTTATAAGCACTCATGTTGCATGAAACTTGGTTTAGAGTCCTAGAAACGCGTTGTTAGATGTTTAATAAGTTCGTCAAACAAGTACAAAGCTCATTGAGACACTTATAAGCACTCATGTTGCATGAAACTTGGTTTAGAGTCCTAGAAACGCATTTTTAGATGTTTCATAAGTTCGTCAAACTAGTACAAAGCTCATTGAGACACTTATAAGCACTCATGTTGCATGAAACTTGGTTTAGAGTCCTAGAAACGTGTTTTTAGATGTTTCATAAGTTCGTCAAACAAGTACAAAGCTCATTGAGATACTTATAAGCACTCATGTTGCATGAAACATGGTTTAAAGTCCTAGAAACGCGTTGTTAGATGTTTCATAAGTTCATCAAACTAGTACAAAGCTCATTGAGACACTTATAAGCACTCATGTTGCATGAAACTTGGTTTAGTGTCCTAGAAACGCGTTGTTAGATGTTTCATAAGTTCGTCAAACTTGTACAAAGCTCATTGAGACACTTATATGCACTCATGTTGAATTAAACTTGGTTAAGACTCCTAGAAACGCGTTCGTAGATGTTTCATAAGTTCGTCAAACTTGTACAAAGCTCATTGAGACACTTATAACCACTCATGTTGCATGAAATTTGGTTTAGAGTCCTAGAAACGCGTTGTTAGATGTTTCATAAGTTCGTCAAACTTGTACAAAGCTCATTGAGACACTTATATGCACTCATGTCGAATGAAATTGGTTAAGACTCCTAGAAACGCGTTCTTAGATGTTTCATAAGTTTGTCAAACTAGTACAAAGCTCATTGAGACACTTATAAGCACTCATGTTGCATGAAACTTGGTTTAGAGTCCTAGAAACGCGTTCTTAGATGTTTCATAAGTTCGTCAAACTAGTACAAACCTCATTGAGACACTTTTAAGCACTCATGTTGCATGAAACTTGGTTTAGAGTCATAGAAACGCGTTGTTAGATGTTTCATAAGTTCGTCAAACAAGTACAAAGCTCATTGAGACACTTATAAGCACTCATGTTGCTTGAAACTTGGTTTAGAGTCCTAGAAACGCGTTTTTAGATGTTTCATAAGTTCGTAAAACTAGTACAAAGCTCATTGAGACACTTATAAGCACTCATGTTGCATGAAACTTGGTTTAGAGTCCTAGAAACGCGTTGTTAGATGTTTCATAAGTTCGTCAAACTTGTACAAAGCTCATTGAGACACTTATATGCACTCATGTTGAATGAAACTTGGTTAAGACTCCTAGAAACGCGTTCTTAGATGGTTCATAAGTTCGTCAAACTAGTACAAACCTCATTGAGACACTTATAAGCACTCATGTTGCATGAAACTTGGTTTAGAGTCCTAGAAACGTGTTGTTAGATGTTTCATAAGTTCGTCAAACAAGTACAAACCTCATTGAGACACTTATAAGCACTCATGTTGCATGAAACTTGGTTTAGAGTCCTAGAAACGTGTTGTTAGATGTTTCATAAGTTCGTCAAACAAGTACAAAGCTCATTGAGACACTTATAAGCACTCATGTTTCATGAAACTTGGTTTAGAGTCCTAGAAACGCGTTGTTAGATGTTTCATAACTTCGTCAACCTAGTACAAACCTCATTGAGACACTTATAAGCACTCATGTTGCATGAAACTTGGTTTAGAGTCCTAGAAACGCGTTGTTAGATATTTCATAAGTTCGTCAAACAAGTACAAACCTCATTGAGACACTTATAAGCACTCATGTTGCATGAAACTTGGTTTAGAGTCCTAGAAACGCGTTGTTAGATGTTTCATATGTTCGTCAAACTAGTTCAAAGCTCATTGAGACACTTATAAGCACTCATGTTTCATGAAACTTGGTTTAGAGTCCTAGAAACGAGTTGTTAGATGTTTCATAAGTTCGTCAAACTTGTACAAAGCTCATTGAGACACTTATATGTACTCATGTTGAATGAAACTTGGTTAAGACTCCTAGAAACGCGTTCGTAGATGTTTCATAAGTTCGTCAAACTTGTACAAAGCTCATTGAGACACTTATAACCACTCATGTTGCATGAAATTTGGTTTAAAGTCCTAGAAACGCGTTGTTAGATGTTTCATAAGTTCGTCAAACTTGTACAAAGCTCATTGAGACACTTATATGCACTCATGTCGAATGAAACTTGGTTAAGACTCCTAGAAACGCGTTTTTAGATGTTTCATAAGTTCGTAAAACTAGTACAAAGCTCATTGAGACACTTATAAGCACTCATGTTGAATTAAACTTGGTTAAGACTCCTAGAAACGCGTTCGTAGATGTTTCATAAGTTCGTCAAACTTGTACAAAGCTCATTGAGACACTTATAACCACTCATGTTGCATGAAATTTGGTTTAAAGTCCTAGAAACGCGTTGTTAGATATTTCATAAGTTCGTCAAACAAGTACAAACCTCATTGAGACACTTATAAGCACTCATGTTGCATGAAACTTGGTTTAGAGTCCTAGAAACGCGTTGTTAGATGTTTCATAAGTTCGTCAAACTAGTACAAAGCTCATTGAGACACTTATAAGCACTCATGTTGCATGAAACTTGGTTTAGAGTCCTAGAAACCACGATGTTGGATGTTTCATAAGTTCGTCAATCTCGTACAAATCTCATTGAGCCACTTATAAGCACTCATGTTGCATGAAACTTGGTTTAGAGTCATAGAAACGCGTTTTTAGATGTTTCATAAGTTCGTCAAACTTGTACAAAGCTCATTGAGACATTTATAAGCACTCATGTTGCATGAAACTTGGTTTAGAGTCCTAGCAACCACGTTGTTAGATGTTTCATAAGTTTGTCAAACTAGTACAAAGCTCATTGAGCCACTTATAAGCACTCATGTTGCATGAAACTTGGTTTAGAGTCCTAGAAACCGAGTTGTTAGATGTTTCATAAGTTCGTCAATCTAGTACAAAGCTCATTGAGACACTTATAAGCACTCATGTTACATGAAACTTGGTTTAGAGTCCTAGCAACCACGTTGTTAGATGTTTCATAAGTTCGTCAAACTAGTACAAAGCTCATTGAGACACTTATAAGCACTCATGTTTCATGAAACTTGGTTTAGAGTCCTAGAAACGCGTTGTTAGATGTTTCATAAGTTCGTCAAACTTGTACAAAGCTCATTGAGACACTTATATGCACTCATGTTGAATGAAACTTGGTTAAGACTCCTAGAAACGCGTTCGTAGATGTTTCATAAGTTCGTCAAACTTGTACAAAGCTCATTGAGACACTTATAACCACTCATGTTGCATGAAATTTGGTTTAAAGTCCTAGAAACGCGTTGTTAGATGTTTCATAAGTTCGTCAAACTTGTACAAAGCTCATTGAGACACTTATAAGCACTCATGTTGCTTGAAACTTGGTTTAGAGTCCTAGAAACGCGTTGTTAGATGTTTCATAAGTTCGTCAAACTTGTACAAAGCTCATTGAGACACTTATATGCACTCATGTTGAATTAAACTTGGTTAAGACTCCTAGAAACGCGTTCGTAGATGTTTCATAAGTTCGTCAAACTTGTACAAAGCTCATTGAGACACTTATAACCACTCATGTTGCATGAAATTTGGTTTAAAGTCCTATAAACGCGTTGTTAGATGTTTCATAAGTTCGTCAAACTTGTACAAAGCTCATTGAGACACTTATATGCACTCATGTCGAATGAAACTTGGTTAAGACTCCTAGAAACGCGTTTTTAGATGTTTCATAAGTTCGTAAAACTAGTACAAAGCTCATTGAGACACCTATAAGCACTCATGTTGCATGAAACTTGGTTAAGAGTCCTATAAACGCGTTGTTAGATGTTTCATAAGTTCGTCAAACTAGTACAAAGCTCATTGAGACACTTATAAGCACTCATGTTGCATGAAACTTGGTTTAGAGTCCTAGAAACGCGTTGTTAGATGTTTCATAAGTTTGTCAAACTTGTACAAAGCTCATTGAGACACTTATATGCACTCATGTTGAATTAAACTTGGTTAAGACTCCTAGAAACGCGTTCGTAGATGTTTCATAAGTTCGTCAAACTTGTACAAAGCTTATTGAGACACTTATAACCACTCATGTTGCATGAAATTTGGTTTAAACTCCTAGAAACGCGTTGTTAGATGTTTCATAAGTTCGTCAAACTTGTACAAAGCTCATTGAGACACTTATATGCACTCATGTCGAATGAAACTTGGTTAAGACTCCTAGAAACGCGTTTTTAGATGTTTCATAAGTTCGTAAAACTAGTACAAAGCTCATTGAGACACTTATAAGCACTCATGTTGCATGAAACTTGGTTTAGAGTCCTAGAAACGCGTTGTTCGATGTTTCATAAGTTCGTCAAACTTGTACAAAGCTCATTGAGACACTTATATGCACTCATGTTGAATGAAACTTGGTTAAGACTCCTAGAAAGGCGTTCTTAGATGGTTCATAAGTTCGTCAAACTAGTACAAACCTCATTGAGACACTTATAAGCACTCATGTTGCATGAAACTTGGTTTAGAGTCCTAGAAACGTGTTGTTAGATGTTTCATAAGTTCGTCAAACAAGTACAAACCTCATTGAGACACTTATAAGCACTCATGTTGCTTGAAACTTGGTTTAGAGTCCTAGAAACGCGTTGTTAGATGTTTCATAAGTTCGTCAAACTTGTACAAAGCTCATTGAGACACTTATATGCACTCATGTTGAATTAAACTTGGTTAAGACTCCTAGAAACGCGTTCGTAGATGTTTCATAAGTTCGTCAAACTTGTACAAAGCTCATTGAGACACTTATATGCACTCATGTTGAATGAAACTTGGTTAAGACTCCTAGAAACGCGTTCGTAGATGTTTCATAAGTTCGTCAAACAAGTACAAACCTCATTGAGACACTTATAAGCACTCATGTTGCATGAAACTTGGTTTAGCGTCCTAGAAACGCGTTGTTAGATATTTCATAAGTTCGTCAAACTTGTACAAAGCTCATTGAGACACTTATATGCACTCATGTTGAATTAAACTTGGTTAAGACTCCTAGAAACGCGTTCGTAGATGTTTCATAAGTTCGTCAAACTTGTACAAAGCTCATTGAGACACTTATAACCACTCATGTTGCATGAAACTTGGTTTAGCGTCCTAGAAACGCGTTGTTAGATATTTCATAACTTCGTCAAACTAGTACAAACCTCATTGAGACACTTATAAGCACTCATATTGCATGAAACTTGGTTTAGAGTCCTAGAAACGCATTGTTAGATGTTTCATAACTTCGTCAAACTAGTACAAACCTCATTGAGACACTTATAAGCACTCATGTTGCATGAAACTTGGTTTAGAGTCCTAGAAACGCGTTGTTAGATATTTCATAAGTTCGTCAAACAAGTACAAACCTCATTGAGACACTTATAAGCACTCATGTTGCATGAAACTTGGTTTAGAGTCCTAGAAACGCGTTGTTAGATGTTTCATAAGTTCGTCAAACTAGTACAAAGCTCATTGAGACACTTATAAGCACTCATGTTGCATGAAACTTGGTTTAGAGTCCTAGAAACGTGTTGTTAGATGTTTCATAAGTTCGTCAAACAAGTACAAAGCTCATTGAGACACTTATAAGCACTCATATTGCATGAAACTTGGTTTAGAGTCCTAGAAACGCGTTGTTAGATGTTTCATAACTTCGTCAAACAAGTACAAACCTCATTGAGACACTTATAAGCACTCATGTTGCATGAAACTTGGTTTAGAGTCCTAGAAACGCGTTGTTAGATATTTCATAAGTTCGTCAAACAAGTACAAACCTCATTGAGACACTTATAAGCACTCATGTTGCATGAAACTTGGTTTAGAGTCCTAGAAACGCGTTGTTAGATGTTTCATAAGTTCGTCAAACTAGTACAAAGCTCATTGAGACACTTATAAGCACTCATGTTGCATGAAACTTGGTTTAGAGTCCTAGAAACGCGTTGTTAGATGTTTCATAAGTTCGTCAAACTTGTACAAAGCTCATTGAGACACTTATATGCACTCATGTTGAATGAAACTTGGTTAAGACTCCTAGAAACGCGTTCTTAGATGTTTCATAAGTTTGTCAAACTAGTACAAACCTCATTGAGACACTTATAAGCACTCATGTTGCATGAAACTTGGTTTAGAGTCGTAGAAACGCGTTGTTAGATGTTTCATAAGTTCGTCAAACAAGTACAAAGCTCATTGAGACACTTATAAGCACTCATGTTGCATGAAACTTGGTTTAGAGTCCTAGAAACGCGTTTTTAGATGTTTCATAAGTTCGTCAAACTAGTACAAAGCTCATTGAGACACTTATAAGCACTCATGTTGCATGAAACTTGGTTTAGAGTCCTAGAAACGCGTTGTTAGATGTTTCATAAGTTCGTCAAACTTGTGCAAAGCTCATTGAGACACTTATATGCACTCATGTTGAATGAAACTTGGTTAAGACTCCTAGAAACGCGTTCTTAGATGGTTCATGAGTTCGTCAAACTAGTACAAACCTCATTGAGACACTTATAAGCACTCATGTTGCATGAAACTTGGTTTAGAGTCCTAGAAACGTGTTTTTAGATGTTTCATAAGTTCGTCAAACAAGTACAAAGCTCATTGAGACACTTATAAGCACTCATGTTGCATGAAACTTGGTTTAGAGTCCTAGAAACGCGTTGTTAGATGTTTCATAAGTTCGTCAAACTAGTACAAACTTCATTGAGACACTTATAAGCACTCATGTTGCATGAAACTTGGTTTAGAGTCCTAGAAACGCGTTGTTAGATGTTTCATAAGTTCGTCAAACAAGTACAAAGCTCATTGAGACACTTATAAGCACTCATGTTTCTTGAAACTTGGTTTAGAGTCCTAGAAACGCGTTGTTAGATGTTTCATAAGCTCGTCAAACTTGTACAAAGCTCATTGAGACACTTATATGCACTCATGTTGAATGAAACTTGGTTAAGACTCCTAGAAACGCGTTGTTAGATGATTCATAAGTTCGTCAAACTAGTACAAACCTCATTGAGACACTTATAAGCACTCATGTTG
The DNA here is from genome assembly GCA_963556525.1 of Cochlearia excelsa. Lineage (NCBI taxonomy): Eukaryota > Viridiplantae > Streptophyta > Magnoliopsida > Brassicales > Brassicaceae > Cochlearia > Cochlearia excelsa. The sequence continues at coordinate 2,425,690 of CAUVZT010000002.1, forward strand.
CATGAAACTTGGTTTAGAGTCCTAGAAACGCATTGTTAGATGTTTCATAAGTTCGTCAAACAAGTACTTAGCTCATTGAGACACTTATAAGCATTCATGTTGCATGAAACTTGGTTTAAAGTCCTTGAAACGCGTTGTTAGATGTTTCATAAGTTCGCCAAACTTGTACAAAGATCATTGAGACACTTATATGCACTCATGTTGAATGAAACTTGGTTAAGACTTCTAGAAACGCGTTCTTAGATGTTTCATAAGTTCGTCAAACAAGTAAAAACCTCATTGAGACACTTATAAGCACTCATGTTGCATGAAACTTGGTTTAGAGTCCTAGAAACGCGTTGTTATTCTTTCATAAGTTGGTTTAGAGTCCTAGAAAGGCGTTGTTATTCTTTCATAAGTTCGTCAAACTTGTACTAAGCTCATTGAAACACTTATAAGCACTCATGTTGCATGAAACTTGGTTTAGAGTCCTAGCAACCACATTGTTAGACGTTTCATAAGTTCGTCAAACTTGTAGAAAGCTCATTGAGACACTTATAAGCACTCATGTTGCATGAAACTTGATTAAGAGTCCTACAAACCCATTGTCAGATATTTCATAAGTTCGTCAAACTAGTACAAAGCTCATTTAGACACTTATAAGCACTCATGTTTCATGAAACTTGGTTTAGAGTCCTAGAAACGCGTTGTTAGATGTTTCATATGTTCGTCAAACATGTACAAAGCTCATTGAGACACTTATATGCACTCATGTTGAATGAAATTTGCTTAAGACTCCTAGAATCGCGTTCTTACATGTTTCATAAGTTCGTCAAACTAGTACAAACCTCATTGAGACACTTATAAGCAACTCATGTTGCATGAAACTTGGTTTAGAGTCCTAGAAACGTGTTGTTAGATGTTTCATAAGTTCGTCAAACAAGTACAAAGCTCATTGAGACATTTATAAGCACTCATATTGCATGAAACTTGGTTTAGAGTCCTAGAAACGCGTTGTTAGATGTTTCATAACTTTGTCAAACCAGTACAAACCTCATTGAGACACTTATAAGCACTCATGTTGCATGAAACTTGGTTTAGAGTCCTAGAAACGCGTTGTTAGATATTTCATAAGTTCGTCAAACAAGTACAAACCTCATTGAGACACTTATAAGCACTCATGTTGCATGAAACTTGGTTTAGAGTCCTAGAAACGCGTTGTTAGATGTTTCATAAGTTCGTCAAACTAGTACAAAGCTCATTGAGACACTTATAAGCACTCATGTTGCATGAAACTTGGTTTAGAGTCCTAGAAATGCGTTGTTAGATGTTTCATAAGTTCGTCAAACTTGTACAAAGCTCATTGAGACACTTATATGCACTCATGTTGAATGAAACTTGGTTAAGACTCCTAGAAACGCGTTGTTAGATGATTCATAAGTTCGTCAAACTAGTACAAACCTCATTGAGACACTTATAAGCACTCATGTTGCATGAAACTTGGTTTAGAGTCCTAGAAACGCATTGTTAGATGTTTCATAAGTTCGTCAAACAAGTACTTAGCTCATTGAGACACTTATAAGCATTCATGTTGCATGAAACTTGGTTTAAAGTCCTTGAAACGCGTTGTTAGATGTTTCATAAGTTCGCCAAACTTGTACAAAGATCATTGAGACACTTATATGCACTCATGTTGAATGAAACTTGGTTAAGACTTCTAGAAACGCGTTCTTAGATGTTTCATAAGTTCGTCAAACAAGTAAAAACCTCATTGAGACACTTATAAGCACTCATGTTGCATGAAACTTGGTTTAGAGTCCTAGAAACGCGTTGTTATTCTTTCATAAGTTGGTTTAGAGTCCCAGAAAGGCGTTGTTATTCTTTCATAAGTTCGTCAAACTTGTACTAAGCTCATTGAAACACTTATAAGCACTCATGTTGCATGAAACTTGGTTTAGAGTCCTAGCAACCACATTGTTAGACGTTTCATAAGTTCGTCAAACTTGTACAAAGCTCATTGAGACACTTATAAACACTCATGTTGCATGAAACTTGATTAAGAGTCCTACAAACCCATTGTTAGATATTTCATAAGTTCGTCAAACTAGTACAAAGCTCATTTAGACACTTATAAGCACTCATGTTGCATGAAACTTGGTTTAGAGTCCTAGAAACGCGTTGTTAGATGTTTCATATGTTCGTCAAACTTGTACAAAGCTCATTGAGACACTTATATGCACTCATGTTGAATGAAATTTGCTTAAGACTCCTAGAATCGCGTTCTTACATGTTTCATAAGTTCGTCAAACTAGTACAAACCTCATTGAGACACTTATAAGCAACTCATGTTGCATGAAACTTGGTTTAGAGTCCTAGAAACGTATTGTTAGATGTTTCATAAGTTCGTCAAACAAGTATGATAGGATCCCACCAGGCGGATCTCTCCTCCGGATAAGGCTAAGCAAGAACGACGGTGGATGAGTAGTGTGGGTGGATGTGGATACGGATTACAAGTCGAGAACGGAGCAGCGGATGGGTGGGGAGGAACGTGAGGATGGAATATGAACGACTCAAGCAAGGGATGATATCTCGCTTGATGGATAGAAGAAGCTCTTGTAAGCGTGAAGCTTGGAAGAGATTCGTGCCCGTTCGCCGAGCAAGGAGGAGTCGCAACAAAGAAGGGTTTTGTAAAAGTTTTGACTGCCAAACACGTTGTGCGGCGCAACCCCTTTTATAGGGAAAACACAAGTTGCTTCTCCTCGTTAGGGTTGCGCAAAAGACAAAAAGGAAATTGCAAAAAAGGAAATCCGCAAAAAGGAAATCGCGTACAAAGATAAAAAGGAAATTGCAAACGGATAAAACGACGAGTAGTGTTAAGCGCCTCGTCTCTTACGCTCTTCAAACTATGATCACTAAGGGACGACGTGGTGTTCTTCTTGGCCTCGTTAAAACCCGGTGGGAAAAGAGTGCCAAGCGAGACACCTAGTCCGCTTAGCTTTCATAGCTTGGTCTTGATCGGATTGTCGTGCCGAAAACGTTGAAGTAGCTCTTGGTCTGCTTCATCCTCCTCCATCATCGTGGTTTGAATGTTTTTGGCTAACTCCCTAGCTTTGGATCGCGTAATTGCTCCTTTTGATTCCTCGGTCCGCGATGGTCGGGCGCCGGTATGGTCGATGTCGAGGTGGTCGATGCCGATGTCGATGTGGTCGATGCCGATGTCGATGTGGTCGATGCCGATGTCGATGCCGTTGTGTTCGGTGTCGACGCGATCGATGCCGATGTCGAAGCCGTCGTGGTCGATGCCGATGTCCGTTCCCGGCTTCGGCTCTATGATCACATCATCCCCTCCCTCTTGAAAAGGATTTGTCCTCAAATCCGAATCGCAACATACGGAGACAAATCAGAAACATTAAACGAGTCCGAAATGGAATACTTACCTCGGAGATCAATTTTATAGGCATTGTCGTTGATTCGTTTAGCGACTTGGAATGGACCGTCTATCCTTGGCATGAGCTTAGACTTCCTCTCGGCTGGGAACCGCTCCTTCCTCGGTGTACCCAAACGAGATCGCCTTCTTCAAAAACCACCTTTCTTCGGCCCTTGTTGGCTTGCTCGACGTCATCGCTTTGTCTTCTTCTCTATGTTCTCTCTAGCCTTCTCGTGTAGCTTCTTAACCTGCTCGGCTTTCCTCTTGCCATCTAGGCTGGATACCTCACTCAAAGGTAATGCAATTAAATCTAAAGGAGACATCGGATTGAATCCGTAAACTAATTCAAAAGGAGAAAAGGAAGTAGTAGAATGCTTAGCGTGGTTATAAGCGAACTCTACGTGGGGTAGACATTCCTCCCAAGACTTGATGTTGCTTTTCACCAAGGTTCTAAGTAACGTTGATAACGAACGGTTCACCACTTCGGTTTGCCCATCGGTTTGGGGGTGGCAGGTGGTGGAGAAGGACAACTTGGTCCCTAGCTTTGCCCACAAGGTTCGCCAAAAATGGCTTAAAAACTTGGTGTCCCGATCCGAAACAATAACGCTAGGCATCCCATGTAGTCTCACCACTTCTCTGAAGAATAGATTGGCTACCTTGACGGCATCATCGGTCTTGTGACAAGCTATGAAGTGTGCCATCTTGCTAAACCTGTCAACCACTACGAAGATAGAATCTCTACCATTCCTGGTTCGAGGTAAGCCGACAACAAAATCCATCGAAATATCTGTCCAAGGGTGAGAGGGAATGGGTAAGGGAGTGTACAAACCGTGAGGTTGCACCCTACTCTTGGCATGCTTACATGTCGCACATCTCGAACATACTTTCTCTACATCTTTCTTCATGTTCGGCCAATAGAAATAGGCTTGGAGGCTGGCAAGTGTTTTCATAACGCCGAAGTGTCCGGCCAGTCCTCCTCCGTGAGCTTCTCGGACAAGCAGCTCTCTCACCGATCCGCCGGGTATGCACAACCGATGGTGGAAAAACAAGTAGCCGTCCTGTCTATAATAACTCTCAAAGGCAAATTTAGCACATCTCAAGTAATATGTTCCAAAATCAAGCATCGAACCATATAAATCTTTGAGCAATTCAAAACCTATGAGTTTGGATCTTAATTCGGCTATTATAGAATACCTCCGGACAATGCGTCGGCAACGACATTGTCCTTACCTTTCTTGTACTTGATGACGTAGGGAAATGTCTCAATGAATTCTATCCAGCGGCCATGCCTCTTGTTCAACTTTTGTTGTCCCTTTAAGTGTTTGAGAGACTCATGGTCCGTGTGGATAACGAACTCCTTGGGCCATAGGTAATGTTGCCACGTCCGTAAAGCCCTCACCAACGCATACAACTCTTTATCATAGGTGGGGTAGTTCAATGTGGCTCCTCCTAACTTCTCGCTAAAGTAAGCAATGGGCTTGTTATCCCGCATAAGAACCGCACCGATGCCTACACCGAAGCGTCGCACTCAATCTCAAAAGTTTTTAAAAAGTTAGGAAGCATAAGTAAGGGAGAGTTGATAAGCTTCTCTTTGAGGCACCGAAAGGCCTGGTCTTGTGCTTCTCCCCACTTGAAGCCAACGTCCTTCTTGATGACTTCGGTTAAAGGGGCCGCAATGGTACTAAAGTCTTTGACGAAGCGCCTATAGAAGCCGGCTAATCCATGGAAGCTCCGGACTTCTCCTACGGTGGTAGGTGTGGGCCATTCTTTGATTGCCTTGACCTTCCCTTCATCGACCCTAACTCCTTTCGTACTCACAACAAAACCTAGGAAAACAATTTCTTTAGTGCAGAAAGTACACTTATCAATGTTAGCAAAAAGGTTCTCCTTCCTTAGGACGTCAAGTACGGCTCGGACATGGGCAATGTGCTCGTCTAGGCTCCGGCTGAAGATTAAAATATCATCGAAATACACCACCACGAAGACACCTATAAAAGACCTCAAAACATGGTTCATTAGTCTCATAAAAGTGCTAGGCGCATTAGTAAGGCCGAAGGGCATAACAAGCCACTCATATAGTCCTTGTTTGGTTTTGAATGCCGTTTTCCACTCGTCACCCTCCTTCATCCTAATCTGATGGTAACCACTCTTAAGATCAATCTTAGAGAACACGTTAGAACCACACAATTCGTCTAACATATCATCTAATCTAGGAATAGGGTGGCGATACTTCACCGTGATGTTGTTGATGGCTCGGCAGTCAACACACATGCGCCATGATCCGTCCTTCTTGGGCACAAGCAGCACGGGCACCGCACATGGACTCATGCTCTCTCGGATATGGCCTTTGCTCATTAGTTCCTCAACTTGTTTCTGTAGTTCCTTGGTCTCCACCGGATTAGTCCTATAGGCGGGTCGGTTTGGAAGCGCCGAGCCAGGGACTAGGTCAATTTGGTGCTCAATGCCTCGGATCGGTGGCAAGCCAGGTGGTATCTCCTGAGGAAAAACGTCACTATAGTCCTGCAACAGCTGGGCAAAATCACTAGGAAGATCCTGTGGAGGATTAGTGCTAACAAGGCTCTCCTTATATATAAACAACAAGATAGACGTATTTAAAGTGAGGATCCGAGAAACTTCTCTTTGGTTGATGTAAAGGTTGGCGGTTGGCGTGGGTGCATGCTCTTTCTCCTCCTTGAGCTTGAGATAGAGCTGATCTTGATACACTTCACTTGGCGTGAGGGGAGCAAGGATGATTTTCCGGCCCTTGAACTCAAAGGAGTGCTTGTTGGTGTAACCGTCATGGAATACTCTACGGTCGGATTGCCACGGTCTACCCAACAGTATGTGGCTGGAGCACATGGGTATCACATCGCAAAGAACCTCATCCTCATACTTGCCAATGGAAAAGGATAATCGGACTTGGCGAGTTACCGTTAAGGCACCACTTTCATTCAGCCATTGCGGCTTGTATGGGCGCGGATGGGACAAGGTTTCTATGCTCAATTTCTGAACCATGGTTTCGCTAGCCGCATTAGTACAACTTCCACCGTCTATGATGAGACTACACACCTTGCCCTTCACAATGCACCGGGTGTGGAATAGGTGGTCTCTTTGTACTAGTTCCTCCGGTTGGTTCGTACGCTCAAGGTTCTCCGTGCAACCAGCATCTCCCCAATGGCGCCTACTTCCTCTTCCTCTTCTTCGGGGTCGAATCGGACTCTTGGGGCACTACTTCTCCATTGTCCAGAATCATGAATACCTTCTTATTGGGACAATCCCTTGAGTAGTGGCCCATACCTTGGCACCTAAAACACCTAACGTTGCCGGAGGAGGCGTTGCTTCGCTCTTAGGATCATACTTGACCTCTTCCTTAACCGTGGTGGTAGGCTTGATGTCCTTAGAGAAAGGTGGCCGAGAAGGTGTAAAGTCCTTGGGTTTGCTTGGCGTGGAGGGGAAGCTAGGTTTAGCGTATCTTCTCTTGTTCCGGGTCTCCACTAGTTCGGCCTTGTGCACAAGTTCCTCAAGGTCAACATAGGTCCGGAGCTCCACTTTGTCCCGAATGTCTCGGCCGAGTCCACCGATGAACCGTGCCATGGTCACTTCCTCATCTTCCTCTAGACCGGCTCGGATAAGGAGAGTTTCCATCTCTTGAAAGTAGTCTCGGACTGTGGTGGACCCTTGGGTGAGTTTTCTCGGCTTGTTTAGTACTTCCCCGTGGTAATGACTCGGCACAAACCTTTTTCTCAAGTGGGTAGTAAGTTGGTGCCATGTGGTGATGGGTAGCTCATTATGGCGGTTCCGGGTAGTGCAGAGCTGATCCCACCACAGGAGTGCATACTCACTGAATTCGGAGACCGCTATCTTTACCTTGTTGGAGGCGTAGGTATCGTGGCACAAGAAGCTGGACTCCATCTTCCGTTCCCAGTCAAGGTAGGCCTCCGGGTCATTCTTGCCGAGAAAGGCGGGGAACTTGGCCTTGATATGCTTCAGTTGTTGGTTCTCCGAGTCTCTTGGGTCGTCTTTGTCTCGTCTCTCACGCCTCCGGCTTCGCTTACTACGGTCCGAGACGTTGACGCCATAATACTCATCGCTAGAGCCGATGTAGACGCGTTGCCCGGCTATGGTTTGGGTAGGTCGGCGTGAGGCAGTGTGTGTCCTATGCCTGGGAGCTCGTCCTCTGGTTCGCTCGGCTCGGCGTGTTCCCGTTGCCGTGGTACCCTCTCGCTCTTTGGCTGCGTTGGTTGGACGGAGGTTGCGGATTGCCCGGAGTCTAGATGTACCGGCAACGCCTTTGCCTTTGCAAATCCGCATGGCATCGGAGGGAGTTGGCGTTGACCCACCCTCAGAATCCGAGGTTGCCCTGGTGGTCTCCCTAGCTTGTTTCTCACGTTCCAAGGTGAGCTGTTGAGAAATTTGTTGGGGAAGTAGTTGGGTCATGGCCTCGGTTACTTGGGCTGCTATAAGTTTCTTGAGGTCATCGAGCGCCTCGGTGATAGGGCCATGGTACCTGTTACACAGACAAATAACTAGCAGTAAGTAGTTCACAAAATAGCCAACAAATAGAACTCTACGCCGCACACACACAAGGATACACGCGTGATAAACAAGAAAGGAAAACAAGGACACGGCTTGAAAAAAAAGGAAATCGCAATAACACGTTTTGAAAGATGCGACTAGGTTTCAAAGATCTAAACCTATTACTACCGCCGCAAGTTGACAAACATCAAGAACACAAAGATCAACACATAACTTGTTTATACTAGCAACAATCCTATGCCAAACAACGACGGGTTCAAACAAACAGGTTCGAGATTGTATCACTTTGAAAAGACAAAAGGGAAAGAACGACTCGGCCTTTTGGTACGAGGCGGCTCGATACCAGATGATAGGATCCCACCAGGCGGATCTCTCCTCCGGATAAGGCTAAGCAAGAACGACGGTGGATGAGTAGTGTGGGTGGATGTGGATACGGATTACAAGTCGAGAACGGAGCAGCGGATGGGTGGGGAGGAACGTGAGGATGGAATATGAACGACTCAAGCAAGGGATGATATCTCGCTTGATGGATAGAAGAAGCTCTTGTAAGCGTGAAGCTTGGAAGAGATTCGTGCCCGTTCGCCGAGCAAGGAGGAGTCGCAACAAAGAAGGGTTTTGTAAAAGTTTTGACTGCCAAACACGTTGTGCGGCGCAACCCCTTTTATAGGAAAACACAAGTTGCTTCTCCTCGTTAGGGTTGCGCAAAAGACAAAAAGGAAATTGCAAAAAAGGAAATCCGCAAAAAGGAAATCGCGTACAAAGATAAAAAGGAAATTGCAAACGGATAAAACGACGAGTAGTGTTAAGCGCCTCGTCTCTTACGCTCTTCAAACTATGATCACTAAGGGACGACGTGGTGTTCTTCTTGGCCTCGTTAAAACCCGGTGGGAAAAAGAGTGCCAAGCGAGACACCTAGTCCGCTTAGCTTTCATAGCTTGGTCTTGATCGGATTGTCGTGCTGAAAACGTTGAAGTAGCTCTTGGCTGCTTCATCCTCCTCCATCATCGTGGTTTGAATGTTTTTGGCTAACTCCCTAGCTTTGGATCGCGTAATTGCTCCTTTTGATTCCTCGGTCCGCGATGGTCGGGCGCCGGTATGGTCGATGTCGAGGTGGTCGATGCCGATGTCGATGTGGTCGATGCCGATGTCGATGTGGTCGATGCCGATGTCGATGCCGTTGTGTTCGGTGTCGACGCGATCGATGCCGATGTCGAAGCCGTCGTGGTCGATGCCGATGTCCGTTCCCAGCTTCGGCTCTATGATCACATCAAAGTACAAAGCTCATTGAGACACTTATAAGCACTCATGTTGCATGAAACTTGGTTTAGAGTCCTAGAAACGCGTTGTTAGATATTTCATAAGTTCGTCAAACAAGTACAAACCTCATTGAGACACTTATAAGCACTCATGTTGCATGAAACTTGGTTTAGAGTCCTAGAAACGCGTTGTTAGATGTTTCATAAGTTCGTCAAACTAGTACAAAGCTCATTGAGACACTTATAAGCACTCATGTTGCATGAAACTTGGTTTAGAGTCCTAGAAACGCGTTGTTAGATGTTTCATAAGTTCGTCAAACTTGTACAAAGCTCATTGAGACACTTATATGCACTCATGTTAAATGAAACTTGGTTAAGACTCATAGAAACGCGTTCTTAGATGTTTCATAAGTTCGTCAAACTAGTACAAACCTCATTGAGACACTTATAAGCACTCATGTTGCATGAAACTTGGTTTAGAGTCCTAGAAACGCGTTGTTAGATGTTTCATAAGTTCGTCAAACAAGTACAAAGCTCATTGAGACACTTATAAGCACTCATGTTGCATGAAACTTGGTTTAGAGTCCTAGAAACGCGTTTTTAGATGTTTCATAAGTTCGTCAAACTAGTACAAAGCTCATTGAGACACTTATAAGCACTCATGTTGCATGAAACTTGGTTTAGAGTCCTAGAAACGCGTTGTTAGATGTTTCATAAGTTCGTCAAACTTGTGCAAAGCTCATTGAGACACTTATATGCACTCATGTTGAATGAAACTTGGTTAAGACTCCTAGAAACGCGTTCTTAGATGGTTCATGAGTTCGTCAAACTAGTACACACCTCATTGAGACACTTATAAGCACTCATGTTGCATGAAACTTGGTTTAGAGTACTAGAAACGCGTTGTTAGATGTTTCATAAGTTCGTCAAACAAGTACAAAGCTCATTGAGACACTTATAAGCACTCATGTTTCTTGAAACTTGGTTTAGAGTCCTAGAAACGCGTTGTTAGATGTTTCATAAGTTCGTCAAACTTGTACAAAGCTCATTGAGACACTTATATGCACTCATGTTGAATGAAACTTGGTTAAGACTCCTAGAAACGCGTTGTTAGATGATTCATAAGTTCGTCAAACTAGTACAAACCTCATTGAGACACTTATAAGCACTCATGTTGCATGAAACTTGGTTTAGAGTCCTAGAAACGCATTGTTAGATGTTTCATAAGTTCGTCAAACAAGTACTTAGCTCATTGAGACACTTATAAGCATTCATGTTGCATGAAACTTGGTTTAAAGTCCTTGAAACGCGTTGTTAGATGTTTCATAAATTCGCCAAACTTGTACAAAGATCATTGAGACACTTATATGCACTCATGTTGAATGAAACTTGGTTAAGACTTCTAGAAACGCGTTCTTAGATGTTTCATAAGTTCGTCAAACAAGTAAAAACCTCATTGAGACACTTATAAGCACTCATGTTGCATGAAACTTGGTTTAGAGTCCTAGAAACGCGTTGTTATTCTTTCATAAGTTGGTTTAGAGTCCTAGAAAGGCGTTGTTATTCTTTCATAAGTTCGTCAAACTTGTACTAAGCTCATTGAAACACTTATAAGCACTCATGTTGCATGAAACTTGGTTTAGAGTCCTAGCAACCACATTGTTAGACGTTTCATAAGTTCGTCAAACTTGTACAAAGCTCATTGAGACACTTATAAGCACTCATGTTGCATGAAACTTGATTAAGAGTCCTACAAACCCATTGTTAGATATTTCATAAGTTCGTCAAACTAGTACAAAGCTCATTTAGACACTTATAACCACTCATGTTGCATGAAACTTGGTTTAGAGTCCTAGAAACGCGTTGTTAGATGTTTCATATGTTCGTCAAACTTGTACAAAGCTCATTGAGACACTTATATGCACTCATGTTGAATGAAATTTGCTTAAGACTCCTAGAATCGCGTTCTTACATGTTTCATAAGTTCGTCAAACTAGTACAAACCTCATTGAGACACTTATAAGCAACTCATGTTGCATGAAACTTGGTTTAGAGTCCTAGAAACGCGTTGTTGGATGTTTCATAAGTTCGTAAAACAAGTACAAAGCTCATTGAGACACTTATATGCACTCATGTTGCATGAAACTTGGTTTAGAGTCCTAGAAACGCGTTGTTAGATGTTTCATAAATTCGTCAAACTAGTAAAAAGCTTATTGAGACACTTATAAGCACTCATGTTGCATGAAACTTGGTTTAGAGTCCTAGAAACTCGTTGTTAGATGTTTCATAAGTTCATCAAACTTGTACAAAGCTCATTGAGACACTTATATGCACTCATGTTGAATGAAACTTGGTAAAGACTCCTAGAAACGGGTTCTTAGATGTTTCATAAGTTCTTCAAACAAGTATAAACCTCATTCAGACACTTATAAGCACACATGTTGCATGAAACTTGGTTTAAAGTCCTAGAAACGCATTGTTAGATGTTTCATAAGTTCGTCAAACTTGCACAAATCTCATTGAGACACTTATATTCACTCATGTTGAATGAAACTTGGTTAAGAGTCCTAGAAACGCGTTGTTAGATGTTTCATAAGTTCGTCAAACAAGTACAAAGCTCATTGAGACACTTATAAGCACTCATATTGAATGAAACTTGGTTTAGAGTCCTAGAAACGCGTTCTTAGATGTTTCATAAGTTCGCCAAACTAGTTCAAAGCTCATTGAGACACTTATATGCACTCATGTTGAATGAAACTTGGTTAAGACTCCTAGAAACGCGTTCTTAGATGTTTCATAAGTTCGTCAAACTAGTACAAACTTCATTGAGACACTTATAAGCAATCATGTTGCATGAAACTTTATTTAGAGTCCTAGAAACGCGTTGTTAGATGTTTCATAAGTTCGTCAAACTAGTACAAAGCTCATTGAGACACTTATAAGCACTCATGTTGCATGAAACTTGGTTTAGAGTCCTAGAAATGCGTTGTTAGATGTTTCATAAGTTCGTGACACTTGTACAAAGCCCATTGAGGAATTTATAAGTACTCATGTAGCATTAAACATGGTTTAGAGTCCTAGCAACCACATTGTTAGACGTTTCATACGTGTCAAACTTGTACAAAGCTCATTGAGATACTTATAAGCACTCATGTTGCATGAAACATGGTTTAAAGTCCTAGAAACGCGTTGTTAGACGTTTCATAAAATCATCAAACTAGTACAAAGCTCATTGAGACACTTATAAGCACTCATGTTGCATGAAACTTGGTTTAGTGTCCTAGAAACGCGTTGTTAGATGTTTCATAAGTTCGTCAAACTTGTACAAAGCTCATTGAGACACTTATATGCACTCATGTTGAATTAAACTTGGTTAAGACTCCTAGAAACGCGTTCGTAGATGTTTCATAAGTTCGTCAAACTTGTACAAAGCTTATTGAGACACTTATAACCACTCATGTTGCATGAAATTTGGTTTACAGTCCTAGAAACGCGTTGTTAGATGTTTCATAAGTTCGTTAAACTTGTACAAAGCTCATTGAGACACTTATATGCACTCATGTCGAATGAAACTTGGTTAAGACTCCTAGAAACGCGTTCTTAGATGTTTCATAAGTTCGTCAAATTAGTACAAAGCTCATTGAGACACTTATAAGCACTCATGTTGCATAAAACTTGGTTTAGAGTCCTAGAAACGCGTTCTTAGATGTTTCATAAGTTCGTCAAACTAGTACAAACCTCATTGAGACACTTTTAAGCACTCATGTTGCATGAAACTTGGTTTAGAGTCCTAGAAACGCGTTGTTAGATGTTTCATAAGTTCGTCAAACAAGTACAAAGCTCATTGAGACACTTATAAGCACTCATGTTGCTTGAAACTTGGTTTAGAGTCCTAGAAACACGTTTTTAGATGTTTCATAAGTTCGTCAAACTAGTACAAAGCTCTTTGAGACACTTATAAGCACTCATGTTTGTTAGAATTTGAGAGATTTAGAAGAGATTTAGAGAATGAGGTTCTTGAGTTCTTAACAAGAACATCAAGGACAAGAATGAGAGAGAATAGAGAGAGTAAAGAGATTCGGTTTAATTGTATTCAAAAGTGTTTTTCTTACATTACAAAAGGGAGGCGCATATATAAAGAAGCTAGGTTAAAACAAGTAACAAGGGAATATGCTAAAAATGTCGCTTTCCGTCTTGGTTTAGTCGCGCCCCACACGTCGCTCTCACTCGTCTAGCCGCGCTTCTTAAACCAACCCGTGACTTGTACGGCCGAGTGAGTTCCACTCGCCAACGGTCACATTGCAACGGCTCTTTCCCTTCTTGTCTTTGATTCCTTTGACTTCTTTGTAACGGTAACATGAGAGCGTGGACTTCTACTTCGGTCACACGCTAGGTCATTGCCTTGGTGGACAATACTTGTCCGGGCAATGCCTTGGTCTCTTTTACACTCCCCCGCAAGCTTAGCCTCATGAAATGGCTAAGCTTGGACCCCCCGCATAAACTTGCCTCGTTAAAACCTTGGTGAGAAAACCTCTTGGGATAAAACTCACCTAAGGGAAAAGAGTACAAGCTTATGTGGTTGGAGACTTAGGCTTGGGTTGCCCGGATGAGTCCAAGTCTAGGTAGAATGGACTCACAAACCTTCAAGCTTGCGGATTTGGTGAAGACGTCCGCAAGTTGATCTTGACTCTTGGTGAAGCATGGTAGGATTGTGCCCTTTACCATTTGTTCTCTAACCTTGTGACAATCCACTTCGATGTGCTTTGTCCTCTCATGGAATACCGAGTTAGATGCTATGTGGATAGCCGCTTGGTTGTCACAATGCATAGTCATTGGCCCTTCTATCTTGATTCCCAAATCTCCTAGCAAGTTCTTGAGCCACATGAGTTCTTGTGTTAGCTTTCTCATAGCTCTATACTCGGCTTCGGCGGTTGAGCAAGAGACTATCTTTTGCTTCTTAGTCTTCCATGTGACGAGGTTCCCACCAATGAATGTGCAATACCCCGTAGTGGATCTCCTATCTTCCATATTTCCGGCATAATCCGCATCGGTGTTCTTGTTGCACAATACCCAATCACCTCGGTGTTCTTGTTGCAACCTTAGGATTCTCTCTAGCATCTTCCAATGGTGTATCTTTGGCTTTTGCATTTGTTGTGCTACTTGGTTCACGGCAAAGCAAATGTCCGGTCTTGTGATTGTCAAATAGATGAGCTTGCCCACCATTTGCCTATAGAGTTTAGGATCCGTATATGGCTCGTCTTCCCCACTTCCTTCTTGGACAACCTTGTATCCTTCTTCTAGTGGTGTCTTAGCTTTCTTAACTCCTGTCATATTGACAACACTCAAAAGATCATGGGTGTACTTCCTTTGGGAAAGGAATAGACCCTCTTCGGATCTACACACTTCAATCCCAAGGAAGTACTTGAGTTTTCCTAAATCTTTGATATCAAATTTAGACTTTAAATAGAGTTTAGTGTCATGGATACCTTCCTTGTTGTTTCCGGAGATGATGATATCATCTACATAGACAAGTACCACTACCATACCTTCTCCGTTTGTCCGGGTGAATAGAGTGTGTTCCACATGAGATCTTTTGAATCCCTTTGCCATCAAGGTTGAGCTAAGCTTATGGTACCAGGCTCTTGGTGATTGCTTGAGTCCATAAATAGCCTTCCTTAGTCTCAACACTTTTCCCGGAGTGATGGTTTCTTCTAGACCCGGTGGTGGTGTCATGTATACTTCTTCTTCAAGCTCTCCTTGAAGGAATGCATTCTTGACATCCATTTGGTATAAGTCCCATGAGAGATTGGTGGCCAATGATAGAATAACTCTTACGGTGTGGAGTTTTGCAACCGGAGCAAAAGTGTCCAAGTAGTCTTCTCCATACGTTTGTGTAAACCCTCTTGCCACTAGCCGAGCTTTGTGTCTTTCTATCTCGCCATTGCTATGATACTTGATGGTGAAGATGTATCTTGAGCTCACGGTTCTTTTGCCTAGAGGGAGATCAGTCTCATAAAACGTCTCATTGTCCTCCATTGCTTTGTTCTCGGCTTTTACCGCATTGACCCATACTTCTTCTTTCATTGCTTCTTCATAAGTTCTTGGTATTACATGTTGATCCATGGAAGTGATGTATGCTTGGTGTTCCTTAGGAAGACTTGCAAGAGAGCATACGGCTTGAGTTGGATGAGACACCGCCTTGCTATTGAAGTATACCCTTGTGTTTACCCAATTGGATGGATCCTTCTTCACTCTAGTACTTCTTCTTAGAACCGGCACCGATGGTTCACTAGCTTCTTGACCCACTTCTTGATCATGATCTTCTTGAGCATGTCCGTGGTTTTCTTGAGATGGATTTTGTTGTTGAGCATTTGGTTCTCCCCCGGACTCATTAGGTTCTTGAGGTTCGGAGTTGACTTGCTCATTGTTCTCCCCCTCATGATCAAGAGGGGTGGGTTGTTGGTTTGGTGTATCTTGGCTTGGTTCTTCTTCAAAACTCATGCCAAGATTCTTCATTAGGTTCCTTAGACTTGTAGCTCTATCTATGACCTTCTCGGGTAAGTCCTTCACACTATCCCAATTGGTGTCTTCATAGAAGCTTTTGCCTTCAAGGAACTTGACATCTCTTGATACTAATACCCGTCTTGTCTCGGGTACATAGCACTTGTATCCTTTTTGTGTGTTTGAGTAGCCTATGAACATGGCCTTGATGCTTTTTGCTTCAAGCTTGTTCCTTTGTTCACTAGGCACAAACACAAAACAAACACAACCAAATACTCTTAGATGGTTAATAAAGGGCTTACTCTTATTTAACACTTCAAAAGGAGATTGATTGTTTAAGATTTGAGTGGGGGTTCGGTTGATGAGATAACATGCGGTTAAAACACCATCCGACCAAAACCGTTTTGGGATGTTCATATGGAACATCATTGACCGTGTGACCTCCATGAGATGCCTATTCTTCCTCTCGGCCACACCATTTTGTTGCGGTGTATATGGGCATGTGGTTTGGTGAAGAATCCCATGGTTGGCTATGTGTTCTTTGAATGCTCGGCTTGTGTACTCCCCCCATTATCCGACCTAAAGGTTTTGATCTTAGCATTGTAATGGTTAGTCACATAGTTTTGAAAGTTTTTAAAAGCCTCTAATACCCTATCTTTGGTTTGTAAAAGAGTAACCCAAGTATATTTAGAGCTTTCATCTATGAATGTGACAAAATAGCTATGATTATCCCTAGATTTCCAAGGAGAGGACCAAACGTCCGAGTGAACTAGTTCAAAGGGTTTGTAACACATTTTTGATTTTGAGAAAACGGTTCTACAATGCTTGCCTAAAATGCACGCCTCACAAGTTTTATGATCAAACACAACATTAGGTAACATAGTTTTCAATGCATTCAAATGAGGATGACCAAGTCTAAAGTGCCAAATAACATTGTTTGTTTCGGTTATAACCGAATTAAAAGCATGAAAAAGACAAGAACTAGATGGGTTTTCTTCAAGGACATATAGATCGCCTCTTGTGACCCCTTTCCCAATGATCTCCTTACTCTTAATATCCTGAAAAACCACATTATTAGGCCCAAAAATGACATTGCAATTCAAATCACAAGCAATGCGTTTTACGGATATAAGGTTTGAAGTAAAACTAGGCATGTAAAGCGCTTGTGAATCTCTATCAAACAACTTGAGGTTCCCTAATCCTTCTATAGGAATTTCACTTCCATTTGCAATAATGACATTACCTAAAGCCGGTTTAACATTACTAATCAATTCTAAGTTACTAATCATATGATGAGAAGCACCCGAATCAATAATAATCGGCTTAAAAGGTTTATTGTCTATATTTTGAGCACTAAGGGAGTAGAAGGGTGAAATACCGGAGCCCTTAAGGGCTTTGATGAGGGCGTCAAGGTCGGACTTCCTCACGTACTCATCCATGTAAGGGACAATGGCCGAAGACTCCTCTTCCTTGCCACGGTTTGATCCGCTTGTGCTAGGCATGCTTGCCGTGTCATCATGAGAGAGATTGGCCTTGGCTTCCTTAAACTTGGCCGGCTTGAGGTTAGGATGCAATATCCAACACTTCTCCTTCATGTGGCCCTTCTTCTTGCAATGTTCACAAGTCAAGGCTCTCCTTTCTTCATAGGTCTTGGAAGAGAGTTTGAATGCCACTTTGTTGGCGGTTACTAGCTCCTTCTTGCCATCAAAGAGTTCAATAGACCCTTGTTCCCTTTGGAGTTGTGCACATACCTCTTCAAGGTTAGGTAAGGTGTCGGATCGAAGCAAGTGCTTGGTCACATCTTTGTAGCTACCGTTGAGAGTGAGGAGTAAGCCAAATACTTTGTCTTGCTCTCTTCGTTCATTTAAGACTTTCGGATCCACGGTGCTTGGACGAAGCATCTCCAATTCGGCCCATAGTGACCGAAACTTCCCAAAGTGTTTGGTGAACTCGGTGTCTTCTTGGTTGAGGTCGTTGATGGCTTTCTTGACCTCATAGACTCGGCTAAGGTTGGATATGTTGCCGTAGACGGTTTGGAGGGTATCCCATAGTTCCTTGGCATTCTCACAATAAGAATACGCCTCCAAGATAGATGGTTCAAGAGATGCTTGGATAATTCCAAGTACCTTTTGGTCTAGTTGGAACCACTTCTCATCGTCGTTTGTGAGTTCGTTGTTGAACTCAATGGGGGCGTCTTGCCGAGTGAGGATATGGTTCCAATAGCCGCGGCCACAAAGGGCTATCTTCATGGTCCTTGCCCATAGAAGGTAGTTGATGCCTTTGAGAGTAACCGGACAAAGTGCCCTCTTGGATTCTTTGTCTTCCATGGTTGAGTTTTGGTTTTTGAGATTTCGGATCTAGAAATCGAGATTTAGAACTTTGAACCGAAGGAGCCGAGAAATCGTTACCGAGAGTCGAGGATGCTCGGTGTCGAGGAAAGATCTTGTCGAGAGTAGTCGAGACAAGTGGCGGAAAACAAGACTCTTGCCGAGAAAACCTTGTCGAGAGTGTACGAATGTGAGTATCGAGAGTTGTCGAACGTGTACAGTAACAGAGTATCGAGAGTTGTCGAACGTGTACAGTAACGAGTATCGAGAGTTGTCGAGACCGAGTATCGTCGATACCGAGAGTAACCGAGAGAGTTTGCGCGGAAGAAAAGTAGGTTCAAGAGCTTTGTAGCTCTGATACCATGTTAGAATTTGAGAGATTTAGAAGAGATTTAGAGAATGAGGTTCTTGAGTTCTTAACAAGAACATCAAGGACAAGAATGAGAGAGAATAGAGAGAGTAAAGAGATTCGGTTTAATTGTATTCAAAAGTGTTTTTCTTACATTACAAAAGGGAGGCGCATATATAAAGAAGCTAGGTTAAAACAAGTAACAAGGGAATATGCTAAAAATGTCGCTTTCCGTCTTGGTTTAGTCGCGCCCCACACGTCGCTCTCACTCGTCGAGCCGCGCTTCTTAAACCAACCCGTGACTTGTACGGCCGAGTGAGTTCCACTCGCCAACGGTCACATTGCAACGGCTCTTTCCCTTCTTGTCTTTGATTCCTTTGACTTCTTTGTAACGGTAACATGAGAGCGTGGACTTCTACTTCGGTCACACGCTAGGTCATTGCCTTGGTGGACAATACTTGTCCGGGCAATGCCTTGGTCTCTTTTACAATGTTGCATGAAACTTGGTTTAGAGAACTAGAAACGCGTTGTTAGATGTTTCATAAGTTCGTCAAACTTGTACAAAGCTCATTGAGACACTTATATGCACTCATGTTGAATGAAACTTGGTTAAGACTCCTAGAAACGCGTTCTTAGATGGTTCATAAGTTCGTCAAACTAGTACAAACCTCATTGAGACACTTATAAGCACTCATGTTGCATGAAACTTGGTTTAGAGTCCTAGAAACGTGTTGTTAGATGTTTCATAAGTTCGTCAAACAAGTACAAACCTCATTGAGACACTTATAAGCACTCATGTTGCATGAAACTTGGTTTAGAGTCCTAGAAACGCGTTGTTAGATGTTTCATAAGTTCGTCAAACTAGTACAAAGCTCATTGAGACACTTATAAGCACTCATGTTGCATGAAACTTGGTTTAGAGTCCTAGAAACGCGTTGTTAGATGTTTCATAAGTTCGTCAAACTTGTACAAAGCTCATTGAGACACTTATATGCACTCATGTTGAATGAAACTTGGTTAAGACTCCTAGAAACGCGTTCTTAGATGTTTCATGTTAGAATTAAGAGGAGAATATAAGATTAGATGAGAGATTGTGTTCTTGAGTTCCTTCAAGAACATCAAGAACAAGAGAGAGAGTATATTTGAGTTTAAGAGAGAATATGTGTGGAGAGAATATTGTATAGAATATGAAAGAGAGGACTAGCCTCCTTATCTTGTTTCAAGAGATTACATCCTTTATATAGAATAGACAACAACAACTAGGGTTTTGAGAGAGAGAGAAGGTAGAGATAAGTTGCTTTGACTACTCTTGGGAGCGTGTAGCCTTGGACACCGGATCCGGATAGTGACATGTCCAAGCGCTTGGCTTCTTGTGCCAAAGATCCTATTTTGATTCTTGGTATCTTCTCTTGATTCCTCTTGGCGCCAAGGTGATATCATTGGCACTTCTTCATCACAATTCTTCCTCTCTTTTATTAAACCAAATTGTAGACTTCTTTGATTGACCTTACCTTGTTGCACAAGTCTCTTTATGTTTTGACCTAATGCCCTTATGGGTTACCATTAGTCTCAACACTCCCCATCAAGCTTAGCCTAATGAAATGGCTAAGATTGGACATTGCTTAAACAAACCTCATTAAAACCCTTAAACGGGAAAACCACTTGGGATAAAACCGCGTTTAAGGGGAAAAGAGTGTAAGTCTAGCAATTAGGGGTCTTCTAATCTTGGCCTTGATTGCTTTGGCCGAAGCTCCCCCTTTCGTTAGAACCGGTTTTGATCTTGGTCTTTGTCGTGTCCTTCAATGGGGTTTCATTGGATACTCAACACTTCTTCTTGACTTGGTGTTGAGTTCTTTGATTCTTTGATTTGGTCTTCACGGTTTGTTCTTCACAAACTTGAGTGTGAGACTTAGAGCCGAACATAGTGACTTCCTTTCCTTCTCTTTTGATTCTTCTTTGAGAGTTCCTTCTTGTCTTTGGTCTACGACGCCTTTGAACCTTCAAAAGATCCAAGGAATTAAGAGTTAGTAAAGACAATTTGGATATATAGAGGATAAGCTTAATCTATATTCATCTTGAATCCTAGATTTAAACCATTCTTTTAACAAGTGATTTGATCATAAGCTAAGCACAATTATATGATATGATTCTAGCCTTATGATTCTAATTAGTATACTTAAAGAGTAAGGTTTTAGGGACAACCTTTAGTTCGTAGTGGTATGGCTTTTCCTTGTAGTTGCATCTAGGTTTTGAGCTTTGGCTTCTTCTTGAAGTCTTTGCTTTCTCCTTTGTGCAAATGGAATAAGGTCGATTGGTTTGGCTCTTGCTCTTGATAGATGCATGGCCGAAAGAGTATTGAACTCGGCTTGGTTCCTTTGATGGATACATGGCCGAGACTTGATGTGATCGATTGGTTCGGTTTTGTTCTTGCCAGGAACATGGCCGAGACTTGATGTGATCGATTGGTTCGGTTTTGTTCTTGCTAGGAACATGGCCGAATGTTGATGGTAAAGTGGTTCGACTTTGCTCTTGGAAGATGCGTAGCCGAATTGGTGGTCGAGAGTTTGTTAGACGCACGATGCCCGGGCGCCCATGTCAATGTCCGAGCGCCCATGTCCGAGCGCCGGTGTCCGAGCGCCCATTGTGTTGGTGACTTGACTCGGCTTTGCTTCTTGATAGGTGTTTGGCCGAGTATAGATGATGTATGGACGGATTGGTCTTGCTTCTTTGTAGAGGCTTGACCGAGTGATTGATGAAGGCTCTTGGACTCCTTGAGCAAGTTATGATCTTCCTTCAAGTGTCTTTAGCTAGTTGTGGTTCTTCTTTGCTTCAATGAGACTTTGGCCTTGTATCTTGTTGGTACTTAAGCCGAAATGGATTGGTTGTGGAGGCTTCGTCCTTCTTGATACTTTTGCCGGGTTTGTTGGTGGTTGAGTGGAGGTCTTTGACTTGCTAAATCTTAACCAAAAGATGATGATAAGATGGATCGGCCTTTTCCTTTTGCTAGGAGGCTTTAGACCGAGACTTAGTGAAGATTGGTGACCTTTTCTTTGCTAGGGACTTTGGTCGAGTGATGAAGGTCTTGTCTTTGCCATAGACTTTGACCGGTTGAGATGGATTTGGCTCGGCTTGTCTTTGACTTGGCCGAAGAGAGTGATGGCCTTTGTCTTGCTAGTGACCTGGCCGAATGATTTTGGTGGCTTTAGCTTTTGGTAGAAGCTTTTAGTCGAGATGATGGGCTTCCATTTGATCATGAAGAGTTGTGTGATTTAACACTTCTTCTCCCCCCCTTCATGATTAAGATGGAAGGCATCTTTGGCACTTTTGTGTTTCTTCTTTATGCTTAGGGGTTGTCTCATGAAATCTTCTTAAGCTTTGAACATAATGATCCTACATTATATCAAACACAAAATGGATTAAGTATCATGGTTAACCGGCATAAGATAGAAACTTTAAACACTTTACAATCTATTAAGTATTAAGACTACTAAAGGCTTTTGTAAAGGCTTTTAAACATGCAATCTATGGCATATAACATGAAGCATAAAGACTACTAAAGCATTGTATCTTAATAATATGGTTTAAAGAGAGTAAGAGTTTAGAATTAGCCCTTTTTGATATTCCTTTGGGAAGATGGTCATTGGGAGAAGTCATTTATCCTTTGCACCTCAATGGTTAGTCTAAGATCGGATTCATGACTTCTCTTTACGAGAAATTCTCTTGTTTGCTTCTTTACCTACACATAGATTCAACTTAGCAACAAGAGTCTTTAGCTTATGGCTCCTTGCCATAAAGACTTTGAAAGGGACCATGGTCTTTAGTGCACAATGGCGGACCACGATCTTAAAACACACAAACAAGATTCATTGTAACTTGATAGCTTTCATAGCTTAGTTACTCATCTTGTATCATAAACTTAAATGCACATAGGCGGTTTATGACAACAAACATAGATCATCATTCCATCTTCACCTTATATAGATGTTAATGTAGTGAATCATTTCCCCATAAGTCCAAAATTGGATTCATCATGACCTCTAAAAGTATCACCTTTTAAGTAGTCATGGATTCTCTTTTGGATTCATGTTAGCCGAGGTTATGACGGATTCATCAAGATCTCGGTGTTTTATCAACACTTATGGATGCTTGGTTCTCTTCCCCCTAAGAGAGTTTGGATACCAAACGATCTTATAAGCTTTATCACAAGCGGATCTTGGTTCTTTACCCTTTGATAAACCGGAGGTCATTTGGATTAACCGAGGTTTTGAATGCAATAAGTCCTAAGACAAATGTTAACCAAGGATCCTAACCTTTCTAAGTCTCAAATCACTTTACTAAACAAAGACTAGTGATTTAAGACTTTTAGCAAGAAACAAGACTTGGATATTATAGTGGGGTATGAAGATGATAAAGGGTATAGAGTTTAACCGATTCCTTCTTGATCTTAATGGATCATTAGGACTCAAGGTTAACTACTAATCTCTTTATCTCCCTCTTGTGTTTCCACTTACACAACCGCCACTACTCATCTTCATCGTCTTGGAGATTTAAATTCGGACCAAATGAGCATATCTTCTTTAAAACTTTTGAAAACCATTATATGCTCAAAAACATGCTTTTAAACCGAAACTTTATAGAATTTGGTTTATCAAGGTCCCTTTAGACTCATAAGAGGGGGAAAGCCATGATTCCCATCAATTAGTCTCGGTTTAGACAATGATCTTGAAGGACAATACAACCAAAACTATCATGTAGCTAGATCTTATTGATTTATGCTAGCAATGAATGTGTTTTGATTGTCTTGTCCTTACCAAGGAAGTTGTATTCAACATGTCCTTTACTCACTAGGAGTTAAGCGGATCATGGTTCCCTTTCAAAAGGTCTTGTTAAAGCACAAACAAAAAAACGAAAGAGTTTTGGATTCATCAAGTTGTTTTTGCCTTATAAAAACAACAACAAGGTTCAGTTACCCTTTTAGCTCTCAAGATTCAAGCTTTGAGCTTTGATATCTTGGTCCTTGCCTAATGCCAAAGTTAAATGATACTTGGATTCATCAAGCTTCCTTTATACTCTCAAGAGTGAGGAATCCATGGTTCTCTATCTTTAACTTTCAGCCATCCATAGACTTTTAAAGAGACAACATAATCATAACCATGTTTTTAAACATGTAGCTAGATCCTAAAGATCCAATCTTTCCATGAACCGATTATGATTAATGTGTTCTTAGAAAGGTTTTAACAAGATCTATGGATCTATACTATACGATAAAGAAGGGAGTTTGGATTCAACATGTTATTGTTCTCAAAAGAGACAATACACAAGGATCTCTTACTCTTTTAGCTCACAAGTTCCAAGCTTTGATGCTTTGGATACTTGTTCATAGCCTAAGCGCCTAAGTTAGAAGATTCTTGGATTCATCAAGGATCCTTAAACTCATATAAGTAAGAAATCCATGGTTCTCAATCTCTAACTTTCGGCCTAGACAAAGATCTTAAAGAACAACACAACCAAAAACATCATGTAGCTAGATTTTAATCTAGCTCACCATGATTCGGTTTTGATTGGATTGTTCTTGAAAGGAACTTGGATTCAACATGTCTCTTCACTCATTTAAGAGACAAAGAGGTCATGGTTCTCTTCCTAAGAGGAGCATTGATTCACCAAGACCTTAAGTGTTTTACCACATGGATCTTGGTCATTCTTTTCCTCCTCTAGATCTTTGTGTTTATAAGAAAGAAATAAGAAGGTGCGGAATTAAAACTAAAGGAGAGGAGCATATGCTCTGATACCATGTTAGAATTAAGAGGAGAATATAAGATTAGATGAGAGATTGTGTTCTTGAGTTCCTTCAAGAACATCAAGAACAAGAGAGAGAGTATATTTGAGTTTAAGAGAGAATATGTGTGGAGAGAATATTGTATAGAATATGAAAGAGAGGACTAGCCTCCTTATCTTGTTTCAAGAGATTACATCCTTTATATAGAATAGACAACAACAACTAGGGTTTTGAGAGAGAGAGAGAAGGAAGAGATAAGTTGCTTTGACTACTCTTGGGAGCGTGTAGCCTTGGACACCGGATCCGGATAGTGACATGTCCAAGCGCTTGGCTTCTTGTGCCAAAGATCCTATTTTGATTCTTGGTATCTTCTCTTGATTCCTCTTGGCGCCAAGGTGATATCATTGGCACTTCTTCATCACAATTCTTCCTCTCTTTTATTAAACCAAATTGTAGACTTCTTTGATTGACCTTACCTTGTTGCACAAGTCTCTTTATGTTTTGACCTAATGCCCTTATGGGTTACCATTAGTCTCAACATTTCATAAGTTCGTCAAACTAGTACAAACCTCATTGAGACACTTATAAGCACTCATGTTGCATGAAACTTGGTTTAGAGTCCTAGAAACGCGTTGTTAGATGTTTCATAAGTTCGTCAAACAAGTACAAAGCTCATTGACACACTTATAAGCACTCATGTTGCATGAAACTTGGTTTAGAGTCCTAGAAACGCGTTGTTAGATGTTTCATAAGTTCGTCAAACAAGTACAAAGCTCATTGAGACACTTATAAGCACTCATGTTGCTCGAAACTTGGTTTAGAGTCCTAGAAACGCGTTGTTAGATGTTTCATAAGTTCGTCAAACTAGTACAAAGCTCATTGAGACACTTATAAGCACTCATGTTGCATGAAACTTGGTTTAGAGTCCTAGAAATGCGTTGTTAGATGTTTCATAAGTTCGTCAAACTTGTACAAAGCTCATTGAGACACTTATATGCACTCATGTTGAACGAAACGTGGTTAAGACTCCTAGAAACGCGTTCTTAGATGGTTCATGAGTTCGTCAAACTAGTACAAAGCTCATTGAGACACTTATAAGCACTCATGTTGTATGAAACTTGGTTTAGAGTCCTAGAAACGTGTTGTCAGATGTTTCATGAGTTCGTCTAACAAGTACAAAGCTCATTGAGACACTTATATGCACTCATGTTGAATGAAACTTGGTTAAGACTCCTAGAAACGCGTTCTTAGATGTTTCATAAGTTCGTCAAACTAGTACAAACCTCATTGAGACACTTATAAGCACTCATGTTGCATGAAACTTGGTTTAGAGTCCTAGAAACGCGTTGTTAGATGTTTCATAAGTTCGTCAAAGAAGTACAAAGCTCATTGAGACACTTATATGCACTCATGTTTCTTGAAACTTGGTTTAGAGTCCTAGAAACGCGTTTTTAGATGTTTCATAAGTTCGTCAAACTAGTACAAAGCTCATTGAGACACTTATATGCACTCATGTTGAATGAAACTTGGTTAAGACTCCTAGAAACACGTTCTTAGATGGTTCATAAGTTCATCAAACTAGTACAAACCTCATTGAGACACTCATAAGCACTCATGTTGCATGAAACTTGGTTTAGAGTCCTAGAAACGTGTTGTTAGATGTTTCATAAGTTCGTCAAACAAGTACAAACCTCATTGAGACACTTATAAGCACTCATGTCGAATGAAACTTGGTTAAGACTCCTAGAAACGCGTTCTTAGATGTTTCATAAGTTCGTCAAACTAATACAAACCTCATTGAGACACTTATAAGCACTCATGTTGCATGAAACTTGGTTTAGAGTCCTAGAAACGCGTTGTTAGATGTTTCATAAGTTCGTTAAACAAGTACAAAGCTCATGGAGACACTTATAAGCACTCATGTTGCTTGAAACTTGGTTTAGAGTCCTAGAAACGCGTTGTTAGATGTTTCATAAGTTCGTCAAACTTGTACAGAGCTCATTGAGACACTTATATGCACTCATGTTGAATGAAACTTGGTAAAGACTCCTAGAAACGCGTTCTTAGATGTTTCATAAGTTCGTCAAACTAGTACAAAGCTCATTGAGACACTTATAAGCACTCATGTTGAATGAAACTTGGTTAAGACTCCTAGAAACGCGTTCTTAGATGTTTCATAAGTTCGTCAAACTTGTACAAAGCTCATTGAGACACTTAATAGCACTCATGTTGAATGAAACTTGGTTAAGACTCCTAGAAACGCGTTCTTAGATGGTTCATAAGTTCGTCAAACTTGTACAAAGCTCATTGAGACACTTATATGCACTCATGTTGAATGAAACTTGGTTAAGACTCCTAGAAACGCGTTGTTAGAAGTTTCATAAGTTCGTCAAACAAGTACAAAGCTCATTGAGACACTTATAAGCACTCATGTCTCATGAAACTTGGTTTAGAGTCCTAGAAACGCGTTGTTAAATGTTTCATAAGTTCGTCAAACTAGTACAAACCTCATTGAGACACTTATAAGCACTCATGTTGCATGAAACTTGGTTTAGAGTCCTAGAAACGCGTTGTTAGATGTTTCATAAGTTCGTCAAACAAGTACAAAGCTCATTGAGACACTTATAAGCACTCATGTTGCATGAACCTTGGTTTAGAGTCCTAGAAACGCGTTGTTAGATGTTTCATAAGTTCCTCAAACTTGTACAAAGCTCATTGAGACACTTATATGCACTCATGTTGAATGAAACTTGGTTAAGACTCCTAGAAACGCGTTCTTAGATGTTTCATAAGTTCGTCAAACTAGTACAAAGCTCATTGAGACACTTATAAGCACTCATGTTGCATGAAACTTGGTTTAGAGTCCTAGAAACGCGTTGTTAGATGTTTCATAAGTCCGTCAAACAAGTACAAAGCTCATTGAGACACTTATAAGCACTCATGTTGCATGAAACTTGGTTTAAAGTCCTTGAAACGCGTTGTTACATGTTTCATAAGTTCGCCAAACTTGTACAAAGCTCATTGAGACACTTATATGCACTCATGCTGAATGAAACTTGGTTTAGAGTCCTAGAATTGCGTTGTTAGATGTTTCATAAGTTCGTCAAACTTGTACAAAGCTCATTGAGCCACTTATAAGCACTCATGTTGCATGAAACTTGGTTTAGAGTCCTAGAAACGTGTTGTTAGATGTTTCATAAGTTCGTCAACATAGTACAAAGCACATTGAGCCAATTATAAGCACTCATGTTGCATGAAACTTGGTTAGAGTCCTAGAAACCGAGTTGTTAGATGTTTCATAAGTTCGTCAAACTAGTACAAAGCTCATTGAGCCACTTATAAGTACTCATGTTGCATGAAACTTGGTTTAGAATCCTGAAACCACGTTATTAGATGTTTCATAAGTTCGTCAGTCTAGTACAAAGCTCATTGAGACACTTATAAGCACTCATGTTGCATGAAACTTGGTTTAAAGTCCTAGAAACGCGTTTTTAGATGTTTCATAAGTTCGTCAATCTAGTACAAAGCTCATTGAGACACTTATAAGCACTCATGTTGCATGAAACTTGGTTTAGAGTCCTAGAAACGCATTGTTAGTTGTTTCATAACTTTGTTAAACTTGTACAAAGCTCATTGAGACACTTATAAGAACTCATGTTGCATGAAACTTGGTTTAGAATTCTAGCAACCACGTTGTTAGATGTTTCATAAGTTCGTCAATCTAGTACAAAGCTCATTGAGACACTTATAAGCACTCATGTTGCATGAAACTTGGTTTAGAGTCCTAGAAATCGCGTTGTTAGATGTTTCATAAGTTTGTAAAACTAGTAAAAATCTCATTGAGCCACTTATAAGCACTCATGTTGCATGAAACTTAGTTCAGAGTCCTAGCAACCACGTTGTTAGATGTTTCATAAGTTCGTCAATCTAGTACAAAGCTCATTGAGACACGTATAAGCACTCATGTTGCATGAAACTTGTTTTAGAGTCCTAGAAACGCGGTGTTAGTTGTTTCATAAGTTTGTCAAACTTTTACAAAGCTCATTGAGACACTTCTAAGCACTCATTTTGCTTAAAACTTGGTTTAGAGTTCTAGCAACCACGTTGTTAGATGTTTCATAAGTTCGTTAATCTAGTACAAAGCTCATTGAGACACTTATAAGCACTCATGTTGCATGAAACTTGGTTTAGAATCCTAGAAACGCGTTGTTAGATATTTCATAAGTTCGTCAAACTTGTACAAAGCTCATTGAGCCACTTATAAGCACTCATGTTGCATGAAACTTTGTTTAGAATCCTAGCAACCACGTTGTTAGATGTTTCATAAGTTCGTCAATCTAGAACAAAGCTCATTGAGACACTTATAAGCACTCATGTTGCACGAAACTTGGTTTAGAGTCCTAGAAACGCGTTGTTAGTTGTTTCATAAGTTTGTCAAACTTGTACAAAGCTCATTTAGCCACTTATAAGCACTCATGTTGCATGAAACTTGGTTTAGAGTCCTAGAAACGCGTTGTTAGATGTTTCATAAGTTCTTCAAACTAGTACAAAGCTCATTGAGCCACTTATAAGCACTCATGTTGCATGAAACTTGGTTTAGAGTCCTAGAAACCGCGTTGTTAGATGTTTCATAAGTTCGTCAAACTAGTACAAAGCTCATTGATCCACTTATAAGCACTCATGTTGCATGAAACTTGGTTTAGAGTCCTAGAAACCACGTTGTTAGATGTTTCATAAGTTCGTCAATCTAGTACAAAGCTCATTGAGACACTTATAAGCACTCATGTTGCATGAAACTTGTTTTAGAGTCCTAGAAACGCGTTGTTAGATGTTTCATAAGTTCGTCAAAACAGTACAAAGCTCATTGAGCCACTTATAAACACTCATGTTCCATGAAACTTGGTTTAGAGTCCTAGCAATCACGTTGTTAGATGTTTCATAAGTTTGTAAATCTAGTACAAAGCTCATTGAGACACTTATAAGCACTCATGTTGCATGAAACTTGGTTTAGAGTCCTAGAAACGCGTTGTTAGTTGTTTCATAAGTTTGTCAAACCTGTACAAATCTCATTGAGCATCTTATAAGCACTCATGTTGCATGAAACTTGGTTTAGAGTCCTAGAAACGCGTTGTTAGATGTTTCATAAGTTCTTCAAACTAGTACAAAGCTCATTGAGCCACTTATAAGCACTCATGTTGCATGAAACTTGGTTTAGAGTCCTAGAAACCGCGTTTTTAGATTTTTCATAAGTTGGTCAAACTAGTACAAAGGTCATTGAGACATTTATAAGCACTCATGTTGCATGAAACTTGGTTTAGAGTCATAGCAACCACGTTGTTAGATGTTTCATAAGTTCGTCAATCTACTACAAAGCTCATTGAGACACTTATAAGCACTCATGTTGCATGAAACTTGGTTTAGAGTCCTAGAAACGCGGTGTTAGTTGTTTCATAAATTTGTCAAACTTTTAAAAAGCTCATTGAGACACTTATAAGCACTCATGTTGCATGAAACTTGGTTTAGAGTTCTAGCAACCACGTTGTTAGATGTTTCATAAGTTCGTCAATCTAGTACAAAGCTCATTGAGTCACTTATAAGCACTCATGTTGCATGAAACTTGCTTTAGAGTCCTAGAAACGCGTTGTTAGATATTTCATAAGTTCGTCAAATTTGTACAAAGCTCATTGAGCCACTTATAAGCACTCATGTTGCATGAAACTTGGTTTAGAATCCTAGCAACCACGTTGTTAGATGTTTCATAAGTTCGTCAATCTAGAACAAAGCTCATTGAGACACTTATAAGCACTCATGTTGCACGAAACTTGGTTTAGAGTCCTAGAAACGCGTTGTTAGTTGTTTCATAATTTTGTCAAACTTGTACAAAGCTCATTTAGCCACTTATAAGCACTCATGTTGCATGAAACTTGGTTTAGAGTCCTAGAAACGCGTTGTTAGATATTTCATAAGTTCTTCAAACTAGTACAAAGCTCATTGAGCCACTTATAAGCACTCATGTTGCATGAAACTTGGTTTAGAGTCCTAGAAGCCGTGTTATTAGATGTTTCGTAAGTTTGTCAAACTAGTACAAAGCTCATTGAGCCAATTATAAGCACTCATGTTGCATGAAACTTGGTTTAGAGTCCTAGAAACCACGTTGTTAGATGTTTCACAAGTTCGTCAATCTAGTACAAAGCTCATTGAGACACTTATAAGCACTCATGTTGCATGAAACTTGGTTTAGAGTCCTAGAAACGCGTTGTTAGATGTTTCATAAGTTCGTCAAAACAGTACAAAGCTCATTGAGCCACTTATAAGCACTCATGTTGCATGAAACTTGTTTTAGAGTCCTAGAAACGCGTTGTTCTATGTTTCATAAGTTCGTCAAAACAGTACAAAGCTCATTGAGCCACTTATAAACACTCATGTTCCATGAAACTTGGTTTAGAGTCCTAGCAATCACGTTGTTAGATGTTTCATAAGTTTGTAAATCTAGTACAAAGCTCATTGAGACACTTATAAGCACTCATGTTGCATGAAACTTTGTTTAGAGTCCTAGAAACGCGTTGTTAGTTGTTTCATAAGTTTGTCAAACCTGTACAAATCTCATTGAGCATCTTATAAGCACTCATGTTGCATGAAACTTGGTTTAGAGTCCTAGAAACGCGTTGTTAGATGTTTCATAAGTTCTTCAAACTAGTACAAAGCTCATTGAGCCACTTATAAGCACTCATGTTGCATGAAACTTGGTTTAGAGTCCTAGAAACCGCGTTTTTAGATTTTTCATAAGTTGGTCAAACTAGTACAAAGCTCATTGAGACATTTATAAGCACTAATGTTGCATGAAACATGGTTTAGAGTCATAGCAACCACGTTGTTAGATGTTTCATAAGTTCGTCAATCTAGTACAAAGCTCATTGAGTCACTTATAAGCACTCATGTTGCATAAAACTTGGTTTAGAGTCCTAGAAACAAGTTGTTAGATATTTCATAAGTTCGTCAAACTTGTACAAAGCTCATTGAGCCAATTATAAGCACTCATGTTGCATGAAACTTGGTTTAGAATCCTAGCAACCACGTTGTTAGATGTTTCATAAGTTCGTCAATCTAGAACAAAGCTCATTGAGACACTTATAAGCACTCATGTTGCACGAAACTTGGTTTAGAGTCCTAGAAACGCGTTGTTAGTTGTTTCATAATTTTGTCAAACTTGTACAAATCTCATTTAGCCACTTATAAGCACTCATGTTGCATGAAACTTGGTTTAGAGTCCTAGAAACGCGTTGTTAGATATTTCATAAGTTCTTCAAACTAGTACAAAGCTCATTGAGCCACTTATAAGCACTCATGTTGCATGAAACTTGGTTTAGAGTCCTAGAAACCGCGTTGTTAGATGTTTCATAAGTTCGTCAAACTAGTACAAAGCTCATTGAGCCACTTCTAAGCACTCATGTTGCATGAAACTTGGTTTAGAGTCCTAGAAACCACGTTGTTAGATGTTTCACAAGTTCGTCACTCTAGTACAAAGCTCATTGAGACACTTATAAGCACTCATGTTGCATGAAACTTGGTTTAGAGTCCTAGAAACGCGTTGTTAGATGTTTCATAAGTTCGTCAAAACAGTACAAAGCTCATTGAGCCACTTATAAGCACTCATGTTGCATGAAACTTGGTTTAGAGTCCTAGCAATCACGTTGTTAGATGTTTCATAAGTTCGTAAATCTAGTACAAAGCTCATTGAGACACTTATAAGAACTCATGTTGCATGAAACTTGGTTTAGAGTCCTAGAAACGCGTTGTTAGTTGTTTCATAAGTTTGTCAAACCTGTACAAATCTCATTGAGCATCTTATAAGCACTCATGTTGCATGAAACTTGGTTTAAAGTCCTAGAAACGCGTTTTTAGATGTTTCATAAGTTCTTCAAACTAGTACAAAGCTCATTGAGCCACTTATAAGTACTCATGTTGCATGAAACTTGGTTTAGAGTCCTAGAAACCGCGTTGTTAGATGTTTCATAAGTTGGTCAAACTAGTACAAAGTTCATTTAGACACTTATAAGCACTCATGTTGCATGAAACTTGGTTTAGAGTCCTAGACACCACGTTGTTAGATGTTTCATAAGTTCGTCAATCTACTACAAAGTTCATTGAGACACTTATAAGCACTCATGTTTCATGAAACTTGGTTTAGAGTCCTAGAAACGCGTTGTTAGATGTTTCATAAGTTCGTCAAACTAGTACAAAGCTCATTGAGCCACTTATAAGCACTCATGTTGCATGAAACTTGGTTTAGAGTCCTAGAAACACGTTGTTAGGATTTTCATAAGTTCGTCAAACTAGTACAAAGCACATTGAGCCACTTATAAGCACTCATGTTGCATGAAACTTTGTTTAGAGTCCTAGAAACCGAGTTGTTAGATGTTTCATAAGTTCGTCAAACTAGTACAAACCTCATTGAGCCACTTATAAGCACTCATGTTGCATGACACTTGGTTTAGAGTCCTAGAAACGCGTTGTTAGATGTTTCATAAGTTCGTCAATCTAGTACAAATCTCATTGAGACACTTATAAGCACTCATTTTGGATGAAACTTGGTTTAGAGTCCTAGAAACGCGTTGTTAGTTGTTTCATAAGTTTGTCAAACTTGTAAAGAGGTCATTGAGACACTTATAAGCACTCATGTTGCATGAAACTTTGTTTAGAGTTCTAGCAACCACGTTGTTAGATGTTTCATAAGTTCGTCAATCTAGTACAAAGCTCATTGAGACACTTATAAGCACTCATGTTGCATGAAACTTGTTTTAGAGTCCTAGAAACCGCGTTGTTAGATGTTTCATAAGTTGGTCAAACTTGTACAAAGCTCATTGAGACACTGATAAGCACTCATGTTGCATGAAACTTGATTTAGAGTCCTAGCAACCACGTTGTTAGATGTTTCATAAGTTCGTCAATCTAGTACAAAGCTCATTGAGACACTTATAAGCACTCATGTTTCATGAAACTTGGTTTAGAGTCCTAGAAACGCGTTGTTAGATGTTTCATAAGTTCGTCAAACTAGCACAAAGCTCATTGAGCCACTTATAAGCACTCATGTTGCATGAAACTTGGTTTAGATTCCTAGAAACGCGTTGTTAGAATTTTCATAAGTTCGTCAAACTAGTACAAAGCACATTGAGCCACTTATAAGCACTCATGTTGCATGAAACTTGGTTTAGAGTCCTAGAAACCGAGTTGTTAGATGTTTCATAAGTTCGTCAAACTAGTACAAAGCTCATTGAGCCACTTATAAGCACTCATGTTGCATGAAACTTGGTTTAGAGTCCTAGAAACGATTTGCTAGATGTTTCATAAGTTCGTCAAACTAGTACAAAGCTCATTGAGACACTTATAAGCACTCATGGTGCATGAAACTTGGTTTAGAGTCCTAGAAACGCGTTGTTAGATGTTTCATAAGTTCGCCAAACCTGTACAAAGCTCATTGAGACACTTATAATCACTCATGTTGCATGAAAATTCGTTTCGAATCCTAGCAACCACCACTAGTAAAAAAAAACCGGATACCCACGAAAAATTTTGTGGGTTTTATGCCTATTTTTTCGTGGGTAAGCCACGAAAACCCACGAAAAATTTTCGTGGGTATAGCGTCGTGGGTAGAAAATTTCGTGGCTTTTTCGTGGGTATTTTTCCCACGAATTTTTTCGTGGCTTTTTCGTGGGTATGATACCCACGAAATTTTTCGTGGGTTTTTCGTGGGTAGCATACCCACGAATTTATTTGTGGCTTTTTCGTGGGAAATTTAGCCACGAAATACCCACGAAATTTTTCGTGGGTGAATTGCCACGAAAATTTTCGTGGGTTTTTCGTGGTTTATGAAAAAACCCACGAAAAACCACGAAATTTTTCGTGGTAATTAACCCACGAAAATTTTCGTGGGTATTTCGTGGGTGCTCAACAAACCACGAAAAACCCACGAAATTTTTCGTGGGTAGTCTGAAATTTTTTTAAAAAAAATAATAAATCAATTTTGATTTAAGAAATTATAATTTTAAAAATTATAATTAAAACATATTTAAAAAATACAATAATACTTGAAAATTTATACCACAAAAGCAAATAGTTTTACAAAATGCAAAATACAAAACACTACATATCATAATCGAAATTCCCAAGCGAGTTCAGATGGGTTGTGTTGAACTCCTCGAGCTGGATCCCGCCTTGAGGTGCTGCAGTCGGGTCTAACGTGCCCTGACTCTGGTCTTCTTGGACATTCGGGTTTTGACCCGACCCCGTCGAGCTTCCAGCTTCAAGGCGATCTAACCTTCTTTGAGTGCTAGTCCTGAACGCGTCGTACTCACTGCGCGTAACCTCTTGTGTCGAGGACGCATAATGGCTGTACGGTTTGATAGTACTGCGTCTTCGCACTACCAACGCCGTAGGCCTCTCCGTATCTCGCGTTGACCTTCTGCACATTTAAACATTACAAAATTAATACAAAAACATATTAAAATTTATAGCAATAGAAAATTAAAAAGATTTACCTCTAAATATAACCGGTTGACTCGTTGAGTATATGTCTCTTCACCCGGTGAATAAGTCGTACTCGATGTACCTTCGTACGGAGAAGCCTCTTCTTCAACCGACCTAACAACTCCCTCAATGAAGGGATCACCGTAGGTGCCATCGGGCGTCGATGTGTCTTCTTGACTAAATCAAGAAGAGAGTGATCCCGGGATTGGGGATCCTCTTGTTGCTGTATTTGTTAAAATTCAAATGTACACGTTAATGTTACATTTATTCATATGTATTTATTAATGTATTTATAAAACTTACCAGAGTATAATTGATTTTGGAGAATGAATTGGGCCCGCCGTAGTGGACGTGCATTGTACTCCCGTCTATAGGAGTTTGACGGCTTGTTGCCGCCTTCTCACTTCTCGCCTTGGCTTTGGGAGTATCTCACTCTGCCAATAGTCGGACCCAATCGTCATTGCTAATGTAAGGAGGCCGCACTCCCTTTCGTGCTTCCTACTAATTTCCTCCCCGATTCCCTTTTTTGTCTTTTCTTTCCATTCGAAAAAGACAAGGTCCTCGTGTGAGGGATCCCAGTAATAGTTTGCCTATAACTCGAAACCATAATTATTAGTATGAAAGTTTATACATTAAACGATTAAATATTTTAAAGCGTAACTTACCACGAAAGATCCCCACCGGCTTTCGATTTTGTCGGGTTGATTTTTTTTAACGTCGGTCCAATTTTTCCATGGACCCCAGAAATTATTTTGCCAGTCTTTACGATAAAATTGTTGACCGTGTCATCGATCCCAATCCTTAATAAAAAATTTTAAAATGTCATAAATACATTTTATAAATGCATAATATTTATATAATTGGAAAAAATAAGATGATTAAATACCATAGTGCTCCATTTTCCTTTTGAGGATGGAGGCAAGGCTCGCTCTCTCCTATAAGGCGATTGGTATACCGCTTGTAAGCGAACGATAACGATACTCAGCAGTAGCACCTACTAGGCAGACCGTTTGGGGAGACCCAACTGCGCCTACTAGAACTGGACTGTGTACTCCTAGACGAAGACATAACTACTACAAATAGAACCTACCAATCAAATTTTAACCAAAGAAATTTTAAGTAAAATTCACTTATTTTGTCACATATGATTAATGTTTTAAAATTTATACCAAATTAATTAGAAAAACTTTTTAATAAAGTTTAAGAAAAATAAACAATTATAGAAAGACAATATTCCTAAGATTTGTAATGGAGAAAATTGTTACAAATGTACAATTTTTAAGTTTAAATTAGGGTTAACTTATAATTTTTAAGTTTAAATTGTTACAAATGTATAATTTTCCTAATTAAACATTGAAAACCTAATCAAAATACAAGATTTAATAAAAGTACAAGTTCTAAACAAAAAGATCTAAATCAAATATAATCAACAACATTAATTTTTTATATTTTTTATATTAGGAAAAAAATATAAAAATTTTAAAAATTCATGGATCTTAAGATAATCATAATATATAAGATCATAAAATTCATGGATCATATTATTTTTAATTTTTTTATATGTTTTATATTAGGAAAAAAATATAATAAATATAAAAATTCAAGGATCTTAAGATATTCATGGAACTTGTTGATTTTCATCATATATAATCAACAAGATCCATGAATTTTGTACATATATAATCAAATATAATGAAGATCTTGTATATATATAATGTTAAAACAACATAATCAACAACAACATCCATGAAATTTATTTTATTAAGATAAACAACAAGATCTATGAACAAGAACATCTATGAACACCAAGATCCATGAAAAAACACAACACAACAAGTTCAAAAACTAAAATCAAACTACCAAACACACAACACAATAAGTTAAACCTGAGTTTTGCCGGAGTTTGGCCTGAAAAACGCATTAAATCGCCGGAAATCGCCGGAAATCGCCGAAAAATCGCGTGAAAAAAAAAAAGTGTGCGGCGGAAATTAGGTTTGTCAAGAAGATGAAGTACCCACGAAAAAGCCACGAAAATTTTCGTGGGTACTTAAAAAACCCACGAAAAAGCCACGATTTTTTTCGTGGGTACGGAAAAGCCACGAAAAACCCACGAAAATTTTCGTGGCTTTTCTACGCAAACCCACGAAAAAGCCACGAATTTTTTCGTGGGTACTTTTATATTTTTAAAAAAAAATTACATAATGTTAGTAGGAGGCATGGGACGGAATGGTTAGCTTGTACGAAAGTGGTACCCAGAGGTGTAAGAAATGCTACTAATATTTTACAACAAGTCTTTCAAGAGGATTCTAGAAATACTACTGTTGCACCTTCAGGGCTCCTAAGGGTCGAAACACTTAATGTTGAAGACAGGGACAATTATGATGATTTACCCGATCAACATACAAACGATATGTACACATCCGATAATGAGCTAACTGAAAACGAATGTTCGAAGTTGATTCATCTTCCGATGATGAATAAAAATTGTGTATCAATGTGATCCCGAAATTTGTAATATATTATGTAATATAATTTTCGTCTTTGTTAAAATATGTTGTGGGTTGTTGTATAATACTATGTGGAATATTATTTGTTTTTTTTTAATAAGTTGAAACGGATACCTCTGTTTAAAACACCCCTGATTATTTTAATGAGTTGAATAATTTTACGCAATGCATTAAATCACCATCTCGTGGCCGACATTGCGTTTGCAATTTAATAGCGACATGTCAAATCACCATATTGTGGCCAAATTTTCGTTTGTCATTTAATGTCGACAACTCAAATCACCATATTGTGGCCGACATAGCCACGAAATGCCACGAAAAGCCACGATGAACAGTTATTTACTACCCACGAATTATCCACGAAAATTACCCACGAAAACTACCCACGATGTATATCGTTTTGTCTATATAAATCGAGGTAATTTAACAGAAAAACATAACACAAAAACATATTTCATCATGGCAAATCGTATTCCTTCTAGCCCTCCATACGATAACTTATATGTTATTGATGTTGAACCAATAATTTCACTTCAACCATCACAAAGAGCTGAAATTCAAACAGGCCTTATATCGGGACCTGCCCAGCCCATACAGCGCGGACTGTTTCGCAAGAGGGTTCACGATGGAAAGGTGTTGCGAGGTGAAAGTTCTCAAGCACGCCCAACACAATATTTCATTCGTGAGGTCATCAATGAGCCACAAAAGGGAGACCTTGATTTTAGTAGTCCTCGGTGGACTTCTACTATCGATTACTTGTTGCGTGAAGGTATACACAAAAATGAAATTTTTAGCATTATACTAATAATTGTAGATGATGTACTAACTATATCTTTCAAAATATATATAGGTACTCATAACAGTAGGACCACACCATTTTGGACCCAAATTGCAGAAATTCAATGCCCTCGTTCGCATTTTGTCAAACTGAAAAAGGTTTCCTTTGTCTACCAATATTATTTCATTTAAACTAAAAACATAATGTTTCTTATAAGTAATCATTTTTTCAGGTTGTCGCTATGCTTTCCAATGCGTCCCCCAATGGCCAAGGAGACCTTCAAGTAACCTTAAAAGATCCGTCTGGAATAATCGAGGGAACCATGCACCATAACATCTTCAACAATGACGAATACAGAGTCAATACCGGTGTAGGTGCGGTTGTCATTCTAAAAAATGTATCCGTAACCCGTTTCAACATGAATTCTAAGTACCTCAACATCACTGAGCGAAACGTTGTCAAGGTAGGTTCTCCTTAAGGTTGTTAATTAGTATATATATACTTATAAGTACAAACTAAAAAATGTTTTAAACAGATAATTGGGGCTAATTCGATGGTCGCTGGCTACGAACCAATCGTAACATCTACACCACAACTGAAGCGATGAAGGAACTGGTTACGAGAACGAAATCGTTCCCGAATCGTACGATGAATAAACATTCAATTCGTCAATGTTTACAAATAATGATGGCGTTCAACACCGAACTCTTTATGTCGCATTAATGTTTACTATTTACCTTCTATCTTTTGTATGCGTTTAAAATAATGTTGTTATGTAATGTGATATTTTATTATCTGAGTAATGAATAATAACGTTTAACAATTTACTCGGGTTTATATGTTTATAAATGTAGCAAACCTAAAAAAGTAGTGAACAAAATCCTGAAAATAGTGAAAATACTCATGAAAATAGTGAACAAAAACATATTAATATTGGGTTTTTTTTTACACACGAAGAAATTAGTGTTACCAGTATTTTTCTCACTACCCACGAAAATTTTCGTGGGTAATTCGTGGGTTTCAAACTACCCACGAAAATTTTCGTGGGTAATTCGTGGGTTTCAATCTACCCACGAACATTTTCGTGGGTAAACGTGGGTTTCACTCTACCCACGAAAATTTTCGTGGGTAACCGTGGGTAGATCAATACCCACGAAAATTTTCGTGGCTTTTCCGTGGGTAACTCAAAACCCACGAAAATTTTCGTGAGTAATTCGTGGGTAGCTCGAAAAAGCCACGAAAATTTTCGTGGGTAGCTAATTACTGTTTACCGTGGCTTTCCGTGGCATTTCGTGGCTTTTTACCCATACCCACGAAAATTTTCGTGGGTTTTTCGTGGGTATGGGCAGTTTTTTTACTAGTGCACGTTGTTAGAAGTTTCATAAGTTCGTGAAGCTTTTACAAAGCTCATTGAGACACTTATTATCACTCATGATACATGAAATTTGGTTTAAAGTCCTAGAAACGCGTTGTTAGATGTTTCATAAGTTCGTGAAACTTGTACAAAGCCCATTGAGGAACTTATAAGTACTCATGTAGCATTAAACTTGGTTTAGAGTCTTAGAAAGGCGTTGTTATTGTTTCATAAGTTCGTCAAACTTGTACTAAGCTCATTGAGACACTTATAAGCACTCATGTTGCATGAAACTTGGTTTAGAGTCCTAGCAACCACATTGTTAGAGGTTTCATAAGTTCGTCAAACTTGTACAAAGCTCATTGAGACACTTATAAGCACTCATGTTGCATGAAACTTGATTAAGAGTCCTAGAAACCCGTTGTTAGATATTTCATAAGTTCGTCAAACTAGTACAAAGCTCATTGAGACACTTATAAGCACTCATGTTGCATGATACTTGGTTTAGAGTCCTAGAAACGCGTTGTTAGATGTTTCATAAGTTCGTCAAACTTGTACAAAGCTCATTGAGACACTTATATGCACTCATGTTGAATGAAACTTGGTTAAGACTCCTAGAAACGCGTTCTTAGATGTTTCATAAGTTCGTCAAACTAGTACAAATTAACCTCATTGAGACACTTATAAGCACTCATGTTGCATGAAACTTGGTTTAGAGTCCTAGAAACGCGTTGTTAGATGTTTCATAAGTTCGTCAAACAAGTTCAAAGCTCATTGAGACACTTATAAACACTCATGTTGCATGAAACTCGGTTTAGAGTCCTAGAAACGCGTTGTTACATGTTTCATAAGTTCGTCAAACTAGTAGAAAGCTCATTGAGACACTTATAAGCACTCATGTTACATGAAACTTGGTTTAGAGTCCTAGAAACGCGTTGTTAGATGTTTCATAAGTTCGTCAAACTTGTACAAAGCTCATTGAGACACTTATATGCACTCATGTTGAATGAAACTTGGTTAAGACTCATAGAAACGCGTTCTTAGATATTTCATAAGTTCGTCAAACAAGTACAAACCTCATTGAGACACTTATAAGCACTCATGTTGCATGAAACTTGGTTTAGAGTCCTAGAAACGCGTTGTTAGATGTTTCATAAGTTCGTCAAACCAGTACAAAGCTCATTGAGACACTTATAAGCACTCATGTTGCATGAAACTTGGTTTAGAGTCCTTGAAACGCGTTGTTAGATGTTTCATAAGTTCGTCAAACTTGTACAAAGCTCATTGAGACACTAATAATCACTCATGTTGCATGAAACTTCGTTTATAATCCTAGCAACCACGTGGTTAGATGTTTCATAAGTTCGTGAAAGTTGTACAAAGCTCATTGAGACACTTATTATCACTCATGATGAATGAAACTTGGTTTAAAGTCCTAGAAACGCGTTCTTAGATGTTTCATAAGTTCGTCAAACCCGTACAAAGCTCATTGAGACACTTATATGCACTCATGTTGAATGAAACTTGGGTTGGAGTCCTTGAAACGTGTTGTTAGATGTTTCATAAGTTCGTCAAACTTGTACAAAGCTCATTGAGACACTTATAAGCAGTTATGTTGCATGAAACTTGGTTTTAGAGTCCTAGGAACCACGTTGTTAGATGTTTCATAAGTTCGTCAATCTAGTACAAAGCTCATTCAGACACTTATAAGCACTCATGTTGCATGAAACTTTGTTTAGAGTCCTAGAAACGCGTTGTTAGATGTTTCATAAGTTGGTGAAACTTGTACAAAGCCATTGAGACACTTATTATCACTCATGATGAATGAATCTTGGTTAAGAGTCCTAGAAACGCATTCTTAGATGTTTCATAAGTTCGTCAAACTATTCAAAGCTCATTGAGACACTTATATGCACTCATGTTGAATGAAACCTGGTTAAGACTCCTAGAAACACGTTCTTAGATGTTTCATAAGTTCGTCAAACTAGTACAAACCTCTTTGAGACACTTATAAGCAATCATGTTGCATGAAACTTGATTTAGAGTCCTAGAAACGTGTTGTTAGTTGTTTCATAAGTTCGTCAAACTAGTACAAAAATCATTGAGACACTTATAAGCACTCATGTTGCATGAAACTTAAATTAGAGTCCTAGAAAAGCTTTGCTAGATGTATCATAAGTTCGTCAAACTAGTACAAAGCTCATTGAGCCACTTATAATCACTCATGTTGCATGAAACTTCGTTTAGAATCCTAGCAACCACGTTGTTAAATGTTTCATAAGTTCGTGAAACGTTTACAAAGCTCATTGAGACATTTATTATCACTTTTGATACATGAAATTTTGTTTAAAGTCCTAGAAACGCGTTGTTAGATGTTTCATAAGTTCGTGAAACTTGTACAAAGCCCATTAAGGAACTTATAAGTACTCATGTAGCATTAAACTTGGTTTAGAGTCCTAGAAAAGCGTTGTTAATGTTTCGTAAGTTCGTCAAACTTGTACTAAGCTCATTGAGACACTTATAAGCACTCATGTTGCATGAAACTTGGTTTAGAGTCCTAGCAACCACATTGTTAGAGGTTTCATAAGTTCGTCAAACTTGTACAAAGCTCATTGAGACACTTATAAGCACTCATGTTGCATGAAACTTGATTAAGAATCTTAGAAACCCGTTGTTAGATATTTCATAAGTTCGTCAAACTAGTACAAAGCTCATTGAGACACTTATAAGCACTCATGTTGCATGAAACTTGGTTTAGAGTCCTAGAAACGCGTTGTTAGATGTTTCATAAGTTCGTCAAACTTGTACAAAGCTCATTGAGACACTTATATGCAGTCATGTTGAATGAAACTTGGTTAAGACTCCTATAAACTCGTTCTTAGATGTTTCATAAGTTCGTCAAACTAGTACAAACCTCATTAAGACACTTAAAAGCACTCATGTTGCATGAAACTTGGTTTAGAGTCCTAGAAACGCGTTGTTAGATATTTCATAAGTTCGTCAAACAAGTACAAACCTCATTGAGACACTTATAAGCACTCATGTTGCATGAAACTTGGTTTAGAGTCCTAGAAACGCGTTGTTAGATGTTTCATAAGTTCGTCAAACAAGTATAAAGCTCATTGAGACACTTATAAGCACTCATGTTGCATGAAACTTGGTTTAGAGTCCTTGAAACGTGTTGTTAGATGTTTCATAATTCGTCAAACTTGTACAAAGCTCATTAAGACACTTATAATCACTCATGTTGCATGAAACTTCGTTTAGAATCCTAGCAACCACGTGGTTAGATGTTTCATAAGTTCGTGAAACTTGAACAAAGCTCATTGAGACACTTATTATCACTCATGATGCATGAAATTTGGGTTAAAGTCCTAGAAACGCGTTGTTAGATGTTTCATAAGTTCGTGAAACTTGTACAAAGCTCATTGAGGAACTTATAAGTACTCATGTAGCATTAAACTTGGTTTAGAGTCCTAGAACGGCGTTTTTATTATTTCATAAGTTCGCCAAGCTTGTACAAAACTCATTTAAACACTTATAAGCCCTCATGTTGCATGAAACTTGGTTTAGAGTCCTAGCAACCACATTGTTAGACGTTTCATAAGTTCGTCAAACTTGTACAAAGCTCATTGAGACACTTATAAGCACTCATGTTGCATGAAACTTGATTTAGAGTCCTAGCAACCACATTGTTAGACGTTTTATAAGTTCGTCAAACTAGTACAAAGCTCATTGAGACACTTATAAGCACTCATGTTGCATGAAACTTGATTTAGAGTTCTAGAAACGCGTTGTTAGATGTTTCATAAGTTCGTCAAACTAGTACAAAGCTCATTGAGCCACTTATAAGCACTCATGTTGCATGAAACTTGGTTTAGAGTCCTAGAAACGCGTTGTTAGTTGTTTCATAAATTCGTCAAACTTTTACAAAGCTCATTGAGACACTTATAAGCAGTCATGTTGCATGAAACTTGGTTTTAGAGTCCTAGGAACCACGTTGTTAGATGTTTCATAAGTTCGTCAATCTAGTACACAGCTCATTCAGACACTTATAAGCACTCCTGTTGCATGAAACTTGATTTAGAGTCCTAGAAACGCGTGTTTAGATGTTTCATAAGTTCGTCAAACTAGTACAAATCTCATTGAGCCACTTATAAGCACTCATGTTGCATGAAACTTGGTTTGGAGTCCTCGAAACGCGTTGTTAGTTGTTTCATAAGTTCGTCAAACTTGTACAAAGCTCATTGAGACACTTATAAGCAGTCATGTTGCATGAAACTTGGTTTTAGAGTCCTAGGAACCACGTTGTTAGATGTTTCATAAGTTCGTCAATCTAGTACAAAACTCATTCAGACACTTATAAGCACTCATGTTGCATGAAACTTCGTTTAGAGTCCTAGAAACGCGTTGTTAGATGTTTCATAAGTTGGTGAAACTTGTAGAAAGCTCATTGAGACACTTATAAGCACTCATGTTGCATGAAACTTGGTTTAGAGTCCTAGAAACGCGTAGTTAGATGTTTCATAAGTTCGTCAAACTAGTACAAAACTCATTGAGCCACTTATAAGCACTCATGTTGCATGAAACTTTGTTTAGAG
Source organism: Cochlearia excelsa (assembly GCA_963556525.1). Lineage (NCBI taxonomy): Eukaryota > Viridiplantae > Streptophyta > Magnoliopsida > Brassicales > Brassicaceae > Cochlearia > Cochlearia excelsa. Next base: position 2,469,605 of record CAUVZT010000002.1, read on the forward strand.
TCCTAGAAATGCGTTGTTAGATGTTTAATAAGTTCATCAAACAAGTACAAACCTCATTCAGACACTTATAAGCACTCATGTTGCATGAAACTTGGTTTAGAGTCCTAGAAACGCATTGTTAGATGTTTCATAAGTTCGTCAAACAAGTACAAACCTCATTCAGACAATTATTAGCACTCATGTTGCATGAAACTTGGTTTAGAGTCCTAGAAACGCATTGTTAGATGTTTCATAAGTTCGTCAAACTAGCACAAAGCTCATTGAGACACTTATACGCACTCATGTTGAATGAAACTTTGTTAAGAGTCCTAGAAACGCGTTGTTAGATGTTTCATAAGTTTGTCAAACAAGTACAAACCTCATTGAGACACTTACAAGCACTAATGTTGCATGATCTTGATTTAGAGTCATAGAAACGCGTTGTTAGATGTTTCATAAGTTCGTCAAACTAGGACAAAGCTCATTGAGCCACTTATAAGCACTCATGTTGCATGAAACTTGGTTTAGAGTCCTCGAAACGCGTTGTTAGTTGTTTCATAAGTTCGTCAAACTTGTACAAAGCTCATTGAGACACTTATAAGCAGTCATGTTGCATGAAACTTGGTTTTAGAGTCCAAGGAACCACGTTGTTAGATGTTTCATAAGTTCGTCAATCTAGTACAAAGCTCATTCAGACACTTATAAGCACTCATGTTGCATGAAACTTCGTTTAGAGTTCTAGAAACGCATTGTTAGATATTTCATAAGTTGGTGAAACTTGTAGAAAGCTCATTGAGACACTTATAAGCACTCATGTTGCATGAAATTTGGTTTAGAGTCATAGAAACGCGTAGTTAGATGTTTCATAAGTTCGTCAAACTAGTACAAAACTCATTGAACCACTTATAAGCACTCATGTTGCATTAAACTTTGTTTAGAGTTCTAGAAATGGGTTGTTAGATGTTTAATAAGTTCATCAAACAAGTACAAACCTCATTCAGACACTTATAAGCACTCATGTTGCATGAAACTTGGTTTAGAGTCCTAGAAACGAATTGTTAGATGTTTCATAAGTTCGTCAAACTAGTACAAAGCTCATTGAGACACTTATAAGCACTCATGTTGCATGAAACTTGGTTTAGAGACCTAGAAACGCGTTGTTAGATGTTTCATCAGTTCGTCAAACTAGTACAACGCTCATTGAGCCACTTATAAGCACTCATGTTGCATGAAACTTGGTTAAGACTCCTAGAAACGCGTTCTTAGATGTTTCATAAGTTCGTCAAACAAGTACAAAACTCGTTCAGACACTTATAAGCACTCATGTTGCATGAAACTTGGTTTAGAGTCCTAGAAACGCATTGATAGATGTTTCATAAGTTCGTCAAACAAGTACAAAGCTCATTGAGACACTTATAAGCACTCATGTTGCATTAAACTTGGTTTAAAGTCCTAGAAACGCGTTGTTAGACGTTTCATAAGTTCGTCAAACTTGTACAAAGCTCATTGAGACACTTATAAGCACTCATGTTGAATGAAACTTGGTTAAGACTCCTAGAAACGCGTTCTTAGATGATTCATAAGTTCGTCAAACAAGTACAAAACTCGTTGAGACACTTATAAGCACTCATGTTGCATGAAACTTGGTTTAGAGTCTTAGAAACGCGTTGTTAGATGTTTCATAAGTTCGTCAAACAAGTATAAAGCTCATTGAGACACTTATAAGCACTCATGTTGCATGAAACTTGGTTTAGAGTCCTTGAACCACGTGTTGTTAGATGTTTCATAATTCGTCAAACTTGTACAAAGCTCATTAAGACACTTATAATCACTCATGTTGAATGAAACATCGTTTAGAATCCTAGCAACCACGTGGTTAGATGTTTCATAAGTTCGTGAAACTTGTACAGAGCTCATTGAGACACTTATTATCACTCATGATGCATGAAATTTGGGTTAAAGTCCTAGAAACGCGTTGTTAGATGTTTCATAAGTTCGTGAAACTTGTACAAAGCTCACTGAGGAACTTATAAGTACTCATGTAGCATTAAACTTGGTTTAGAGTCCTAGAAAGGCGTTTTTATTATTTCATAAGTTCGTCAAGCTTGTACAAAACTCATTGAAACACTTATAAGCACTCATGTTGCATGAAACTTGGTTTAGAGTCCTAGCAACCACATTGTTAGACGTTTCATAAGTTCGTCAAACTTGTACAAAGCTCATTGAGACACTTATAAGCACTTATGTTGCATGAAACTTGATTTAGAGTCCAAGAAACACGTTGTTAGATATTTCATAAGTTCGTCAAACTAGTACAAAGCTCATTGAGACACTTATAAGCACTCATGTTGCATGAAACTTGATTTAGAGTCCTAGAAACGCGTTGTTAGATGTTTCATAAGTTCGTCAAACTAGTACAAAGCTCATTGAGCCACTTATAAGCACTCATGTTGCATGAAACTTTGTTTAGAGTCCTAGAAACGCGTTGTTAGTTGTTTCATAAATTCGTCAAACTTGTACAAAGCTCATTGAGACACTTATAAGCAGTCATGTTGCATGAAACTTGGTTTTAGAGTCCTAGGAACCACGTTGTTAGATGTTTCATAAGTTCGTTAATCTAGTACAAAGCTCATTCAGACATTTATAAGCACTCATGTTGCATGAAACTTGATTTAGAGTCCTAGAAACGCGTTGTTAGATGTTTCATAAGTTCGTCAAACTAGTACAAGGCTCATTGAGGCACTTATAAGCACTCATGTTGCATGAAACTTGGTTTAGAGTCCTCGAAACGCGTTGTTAGTTGTTTCATAAGTTCGTCAAACTTGTACAAAGCTCATTGAGACACTTATAAGCAGTCATGTTGCATGAAACTTGGTTTTAGAGTCCTAGGAACCACGTTTTTAGATGTTTCATAGGTTCGTCAATCTAGTACAAAGCTCATTCAGACACATATAAGCACTCATGTTGCATGAAACTTCGTTTAGAGTCCTAGAAACGCGTTGTTAGATGTATCATAAGTTGGTGAAACTTGTAGAAAGCTCATTGAGACACTTATAAGCACTCATGTTGCATGAAACTTGGTTTAGAGTCCTAGAAACGCGTAGTTAGATGTTTCATAAGTTCGTCAAACTAGTACAAAACTCATTGAGCCACTTATAAGCACTCATGTTGCATGAAACTTTGTTTAGAGTCCTAGAAATGCGTTGTTAGATGTTTAATAAGTTCGTCAAACAAGTACAAACCTCATTCGAGACACTTATAAGCACTCATGTTGCATGAAACTTGGTTTAGAGTCCTTGAAACGCATTGTTAGATGTTTCATAAGTTCGTCAAACTAGCACAAAGCTCATTGAGACACTTATACGCACTCATGTTGAATGAAACTTTGATTAAGAGTCCTAGAAACGCGTTGTTAGATGTTTCATAAGTTTGTCAAACAAGTACAAACCTCATTGAGACACTTATAAGCACTCATGTTGCATGATCTTGATTTAGAGTCATAGAAACGCGTTGTTAGATGTTTCATAAGTTCGTCAAACTAGTACAAAGCTCATTGAGACACTTATATGCACTCATGTTGAATAAAACTTGGTTAATACTCCTAGAAACGCGTTCTTAGATGTTTCATAAGTTCGTCAAACTAGTACAAACCTCATTGAGACACTTATAAGCACTCATGTTGCATTAAACTTGATTTAGAGTCCTAGAAACGCGTTGTTAGATGTTTCATAAGTTCGTCAAACTAGTACAAAGCTCATTGAGACACTTATAAGCACTCATGTTGCATGAAACTTGGTTTAGAGTCCTAGAAACGCGTTGTTAGATGTTTCATAAGTTCGTCAAACTAGTACAAACGCTCATTCGTAGCCACTTATAAGCACTCATGTTGCATGAAACTTGGTTTAGAGTCCTAGAAATGCGTTGTTAGATGTTTAATAAGTTCGTCAAACAAGTACAAACCTCATTCAGACACTTATAAGCACTCATGTTGCATGAAACTTGGTTTAGAGTCCTAGAAACGCATTGATAGATGTTTCATAAGTTCGTCAAACTAGCACAAAGCTGATTGAGACACTTATACGCACTCATGTTGAATGAAACTTTGTTAAGAGTCCTAGAAACGCGTTGTTAGATGTTTCATAAGTTCGTCAAACTAGTACAAAGCTCATTGAGACACTTATAAGCACTCATGTCGCATGAAACTTGGTTTAGAGTCCTACAAACGCATTGTTTGATGTTTTATAAGTTCGTCAAACTAGTACAAAGCACATTGAGACACTTATAATGCACTCATGTTGCATGAAACTTGGTTTAGAGTCCTTGCAAACGCGTTGTTAGATCTTTCATAAGTTCGTCAAACTTGTACAAAGCTCATTGAGACACTTATAATCACTCATGTTGCATGAAACTTCGTTTAGAATCCTAGCAACCACGTGGTTAGATGTTTCATAAGTTCGTGAAACTTGTACAAAGCTCATTGAGACACTTATTATGCACTCATGATGAATGAAACTTGGTTTAGAGTCCTAGAAACGCGTTCTTAGATGTTTCATAAGTTCGTCAAACCCGTACAAAGCTCATTGAGACACTTATATGCACTCATGTTGAATGAAACTTGGTTTGGAGTCCTTGAAACGTGTTGTTAGATGTTTCATAAGATTCGTCAAACTTGTACAAAGCTCATTGAGACACTTATAAGCACTCATGTCGCATGAAACTTGGTTTAGAGTCCTACAAACGCATTGTTTGATGTTTCAAAAGATTCGTCAAACTAGTACAAAGCACATTGAGACACTTATATGCACTCATGTTGAATGAAACTTGGTTAAGACTCCTAGCAAACACGTTCTTAGATGTTTCATAAGTTCGTCAAACTAGTACAAACCTCATTGAGGACACTTAAAAGCACTCATGTTGCATGAAACTTGGTTTAGAGTCCTAGCAACCACATTGTTAGATGTTTCATAAGTTCGTGAAACTTGTACAAAACTCATTGAGGACACTTATAAGTACTCATGTAGCATTAAACTTGGTTTAGAGTCCTAGCAAAGGCGTTGTTTGATTATTTCATAAGTTTGTCAAACTTGTACAAAGCTCATTGAAACACTTATAAGCACTCATGTTGCATGAAACTTGGTTTAGAGTCCTAGCAACCACATTGTTTGACGTTTCATAAGTTCGTCAAACTTGTACAAAGCTTATTGAGACACTTATAAGCACTCATGTTGCATGAAACTTGATTTAGAGTCCTAGAAACGCGTTGTTAGATTTTTCATAAGTTCGTCAAACTAGTACAAAGCTCATTGAGACACTTATAAGCACTCATGTTGCATGAAACTTGATTTAGAGTCCTAGAAACGCGTTGTTAGATGTTTCATAAGTTCGTCAAACTTGTACAAAGCTCATTGAGACACTTATAAGAAGTCATGTTGCATGAAACTTGGTTTTAGAGTCCTAGGAACCACGTTGTTAGATGTTTCATAAGTTCGTCAATCTAGTATAAAGCTCATTCAGACACTTATAAGCACTCATGTTGCATGAAACTTCGTTTAGAGTCTTAGAAACGTGTTGTTAGATGTTTCATAAGTTGGTGAAACTTGTACAAAGCTCATTGAGACATTTATAAGCACTCATGTTGCATGAAACTTGGTTTAGAGTCCTAGAAACGCGTTGTTAGACGTTTCATAAGTTCGTCAAACTTGTACAAAGCTCATTGAGACACTTATAAGCACTCATGTTGAATGAAACTTGGTTAAGACTCCTAGAAACGCGTTCTTAGATGATTCATAAGTTCGTCAAACAAGTACAAAACTCGTTGAGACACTTATAAGCACTCATGTTGCATGAAACTTGGTTTAGAGTCTTAGAAACGCGTTGTTAGATGTTTCATAAGTTCGTCAAACAAGTATAAAGCTCATTGAGACACTTATAAGCACTCATGTTGCATGAAACTTGGTTTAGAGTCCTTGAAACGTGTTGTTAGATGTTTCATAATTCGTCAAACTTGTACAAAGCTCATTAAGACACTTATAATCACTCATGTTGAATGAAACATCGTTTAGAATCCTAGCAACCACGTGGTTAGATGTTTCATAAGTTCGTGAAACTTGTACAGAGCTCATTGAGACACTTATTATCACTCATGATGCATGAAATTTGGGTTAAAGTCCTAGAAACGCGTTGTTAGATGTTTCATAAGTTCGTGAAACTTGTACAAAGCTCACTGAGGAACTTATAAGTACTCATGTAGCATTAAACTTGGTTTAGAGTCCTAGAAAGGCGTTTTTATTATTTCATAAGTTCGTCAAGCTTGTACAAAACTCATTGAAACACTTATAAGCACTCATGTTGCATGAAACTTGGTTTAGAGTCCTAGCAACCACATTGTTAGACGTTTCATAAGTTCGTCAAACTTGTACAAAGCTCATTGAGACACTTATAAGCACTTATGTTGCATGAAACTTGATTTAGAGTCCAAGAAACACGTTGTTAGATATTTCATAAGTTCGTCAAACTAGTACAAATCTCATTGAGACACTTATAAGCACTCATGTTGCATGAAACTTGATTTAGAGTCCTAGAAACGCGTTGTTAGATGTTTCATAAGTTCGTCAAACTAGTACAAAGCTCATTGAGCCACTTATAAGCACTCATGTTGCATGAAACTTTGTTTAGAGTCCTAGAAACGCGTTGTTAGTTGTTTCATAAATTCGTCAAACTTGTACAAAGCTCATTGAGACACTTATAAGCACTCATGTTGCATGAAACTTGGTTTTAGAGTCCTAGGAACCACGTTGTTAGATGTTTCATAAGTTCGTTAATCTAGTACAAAGCTCATTCAGACATTTATAAGCACTCATGTTGCATGAAACTTGATTTAGAGTCCTAGAAACGCGTTGTTAGATGTTTCATAAGTTCGTCAAACTAGTACAAGGCTCATTGAGGCACTTATAAGCACTCATGTTGCATGAAACTTGGTTTAGAGTCCTCGAAACGCGTTGTTAGTTGTTTCATAAGTTCGTCAAACTTGTACAAAGCTCATTGAGACACTTATAAGCAGTCATGTTGCATGAAACTTGGTTTTAGAGTCCTAGGAACCACGTTTTTAGATGTTTCATAAGTTCGTCAATCTAGTACAAAGCTCATTCAGACACATATAAGCACTCATGTTGCATGAAACTTCGTTTAGAGTCCTAGAAACGCGTTGTTAGATGTATCATAAGTTGGTGAAACTTGTAGAAAGCTCATTGAGACACTTATAAGCACTCATGTTGCATGAAACTTGGTTTAGAGTCCTAGAAACGCGTAGTTAGATGTTTCATAAGTTCGTCAAACTAGTACAAAACTCATTGAGCCACTTATAAGCACTCATGTTGCATGAAACTTTGTTTAGAGTCCTAGAAATGCGTTGTTAGATGTTTAATAAGTTCGTCAAACAAGTACAAACCTCATTCAGACACTTATAAGCACTCATGTTGCATGAAACTTGGTTTAGAGTCCTTGAAACGCATTGTTAGATGTTTCATAAGTTCGTCAAACTAGCACAAAGCTCATTGAGACACTTATACGCACTCATGTTGAATGAAACTTTGTTAAGAGTCCTAGAAACGCGTTGTTAGATGTTTCATAAGTTTGTCAAACAAGTACAAACCTCATTGAGACACTTATAAGCACTCATGTTGCATGATCTTGATTTAGAGTCATAGAAACGCGTTGTTAGATGTTTCATAAGTTCGTCAAACTAGTACAAAGCTCATTGAGACACTTATATGCACTCATGTTGAATAAAACTTGGTTAATACTCCTAGAAACGCGTTCTTAGATGTTTCATAAGTTCGTCAAACTAGTACAAACCTCATTGAGACACTTATAAGCACTCATGTTGCATTAAACTTGATTTAGAGTCCTAGAAACGCGTTGTTAGATGTTTCATAAGTTCGTCAAACTAGTACAAAGCTCATTGAGACACTTATAAGCACTCATGTTGCATGAAACTTGGTTTAGAGTCCTAGAAACGCGTTGTTAGATGTTTCATAAGTTCGTCAAACTAGTACAACGCTCATTGAGCCACTTATAAGCACTCATGTTGCATGAAACTTGGTTTAGAGTCCTAGAAATGCGTTGTTAGATGTTTAATAAGTTCGTCAAACAAGTACAAACCTCATTCAGACACTTATAAGCACTCATGTTGCATGAAACTTGGTTTAGAGTCCTAGAAACGCATTGATAGATGTTTCATAAGTTCGTCAAACTAGCACAAAGCTGATTGAGACACTTATACGCACTCATGTTGAATGAAACTTTGTTAAGAGTCCTAGAAACGCGTTGTTAGATGTTTCATAAGTTCGTCAAACTAGTACAAAGCTCATTGAGACACTTATAAGCACTCATGTCGCATGAAACTTGGTTTAGAGTCCTACAAACGCATTGTTTGATGTTTTATAAGTTCGTCAAACTAGTACAAAGCACATTGAGACACTTATATGCACTCATGTTGCATGAAACTTGGTTTAGAGTCCTTGAAACGCGTTGTTAGATCTTTCATAAGTTCGTCAAACTTGTACAAAGCTCATTGAGACACTTATAATCACTCATGTTGCATGAAACTTCGTTTAGAATCCTAGCAACCACGTGGTTAGATGTTTCATAAGTTCGTGAAACTTGTACAAAGCTCATTGAGACACTTATTATCACTCATGATGAATGAAACTTGGTTTAGAGTCCTAGAAACGCGTTCTTAGATGTTTCATAAGTTCGTCAAACCCGTACAAAGCTCATTGAGACACTTATATGCACTCATGTTGAATGAAACTTGGTTTGGAGTCCTTGAAACGTGTTGTTAGATGTTTCATAAGTTCGTCAAACTTGTACAAAGCTCATTGAGACACTTATAAGCACTCATGTCGCATGAAACTTGGTTTAGAGTCCTACAAACGCATTGTTTGATGTTTCAAAAGATTGTCAAACTAGTACAAAGCACATTGAGACACTTATATGCACTCATGTTGAATGAAACTTGGTTAAGACTCCTAGAAACACGTTCTTAGATGTTTCATAAGTTCGTCAAACTAGTACAAACCTCATTGAGACACTTAAAAGCACTCATGTTGCATGAAACTTGGTTTAGAGTCCTAGCAACCACATTGTTAGATGTTTCATAAGTTCGTGAAACTTGTACAAAACTCATTGAGGAACTTATAAGTACTCATGTAGCATTAAACTTGGTTTAGAGTCCTAGAAAGGCGTTTTTATTATTTCATAAGTTCGTCAAACTTGTACAAAGCTCATTGAAACACTTATAAGCACTCATGTTGCATGAAACTTGGTTTAGAGTCCTAGCAACCACATTGTTAGACGTTTCATAAGTTCGTCAAACTTGTACAAAGCTTATTGAGACACTTATAAGCACTCATGTTGCATGAAACTTGATTTAGAGTCCTAGAAACGTGTTGTTAGATTTTTCATAAGTTCGTCAAACTAGTACAAAGCTCATTGAGACACTTGTAAGCACTCATGTTGCATGAAACTTGATTTAGAGTCCTAGAAACGCGTTGTTAGATGTTTCATAAGTTCGTCAAACTAGTACAAAGCTAATTGAGCCACTTATAAGCACTCATGTTGCATGAAACTTGGTTTAGAGTCCTAGAAACGTGTTTTTAGTTGTTTCATAAGTTCGTCAAACTTGTACAAAGCTCATTGAGACACTTATAAGAAGTCATGTTGCATGAAACTTGGTTTTAGAGTCCTAGGAACCACGTTGTTAGATGTTTCATAAGTTCGTCAATCTAGTATAAAGCTCATTCAGACACTTATAAGCACTCATGTTGCATGAAACTTCGTTTAGAGTCTTAGAAACGTGTTGTTAGATGTTTCATAAGTTGGTGAAACTTGTACAAAGCTCATTGAGACATTTATAAGCACTCATGTTGCATGAAACTTGGTTTAGAGTCCTAGACACGCGTTGTTAGATGTTTCATAAGTTCGTCAAACTAGTACAAAGCTCATTGAGACACTTAAGCCTCGATTGGTAGAGTGGAGCGGAGAGGAATAGCTGAAAACAGCGGAAGCGGGAGCTGTGAGCTGTGAGATGTGAGCTGTAAGTTGTGAGCTGTGAGATGTAAGTTGTAAGCTGTGAGTTGTAAGTTGTGAGCTGTAAGTTGTAAGTTGTGAGCTTAGCGTGAATGTTGAGAGCAAATTTTAAAACATTATTAAAAATTTCAAAATTATTTTTTCAATCAAGACTAACCAAATATTAAAAATGTCTGAGATGAAATAACAAAAACTTAGAAAAACTATCTACGAGTTGTCCATATATGCTCATCGATATTGTTTCATATCCCAGCCATATATGCGTCACCTGTAGGCACATATTGACTTGTTTGAATATGTTCGTCATCATCTGAATCTAAAATATCAAGCGCTTCATTTTCCATTACTTCATACTCTTGAAAATCGGGTTGCAGATTTTCGAATGAAGTTATGTAAGGCCATTGTGACTACAACAATCTTACATTGTGTTTGTAGATCATAGCGACATGAATTTCTGATAATAGCAAATTTGCCTTTCCATACCCCAAAAGTCCGTTCAATAACCGAATGCAAAGAAGAATGACGTTTGTTATACATTTCATTCTCATTTGTAGGAGTTCCTTGTTGCCATTGATGCGGGTGATAACGAATTCTGCGATATGGAGCAAGGTACACTTTTCTGTAAGGATATCCTGAATCAACGAGAAAATATTTTCCTTCTGGTGGAGTTGGAAAATATTCATCGTTTTGCGCACAATCTGTCAATATCTTTGAATCATGTGCTCTTCCTTGTGTTCCCACATATGTGTATATAAACTCCATGTTGAAATTACATATCGCAAGCACGTTCATTGTAGGATGTTGCTTCCGTAAGTTCCAATATTTTTCCTTTTTATCACTTCCTACTCGCACTGACATATGTGTTCCATCTAGAGCTCCAATGCAACCACTGAAAACAGGATAATATCTTCTATCAGAAGATAAAATGGGGTCCACCTGTCGAAGTTCATTTTCTCTAGGTTTTATAATATCTTGAGACATAAGGATAAGAGCACCCAAAACTTCATGAAACTTTTTATTCACGTTCTCTTGATTGCGTTGATAATGTGTTGCAATTGTTCGTTGCACCTCATCATGCGCAACAATTTCCAGAAACATGGCAACACTCTCTTGTAATCCACACTCATGCGACTCTTAAGAGACATGGCAACAAGCTTGTAGCCCATAATCATTTTTCAAAGTAAAGCATAAACGCCGAATAGTTTCTTGATGCATCGTTAGAGTTTCATAACACTCTTGATCATGACCATTTAACATTTGCATAGTATGACGCCATCCACGACCTCTGTCGATTCTCATAAATCTTCTATCACGATTGGGATCCAAACATTCATCATTAATCAACAATGCAAGTATTTTAAGAAAGTTTTGGTTGTATTGAATTGCTAGTACCTAAAATATAAAAAAACTTAGAGTTAGTAATTAAATAAAAATAAATACATCAACCAAAAAATGTATAATATCCACAAAAGTCCAATAAAATTGAAAAACAATTGTCGCGATTGAAAATTACCATATTAGTTAATAGCAACAATTAACGTAAAGAAAAATATTAAGTAATTATTCTTTTATTTATTCTTTTAAATCCAAGAAATAAATTAAAACACCCAAAATAAAAAATGAAAACATACTTATTAGAAAATAAAATAAAAAATGATTATTCGAAAACAAAATAAAAACTATGAAATTTAAAATGATATCTTAATCAAAAGCTGCTCATTTCTTTGTTTTTCGTTCGAGGAATTTTATCTTTTCTGCATCATTTGGTAATGACATGAAAATCTGACGACCACTTTCATCCGATGCAAGATAGTCAATAGCGGCCCAGTAAAGCTCGCTATCATGATCTAAAGTAGATATCTTGAGCAACTCTTGCATACACACGACACAACTGAAAGGGTTTAATGATTCAAATGTTTCTCGACCACCTTTCCAGAATTTTCCTTGATCTCCAAGAGCGTTCGTCAGACGATCCCATTTATCATGATTACCTTGTTTACTAGACGAACCAACTTTACCTTTTTCACTGAGAACTGATTTTTTTATCGGTCTAACTTGTTCCACATCTTCATCAGATTCCACTAGTTGCCGAACCGAATTTGAAGAATCACCATGTTGTTTTGGTTCAGCTCGAGGTTGACATCCCTCGCTTACTGAAACCGTGGTTCGATCATAAAGACGATTAAGAAGAGGAATATCTCAAAGAGGATGTGTTCTTAATTTAGATGCGTCCAGAGAACTCTGTAATAGAAAAACTATTAGTCTTAATGAAAAACTAACCATATTTTATATTCTTTAACATTAAAAAATTCAAGATACTTACTTTTATTAGTAAGTTCCACCAGTCCGCATCCATATCGATCTCTCCAAAATCGTTAAACCCCATTCCCGTAGCGTTTTGTGTAACGCGTTTGTATACATCATATTGTTTTTTAGATGGTCCAAACAATACTTAAATTTAATCCACGAAAAATCCATACCGAATACTTTCAAAAATTTAGCGCGAACACTTTGCCTACCAATTTCATTAAGACATGTATCTTTCCAATGACCTTTATCTTTTTGGTCATTGCATAATTGTAATAATCCGTGACTCAATGCATGAGACCAATAAAATTTTGGCTAGACAATTAATGTATACAAAAATTAAAATATAACTAAAGATGTGTTTGTTAAAATATAACAAAAAATAAATGAAAATTTTACATAATAAAAACTCTGGTAATTTTTTTTTTCCAATAATATATATAAATGATAAATAAATTTAAAAAGCACCTCAGCCAATGGTTGTGAAGAAGCTGGACTTGCCATATGATAGCTTGCAAATATTGACAAAGTAGAAAATTAGTATCACTTATTAACTTAGAGCAATATCTCATGAATCAAGTTTTTATATACGATAATCGTTTAAAATAAATATAATAAAAAATATAAACACGAAAAATTGAAATTTATTATAAAACAATAAGCATAATGACTACAAATAAGAATCATAAACACAAAATATTGTATAAACATTATGACAGAAGAGATAAAATTACACTGACTTATGAGTCTATGAGTTGTTCTTTAGAAAAGGATAATAGAGATGAGTAATAAATACTGAATTATGTACGTACTTATAGACTTTTTTTAAAAAAATTATAAGGTTAAAATTAACAAAAAGAACTGAACTGAAGGCAAAATATAAAAAATCTGAACTGATATATTTTAAAGTAATATTCTTACGGATCTTGTATTTTTTTTAAAAGAAAAATAAAAAAAATCTGGATATTATTGTTTTTCAATTTAAACGCTTAACAACTCTCTAAATACTAGGGTTATAAAGTGGAAGGGATTTGACAGTTATAATTATTACTTCACACGTGTAAGTTTTTTTCCTTTTTTGTGATTGGTGGTGAGGGAAAGTGGTGACCACGTAACCCCTTTGTAAACACTCTTCCAATCTGGGCTTTATACGCACTCATGTTGAATGAAACTTTGTTAAGAGTCCTAGAAACTCGTTGTTAGATGTTTCATAAGTTCGTCAAATAAGTACAAACCTCATTGAGACACTTATAGGCACTCATGTTGCATGAAACTTGATTTTGAGTCATAGAAACGCGTTGTTAGATGTTTCATAAGTTCGTCAAACTAGTACAAAGCTCATTGAGACACTTATATGCACTCATGTTGAATGAAACTTGGTTAAGACTCCTAGAAACGCGTTCTTAGATGTTTCATAAGTTCGTCAAACTAGTACAAACCTCATTGAGACACTTATAAGCACTCATGTTGCATGAAACTTGATTTAGAGTCCTAGAAACGCATTGTTATATGTTTCATAAGTTCGCCAAACTAGTACAAAGCTCATTGAGACACTTATAAGCACTCATGTTGCATGAAACTTGGTTTAGAGTCCTAGAAACGCGTTGTTAGATGTTTCATAAATTCGTCAAACTAGTACAACGCTCATTGAACCACTTATAAGCACTCATGTTGCATGAAACTTGGTTTAGAGTCCTAGAAATGCGTTGTTAGATGTTTAATAAGTTCGTCAAACAAGTACAAACCTCATTCAGACACTTATAAGCACTCATGTTGCATGAAACTTGGTTTTGTAGAGAGATTAGAAATATAGAGAGTATTGCGGATTTAAACAAGAGATTAGCGAGACATTAAGAAGGGAATCATGTTTTGGTGTTTAAGAGAATAGATAAATAATGGATAAGTTTTTCTTAATTTTTATTGATTACACAAGAGGATATATATAGGAGATTACAAGATAGGGTTTTAGAGGATAAAATAGCCGTTAAAGGATAAGTCGCGCATGTGTAGTCAACGATCCGGTCTTCCGCACGCTTTCCGCGTCCGTACGGTCTTGACTACTTTTGACCCGGGCTTTCTCGACCACGTCTCGACATATCATGGTGCCACGTCTTCTCCAACGTGTGGAGCCACGTCTCGTAGCCGTTGCCCATCATAAAACCAAGGAGCCGCGTGTGGAGTCAAAGATCCGGTCAAGCCGCACGCTTCCGCGTCCGTACGGTCTTTGCTCATTTTTGACCCGGGCACTTTCGACTACATCTCGACAAACTATGGTGCCACATCTACTCCAGCTCATGGAGCCACGTCTCGTAGCCGTTGCACCTCTTAAAACCCTCTTTTCCACTTGGAGTCTTCCAAATTCCCTTCTCGGTCAATAATGGTTCGGATACTAGTCATACGCTAGATCTTTGACTATTTCTCCTAGACCGTTGACTATTTCTCCTCAACACTCCCCCTCAAGACTAGCCGGATGGAATGGCTAGACTTGGAACCTCGTGGCTAGCCTCATTAAAACCTTGCAAGTAAAACCACTTGGGATAAAAACTTGCTAAGGGAAAAGAGTACTAGCCGCTTCGGTTAGGGTCTTCTTATTGCTTGATGAGATTTGTGAGTCCCATATTTGAGTGGATGAACTCACAAACCTTGGTGCTTGCTGCCTTTGTGAAGATGTCCGCCAATTGATCCTCACTCTTGGTGAAGCATGAAGCATGGAAGTATAATCTTCTTGATCATTGCTTCTCGGACCTTGTGACAGTCTACTTCAATGTGCTTGGTTCTCTCGTGGAATACGGAGTTGGATGCTAGGTTGATTGCTGATTTGTTGTCGGCATGCATGGTTATTGGGTTCTTGACTTCAATACCGAGATCCATGACTAAAGCCTTGAGCCAAATTAGTTCTTGAGTTAGCTTCCTCATGGCTCTATACTCGGACTCGGTTGTTGAACATGAGACCACCTTTTGTTTCTTGCTCTTCCAAGTAACTAGGTTGCCTCCTATGAACGTGCAGTAGCCTGTTGTGGAGCGTCTATCTCCCCTATCACCTGCCCAATTCGCATCACAATAACCCACTATCTCCGTATTCTTGTTGCATCCCATCCAAATGCCTTGGTCGGGTGATCCTTTGAGATATCTAAGCACTCTATCCACCAAGTTCCAATGATGATTCTTTGGAGCTTGCATGTGTTGTGAAACCTGATTCACAGCAAAACAGATGTCAGGTCTAGTTATGGTCAAATAGATCAGCTTACCAACAAGTCTTCTATATCGTTTAGGGTCTTTGTATGGCTCGTCTTCGAGCTCCCCCTTGCGGATATCTTTGTAGTTTTCTTCCAAGGGCGTCTTTGCAGGTTTAGCTCCAAGTTTTCTTGTTTCAACAAGCAAATCAAGGACGTATTTCCTTTGGGATAGGAATAGACCCTCATTGGATCTACACACTTCAATGCCAAGGAAATACTTTAATTCTCCGAGATCTTTAATATAAAATACAGATTTGAGATGAGCTTTAGTAGCCTCAATTCTTACCTTGTCATCCCCGGTTATGATGATATCATCAACATATACGAGGATGACTACTATACCTGTTTTACGCTTGCTTGTAAAGAGAGTATGATCGGATTCAGATTTTTTGAACCCCTTATCAAGGAGAGTGTTGCTTAGCTTGTGGTACCATGCTCTAGGGGATTGTTTCAAACCGTAGATGGCCTTCTTAAGTCTCAGCACTTTTCCCGGAGTGATCTTGTCCCTTATACCCGGAGGCGGAGTCATGTATACCTCATCCTCTAGTTCTCCTTGTAAGAACACATTCTTAATATCCATCTGCCAAAGATCCCACTCTTGGTTAGTGGCAATGGAAAAGATCACCCTTATGGTGTGAAGTTTAGCAACCGGGGCAAATGTTTCAAGGTAGTCCTCCCCATATGTTTGAGTGAAGCCCCTCGCAACTAGACGAGCCTTGTACCTCTCAATCTCTCCATTGCTTTTGTACTTGATGGTGAAGACATACCGTGAGCTAACCGTTCTCTTGCCTTGAGGTAAATTCGCCTCTTCCCAAGTTTCGTTTAGCTCCATGGCCTTATCTTCTTCTTCCACGGCTTTTATCCACACATCATGTTCCATAGCTTCCTCATATGTCCTTGGAATCCAATTCCCATCAATGCAAGCCATGAAGGCTTGATGTTCTTGTGGAAATGTCACCATATTGCATACGGCTTGTATGGGATGTGCCACCGCGTTGTTGTTGAAATACACCCTTGTGTTGACCCAATTGGATGGAGGGTTCTTGGTTCTAGTACTCCTTCTTAGGGGCTGTACTATTTCTTCACCACTACCATCTTCTTCTTGAGCTTGAACCGGAACCGGAACATCATCTTGATTGTGTGCCGGATCGGCTTGAGTTTGTGTTGGAGATTGGATTGGATCTTCTCCTCCATGTTGAGCAGCCGATTCTTGTCCATTCTCCCCCTCACTAGGTGAGGTTCTTGGTTCACTTGTGATTCTTCACCACTAGTATCACCACTAAGATCTAGACCAAGGTCTTCCATGAGTTTCTTGAGGAGATTAGCTCTATCTTGAGCCGGAGTGGATAGGTTCTTGATGCTATCCCAATTCTGCTCTTGATAGTAACCTTGTCCTTCAAGGAACTTCACATCCCTTGAGACTATAACCCTTCTTCTTTCCGGTATGTAGCATTTGTATCCCTTTTGGCTAGATGAGTACCCAATGAAGATCCCTTTAATACTCTTGGCGTCTAGTTTACTCCTCTGTTCTCCTGGAATCAAGACAAAGCATACACATCCAAACACACGTAAGTAAGAGATAGATGGCTTAGTTTTATTTAAAACTTCAAATGGAGAAAGATCATTAAGGATTTGAGTCGGTGTCCTATTGATCAAGTAGCAAGTCGATGTAACCGCATCCCCCCAAAATCTCTTTGGGACATTTGTATGGAACATCATCGATCTTGCCACCTCCATTAAGTGCCTATTCTTCCTCTCGGCTACTCCGTTTTGTTGTGGTGTGTATGGACAGCTTGTTTGGTGCAAGATTCCATGTTTAGCCAAGTGGTCTTTGAATGCATAGCTTGTGTATTCTCCTCCATTATCTGTCCTAAAACATTTGATCTTGGCATTGTAATGGTTAGAAACATAAGCTTGAAAATTTTTGAATGCATCTAAGACCCTATCTTTTGATAAAATTAACGTTATACATGTGAATTTGGACTTCTCATCTATGAAAGTAACAAAATACTTGTGGTTTTCTCTATAAACGCACGGAGAAGTCCACACATCCGAATGGATAAGTTCAAAACATGCATCATAAGTCTTATTAGATTTTGAGAAAACGGTTTTCCAATGCTTTCCAAGGATGCATGATTCAAAAGAAACAAGAGGCAACATTATTTTAAGAACTCTAGAGTTAGGATGGCCTAATCTAGCATGCCAATTAACATTATTGGCCTCGGCTAAAACAAAATTAAACGCAAAAGATAAGTGGGAACTAGTTGGTCTCTCATCAAGCACATATAGATCTCCCTTAGTGCTTCCTCTACCAATGATCTTCCTTGAGTTAATATCCTGAAATATCACATTGTTAGGACCAAATGTAACGTTGCAATTCAAGTCATTAGCAATTCGTTTCACCGATAAAAGATTAGAGGTAAAATTAGGCATGTATAGAGCTTTCATATCTCTATCAAACAACCTAAGATTTCCTAAACCTTTTATTGGAACTTTACCACTATTTGCAACCATAACATTTCCTAAAGTCGGTTTAATATTACTCATAAGGTTCTCATTACTAATCATGTGGTGTGAAGCACCCGAATCTACTACTATTGGCTTTTCTATCCTAATAGCATTTAGGGATAAGAAATCAATACCGGACCCCTTTAGGGTCTTAATGAGGGCTTCAAGGTCGGATTTGCGGACATATTCATCGGTGAATGGAACCACCGCCAATGCCTCTTCATCCTTTCCTTGGCTTGAAGAACTTCCTCCTTGGACAGATTCATCTTGTGAGAGGTTCGCCTTTGGATTCATGAACTTGCTTGGTTTTAGATGGGGATGAAGAATCCAACATTTGTCCTTCACGTGCCCCTTCTTCTTGCAATGATCACACGCCATAGACCTTTTCTCCTCTCGCGGCTTGAACGTTGCTTTGTTGGCTAGGGCTATCTCCTTCTTGCTAAAGAGCTCATCACCACCTTGTTCTCTTTGAAGTTGAGAGACCACCGAGTCAAGAGATGGAAGAGTATTGGATCTTAGAAGATGCTTGATAAGGTCCTTATAACTAGAGTTAAGAGTCAATAAGAGTACGAAGACTTTATCTTGCTTTTTCCTCTCGTTAATCACCTTAGCATCTATTGAGCTTGGTCTCAACATCTCTAGCTCAGCCCATAAAGCTCTAAACCTTCCATAGTGGGCGGTGAACTCGGTCTCCTCTTGAGATAGGTTATTGAGAGCTTTCTTTACCTCATACACGCGGCTAAGATTGGATACATTACCATAGATGTTCTTGAGGGTATCCCACAGATCTTTAGCAGTCTCACAGTAAGAGTATGCTTCGAGGATAGCCGGATCTAGAGTGTGTTGAATGATGCCTAGAAAACGTTGATCTCCTTAGAACCACTTCTCTTCCTCTTCGGTTAGACCTTCATCGCCGAGAGATCTCTCCGTGTTGATTGAATCAGGAGCTTTAGAGACGTGTTTCCATAATCCCCGGCTACCAAGAGCAGTCTTGATAGTCATGGTCCAAAGGAGATAGTTTATCCCCTTTAGAATCATCGAAGGCAAAGTTAGCTTGGAACTATGATGATCTTGAGTATCTTCCATGTTTCAAGGTAAAAGATGATGACTTTGAGCTTGGATCTGTCTAGTATCACTTGAAACGGAAGAAAGGAGGTGACTTTAGGTTTTGAGATGCCTAAAGGCAGAGAGTTTATGAAGAAAACAGAGTAAAAACAGAGTATAGTGAAGAAAAACCGAAGATTTGAGAAGATTTTAAGGAAAAGATGTGATTTTTAAGCTTGTGATGCTTAAAAACACAAAAGAATAAGCGGAATAGAGAGATTAGGAGCTATTACGCTCTGATACCATGTAGAGAGATTAGAAATATAGAGAGTATTGCGGATTTAAACAAGAGATTAGCGAGAGATTAAGAAGGGAATCATGTTTTGGTGTTTAAGAGAATAGAGAAATAATGGATAAGTTTTTCTTGATTTTTATTGATTACACAAGAGGATATATATAGGAGATTACAAGATAGGGTTTTAGAGGATAAAAGAGCCGTTAAAGGATAAGCCGCGCATGTGTAGTCAACGATCCGGTCTTCCGCACGCTTTCCGCGTCCGTACGGTCTTGACTACTTTTGACCCGGGCTTTCTCGACCACGTCTCGACATATCATGGTGCCACGTCTTCTCCAAACGTGTGGAGCCACGTCTCGTAGCCGTTGCCCATCATAAAACCAAGGAGCCGCGTGTGGAGTCAAAGATCCGGTCAAGCCGCACGCTTCCGCGTCCGTACGGTCTTTGCTCCTTTTTGACCCGGGCACTTTCGACTACGTCTCGACAAACTATGGTGCCACGTCTACTCCAGCTCATGGAGCCACGTCTCGTAGCCGTTGCACCTCTTAAAACCCTCTTTTCCACTTGGAGTCTTCCAAATTCCCTTCTCGGTCAATAATGGTTCGGATACTAGTCATACGCTAGATCGTTGACTATTTTTCCTAGACCGTTGACTATTTCCCCTCAACAGGTTTAGAGTCCTAGAAACGCATTGTTAGATGTTTCATAAGTTCGTCAAACTAGCACAAAGCTCATTGAGACACTTATACGCACTCATGTTGAATGAAACTTTGTTAAGAGTCCTAGAAACGCGTTGTTAGATGTTTCATAAGTTTGTCAAACAAGTACAAAGCTCATTGAGACACTTATAAGCACTCATGTTGCATGAAACTTGATTTAGAGTCCTAGAAACGCGTTGTTAGATGTTTCATAAGTTCGTCAAACTAGTACAAAGCTCATTGAGACACTTATAAGCACTCATGTTGCATGAAACTTGGTTTAGATAAGTCCTAGAAACGCGTTGTTAGATGTTTCATAAGTTTGTAAAACTTGTACAAAACTCATTGAGACACTTATATGCACTCATGTTGAATGAAACTTGGTTAAGACTCCTAGAAACGCGTTGTTAGATGTTTCATAAGTTCGTCAAACTAGTACAAACCTCATTGAGACAGTTATAAGCACTCATGTTGCATGAAACTTGGTTTAGAGTCCTAGAAACGCGTTGTTAGATGTTTCATAAGTTCGTCAAACTAGTACAAAGCTCATTGAGACACTTATAAGCACTCATGTTGCAAGAAACTTGGTTTAGAGTCCTAGAAACGCGTTGTTAGATGTTTCATAAGTTCGTAAACTTGTACAAAGCTCATTGAGACACTTATATGCACTCATGTTGAATGAAACTTGGTTAAGACTCCTAGAAACGCATTCTTAGATGTT
Organism: Cochlearia excelsa; assembly: GCA_963556525.1. Classification (NCBI taxonomy): domain Eukaryota; kingdom Viridiplantae; phylum Streptophyta; class Magnoliopsida; order Brassicales; family Brassicaceae; genus Cochlearia; species Cochlearia excelsa. The sequence goes on from CAUVZT010000002.1 coordinate 2,490,482, forward strand.
TCATAAGTTCGTCAAATTAGTACAAAGCTCATTGAGACACTTATAAGCACTCATGTTGCACAAAACTTGGTTGAGAGTCCTAGAAACGCGTTGTTAGATGTTTCATAAGTTCGTCAAACAAGTACAAAGCTCATTGAGACACTTATAAGCACTCATGTTGCATGAAACTTGGTTTAAAGTCCTAGAAACGCGTTGTTAGATGTTTCATAAGTTCGTCAAACTTGTACAAAGCTCATTGAGACACTTATATGCACTCATGTTGCATGAAACTTGGTTTAGATTCCTAGAAACGCGTTGTTAGATGTTTCATAAGTTTGTAAAACAAGTACGAAGCTCATTGAGACACTTATAAGCACTCATGTTGCATGAAACTTGATTTAGATTCCTAGAAACACGTTGTTAGATGTTTCATACGTTCGTCAAACTAGTACAAAGCTCATTGAGACACTTATAAGCACTCATGTTGCATGAAACTTGGTTTAGAGTCCTAGAAACGCGTTGTTAGATGTTTCATAAGTTCGTCAAACTTGTACAAAGCTCATTGAGACACTTATATGCACTCATGTTGAATGAAACTTGGTTAAGACTCCTAGAAACGCGTTCTTAGATGTTTCATAAGTTCGTCAAACTAGTACAAAGCACATTGAGACACTTATATGCACTAATGTTGAATGAAACTTGGTTAAGACTCCTATAAACGCGTTCTTAGATGTTTCATAAGTTCGTCAAACTAGTACAAACCTCATTGAGACACTTATAAGCACTCATGTTGCATGAAACTTGATTTAGAGTCCTAGAAACGCGTTGTTAGATGTTTCATAAGTTCGTCAAACTAGTGCAAAGCTCATTGAGACACTTATAAGCACTCATGTTGCATGAAACTTGGTTTAGAGTCCTAGAAACGCGTTGTTAGATGTTTCATAAGTTCCGTCAAACTTGTACAAAGCTCATTGAGACACTTATATGCACTCATGTTTAATGAAACTTGGTTAAGACTCCTAGAAACGCGTTCTTAGATGTTTCATAAGTTCGTCAAACTAGTACAAACCTCATTGAGACACTTATAGGCACTCATGTTGCATGAAACTTGGTTTAGAGTCCTAGAAACACGTTGTTATATGTTTCATAAGTTTGTCAAACAAGTACAAAGCTCATTGAGACACTTATAAGCACTCATGTTGCATGAAACTTGGTTTAGAATCCTAGAAACGCGTTGTTAGATGTTTCATAAGTTTGTCAAACTAGTACGAAGCTCATTGAGACACTTTTAAGCACTCATGTTGCATGAAACTTGGTTTAGAATCCTAGAAACGCGTTGTTAGATGTTTCATAAGTTCGTCAAACTTGTACAAAGCTCATTGAGACACTTATATGCACTCATGTTGAATGAAACTTTGTTAAGACTCCTAGAAACGCGTTCTTAGATGTTTCATAAGTTCGTCAAACTAGTACAAAGCTCATTTAGACACTTATAAGCACTCATGTTGCATGAAACTTGGTTTAGAGTCCTAGAAACGCGTTGTTAGATGTTTCATAAGTTCCTCAAACAAGTACAAATCTCATTGAGACACTTATAAGCACTCATGTTGCATGAAACTTGGTTTAAAGTCCTCGAAACGCGTTGTTAGATGTTTCATAAGTTCGTCAAACTTGTACAAATCTCATTGAGACACTTATATGCACTCATGTTGCATGAAACTTGGTTTAGAGTCCTAGAAACGCGTTGTTAGATGTTTCATAAGTTTGTAAAACAAGTACATAGCTCATTGAGACACTTATAAGCACTCATGTTGCATGAAACTTGATTTAGAGTCCTAGAAACGCGTTGTTAGATGTTTCATAAGTTCGTCAAACTAGTGCAAAGCTCATTGAGACACTTATAAGCACTCATGTTGCATGAAACTTGGTTTAGAGTCCTAGAAACGCGTTGTTAGATGTTTCATAAGTTCGTCAAACTTGTACAAAGCCCATTGAGACACTTATATGCACTCATGTTGAATGAAACTTGCTTAAGACTCCTAGAAACGCGTTCTTGGATGTTTCATAAGTTCGTCAAACTATACAAAGCACATTGAGACACTTATATGCACTCATGTTGAATGAAACTTGGTTAAGACTCCTAGAAACGCGTTCTTAGATGTTTCATAAGTTCGTCAAACTAGTACAAACCTCATTGAGACACTTATAAGCACTCATGTTGCATGAAACTTGATTTAGAGTCCTAGAAACGCGTTGTTAGATGTTTCATAAGTTCGTCAAACTATTACAAAGCTCATTGAGACAGTTATAAGCACTCATGTTGCATGAAACTTGGTTTAGAGTCCTAGAAACGCGTTGTTAGATGTTTCATAAGTTTGCAAAACTTGTACACAATTCATTTAGACACTTATATGCACTCATGTTGAATGAGACTCCTAGAAACGCGTTCTTAGATGTTTCATAAGTTCGTCAAACTAGTACAAACCTCATTGAGACACTTATAAGAACTCATGTTGCATGAAACTTGGTTTAGAGCCTTAGAAACGCGTTGTTAGATGTTTCATAAGTTCGTCAAACAAGTACAAAGCTCATTGAGACACTTATAAGCACGCATGTTGCATGAAACTTGGTTTAAAGTCCTAGAAACGCGTTGTTAGATGTTTCATAAGTTCGTCAAACTTGTACAAAGCTCATTGAGACACTTATATGCACTCATGTTGCATGAAACTTGGTTTAGATTCCTAGAAACGCGTTGTTAGATGTTTAATAAGTTTGTAAAACAAGTACAAAGCTCATTGAGACCATTATATGCACTCATGTTGCATGAAACTTGGTTTAGAGTCCTAGAAACGCGTTGTTAGATGTTTCATAAGTTTGTAAAACTTGTACACAATTCATTGAGACACTTATATGCACTCATGTTGAATGAAACTTGGTTAAGACTCCTAGAAACGCGTTCTTAGATGTTTCATAAGTTCGTCAAACTAGTACAAACCTCATTGAGACACTTATAAGCACTCATTTGCATGCAACTTGGTTTAGAGTCCTAAAAACGCGTTCTTAGATGTTTCATAAGTTCGTCAAACAAGTACAAAGCTCATTGAGACACTTATAAGCACTCATGTTGCATGAAACTTGGTTTAAAGTCCTAGAAACGCGTTGTTAGATGTTTCATAAGTACGTCAAACTTATACAAAGCTCATTGAGACACTTATATGCACTCATGTTGCATGAAACTTGGTTTAGATTCCTAGAAACGCGTTGTTAGATGTTTCATAAGTTTGTAAAACAAGTACAAAGCTCATTGAGACACTTATAAGCACTCATGCTGCATGAAACTTGATTTAGATTCTTAGAAACGCGTTGTTAGATGTTTCATACGTTCGTCAAACTAGTACAAAGCTCATTGAGACACTTATAAGCACTCATGTTGCATGAAACTTGGTTTAGAGTCCTAGAAACGCGTTGTTAGATGTTTCATAAGTCCGTCAAACTTGTACAAAGCTCATTGAGACACTTATATGCACTCATGTTGAATGAAACTTGGTTAAGACTCCTAGAAACATGTTCTTAGATGTTTCATAATTTCGTCAAACTAGTACAAAGCACATTGAGACACTTATATGCACTCATGTTGAATGAAACTTGGTTAAGACTCCTAGAAACGCATTCTTAGATGTTTCATAAGTTCGTCAAACTAGTACAAACCTCATTGAGACACTTATAAGCACTCATGTTGCATGAAACTTGATTTAGAGTCCTAGAAACGCGTTGTTAGATGTTTCATAAGTTCGTCAAACTAGTGCAAAGCTCATTGAGACACTTATAAGCACTCATGTTGCATGAAACTTGGTTTAGAGTCCTAGAAACGCGTTGTTAGATGTTTCATAAGTTCCGTCAAACTTGTACAAAGCTCATTGAGACACTTATATGCACTCATGTTTAATGAAACTTGGTTAAGACTCCTAGAAACGCGTTCTTAGATGTTTCATAAGTTCGTCAAACTAGTACAAACCTCATTGAGACACTTATAAACACTCATGTTGTATGAAACTTGGTTTAGAGTCCTAGAAATGCGTTGTTATACGTTTCATAAGTTTGTCAAACAAGTATAAAGCTCATTGAGACACTTATAAGCACTCATGTTGCATGAAACTTGGTTTAGAATCCTAGAAACGCGTTGTTAGATGTTTCATAAGTTCGTCAAACTAGTACAAAGCTCATTGAGACACTTTTAAGCACTCATGTTGCATGAAACTTGGTTTAGAATCCTAGAAACGCGTTGTTAGATGTTTCATAAGTTCGTCAAACTTGTACAAAGCTCATTGAGACACTTATATGCACTCATGTTAAATGAAACTTGGTTAAGACTCCTAGAAACGCGTTCTTAGATGTTTCATAAGTTCGTCAAACTAGTACAAAGCTCATTTAGACACTTATTTCCGACCACTCTCCGACCAAAATTGCGTCGTCGGTTTCAGATGGTCGGAAACCGATTTTGGTCGGAAAGTGGTCGGAAATTTCCGACCACATTTGTTGTCGGAAATTTCCGACCACTCTCCTACCAAAATGTGGTCGGAAATTTCCGACCACTCTCCTACCAAAATGTGGTCGGAAATTTCCGACCACATTTCCGACCACATTTTCCGACGGAAATAAATTACAATTCCGACGGATTTCGAACGGAAATAATTTTTTTTAAAAAAAAATTAAATTCTATTTCCTACGGATTTCCGACAGAAATAAATAAATTTAAAAAAAAATTAAATTACATTTCCGACGGATTTCCGACGGAATCAAATAATTGTTTTTAAAAAAATAAATTACATTTCCGACGGAAATTCGACGGAAATAAATAAATTTTTTAAAAAAATTTAATTACATTTCCGACGGATTTCCGACGGAAATGAGTATTTTTTTAAAAAAAATAAATAAATATTTCCGACGGATTTCCGACGGAAGTTAATTTTTAAATAAAAAAAAATTTATTAAAAATACGAATATTAAAAAAAAATTACAAAAAACGAAAATTAAAAAAAAAACGAAAATTAAAAAACGAAAATTAAAAAAAATTACAAAAAAGAGAAAAAAACAAATAATGAAAATAAAAACTAAATTCCCGTTCCCGACCCCGATCCGGATCCCGGAGGATAATCTGGGAAACGGCTCATCAAATACTCATTCATCTTCTGGATTTGAGCGCTTGTTTCTTGTCGGATCTTATCAATTGCTTCATCTTTTTCTTTATTCGCATTTCGAAGCGCATCTTTCAGCTGAGAGATCTCGAGAAGAAGCGATGGATCGGTGGTTGGTACGTAAGGCAAAGACGTCTCTTGGGATTCAGGAAGGGTCCCTAAACCGAAAGGTTTACCTCGATACATAGGAGTCTCCTAGGATCGGAAATTTAAATTATTAATATAATTATATTTTTTTTTAAAAACTATTTAAATATAAAATATTACCTCGAGAACCAACCGGTTTATTTCCGAATTGGTTAGGGTGTTGGAACTGGTTGATTCGACGGAAGATTGAGTTAAGTGGGTGACTTTCGTTTGCACCCGTTCGACGACGTTACGAACCTTTGGTATAATTTCACCCGTCTTTTTGTTGGTATGGGTGGTCTCCATAACCTTTAACCAATGAGGTTCGTGACCACCCTCTCGGACTCTCTATTACGGAATTAAAATTTAAATGTTAGTATGATTAATCATAATTATTATAATTTGTATATATTTAGTTGGTTTAAAATATACCATGCCATCCGAGATTTGTTCGGAAGTGTTTGCGCCGGCATTGTGAGTTGGAGGCGCCTTCTCGATGGACCCGTCCCCACCTCTCGCGGTTTGTGGCGTTTCGCTTGGCTTTTTTTCCGGCCGCTTCCGTCGTCCAATAGTTTTTAAACCCGTCCCAAACGAAGGGTTTAGGAACGAAGGTTTGTCCCCACCCAAACGCCATTTTTCCTTCCACTCGAACATATGATTCGAGTAGAAAGTCGCACATGCCTTGTCAAATTCTTCTTGAATTTGACTAGTGAGTTGTGGTTCCCAATTAAACTCTTGCTGGAAATTTAAAGTTTATAAATAAATTTCATAAGTTTTTTTAATTTATTTAATAATTTTTTGAGTAAATAAAAAAATTTATTTACTAACCGCAAAAGAACGAAACCATATTTCCCGAAGTTCGTCGGGAAATCTCGGTATCTTGGATACGGAGCGGGTAACATTCCGTGGATGCATTTAAGAATAGCTTTTGGGATTTTTCCCTCATGTTTAAACCTTAAATTATTTTATAACTAATAATTAATATTTTTAGGTATTATTTTTTTGTAAATTTAAATGTTTGTAAATATTTACCAAGTGACTCGGTTATTGGGAACGGCTTCAAAGTTGGGATCGAGCCGAATCAGTCTCTCCCGTCCTGACTGCTGGACCAAATCTTCAACAGACATTCTCACGGATTGTGAGGATTCAATACCATCATTAGACCTAATATATTAAAAACATATAAAAAAACAAATTAGTATTAATTAAAAAAACAAATATAAATAATATTTTAAAAAAATGATTTATAAGAATATAATTACATTTTTTGGAGAGATTTTGGAGAGATTTTGGAGAATTTTCGGAAGTGTTTTTTTTTGTAGAGAGATGTTTGTTGTTTGAGTTGTGAAAAAATGAAAGGAAAGGGGGGTATATATACGAAAATTTCTGACGGAAATTTCGGTCGGAAAACGGTAGGAAATGAAAATTGACCGCCAAAGTGAAAAATTTGGCGGAAAAAGAGCGGTCAAAATTCATTGTGGTCGGAAATCGGTAGGAATTTCCGACCGATTTCCGACCACAATTAAATTTTAATATAATTAATTATTGTGGTCGGAAATCGGTAGGAAATTCCGACCGAATTCCGACCAAAATAATTAATTGACCGCCAAACTAAAAAATTTGGCGAAAAAAAGAGCGGTCAAATTTATTGTGGTCGGAATTCGGTCGGAATTTCCTACCGATTTCCGACCACAATAATTAATTATATTAAAATTTAATTGTGGTCGGAAATCGGTAGGAAATTCCTACCAATTTCCGACCACAATAAATTAATTATTTTAAAATTTAATTGTGGTCGGAAATTGGTAGGAAATGTCATTTAATCCATGCGAACACTTAGCAGTTTCGGGTAAATTTCAAGAACTACGGTCGGATAAAAACGTATTTCGAATAGGTTTAATGGAGTGTTTATATAAGATTTCTTGAACATAACAATATATAAGTATAATATGTTTCACGTTTTTAAATGTTTTTATGAAAATACCAAAATTTTGAAAAAACATATGAAAGTTACATAACTAAGTTGAAATGAAACATATATTTATAAAAATTAAAACTATTTTGCATTTTATGATCATTTTAGACATTTTGTAGAGTTTATTTTATTTCTAAAACGTATTATATAAATGTATTTCATTGATTCGACAAAAAAAAACATCATTTTGAAATGAAACCCTATAACGGTCGGAATTCGGTCGAAACTGCTAAGTGTTCGCATGGATTAAATGACATGCATTTTCCGTCGGAATTCGGTCGGAAATTCCTACCGAATTCCGACCACAAGAAATTAATTATTTTAAAATTTAATTGTGGTCGGAAATTGGTAGGAATTTCCTACCAATTTTCGACCACAATTAATTAATTATATTAAAATTTAAATGTGGTCGGAATTCGGTAGGAAATTCCGACCGAATTCCGACGGAATATGCATGTCATTTAATCCATTCGAACACTTAGCAGTTTCGGGTAAATTTCAAGAACTACGGTCGGAAATCGGTAGGAAATTCCTACAGATTTCCGACCGAAGTTCGTGATTTAGTGTATATTTAGTGTTTCGCATAAAAACGTATTTCGAATAGGTTTAATGGAGTGTTTATATAATATTTCTTGAACATAACAATATATAAGTATAATATGTTTCACGTTTTCAAATGTTTTTATGAAAATACCAAAATTTTGAAAAAACATATGAAAGTTACATAACTAAGTTGTAATGAAACATATATTTATAAAAATTAAAACTATTTTGCATTTTATGATCATTTTAGACATTTTGTAGAGTTTATTTTATTTCTAAAACGTATTATATAAATGTATTTCATTGATTCGACAAAAAAAAACATCATTTTGAAATGAAACCCTATAACGGTCGGAATTCGGTCGGAAATTTCCTACCGATTTCCGACCACAAATCAAAAAAAGGTAGGAAATCGGTCGGAAATTTCCTACCGAATTCCGACCGAATTTGGGGTTTCGATTTAGTACGAGGTAATTTAGTTTTGGCGGCTATCGACGGATTTCCGACCGATTTCCGACCGTTTTTTTTTTAAATTAAAAAAAAAAAATTAATTTTTTTAAAATTACTCGATTTGGTACGAGGTAATCGAGTTTCGCCGGCTACCGACCGATTTCCGACCGAATTCCGACCGCAGTGTAAAAAAATAAAAAAAAAATTTGAAAACGTGTAAAATTTTTGAAAACTCGTTGAAAACTCTTTTCAAAAACTCTTTTCACTTAAAACTCTTTGAAAAAGTGTAAAATTTTTGAAAACTCGTTGAAAACTATTTAATTGAAAAGTCTTTGAAAACTATTTCAAAAAGTGTAAAAGAATTTAAAACTCTTTGAAAACTTTTTTTAAAACTCTTTGAAAACTCTTTGAAAAATTGTAAAATATTTGAAAATTCGTTGAAAACTATTTGAAAAATCTTTGAAAACTCTTTGAAAAAATGTTAAAGAATTTAAAACTCTTTAAAAAACTTGTTGAAAACTTATTGTAAAATCTTTAAAAACTATTTCAAAACTCTTAATTTGAAAAGTCTTTGAAAAGTGTTTTAAAAATATTTTCAAAAAATTTGAACTTTTTTCAAACATTTCATTCGGATTCGGTTGAGTCTTCAGTGGCAGAATCAGATCCCTCCTCAAATTCTCCAACCTCTTCTTCGGACTCTTCATGTACAACAAAATCAGCATCTTCTGTTAAATCTACAACCAAATCCACTTGTAATGAAACATCCACTTCTCCCAAATGCCCAACTGTTGTCGCTTGCAAAGGAGGATCGACCTCTCGAAGAACTACCATGAACTCTTCCCCTCGGGTTTATTTCGTAACAACTATCCAAGGATCCTGTCCGCCGTGTGGTCGCGGATAAGTCATGTATGATACTTGGTTGGCCTGCGATCCAAGAATGAACGGATAATATTTTTGTAACCTCCTCCGAGAATGTATTGTAGTAACACCAAACTCGTCCGTACGTACACCATGTCCCGCAACGGGGCTATACCAATCACAATATAACGTAACACATCTTAGATCGACCATCCCGCTATAATGCACTTCTAATATCTCATGTAATACCCCGTAGTAAACCAAATCTCCGGCTACCGCCGACACCCCATGGTTTGCCGTCGACCTTGAATTTCCCTCACGAAATATTTTAAAAGCGTATCCACGCGTGCGTACATCGGGTGTGAAACATCAATATATTGTGGACCGTTCACCACCTCTTCTAACCATGTTGGAATTAACTCTCCTTCGCGCCGCCCGCCGTATACATATAACTTTAACCATTCTGCAAATTCTCTTTCTTTGACTTCATTTAATTCATCGTCTCGTTGCTTCCGAATGTTCAAATCGTTTTTGCGCCATGTAAATCTCCTCGTACAGCACCAAATCTTCGCAGTTGGTCAAAATATACATGTGCACATTAGCATGCTCAACCTCGCTGAGTCTTCGCCTTTTACCCTTTCCACTTAAACGCTCAACCTGTCTAAAAAGTTCTGGTACATATACAGGATAACAAGCATGCACTCCTCCATCATCATGTCGTTTTTGTTTTCCACTCTTTTTTTGGGTTTGTGGTGGAAAGTAGTACCCAGCTAAGTTAGATCTCTCTTCGTTTATGCTTTGGGCAATAATTGAACCTTCAACCCTCGCTAAATTCTTCACTTTTTTCTTCAAATGGTACATGTAGCGCTCGAAAGGATACATCCACCGATATTGAACAGGACCACCAAGTTCTACTTCCCGAGGCAAGTGAATTGGCAAATGTTCCATAACGTCGAAGAAAGAAGGCGGAAATATCTTCTCTAGGTTGCACAATATCACAGGTATCTTCTCGTCAAGATTTCGGATTTCTTCGGCGGAAAGGGATCTCGCAGAAATGTCTCTGAAAAAAGCTCTTATTCCTGCAATCGCTTCATGGACTTTTTGCGGAAGAAGCCCGTCGAATGCAAATGGAAGAATACGTTGCATAACAACATGACAATCATGACTCTTCATCCCTGAAAACTTACCTTCTCCACGATCAACACAGTTTCTAAGGTTAGAAGAGTAACCATCCGGAAACTTAACACCGTCCATTATCCAACTAAAGAATTCATGCTTTGCTGAAGCGTTTAACCGAAAAGCAAAGTTGGGGATATCTTCCTTGACCGGTGACATGAAGTTCCTTCCGAGAACAAATAGTCGGCAAGTCTAATATGGACTTCAAGTTGTCTTTCGTCCTCCCTTTCACGTTCATAATGGTGAACATGATGTTGTCAAAGAAGTTCTTCTCGATGTGCATAACATCTAGGTTGTGCCGAAGTAAATGATCTTTCCAATAAGGCAAATCCCAAAATATGCTCTTTTTGTGCCAGTTATGATGTTCACCATATCCATCCACAACTTGATGTCCGTTACCACCACAACGTACTTGTCTTCTCAGCTCCAAAATCTCTAAGTTGAGTTAGTATATGTTCACCGCTTACTTCTTCGGGAGGTCCTTCATAGATTTTCTTCTTCTTCGTAAACAAAGTAGTGCTCCGACGGTATGGATGATCGTTTGGTAAAAATCGTCGATGACAATCAAACCAACATGATTTACGTCCGTTCTTCAATTGGAAAGCATCGGTGTTATCTTGACAATAAGGACAACATAACCGTCCATGTGTGGTCCATCCAGATAACATACCATATGCCGGAAAATCGCTAATAGTCCACATTAGTACTGCTCGCATCATGAAGTTTTGTTGCATTGATATGTCGTACGTTTCAACTCCACTCTCCCATAACATCTTCAACTCATGTATCAACGGCTGCATAAATATGTCTAGTGCTCTCTTCGGATGCTCTGGCCCAGGAACAAGAATAGATAGGAACAAAAACTCCCTAACCATGCACAATGACGGAGGCAGGTTGTAAGGCGTGACGATCACCGGCCATAAAGAATATTGTCTCCCATGTTTCCCAAAAGGGTTGAAACCATCAGTACTTAATCCCAAATACACATTGCGACTCTCACTTGCGAAACTAGGATACACATTTTGAAAATGTTTCCATGCTTGAGCATCTGAAGGATGTGCTATCTCTCCATTTAACATCTCATGTTCCGCAAGCCATCTCATCGAACTTGCCGTGCGCTCCGACCGATATAACCTCTTCGATCTATCCGTTAACGGCAAATACCACATTCTCTTATAAGGTATGGACACTCTTCCACCAGTTTCTTTATATCGTGGTTTCTTACAGAATCGGCATGCCGAGCGGTTTTCATCTCTTCTCCAATATAACATACAGTTATCGACGCACACATCGATAATCTGATACGGTAATCCTAGACCAGATACCAACTTCTCGATTTCATAATACGTCCCCGGTGCCATATTATCTTCGGGCAAAATGTCTTTGATCGACCAGCCCACGCATCCACACAATCTTCGAAAGATTGTAATCCGTTTTGATAGACATCATTCTTGTCGCAACTGAAAGAGGTGAATGACCTTCTCTACACCCACCATATAACGGGTTCTTAGCGGCATCCAACATGTCAAAGAATTTCTGCGCTTCCACATTTGGCTCCTCCAATGTAGGCTCATGATGATCTCCAACAAACGACGGCATAGTTTCGCGAAAAATATCATTTACCATTTGCACGGTCCTATCTACATATATAGGTTCTTCTACCGGAGGGACAACTAAATTATTATCATAATATTGTACATTACTACTACTAGGATAATTTACCATCAAATCATTTTCCCCATGAGAATACCATATTTTATACCCCGGCGTAAAACCAACATTATATAAATGCTTCCATACTACTTTTACCAAAACATTTCTACGATTATCGCAATTTTTACAAGGACAATACATTTTACCTGTTGCTACGGTTCTTTCTTGAATTGCGGCAAACTCCATAAATTGTTTAAGCCCCTCCGCAAATTCTTCCGAAAGTAATCCCGTCGCCGGATCTTTATGATTTCCATCCATCCACGATCTAAAATAACTCATTATAATAATTTTTATTGAATTTTGTGGTAAATGGAGATTGATAAGAGAAATTGTTAATTTGTATTGAATTTTGTGGTAAATGGAGATTGATAAGAGAAATTGTGAGAAAGAAGAAGTGAGGGTGTGATATATATAAGAAAAATTTCCTACCGATTTCCGACCGATTTCCTACCACAATTGATCCGTTGCACAACGGTAACGAAACGTTAAAATATCGGTCGGAAATCGGTCGGAAATGTTTTCCGTCGGAAATTGGTCGGACAGTGGTAGGAAATTTCCTACCAATTTCCGACGGATTACTTTTCCGACCGATTTCCGACCGATATTTTAACGTTTCGTTACCGTTGTGCAACAGATCAATTGTGGTAGGAAATCGGTAGGAAATTTTCGACGGAAATCCGACCAAAATAAATTCCGACGGAAATCCGACCGATTTCCTACCAAATTCCGATCAAATTTTTGTGTCGGAATTTGGTCGGAAATTTCCGACCGATTTCCGACCAATATCCATGTAGTCGGAAATCGGTCGGAAAGTGGTCGGAAATTTCCGACCACGATTTTACGGTCGGAAATGTGGTAGGAAATTACCCTGTTTTCTTGTAGTGTTGGTTAAGACTCCTAGAAACGCGTTCTTAGATGTTTCATAAGTTCGTCAAACAAGTACAAACCTCATTGAGACACTTATAAGCACTCATGTTGCATGAAACTTGGTTTAGAGTCCTAGAAACGCGTTGTTAGATGTTTCATAAGTTCGTCAAACCAGTACAAAGGTCATTGAGACACTTATAAGCAATCATGTTGCATGAAACTTGGTTTGGAGTCGTTGAAACGCGTTGTTAGATGTTTCATAAGTTCGTCAAACTTGTACAAAGCTCATTGAGACACTTATAATCACTCAAGTTGCATGAAACTTCGTTTAGAATCCTAGAAACCACGTGATTAGATGTTTCATAAGTTCGTGAAACTTGTACAAAGCTCGTTGAGACACTTATTATCACTCATGATGCATGAAATTTGGTTTAAAGTCCTAGAAACGCGTTGTTAGATGTTTCATAAGTTCGTGAAACTTGTACAAAGCTCATTGAGGAAATTATAAGTACTCATGTAGCATTAAACTTGGTTTAGAGTCCTAGAAAGGCGTTTTTATTATTTCATAAGTTCGTCAAACTTGTACAAAGCTCATTGAAACACTTATAAGCACTCATGTTGCATGAAACTTGGTTTAGAGTCCAGCAACCACATTGTTAGACGTTTCATAAGTTCGTCAAACTTGTACAAAGCTCATTGAGACACTTATAAGCACTCATGTTGCATGAAACTTTATTTAGAGTCCTAGAAACACGTTGTTAGATATTTCATAAGTTCGTCAAACTAGTACAAAGCTCATTGAGACACTTATAAGCACTCATGTTGCATGAAACTTGATTTAGAGTCCTAGAAACGCGTTGTTACATGTTTCATAAGTTCGTCAAACTAGTACAAAGCTCATTTAGGCACTTATAAGCACTCATGTTGCATGAAACATGGTTTTTAGAGTCCTAGAAACGCGTTGTTAGTTGTTTCATAAGTTCGACAAAATTGTACAAAGCCCATTGAGGAACTTATAAGTACTCATGTAGCATTAAACTTGTTTAGAGTCCTAGCAACCACATTGTTAGACGTTTCATAAGTTCGTCAAACTTGTACAAAGCTCATTGAGACACTTATAAGCACTCATGTATGAAACTTGGTTTAAAGTCCTAGAAACACGTTGTTAGATGTTTCATAAGTTCGTCAAACTAGTACAAAGCTCATTGAGACACTTATAAGCACTCATGTTGCATGAAACTTGGTTTAGAGTCCTAGAAACGCTTTGCTAGATGTTTCATAAGTTCGTCAAACTAGTACAAAGCTCATTGAGACACTTATAAGCACTCATGTTGCATGAAACTTAGTTTAGAGTCCTAGAAACGCGTTGTTAGATGTTTCATAAGTTCGCCAAACTTGTACAAAGCTCATTGAGACACATATAATCACTCATGTTGCATGAAAATTCGTTTAGAATCCTAGCAAACACGTTGTTAGATGTTTCATAAGTTCGTGAAACTTTTACAAAGCTCATGGAGACACTTATAAGCACTCATGTTGATTGAAACTTGGTGTAGAGTCCTAGAAACGCGTTGTTAGATGTTTCATAAGTTCGTCAAACTAGTACAACGCTCATTGAGCCACTTATAAGCACTCATGTTGCATGAAACTTGGTTTAGAGTCCTAGAAACGCGTTGTTAGATGTTTCATAAGTTCGTCAAACTAGTAAAACGCTCATTGAGCCACTTATAAGCACTCATGTTGCATGAAACTTGGTTTAGAGTCCTAGAAATGCGTTGTTAGATGTTTAATAAGTTCGTCAAACAAGTACAAACCTCATTCAGACACTTATAAGCACTCATGTTGCATGAAACTTGGTTTAGAGTCCTGGAAACGCATTGTTTGATGTTTCATAAGTTAGTCAAACTAGCACAAAGCTCATTGAGACACTTATACGCACTCATTGTTGAATGAAACTTTGTTAAGGGTCCTAGAAACGCGTTGTTAGATGTTTCATAAGTTCGTCAAACAAGTACAAAGCTCATTGAGACACTTATAAGCACTCATGTTGCATGAAACTTGGTTCAGAGTCCTAGAAACGCGTTGTTAGATGTTTCATAAGTTCGTCAAACTAGTACAAAGCACATTGAGACACTTATATGCACTCATGTTGAATGAAACTTGGTTAAGTCTCCTAGAAACGTGTTCTTAGATGTTTCATAAGTTCGTCAAACTAGTACAAACCTCATTGAGACACTTATAAGCACTCATGTTGCATGAAACTTGGTTTAGAGTCCTAGCAACCACATTGTTAGATGTTTCATAAGTTCGTGAAACTTGTACAAAGCTCATTGAGGAACTTATAAGTACTCATGTAGCATTAAACTTGGTTTAGAGTCCTACAAAGGCGTTTTTATTATTTCATAAGTTCGTCAAACTTGTACAAAGCTCATTGAAACACTTATAAGCACTCATGTTGCATGAAACTCACTACAAGAAAAAACAGATATAGCCACGACTTAGCCACGGAATAATCGTGGCTAAACGGGATATGGCCACGAATTTGCCACGGATAGTCACGAAAAAAATAATAAAAGTTTCGTGGCTAAATCGTGGCTATCCGTGGTAAATTGGCCACGATTTTGCCACGGAAAAAGTCGTGGCAAAATTTTGCCACGGAATAGCTACGAATGGAACATTAAAACATTGTCACGAAACCGTTCGTGGCAATCCGTGGCTAATCGTAGCCACGAAATATATTCGTGGCTATTCCGTGGCAACCTTGATGTCGGCAAGCCAAGTTGGTCTTCGCCGATACGTCCAATCACTTTAAAAATTGTCAGTTTAATAATTTGAATTAGCCACGGATTATATTTGTGGCTAATCCGTGGCTTCGTGTAAAGATATCTTATGGTTCTTCTTCCTCTCCCTTGGTAAAACACAAGGTAAAACGATTTTTCCTCTTCTTTTCGTTTTCTTCACTTAATTTGGCGATTTTGAAGAGTTCAAAATGTCGATTTTTCTTTCGTTCTAGAGAGTGGATGGATCGCCATATTGATCCTATGAGAAATTATGTTTCGAAGAATTTGGAGAGGGAATTAATATGTTCATTGCTTTTGCTTCCAACCAACAATCATATCAAGAGCGTGGTACTATGCCATGTCCGTGTTCTCGGTGCCGAAATCTGAAACAACGTGATACAAATACAGTTTTAAAACACCTCTATAGAGTCGGTTTCAAGAAAAATTACTACATTTGGACAAGCCACGGTGAAAATTGTTACGATGTAGGGGAGTCTTCGATGCCGAGTCACTATCTACCAGAAGAAGAATCTTGGAATGTTCATGACAATCCTTATGGTCATGATAATATAGGAGAAGAACAAGGAGTTCCAACAGAAGACATTATCCATGATAATATTGAGGAAGAGCCAAACCACGATAATATTTACTGAGCCTTTGAAGCGACTAGTGAACCACTCTATGATGGTTGTGTTGAAGGAATTTCGCAGTTGTCTTTGGCGTCTGAAGTAATGGGCATAAAGACGAAGCACAATTTGGCTGAGAGTTGTGTAGATGACATAACACAAGCATTTAAGCGGATTCTTCCACAACCTAATAAAGCTACGGGGTCATACTATGAGACGAAGAAGCTAACGCGTTCGTTAGGAATGCCAGTTCATAAGATTGATGTTTGTGAGGACAACTGCATGATTTTCTGGAAGGGCGAAGATCGCAACCTTTTACAATGTCGTTTTTGTAACAAGAATCGATATCACACCAACAGAGGGAAGGGAAAGAACATAGCAAAGCAGAGAATGTTCTATCTCCCTATTGCGGATCGACTGAAATGATTATACCAAGTGGAGGGCACAGCTTCGCATATGCGCTGGCACGCAGAGCACGAGTCTCCTGAAGGCGAAATGCATCACCCATCAGACGGAGATGCGTGGAAGCATTTTAATAAGGTATATCCTGATTTTAGTTCCGAAAGTCGGAATATCTATTTAGGCTTAGCAATTGATGGATTTAATCCTATTGGAATGAATGGTGAGGCACACTCGGTTTGGCCTGTTATAGTCACCCCTTACAATTTACCTCCTGGTATGTGCATGAAGAGGGAGTTTTTCTTTTTGGCGGTGTTGGTGCCTGGACCAAAACATCCGAAGAAAAGTCTAGATATTTATCTGCAACCATTGATTGAAGAGTTGCAACTCTTATGGAGGGAAGGTGTGGGTGCTTATGATGTTTCGAGGAACCAAAATTTTTCAATGCGAGTTGCATTGATGTGGACGATAAGTGATTTTCCAGCATATGGCATGGTTTCTGGGTGGACGACGCATGGTCGACTATCATGTCCATATTGCCAAGAAGAAACAGAAATCGTTTTGGTTACCACATGGAAGAAAACATAGTTGGTACGATTGTCACCGCAAATTTTTACCTCATGATCATTCATATCGGCGTAATAACAAAGCTTTCGGAAAGGTAAGACATTTCGAGGTAACCCTCCACCATGGTTGACGGGTTATGAAGTTTTGACCGAAAGAATAAACACCATTGGTGGATTAGAGAAAACAGTCGATTGTGGAGGAAAAGGACATGATAACCCGAGTCGAACAATCGATGGATATGGTGAATACCATAATTGGCACAAGAAGAGTATATTTTGGGAGTTGCCTTATTGGGAAAATCTTCTTCTCGACACAACCTAGACTTCATGCACATCGAAAAAAAACTTTTTCGACAATCTCATCCACACTCTTTTGAATACGAAGGGGAAGACGAAGGACAATATAAAATCAAGGTTGGATCTTCCGACATATGCACAAGACATGATTTACAAATAGGACATGATGGAACAGTTCCTATTCCAAGGTTCGATTGTCGAACGTAGCAAAACGGAAGTTTCTCTCATGGTTGAGAAATGACATCGATTTCCGGATGGATATGCATCTAATTTCACTAGATGTGTTGATGAGAGTTGTGGGAAACTATCGGGGCTGAAAAGTCATGATTCTCATGTGATCATGCAACGCCTACTTCCATTTGCGATGTTAGAGCTTTTGGATAGCAACGTGCACAAGGCAATTTCGGTATGTGCACTTTTTTCTTAACACATGTTTCATGCATGTAACACTAGGATGTTTCTAATTATAAGGTTTTTGAACAATTGCAGAGATTGCCGTGTTTTTTCGAGATATCTCTGCCAAAATGTTGCGAGTTGAGGATGTGAGCGTAATGAAGAATAACATTGCAATAAAATTGTGCAATTTGGAGAAGATATTTCCACCTTCGTTCTTTGATGTCATGGAACATTTACCCGTGCATCTCCCCGATGAAGCCGCCTTAGGTGGTCCGGTGTGCGGTACGGATGGATGTATCCATTTGAGCGCTACATGTATCACCTGAAAAAGAAGGTCAAGAACAAGGCACGTATTGGAGGTTCCATTGTCGCGCAATGTGTCCAAGAAGAGATTTCTTATGCGGCAAGCAACTATTACGGGAATACGGAAGATAGAATCAATGATGGTCCTGGGGAAATTCGATTTGCATATGATGATTACCCAGGTGTCCCGAGCATATTTCATCATATCGGACGTGTGAGCGGAAGAAGGGTAGATGGGTGGCTAGAAGATCCAGATTACAACATCATCCAAACATTCATGTTGCTTAATTGTGAAGAATTTGCGCCTTATGAAACGTAAGCGATTAAATGGTAAATTTTGAAAGGCTTAAATTCTGATAAGATGAGTATTGCATTTTCGTTACAGGATGTTTGAGGAAGAAATGAGAGTGAATATGCCAGGTATTACAGATGATGTAATGGGCAAAGCTAAAGACGCACATTACGCGAAATGGTGTCGGGACTACGTGCGTATACTTTATATGCTAATGATGTCTCTTTATATATAAAGTTCTCAACAATAAATTAATTGTGTACTTTTGCAGATAAATGAAGCGAGTAAGAATTATGAATTTCCATTATGGATGTTGGAATTTATACAAGGTCCGAGAAATAATTACATGTCATGGCCTATGTATTTCACTCGTGGATACCATTTCCACAATCACAGTCACGGTCAGGATAAAAGAACTCAAAACTATGGAGTTGTTGTACGAGGTACAACATAAACTACTTATTACGGTCTTATAGAAGAGATAATGAAGATCGAGTATCGCGGTGGAGTTGGTCTTAAAGCGGTGATTTTCGATGCTCTTGGTTCGACAATACGGACGGTATCGGATTGCGTAGACACCCATTTGGTTTAGTTGATGTGGCCCCGCGTAGACGATACGAGAAATATGACCCTTTCGTTCTAGCTGGTCAATGTGACCAAGTGTGTTTCATTCCGTATCCACGCGTATCCGGCTCAGGCGAGAGATGATTGGTGGGCATGTGCAAAAGTTATGCCGAGGGGTTATCGCGAGAATGACGAAATTTCTTTAACAACCCCTTCGGGATGATACGGTCGACAACGTCGTTGTTCCTAGTTCAATGATTCGAGTAACAACACATGTCGTTGATGGAAATGCTTCGATTATGATGATTTGGGAGATGTGGAGCCTATGGATTACGAAAATGTCGAAGACGATGGTTCTGGACAATCTTCGGGAGATTTCGGATTCGGGATTCGTCAACATATTCTGAAATTTAGTTAATAAGAGTGTTTAATGATGTACTATATTTTCAAACTTATTGTAATATATTGTGAAACTTGCGTTGAATTATGGTTTTATGGTTATAAAATTTTTACTATGGAACTTATTGTGTAATTATAATTTATGATTTTGTAATATATGTATATGGACACCTTATAGTCCACATACATTCAACAACATAAAAGTAGCCACGGATTGTCACGGAATAATCTGTGGCTAATACACAAACACACGTGGATCCGACGAGTAAAGTCCAGAGATTCCGATGTACTAAAGACGGCGGGTCACGATTGAATCCGTGGCTACACACCAATTTCCGTGATTGTTTTAGCCACGGATTAGCCACGGTTATACCCGTGGCTATACGAAATTTTCAATTTTACACCAAATTGATATATAATATATTTAATTTCTTTTATATATCTTCACATCTACTCATATCTAATACAATGATACCAAAAAAATATAAATTTAACAATATTAAAGTAAAAAATAGCATTATATGAATATCTAATCACTTATAACAATGTTTTTCATAATATCACATACACTACTACTTATTGTTTAATTTATTATTGTATTTTTTTAAAAAAAAATTAACACAAACATTAAAATCATTGTTTTCAAGTAAAACAGTTATTATAATCTTGTATCCAATAGCTTATGTCACGTAATATCTAAACCCTAGTCAAACCCTAAAGGACCAAAAGACATAGCCACGGATCATCCGTGGCTATTTCGTAGCTATATTGTTTACCAGCCACGTATTGGCCACGGATTTTCCGTGACTATGAAACCTCTAAAAAAAAGATAAACCCTAAACACTGATATATCGTTAGCCACGAAGTTATCCGTGGCTACTTCGTAGCTATATCCAACTACAGCCACGACTTTGCCACGAATCAATCTGTGGCTACTAAACATAGCCACGGTTTAGCCACGACAAGATGCGTGACTATTCATATTATCTTTCAAAACGTGAATTGTTTATTTTTCTAAGTGTCAGCCACGGAAGTATTCGTGGCTTTTTCGTTGCTATATTGTTTACCAGCCACGTATTGGCCACGGATTTTCCGTGACTATGAAACCTCTAAAACAAATACAAACCCTAAACATTGATATATCGTTAGCCACAAAATTATCCGTGGCTACTTCGTAGCTATATCCAACTACAGCCACGACTTTGCCACGAATCAATCTGTGGCTACTAAACATAGCCACGGTTTAGCCACGACAAGATGCGTGACTATTCATATTATCTTTCAAAACGTGAATTGTTTATTTTTCTAAGTGTCAGCCACGGAAGTATTCGTGGCAATGTCGTAGCTTTAATGTTATTAGCCACGATTAGCCACAGACTTTCCGTGGCAATGGCGTAGTTATTTGGAATGGGCCTAAGCAATTGGGCCTTTTTTTAAATATAGCCACGGACAGCCACGGTTATATCCGTGGCTATACGTGCTTAACCTAATTCATCGCGAAACTGGATCTCATTTCCTTAGCCGCACACTAATATCCCCTTTTCTTCTTCTCCGGCGATTCTTCGCAAAATCCGGCAAATCGGTGAGTTTTACGGTGAGTTCTTCCTCATTTCTTCTTCTCCGTTTATTGTTCTTCATTTTAACCGTTTAGTTTTTGAAATCGATCCGTCTTTTAGGGTTTCGTTGTTGTTTAGGGTTTCGTCGTTTAGGGTTTCGTCGTTTAGGGTTTCGTTTTTGTCGAAATCATCGTGTTCTTCGTGTTTCACCGAGTTTTTCTTCATCGTTTTGTCGTGTTCTTCGTGTTTTACCGAAATCATCGTGTTCTTGTTCATCGTGTTCTTCGTGTTTTACCGTTCTGTTTCTGCGTTTTGTCGAAATCATCGTGTTTTACCTCTCTATTTTGTTGATTTTGATTCTTCTTCACCGTGTTCATCTTGGTCTTCGTGTTTTACCTTTCTGTTTTGTTGAGTTTCATGATTTAGATGTCTTTCTCTGCTACTATTTGTGATATTGTTTCATGAATGGTCTATGTTTAAATCTGTGATGCTTTGTCTACTTGACTTTTGATTCCTTATTTACTTTATTTTTGCGGTTATGGCTCCAAGAGGAAATGGGAGAGGGAAGAGGAAGAGGACAACATGCTCCATCCTACAGGATGGAGATAACTCCTCCAATGCCACCCATCATCGAATTCAGACCACACTAACCCCACCTTCTCGGCCTCCAACAGCCAATCCACCTGGTTCAAGAGGAAGAGCAAGTCAAGCTGGCTCTTCTTCTTCGAATGCAGCCCACGCCTCTCAGCCTAGAAGCTCTCCTTAATGCACCTGCAAGAAGAAACCAACCTGTTCTCCATCCAAAAAAGGTTGATGGAGCTCTCGGTAAGTAAATATGTTGTTGTGAATTGATGTGAATTGTTCTTTTCAATTGTTGTGAATTGTTCTGTAATGTGAATTGTTCTTTAATGTTTTGAATTGTTGTGAATTGTTCTGTAATGTTTAGTCCATTTTCAGCCATTGATGTGAATTGTTCTGTAATGATGCAGGGTTTGGGATAGATCCCGAGGTGAACAAAACGGTAAGGACGACGTGGCAATCTAACTACATGGGTGCTTGGTGGAACTGGTCAATGGTTCCAGATGCAAAAGCAGAGGAGTGGTGGCAAGACTTTGTGGTAAGTTAATAATCCATATGCCTTTCAATTTCTCTTATTTCTTTGTTTACTTTTTCTAATGTTTGTTTTCATTTTTCAGGAAGCCTACTACTGGTCTCCTTCTCACCATGACCAGGTGTACTTCATGTGGAAGAAGGAGTGCATGGAATCCATCCGTGACAGAGTCAGCAAGAAGAAGAGAGGCAACAAGAAGCCAAGTTTCATATCCGATGATGCTTGGCTGCAGATGCAGGAGTAATGGGATACTGATGTTTTCCAGAAGAAGTCAAAGACAAACTCCGAGAACCGTATGTCTGATCCTCATGGTCTAGGTGAGCATAAGCATTGTGCTGGGCCTGTAGGGTTTGCCAAGATCGGCTATGAAATGGTAAAAGTATTCTCTTTCATGAATGTCAGTTTTTGTGCTTAGATTAATATTCTATCCTTTGACTTTGATAAATAGTTTGTGATGTTGTTAATGCTTTGTGATGTTTTTTATGCTTAGATTAATGTATTGTCCTCTGTTTTGTAGATGCAACAGAATGGTGGTGTTGAACCACCATTTACCGAGCTCGTACGCAAGACTCATACCTGTAAAGATGGCACGTTCGTCGACCGTCGGGCGGAGGCAATTGTGGCGGATGTGGAGACAGCTGCTTCACAGGTCACAAATGACGAAGAGGCCACTCCTTCATCGCAGCGGATTAACAAGGCATATTTGGAGGTAAGTTTGATTTCTATTTTTAACTTAAATTTCTGTATATGTATTTGTTATTTGGAATTTAACTTATTTTGTTGGCAGCGAGTGAAACCAAACCGAGGGCGTATTTACGGTTTGGGAAGCAAGCAGTTCGAGGTTTTCGAACCTTCTGAACCGGCAGCAGCTTCCCTCTCTCGGGCTGTGGACATGGACATGAGGGTGGGATCTCTCGAGTCAAACGTGCAGGCTATTCTAGCCTCGCGAGAGCCTAATGCTTGCGTCGCGAGGCAATACTCAATCATCTCGGGATCAATCCTCAACCAAACAATCCATATGCCACCCCTTCTCCTCATGCAGCTGCCTCAAACACCACACCTAACACCGAGTCCGAGTTTGCACCGAGTGTAAACCGTGAAGATCGACTCGGTGAAAATGATCAAGACCAAGGGCGTGAAGATGATCAGCTTGGTGAGGAACAGAGCCATGAAGAGGAAGAGGAAGAAGTGCGCCTTGGTTGATTTCTGTTTTAAAAAACTGAAAAATTGTTATTTATTATATTTTGAACAATGTTTGTAATAATCATATACTATTTATGCTATTTATGCTATTTTTGAATCAGGTTTAGGTTATATAAAAAATATTTTCAGTTTCAATTTTGTTATATTTATTTTTTTTTTCGAAAATTATGTAAAGCCACGGAAATTTCCGTGGCAACAAGCGAAAAGCCACGGAAAACCCGTGGCTAGTCGTAGCAAAATGCTACGATTTGCAACGAAACATTCCGTGGCAAATAAGCCACGAAAGAGCAACGAATACATCCGTGGCTAATATCAGCCACGACCTTGTCACGAAAATAAATCGTGGCTGTAGCAACGGTTGCCACGGAAAATTCGTAGCAAGAATAGCCACGAATATTACCGTGGCGAAAATTACCACGGATTGCCACCACTACTTCCGTGGCAAAAATGGCCACGAATTGCCACCAACACTTTCGTGGCTAAAAAAGGCCACGAATTGCCACCACTGCTTTCGTGGCTAAAAAAGGCCACGAATTGCCACCACTGCTTCCGTGGCTACAGTAGCCAAGACATTGCCACAAATAATTCCGTGGCAATCTAGCCGCGAATATATACGTGGCCATTTCGTGGCTATGACATCCGTGGCTAGTCGTGGCTTTCCGTGGCTAGGATAGCCACGGATAACCAACAGCTACGACGCTATAGCCACGATTATTTTCGTGGCTAACCGTGGCTGTGTGGGGTTATAGCCACGGATATTCACCTATAGCCACGGGATTTTCCGTGGCTATACCGACTAATTCTTGTAGTGACTTGGTTTAGAGTCTTAGCAACCACATTGTTAGACGTTTCATAAGTTCGTCAAACTTGTACAAATCTCATTGAGACACTTATAAGCACTCATGTTGCATGAAACTTGATTTAGAGTCCTAGAAACGCGTTGTTAGATTTTTCAAAAGTTCGTCAAACTAGTACAAAGCTCATTGAGACACTTATAAGCACTCATGTTGCATGAAACTCTATTTAGAGTCCTAGAAACGCGTTGTTAGATGTTTCATAAGTTCGTCAAACTAGTACAAAGCTCATTGGGCCACTTATAAGCACTCATGTTGCATGAAACTTTGTTTAGAGTCTTAGAAACGCGTTGTAAGTTGTTTCATAAGTTCGTCAAACTTGTACAAAGCTCATTGAGACACTTATAAGCAGTCATGTTGCATGAAACTTGGTTTTAGAGTCCTAAGAACCACGTTGTTAGATGTCTCATAAGTTCGTTAATCTAGTACAAAGCTCATTCAGACACTTATAAGCACTCATATTGCATGAAACTTTGTTTAGAGTCTTAGAAACGCGTTGTTAGATGTTTCATAAGTTGGTGAAACTTGTACAAAGCTCATTGAGACACTTATAAGAAGTCATGTTGCATGAAACTTGGTTTTAGAGTCCTAAGAACCACGTTGTTAGATGTCTCATAAGTTCGTTAATCTAGTACAAAGCTCATTCAGACACTTATAAGCACTCATATTGCATGAAACTTGGTTTAGAGTCCTAGAAATGCGTTGTTAGATGTTTAATAAGTTCGTCAAACAAGTACAAACTTCATTCAGACACTTATAAGCATTCATGTTGCATGAAACTTGGTTTGGAGTCATAGAAACGCATTGTTAGATGTTTCATAAGTTCGTCAAACTTGCACAAAGCTCATTGAGACACTTAAGCCTCGATTGGCAGAGTGGAGCCGAGAGGAATAGCTGAAAACAGCGGGAGCTGTGAGCTGTGAGCCGTAAGTTGTGAGCTGTGAGATGTAAGTTGTAAGCTGTGAGTTGTAAGTTGTGAGCTGTAAGTTGTAAGCTGTGAGCTTCGCGTTCATTGTAGGATGTTGCTTCCGTAAGTTCCAATATTTTTCCTTTTTATCACTTCCTACTCGCACTAACATATGTGTTCCATCTAGAGCTCCGATGCAACCACTGAAAACAGGATAATATCTTCTATCAGAAGACAAAATGGGGTCCACCTGTCGAAGTTCATTTTCTCTAGGTTTTATGATATCTTGAGACATAAGGATAAGAGCATCCAAAACTTCATGAAACTTTCTATTCACGGTCTCTTGATTGCGTTGATAATGTGTTGCAATTGATCGTTGTACCTCATCATGCGCAACAATTTCCAGAAACATGGCAACACTCTCTTGTAATCCACACTCATGCGACTCTTGTAGCCCATAATCATTTTTCAAAGTAAAGCATAAACTCCGAAAAGTTTCTTGATGCATCCTTAGAGTTTCATAACACTCTTGATCATGACCATTTAACATTTGCATTGTATGACGCCATCCACGACCTCTGTCGATTCTCATAAATCTTCTATCACGAATGAGATCCAAACATTCATCATTAATCAACAATGCAAGTATTTTAATCAAGTTTTGGTTGTATTGAATTGCTAGTACCTAAAATATAAAAAAACTTAGAGTTAGTAATTAAATAAAAATAAATACATCAACCAAAAAATGTATAATATCCACAAAAGTCCAATTAAATTGAAAAACAATTGTCGCGATTGAAAAATACCATATTAGTTAATAGCAACAATTAACGTAAAGAAAAATATTAAGTAATTATTCTTTTATATCCAAGAAATAAATTAAAACACCAAAAATAAAAAATGAAAACATATTTATTAGAAAATAAAATAAAAAATGATTATTCGAAAACAAAATAAAAACTATGAAATTTAAAATGAAATCTTAATCAAAAGCTGCTTATTTCTTTGTTTATTTGTTCGAGGAATTTTATCTTTTCTGCATCATTTGGTAATGACATGAAAATCTAACGACCACTTTCATCTGATGCAAGATAGTCAATAGCGGCCCAGTAAAGCTCGCTATCATGATCTAAAGTAGATATCTTGAGCAACTCTTGCATACACACGACACAACTGAAAGGGTTTAATGATTCAAATGTTTCTCGACCACCTTTCCAGAATTTTCCTTGATCTTCAAGAGCGTTCGTCAGACGATCCCATTTATCATGATTACCTTGTTTACTAGACGAACCAACTTTACCTTTTTCACTGAGAGCTGATTTTTTTATCGGTCTAACTTGTTCCACATCTTCATCAGATTCCACTAGTTGCGAAACCGAATTTGAAGAATCACCATGTTGTTTTGGTCCAGCTCGAGGTTGCCATCCCTCGTTTACTGAAACCGTGGTTCGATCATAAAGACGATTAAGAAGAGGAATATCTCGAAGATGTTGTGTTCTTAATTTAGATGCGTCCGAAGAACTCTGTAATAGAAAAACTATTAGTCTTAATGAAAAACTAACCATATTTTATATTCTTTAACATTAAAAAATTCAAGATACTTACTTTTATTAGTAAGTTCCACCAATCCGCATCCATATCGATCTCTCCAAAATCGTTAAACCC
This sequence comes from Cochlearia excelsa, assembly GCA_963556525.1. NCBI lineage: Eukaryota > Viridiplantae > Streptophyta > Magnoliopsida > Brassicales > Brassicaceae > Cochlearia > Cochlearia excelsa. The sequence goes on from CAUVZT010000002.1 coordinate 2,517,282, forward strand.
CATTCCCGTAGCGTTTTGTGTAACGCGTTTGTATACATCATATTGTTTTTTAGATGGTCCAAACGATACTTAAATTTAATCCACAGAAAATCCATACCGAATACTTTCAAAAATTCAGTGCGAACACTTTGCCTACCAATTTCATCAAGGCATGTACCTTTCCAATGACCTTTATCTTTTTGGTCATTGCATAATTGTAATAATCCGTGACTCAATGCATGAGATCAATAAAATTTTGGCTAGACAATTAATGTAAACAAAAATTAAAATATAACTAAAGATTTGTTTGTTAAAATATAACAAAAAATAAATGAAAATTTTACATAATAAAAACTCTGGTAAATATTTTTTTCCAATAATATATATAAATGATAAATAAATTTAAAAAGCACCTCGGCCAATGGTTGTGAAGAAGCTGGACTTTCCATATGATAGCCTGCAAATATTGACAAAGTAGAAAATTAGTATCTCTTATTAACATAGAGCAATATCTCATGAATCAAGTTTTTATATACGATAATTGTTTAAAATAAATATAATAAAAAATATAAACACGAAAAATTGAAATTTATTATAAAACAATAAGCATAATGACTACAAATAAGAATCATAAACACAAAAAATTGTATAAACAATATGACATAAGAGATAAAATTACACTGGATTATGAGTCTATGAGTTGTTCTTTAGAAAAGGATATTAGAGATGAGTAATAAATATTGAATTCTGTACATACTTATAGACTTTTAAAAAAAAAATTATTATGTTAAAATTAACAAAAAAATTGAACTGAAGGCAAAATATAAAAAATCTGAACTGATATATTTTATAGTAATATTCTTTACGGATCTTGTATTTTTTTAAAAAGAAAAATAAAAAAAATCTGGATATTATTGTTTTTCAATTTAAACGCTCAACAACTCTCTAAATACTAGTGTTATAAAGTGGAAGGGATTTGACAGTTATAATTATTACTTCACACGTGTAAGTTTTTTTTCCTTTTTTTGTGATTGGTGGTGAGTGAAAGTGGTGACCACGTAACCCCTTTGTAAACACTCTTCCGATCTGGGCTTTATACGCACTCATGTTGAATGAAAATTTGTTAAGAGTCCTAGAAACGCGTTGTTAGATGTTTCATAAGTTCGTCAAACAAGTACAAACCTCATTGAGACACTTATAAACACTCATGTTGCATGAAACTTGATTTAGAGTCATAGAAACGCGTTGTTAGATGTTTTATAAGTTTGTCAAACTAGTACAAAGCTCATTGAGACACTTATATGCACTCATGTTGAATGAAACTTGGTTAAGACTCCTAGAAACGCGTTCTTAGATGTTTCATAAGTTCGTAAAACTAGTACAAACCTCATTGAGACACTTATAAGCACTCATGTTGCACGAAACTTGATTTAGAGTCCTAGAAACGCGTTGTTAGATGTTTCATAAGTTCGTCAAACTAGTACAAAGCTCATTGAGACACTTATAAGCACTCATGTTGCATGAAACTTGGTTTAGAGTCCTAGAAACGCGTTGTTAGATGTTTCATAAGTTCGTCAAACTAGTACAACGCTCATTGAGCCACTTATAAGCACTCATGTTGCATGAAACTTGGTTTAGAGTCCTAGAAATGCGTTGTTATATGTTTAACAAGTTCGTCAAACAAGTACAAACCTCATTCATACACTTATAAGCACTCATGTTGCATGAAACTTGGTTTAGAGTCCTAGAAACGCATTGTTAGATGTTTCATAAGTTCGTCAAACTAGCACAAAGCTCATTGAGACACTTATAAGCACTTATGTTGCATGAAACTTGGTTTAGAGTCCTAGAAACGCGTTGTTAGATGTTTCATAAGTTCGTCAAACTAGTACAAAGCACATTGAGACACTTATATGCACTCACGTTGAATGAAACTTGGTTAAGACTCCTAGAAACACATTCTTAGATGTTTCATAAGTTCGTCAAACTAGTACAAACCTCATTGAGACACTTATAAGCACTCATGTTGCATGAAACTTGATTTAGAGTCCTAGAAACGCGTTGTTAGATGTTTCTAAAGTTCATCAAACTAGTACAAAGCTCATTGAGACACTTATAAGCACTCATGTTGCATGAAACTTGGTTTAGATTCCTAGAAACGCGTTGTTAGATGTTTCATAAGTTTGTAAAACTTGTACAAAACTCATTGAGACACTTATATGCACTCATGTTGAATGAAACTTGGTTAAGACTCCTAGAAACGCGTTCTTAGATGTTTCATAAGTTCGTCAAACTAGTACAAACCTCATTGAGACACTTATAAGAACTCATGTTGCATGAAACTTGGTTTAGAGTCCTAGAAACGCGTTGTTAGATGTTTCATAAGTTCGTCAGATAAGTACAAAGCTCATTGAGACATTTATAAGCACTCATGTTGCATGAAACTTGGTTTAGAGTCCTAGAAACGCGTTGTTAAATGTTTCATAAGTACGTCAAACTTGTACAAAGCTCATTGAGACACTTATATGCACTCATGTTAAATGAAACTTGGTTAAGACTCCTTGAAACGCGTTCTTAGATGTTTCATAAGTTCGTCAAACTAGTACAAACCTCATTGAGACACTAATAAGCACTCATGTTGCATAAAACTTGGTTTAGAGTCCTAGAAACGCGTTGTTAGATGTTTCATAAGTTCGTCAAACAAGTACAAAGCTCATTGAGACACTTATAAGCACTCATGTTGCTTGAAACTTGGTTTAGAGTCCTAGAAACGCGTTGTTAGATGTTTCATAAGTTCGTCAAACTAGTACAAAGCTCATTGAGACACTTATAAGCACTCATGTTGCATGAAACTTGGTTTAGAGTCCAAGAAACGCGTTGTTAGATGTTTCATAAGTTCGTCAAACTTGTACATAGCTCATTGAGACACTTATATCCACTCATGTTGAATAAAACTTGGTTAAGACTCCTAGAAACGCGTTCTTAGATGGTTCATAAGTTCGTCAAACTAGTACAAACCTCATTGAGACACTTATAAGCACTCATGTTGCATGAAACTTGGTTTAGAGTCTTAGAAACGTGTTGTTAGATGTTTCATAAGTTCGTCAAACAAGTAGAAAGCTCATTGAGACCCTTATAAGCACTAATGTTGCATGAAACTTGGTTTAGAGTCCTAGAAACGCGTTGTTAGATGTTTCATAAGTTCTTCAAACTTGTACAAAGCTCATTGAGACACTTATATGCACTCATGTTGAATGAAACTTGGTTAAGACTCCTAGAAACGCGTTCTTAAATGTTTCATAAGTTCCTCAAACTAGTACAAACCTCATTGAGACACTTATAAGCACTCATGTTGCATGAAACTTTGTTTAGAGTCCTAGAAACGCGTTGTTAGATGTTTCATAAGTTCGTCAAACTAGTACAAAGCTCATTGAGACACTTATAAACACTCATGTTGCATGAAACTTGGTTTAGAGTCCTAGAAACGCGTTGTTAGATGTTTTATAAGTTCGTCAAACTTGTACAAAACTCATTGAGACACTTATAATCACTCATGTTGCATGAAACTTCATTTAGAATCCTAGCAACCACGTTGTTAGATGTTTCATAAGTTTGTGAAACTTATACAAAGCTCATTGAGACACTTATTATCATTCATGATGCATTAAAATTGGTTTAAAGTCCTAGAAACGCGTTGTTAGATGTTTCATAAGTTCGTGAAACTTGTACAAAACTCATTGAGTGCCACTTATAAGCACTCATGTTGCATGAAACTTGGTTTAGAGTCCTAGAAATTGAGTTGTTAGATGTTTCATAAGTTCGTCAGACTAGTAAAAAGCTCATTGAGCCACTTATAAGCACTCATGTTGCATGAAACTTGGTTTAGAGTCCTTGCAACCACGTTGTTAGATGTTTCATACGTTCGTCAGTCTAGTACAAAGCTCATTGAGACAATTATAAGCACTCATGATGCATGAAACTTGGTTTAGAGTCCTAGAAACGCGTTGTTAGATGTTTAATAAGTTCGTCAATCTAGTATAAAGCTCATTGAGACACTTATAAGCACTCATGTTGCATGAAACTTGGTTTAGAGTCCTAGAAACGCGTTGTTCGTTGTTTCATAAGTTTGTGAAACTTGTACAAAGCTCATTGAGCCACTTATAAGCACTCATATTGCATGAAACTTGGTTTAGAGTCCTAGCAACCACGTTGTTAGATGTTTCATAAGTTCGTCAATCTAGAACAAAGCTCATTGAGACACTTATAAGTAGTCATGTTGCACGAAACTTGGTTTAGAGTTCTAGCAACCACGTTGTTAGATGTTTCATAAGTTCGTCAATCTAGTACAAAGCTCATTGAGACACTTATAAGCACTCATGTTGCATGAAACTTGGTTTAGAGTCCTAGAAATCGCGTTGTTAGATGTTTCATAAGTTTGTCAAACTAGTACAATGCTCATTGAGCCACTTATAAGCACTCATGTTGCATGAATCTTGGTTTAGAGTCCTAGCAACCACGTTGTTAGATGTTTCATATGTTCGTCAATCTAGTACAAAGCTCATTGAGACACTTATAAGCACTCATGTTGCATGAAACTTGGTTTAGAGTCCTAGAAACGCGTTGTTCGTTGTTTCATAAGTTTGTCAAACTTGTACAAAGCTCATTGAGACACTTATAAGCACTCATGTTGCATGAAACTTGGTTTAGAGTTCTAGCAACCACGTTGTTAGATGTTTCATAAGTTCGTCAATCTAGAACAAAGCTCATTGAGCCACTTATAAGAACTCATGTTGCACGAAACCTTGTTTAGAGTCCTAGAAACGTGTTGTTAGTTGTTTCATAAGTTTGTCAAACTTGTACAAAGCTCATTGAGCCAGTTATAAGCACTCATGTTGCATGAAAATTGGTTTAGAGTCCTAGAAACGCGTTGTTAGATGTTTCATAAGTTCCTCAAACTAGTACAAACCTCATTGAGACACTTATAAGCACTCAAGTTGCATGAAACTTGGTTTAGAGTCCTAGAAACGCGTTGTTAGATGTTTCATAAGTTCGTCAAACTAGTACAAAGCTCATTGAGACACTTATAAGCACTTATGTTTCATGAAACTTGGTTTAGAGTCCTAGAAACGCGTTGTTAGATGTTTTATAAGTTCGTCAAACTTGTACAAAACTCATTGAGACACTTATAATCACTCATGTTGCATGAAACTTCATTTAGAATCCTAGCAACCACATTGTTAGATGTTTCATAAGTTTGTGAAACTTGTACAAAGCTCATTGAGACACTTATTATCATTCATGATGCATTAAAATTGGTTTAAAGTCCTAGAAACGCGTTGTTAGATGTTTCATAAGTTCGTGAAACTTGTACAAAACTCATTGAGTGCCACTTATAAGCACTCATGTTGCATGAAACTTGGTTTAGAGTCCTAGAAATTGAGTTGTTAGATGTTTCATAAGTTCGTCAGACTAGTACAAAGCTCATTGAGCCACTTATAAGCACTCATGTTGCATGAAAATTGGTTTAGAGTCCTTGCAACCACGTTGTTAGATGGTTCATAAGTTCGTCAGTCTAGTACAAAGCTCATTGAGACACTTATAAGCACTCATGATGCATGAAACTTGGTTTAGAGTCCTAGAAACGCGTTGTTAGATGTTTCATAAGTTCGTCAATCTAGTATAAAGCTCATTGAGACACTTATAAGCACTCATGTTGCATGAAACTTGGTTTAGAGTCCTCGAAACGCGTTGTTAGTTTTTTCATAAGTTTGTCAAACTTGTACAAAGCTCATTGAGCCACTTATAAGCACTCATATTGCATGAAACTTGGTTTAGAGTCCTAGCAACCACGTTGTTTGATGTTTCATAAGTTCGTCAATCTAGAACAAAGCTCATTGAGACACTTATAAGCAGTCATGTTGCACGAAACTTGGTTTAGAGTTCTAGCAACCACGTTGTTAGATGTTTCATAAGTTCGTCAATCTAGTACAAAGCTCATTGAGACACTTATAAGCACTCATGTTGCATAAAACTTGGTTTAGAGTCCTAGAAATCACGTTGTTAGATGTTTCATAAGTTTGTCAAACTAGTACAATGCTCATTGAGCCACTTATAAGCACTCATGTTGCATGAATCTTGGTTTAGAGTCCTAACAACCACGTTGTTAGATGTTTTATATGTTCGTCAATCTAGTACAAAGCTCATTGAGACACTTATAAGCACTCATGTTGCATGAAACTTGGTTTAGAGTCCTAGAAACGCGTTATTCGTTGTTTCATAAGTTTGTCAAACTTGTACAAAGCTCATTGAGACACTTATAATCACTCATGTTGCATGAAACTTGGTTTAGAGTTCTAGCAACCACGTTGTTAGATGTTTCATAAGTTCGTCAATCTAGAACAAAGCTCATTGAGACACTTATAAGAACTCATGTTGCATGAAACCTTGTTTAGAGTCCTAGAAACGTGTTGTTAGTTGTTTCATAAGTTTGTCAAACTTGTACAAAGCTCATTGAGCCACTTATAAGCACTCATGTTGCATGAAAATTGGTTTAGAGTCCTAGAAACGCGTTGTTAGATGTTTCATAAGTTCGTCAAAGTAGTACAAAGCTCATTGAGCCACTTATAAGCACTCATGTTGCATGAAACTTGGTTTAGAGTCCTAGCAACCACGTTGTTAGATATTTCATAAGTTTGTCAAACTTGTACAAAGCTCATTGAGCCGCTTAATAAGCACTCATGTTGCATGAAACTTGGTTTAGAGTCCTAAAAACGCGTTGTTAGATGTTTCATAAGTTCGTCAAACTTGTACAAAGCTCATTGAGCCACTTATAAGCACTCATGTTGCATGAAACTTGGTTTAGAGTCCAAGGAACCACGTTGTTAGATATTTCATAAGTTTTTCAAACTTTTACAAAGCTCATTGGGCCACTTAATAAGCACTCATGTTGCATGAAACTTGGTTTAGAGTCCTAAAAACGATTTGTTAGATGTTTCATAAATTTGTAAAACTTGTACAAAACTCATTGAGACACTTATATGCACTCATGTTGAATGAAACTTGGTTAAGACTCCTAGAAACGCGTTCTTAGATGTTTCATAAGTTCGTCAAACTAGTACAAACCTCATTGAGACACTTATAAGCACTCATGTTGCATGAAACATGGTTTAGAGTCCTAGAAACGCGTTGTTAGATGTTTCATAAGTTCGTCAATCTAGTACAAAGCTCATTGAGACACTTATAAGCACTCATGTTGCAAAAACTTGGTTTAGAGTCCTAGAAACGCGTTGTTAGATGTTTCATAAGTTCGTCAATCTAGTACAAAGCTCATTGAGCCACTTATAAGCACTCATGTTGCATGAAACTTGGTTTAGAGTCCTAGAAATGCGTTGTTAGATGTTTCATAAGTTCGTCAAACAAGTACAAAGCTCATTGAGACATTTATAAGCACTCATGTTGCATGAAACTTGGTTTAGAGACCTAAAAACGCGTTGTTAGATGTTTCATAAGTTCGTCAAACTTGTACAAAGCTCATTGAGACACTTATATGCACTCATGTTGAATGAAACTTGGTTAAGACTCCTAGAAACGCGTTCTTAGATGTTTCATAAGTTCGTCAAACTTGTAAAAACCTCATTGAGACACTTATAAGCACTCATGTTGCATGAAACTTGGTATAGAGTCCTAGAAACGTGTTGTTAGATGTTTCATAAGTTCGTCAAACAAGTACAAAGCTCATTGAGACACTTATAAGCACTCATGTTGCTTTAAACTTGGTTTAGAGTCATAGAAACCGAGTTGTTAGATGTTTCATAAGTTCGTCAAACTAGTACAAAGCTCATTGAGCCACTTATAAGCACTCATGTTGCATGAAACTTGGTTTAGAGTCCTAGCAACCACCTTGTTTGATGTTTCATAAGTTTGTCACTTTAGGACAAAGCTCATTGAGACACGTATAAGCACTCATGTTGCATAAAACTTGGTTTAGAGTCCTAGAAACGCGTTGTTAGATGTTTCATAAGTTCGTGAATCTAGTACAAAGCTCATTGAGACATTTATAAGCACTCATGTTGCATGAAACTTGGTTTAGAGTCCTAGAAACGCGTTGTTAGTTGTTTCATAAGTTTGTCAAACTTGTACAAAGCTCATTGAGACACTTATAAGCACTCATGTTGCATGAAACTTGGTTTAGAGTTCTAGCAACCACGTTGTTAGATGTTTCATAAGTTCGTCAATCTAGTACAAAGCTAATTGAGACACTTATAAGCACTCATGTTGCATGAAACTTGGTTTAGAGTCCTATAAATCGCGTTGTTAGATGTTTCATAAGTTTGACAAACTAGTACAAATCTCATTGAGCCACTTATAAGCACTCATGTTGCATGAAACTTGGTTTAGAGTCCTAGCAACCACGTTGTTAGATGTTTCATAAGTTCGTCAATCTAGTACAAAGCGCATTGAAACACTTATAAGCACTCATGTTGCATGAAACTTGGTTTAGAGTCCTAGAAACGCGTTGTTAGTTGTTTCATAAGTTTGTCAAAGTTGTACAAAGCTCATTGAGACACTTATAAGCACTCATGTTGCATGAAACTTGGTTTAGAGTTCTAGCAACCACGTTGTTAGATGTTTCATAAGTTTGACAATATAATACAAAGCTCATTGAGACACTTATAATCACTCATGTTGCATGAAACTTGGTTTAGAGTCCTAGAAACGCTTTATTACATGTTTCATAAGTTCGTCAAACTTGTACAAAGCTCATTGAGCCACTTATAAGCACTCATGTTGCATGAAACTTTGTTTAGAGTCCTAGCAACCACGTAGTTAGATGTTTCATAAGTTCGTCAATCTAGTACAAAGCTCATTGAGATACTTATAAGCACTCATGTTTCATTAAACTTGGTTTAGAGTCCTAGAAACGCGTTGTTAGATGTTTCATAAGTTCGTCAAACTAGTACAAAGCTCATTGAGCCACTTATAAGCACTCATGTTGCATGAAACTTGGTTTAGAATCCTAGAAACGCGTTGTTAGATGTTTCATAAGTTCTTCAAACTAGTACAAAGCTCATTGGGCCACTTATAAGCACTCATGTTGCATGAAACTTGGTTTAGAGTCCTAGAAACCGCGTTGTTAGATGTTTCATAAGTTCGTCAAACTAGTACAAAGCTCATTGAGCCACTTATAATCACTCATGTTGCATGAAACTTGGTTTAGAGTCCTAGCAACCACGTTGTTAGATGTTTCATAAGTTCGTCAATCTAGTACAAAGCTCATTTAGACACTTATAAGCACTCATGTTTCATGAAACTTGGTTTAGAGTCCTAGAAACGCGTTGTTAGATGTTTCATAAGTTCGTCAAACTAGTACAAAGCTCATTGAGCCACTTATAAGCACTCATATTGCATGAAACATGGTTTAGAGTCCTAGAAACGCGTTGTTAGATGTTTCATAAGTTCGTCAAACAAGTACAAAGCTCATTGAGACATTTATAAGCACTCATGTTGCATGAAACTTGGTTTAGAGTCCTAAAAACGCGTTGTTAGATGTTTCATAAGTTCGTCAAACTTGTACAAAGCTCATTGAGACACTTATATGCACTCATGTTGAATGAAACTTGGTTAAGACTCCTAGAAACGCGTTCTTAGATGTTTCATAAGTTCGTCAAACTTGTAAAAACCTCATTGAGACACTTATAAGCACTCATGTTGCATGAAACTTGGTATAGAGTCCTAGAAACGTGTTGTTAGATGTTTCATAAGTTCGTCAAACAAGTACAAAGCTCATTGAGACACTTATAAGCACTCATGTTGCTTGAAACTTGGTTTAGAGTCCTAGAAACCGAGTTGTTAGATGTTTCATAAGTTCGTCAAACTAGTACAAAGCTCATTGAGCCACTTATAAGCACTCATGTTGCATGAAACTTGGTTTAGAGTCCTAGCAACCACCTTGTTAGATGTTTCATAAGTTTGTCACTTTAGTACAAAGCTCATTGAGACACTTATAAGCACTCATGTTGCATAAAACTTGGTTTAGAGTCCTAGAAACGCGTTGTTAGATGTTTCATAAGTTCGTCAATCTAGTACAAAGCTCATTGAGACATTTATAAGCACTCATGTTGCATGAAACTTGGTTTAGAGTCCTAGAAACGCGTTGTTAGATGTTTCATAAGTTTGTCAAACTTGTACAAAGCTCATTGAGACACTTATAAGCACTCATGTTGCATGAAACTTGGTTTAGAGTTCTAGCAACCACGTTGTTAAATGTTTCATAAGTTCGTCAATCTAGTACAAAGCTAATTGAGACACTTATAAGCACTCATGTTGCGTGAAACTTGGTTTAGAGTCCTAGCAATCACGTTGTTAGATGTTTCATAAGTTTGACAAACTAGTACAAATCTCATTGAGCCACTTATAAGCACTCATGTTGCATGAAACTTGGTTTAGAGTCCTAGCAACCACGTTGTTAGATGTTTCATAAGTTCGTCAATCTAGTACAAAGCGCATTGAGACACTTATAAGCACTCATGTTGCATGAAACTTGGTTTAGAGTCCTAGAAACGCGTTGTTAGTTGTTTCATAAGTTTGTCAAAGTTGTACAAAGCTTATTGAGACACTTATAAGCACTCATGTTGCATGAAACTTGGTTTAGAGTTCTAGCAACCACGTTGTTAGATGTTTCATAAGTTTGACAATATAATACAAAGCTCATTGAGACACTTATAATCACTCATGTTGCATGAAACTTGGTTTAGAGTCCTAGAAACGCTTTGTTACATGTTTCATAAGTTCGTCAAACTTGTACAAAGCTCATTGAGCCACTTATAAGCACTCATGTTGCATGAAACTTGGTTTAGAGTCCTAGCAACCACGTTGTTAGATGTTTCATAAGTTCGTCAATCTAGTACAAAGCTCATTGAGATACTTATAAGCACTCATGTTTCATGAAACTTGGTTTAGAGTCCTAGAAACGCGTTGTTAGATGTTTCATAAGTTCGTCAAACTAGTACAAAGCTCATTGAGCCACTTATAAGCACTCATGTTGCATGAAATTTGGTTTAGAGTCCTAGAAACGCGTTGTTAGATGTTTCATAAGTTCTTCAAACTAATACAAAGCTCATTGGGCCACTTATAAGCACTCATGTTGCATGAAACTTGGTTTAGAGTCCTAGAAACCGCGTTGTTAGATGTTTCATAAGTTCGTCAAACTAGTACAAAGCTCATTGAGCCACTTATAATCACTCATGTTGCATGAAACTTGGTTTAGAGTCCTAGCAACCACGTTGTTAGATGTTTCATAAGTTCGTCAATCTAGTACAAAGCTCATTTAGACACTTATAAGCACTCATGTTTCATGAAACTTGGTTTAGAGTCCTAGAAACGCGTTGTTAGATGTTTCATAAGTTCGTCAAACTAGTACAAAGCTCATTGAGCCACTTATAAACACTCATGTTGCATGAAACTTGGTTTAGAGTCCTAGAAACGCGTTGTTAGATGTTTCATAAGTTCGACAATATAGTACAAAGCTCATTGAGACACTTATAAGCACTCATGTTGCATGAAACTTGGTTTAGAGTCCTAGAAACGCGTTGTTAGATGTTTCATAAGTTCGTCAAACTTGTACAAAGCTCATTGAGCTACTTATAAGCACTCATGTTGCATGAAACTTGGTTTAGAGTCCTAGCAACCACGTTGTTAGATGTTTCATAAGTTCGTCAATCTAGAACAAAGCTCATTGAGACACTTATAAGAACTCATGTTGCACGAAACTTGGTTTAGAGTCCTAGAAACGTGTTGTTAGATGTTTCATAAGTTCGTCAAACAAGTACAAAGCTCATTGAGACATTTATAAGCACTCATGTTGCATGAAACTTGGTTTAGAGTCCTAGAAACGCGTTGTTAGTTGTTTCATAAGTTTGTCAAACTTGTACAAAGCTCATTGAGCCACTTATAAGCACTCATGTTGCATGAAAATTGGTTTAGAGTCCTAGAAACGCATTGTTAGATGTTTCATAAGTTCGTCAAACTTATACAAAGCTCATTGAGCCACTTATAAGCACTCATGTTGCATGAAACTTAGTTTAGAGTCCTAGAAACGCATTGTTAGATGTTTCATAAGTTCGTCAAACTTGTACAAAGCTCATTGAGCCACTTATAAGCACTCATGTTGCATGAAACTTGATTTAGAGTCCTAGAAACGCGTTGTTAGATGTTTCATAAGTTCGTCAAACTAGTACATAGCTCATTGAGAAACTTATAAGCACTCATGTTGCATGAAACTTGGTTTAGAGTCCTAGAAACCCCGTTGTTAGATGTTTCATAAGTTCGTCAAATTTGTACAAAACTCATTGAGACACTTATAATCACTCATGTTGCATGAAATTTCGTTTAAAGTCCTAGATACGTGTTGTTAGATGTTTCATAAGTTTTTCAAACTTGTACAAAGCTCATTGAGACACTTATAAGCACTCATGTTGCATGAAACTTGGTTTGGAGTCCTAGAAACGCGTTGTTAGATGTTTCATAAGTTCGCCAAACTTGTACAAAGTTCATTGAGACACTTATATGCACTCATGTTGAATGAAACTTAGTTAAGAGTCCTAGAAACACGTTGTTAGATGTTTCATAAGTTCGTCAAACTAGTACAAAGCTCATTGAGACACATATAAGCACTCATGTTTCATGAAAAATGATTTAGAGTCCTAGAAACGCGTTGTTAGATGTTTCATAAGTTCGGCAAACTTGTACAAAGCTCATTGAGACACTTATAAGCACTCATGTTGCATAAAACTTGGTTTAGAGTCCTAGAAACGCGTTGTTAGATGTTTCATAAGTTCGTCAAACTTGTACAAAGCTCATTGAGACACTTATATGCACTCATGTTGAATGAAACTTAGTTAAGACTCCTAGAAACGCATTGTTAGATGTTTCATAAGTTCGTCAAACTAGTACAAATCTCATTGAGACACTTATAAGCACTCATGTTGCATGAAACTTGGTTTAGAGTCTTAGAAACGCGTTGTTAGATGTTTCATAAGTTCGTCAAACTTGTACAAAGCTCATTGAGACACTTATATGCACTCATGTGGAATGAAACTTAGTTAAGACTCCTAGAAACGCATTGTTAGATGTTTCATAAGTTCGTCAAACTAGTACAAATCTCATTGAGACACTTATAAGCACTCATGTTACATGAAACTTGGTTTAGAGTCATAGAAACGCGTTGTTAGATGTTTCGTAAGTTCGTCAAACTTGTACAAAGCTCATTGAGACACTTATAAGCACTCATGTTGCATGAAACTTGGTTTAGAGTCCTAGAAACGCTTTGTTAGATGTTTCATAAGTTTGTCAAACTAGTACAAAGCTCATTGATACACTTATAAGCACTCATGTTGCATGAAACTTGGTTTAGAGTCCTAGAAACGCGTTGTTAGATGTTTCATAAGTTCGTCGAACTTGTACAAAGCTCATTGAGACACTTATAATAACTCATGTTGCATGAAACTTCGTTTAAAATTCCTAGCAAGCACTTTGTTAGATGTTTCATAAGTTCGTGAAACTTGTACAAAGCTCATTGAGACACTTATTATCACTCATGATGCATGAAATTTGGTTTAAAGTCCTTGAAACGCGTTGTTAGATGTTTCATAAGTTCGTAAAACTTGTACAAAGCTCATTGAGGAACTTATAAGTACTAATGTAGCATGAAACTTGGTTTATAGTCCTAGAAAATCTTTGTTAGATGTTTAATGAGTTCTTCAAACTAGTACAAAGCTCATTGAGACACTTATAAGCACTCATGTTGAATGAAACATCGTTTAGAGTCCTAGAAACCACGTTGTTAGATGTTTCATAAGTTCGTCAAACTTGTAAAAAGCTCATTGAGGAACTTATAAGCACGCATGTTGCATGAAACTTGATTTAGAGTTCTAGAAACACGTTGTTAGATATTTCATAAGTTCGTCAAACTAGTACAAAGCTCACTGAGACACTTATAAGCACTCATGTTGCATGAAACTTGATTTAGAGTCCTAGAAACGCATTGGTAGATGTTTCATAAGTTCGTGAAACTTGTACAAAGCACATTGAGGAACTTATAAGCACTCATGTAGCATGAAACTTGGTTTAGAGTACCAGAAACGCGTTGTTAGTTGTTTCATAAGTTCGTCAAACTTGTACAAAGCTCATTGAGACACATATAAGCACCCATGTTGCATGAAACTTGGTTTAGAGTCCTAGAAACGCGTTGTTAGATGTTTCATAAGTTCGTCAAACTAGTACAAAGCTCATTGAGAAACTTATAAGCACCCATCTTGCATGAAATTTGGTTTAGAGTCCTAGAAACCCCGTTGTTTGATGTTTCATTAGTTCGTCAAATTTGTACAAAACTCATTGAGACACTTATAATCACTCATGTTGCATGAAATTTGGTTTAAAGTCCTAGATACGTGTTGTTAGATGTTTCATAAGTTCGTGAAACTTGTAAAAAGCTCATTGAGGAACTTATAAGCACTCATGTAGCATGAAACTTAGTTTAGAGTCCTAGAAAGGCGTTGTTAGTTGTTTCATAAGTTAATCAAACTTGTACAAAGATCATTGAGACACTTATAAGCACTCATGTTGCATGAAACTTGGTTTAGAGTCCTAGAAACGCGTTGTTAGATGTTTCATAAGTTAGTAAAACTAGTACAAAGCTCATTGTGACACTTATAAGCATTCATGTTGCACGAAACTTGGTTTAGAGTCCTAGAAACGCGTTGTTAGATGTTTCATAAGTTCGTCAAACTAGTACAAAGCTCATTGAGACACTTATAAGCACTCATGTTGCATTAAACTTGATTTAGAGTCCTAGAAACGTGTTGTTAGATGTTTCATAAGTTCGTCAAACTTGTACAAAACTCATTGAGACACTTATAAGCACTCATGTTGCATGAAACTTGGTTTAGAGTCCTAGAAACGCGTTGTTAGATGTTTCATAAGTTCTTCAAACTAGTACAAAGCTCATTGGGCCACTTATAAGCATTCATGTTGCGTGAAACTTGGTTTAGAGTCCTAGAAACCGCGTTGTTAGATGTTTCATAAGTTCGTCAAACTAGTACAAAGCTCATTGAACCACTTATAAGCACTCATGTTGCATGAAACTTGGTTTAGAGTCCTAGCAACCACGTTGTTAGATGTTTCATAAGTTCGTCAATCTAGTACAAAGCTAATTGAGACACTTATAAGCACTCATGTTTCATGAAACTTGGTTTAGAGTCCTAGAAACGCTTTGTTAGATGTTTCATAAGTTCGTCAAACTTGTACAAAGCTCATTGAGCCACTTATAAGCACTCATGTTGCATGAAACTTGGTTTAGAGTCCTAGCAACCACGTTGTTAGACGTTTCATAAGTTCGTCAATCTAGTACAAAGCTCATTGAGATACTTATAAGCACTCATGTTTCATGAAACTTGGTTTACAGTCCTAGAAACGCGTTGTTAGATGTTTCATAAGTTCTTCAAACTAGTACAAAGCTCATTGCGCCACTTATAAGCACTCATGTTGCATGAAACTTGGTTTAGAGTCCTAGAAACGCGTTGTTAGATGTTTCATAAGTTCTTCAAACTAGTACAAAGCTCATTGGGCCACTTATAAGCACTCATGTTGAATGAAACTTGGTTTAGAGTCCTAGAAACCGCGTTGTTAGATGTTTCATAAGTTCGACAAACTAGTACAAAGCTCATTGAGCCACTTATAAGCACTCAGGTTGCATGAAACTTGGTTTAGAGTCCTAGCAACCACGTTGTTAGATGTTTCATAAGTTTGTCAATCTAGTACAAAGCTCATTGAGACACTTATAAGCACTCATGTTTCATGAAACTTGGTTTACAGTCCTAGAAACGCGTTGTTAGATGTTTCATAAGTTCTTCAAACTAGTACAAAGCTCATTGAGCCACTTATAAGCACTCATGTTGCATGAAACTTGGTTTAGAGTCATAGAAACGCGTTGTTAGATGTTTCATAAGTTCGTCAAACTAGTACAAAGCACATTGATCCACTTATAAGCACTCATGTTGCATGAAACTTGGTTTAGAGTCCTAGAAACCGAGTTGTTAGATGTTTCATAAGTTCGTCAAACTAGTACAAAGATCATAGAGCCATTTATAAGCACTCATGTTGCATGAAAATTGGTTTAGAGTCCTAGCAACCACGTTGTTAGATGTTTCATAAGTTCGTCAATATAGTACAAAGCTCATTGAGACACTTATAAGCACTCATGTTGCATGAAACTTTGTTTAGAGTCCTAGAAACGCGTTGTTAGATGTTTCATAACTTCGTCAAACTTGTACAAAGCTCATTGAGCTACTTATAAGCAATCATGTTGCATGAAACTTGGTTTAGAGTCCTAGCAACCACGTTGTTAGATGTTTCATAAGTTCGTCAATCTAGAACAAAGCTCATTGAGACACTTATAAGCACTCATGTTGCATGAAACTTGGTTTATAGTCCTAGAAACGCGTTGTTACATGTTTCATAAGTTCGTCAAACAAGTACAAAGCTCATTGAGACATTTATAAGCACTCATGTTGCATGAAACTTGGTTTAGATTCCTAGAAACGCGTTGTTAGTTGTTTCATAATTTTGTCAAACTTGTACAAAGCTCATTGAGACACTTATAAGCACTCATGTTGCATGAAACTTGGTTTAGAGTCCTAGAAACGCGTTGTTAGATGTTTCATAAGTTCGTCAATCTAGTACAAAGCTCATTGAGACAATTATAAGCACTCATGTTGCACGAAATTTGGTTTAGAGTCCTAGAAACGCGTTGTTAGTTGTTTCATAGTCCTAGTTTGTCAAACTTGTAAAAAGCTCACCGAGCCACTTATAAGTTTCACTCATGTTTTGCATGAACTTGTAAAAGCTCACCGAGCCACTTTAAAGTCCTAGAAACGCATTTTTAGATGTTTCATAAGTTCGTCAAACTTGTACAAAGCTCATTTAGCTACTTATAAGCACTCATGTTGCATGAAACTTGGTTTAGAGTCCTAGCAACCACGTTGTTAGATGTTTCATAAGTTCGTCAATCTAGAACAAAGCTGATTGAGACACTTATAAGAACTCATGTTGCTTGAAACTTGGTTTAGAGTCCTAGAAACACGTTGTTAGTTGTTTCATAAGTTTGTCAAACTTTTACAAAACTCATTGAGCCACTTAGAAGCACTCATGTTGCATGAAAATTGGTTTAGAGTCTTAGAAACGCATTGTTAGATGTTTCATAAGTTCGTCAAACTTGTACAAAGCTCATTGAAGACCATGTCCAACAGAAAAACCCTCAAAATTTCTTAACTATTCATTGAGACCCATGAACAGTTAGTTTAAAATAAAACAAAAATAAAATAATTAAAAACGCATCAATCATAGTTCGCCACGTATCCAAAGGGCCCACTAAATAGTTAAGATCTGGATCTTAAATAGGAAATATAAGATCCAGATCTTAACTATTTAACGGGTCCCACCTGCTAAGATCTGTTTAAGAAACACCAATGCACGTGCTCTTATAAGCACTCATGTTGCATGAAACTTTGTTTAGAGTCCTAGCAAACACGTTGTTAGATATTTCATAAGTTTGTCAAAATTGTACAAAGCTCATTGAGCCACCTATAAGCACACATGTTGCATGAAACTTGGTTTAGAGTCCTAGAAACGCGTTGTTAGATGTTTCATAAGTTTGTAAAACTTGTACAAAACTCATTGAGACACTTATATGCCTTAATGTTGAATAAAACTTGGTTAAGACTCCTAGAAATGCGTTGTTAGATGTTTCATAAGTTCGTCAAACAAGTACAAAGCTCATTGAGACATTTATAAGCACTCATGTTGCATGAAACTTGGTTTAGAGTCCTAGAAACGCGTCGTTAGATGTTTCATAAGTTCGTCAAACTTGTACAAAGCTCATTGAGACACTTATATGCACTCATGTTGAATGAAACTTGGTTATGACTCCTAGAAACGCGGTCTTAGATGTTTCATAAGTTCGTCAAACTAGTAAAAACCTCATTGAGACACTTATAAGCACTCATGTTGCATGAAACTTGGTTTATAGTCCTAGAAACGCGTTGTTACATGTTTCATAAGTTCGTCAAACAAGTACAAAGCTCATTGAGACATTTATAAGCACTCATGTTGCATGAAACTTGGTTTAGATTCCTAGAAACGCGTTGTTAGTTGTTTCATAATTTTTTCAAACTTGTACAAAGCTCATTGAGACACTTATAAGCACTCATGTTGCATGAAACTTCGTTTAGAGTCCTAGAAACGCGTTGTTAGATGTTTCATAAGTTCGTCAATCTAGTACAAAGCTCATTGAGACACTTATAAGCACTCATGTTGCATGAAACTTGGTTTAGAGTCCTAGAAACGCGTTGTTAGTTGTTTCATAAGTTTGTCAAATTTGTACAAATCTCATTGAACCACTTATAAGCACTCATGTTGCATGAAACTTGGTTTAGAGTTCTAGCAAACACGTTGTTAGATGTTTCATAAGTTCGTCAATCTAGTACAAAGCTCATTGAGACACTTATAAGCATTCATGTTGCATGAAACTTGGTTTAGAGTCCTAGAAATCGCGTTGTTAGATGTTTCATAAGTTTGTCAAACTAGTACAAATCTCATTGAGCCACTTATAAGCACTCATGTTGCATGAAACTTGGTTTAGAGTCCTAGCAACCACGTTGTTAGAAGTTTCATAAGTTCGTCAATCTAGTGCAAAGCTCATTGAGCCACTTATAAGCACTCATGTTGCATGAAACTTGGTTTAGAGTTCTAGCAACCACCTTGTTAGATGTTTTATAAGTTCGTCAGTCTAGTACAAAGCTCATTGAGACACTTATAAGCATTCATGTTGCATGAAACTTGGTTTAGAGTCCTAGAAACGCGTTGTTAGTTGTTTCATAAGTTTGTCAAACTTGTACAAATCTTATTGAGCCACTTATAAGCACTCATGTTGCATGAAACTTGGTTTAGAGTTCTAGCAACAACGTTGTTAGATGTTTCATAAGTTCGTCAATCTAGTACAAAGCTCATTGAGACACTTATAAGCATTCATGTTGCATGAAACTTGGTTTAGAGTCCTAGAAATCGCGTTGTTAGATGTTTCATAAGTTTGTCAAACTAGTACAAATCTCATTGAGCCACTTATAAGCACTCATGTTGCATGAAACTTGGTTTAGAGTCCTAGCAACCACGTTGTTAGAAGTTTCATAAGTTCGTCAATCTAGTACAAAGCTCATTGAGACACTTATAAGCACTCATGTTGCATGAAACTTGGTTTAGAGTCCTAGAAACGCGTTGTTAGTTGTTTCATAAGTTTGTCAAACTTGTACAAAGCTCATTGAGACACTTATAAGCACTACTGTTGCATGAAACTTGGTTTAGAGTTCTAGCAACCACGTTGTCAGATGTTTCATAAGTTCGACAATATAGTACAAAGCTCATTGAGACACTTATAAGCACTCATGTTGCATGAAACTTGGTTTAGAGTCCTAGAAACGCGTTGTTAGTGTTAGAATAAGAGAGATTTAGCCGAATAGGAATCGAGAATTTTGTAGATTTGTATTCGGTGTTCTTATGTGTTCTTGAGAATAGAAATAGAGAATAGAGAGAATAGAGGTTTTAATCGACTTTCATGGTAAAAGATTCATAAAACTTGTTGTTACAAAATTTACAAGGTAAAGTTTATATAAAGCAACAATATAGCCGTTAAAGGATAAGAAGAAGCGCATAATTCCTTTGACCGGATAAACTTGCGCCGTCCGCGGGGGAAGCGCATTTTACCGAGCTTCTCCGTACTGCGGTAAGGTAACTATCGGGCGCCGGAAATTCTTACCGAGCGCCCTATGTACCGCGGTACGGTAATTTTTGACACTTCGTGGAAATGTCTAGACGAGCCTCCATTTCCACTCGTCTACCTTTGCTTCTTCATGGTTACCTCTTGTAACATCCTTATACGTCTTGTGTTTGCCTTTACGAGCTAACCGTGCACTCCAAGTCTTGTAACCTTTGAACCAGACTAAATACCTTGATGAATGGTATTAGTCTTAACACTCCCCCTCAAGCTTAGCCTAGTGCAATGGCTAAGCTTGGAACCGCATACTTCACCTCGTTAAAACCTTCAATGAGAAAACCACTTGGGATAAAACTCCTTGAAGGGAAAAGAGTATGAAGCATACGGTTAAGGTCTTCTAGCTTTTGATCACGGTGGTGAGTCCTAGCTTGGGAAGCACATACTCACAAACTTTCAGACTTGCCGACTTGGTGAACACATCGGCTAGTTGATCTTGACTTCTTGTGTAGCAGGGAAGGATGGTTCCCTTTACCATTTGCTCTCGGACCTTGTGGCAATCCATCTCTATATGTTTGGTCCTCTCATGAAACACATAATTTGATGCAATGTGGATAGCAGCCTTGTTGCCACAATGCATGGTGATTGGTTTCTTGATGTCTATCCCAAGATCTCCATGCAGATTCTTCAGCCACATGAGCTCTTGTGTGAGCTTTCTCATGGCTTTGTATTCGGACTCAGCACTTGAGCAAGACACAATCTTCTGCTTCTTGGTCTTCCATGTAACCAAGTTCCCTCCAATGAATGTGCAATATCCTGTGGTGGATCTCCTATCCTCTACATCCCCTGCATAATCAGCATCACAATAGCCGACCACCTCTGTGTTTTGATTCCTACCCATCCAAATGCCTTGAATTGATGTTCCTCTCAGGTACTTGAGTATCCTCTCCACCATATTCCAATGATGTATCTTGGGGTTTTGCATATGTTGACTCACCTGATTCACAGCAAAACACAAGTCAGGTCTGGTTATAGTTAGATAAATGAGCTTACCAACCAGCCGTCTATAGAGTTTTTGGTCTTTGAAAGGTTGGTATTCAAGCTCCCCCTCTCTTATGACTTTGTAGCCATCCTCCAATGGTGTTCTTGCAGCCTTGCAATCCTTATGACCTGTTTCATTGAGAAGATCCATAATATACTTTCTTTGGGAGAGAAATAGTCCCTCTTTGGATCGACTAATCTCAATACCAAGAAAGTATCTCATTATCCCCAAGTCCTTAATGTCAAAAACAGATTTTAAGTATTCTTTGGTTTCAGAAATGCCTACCTTGTTATCCCCAGAGATGACTATGTCATCCACGTAGATGAGGATAACTACTATACCTTCTTTTCTATGTAATGTGAAGAGGGTATGTTCAGCTTGGCTCATCTTGAAACCTCTTGATGTGAGGGTTGAACTTAGCTTGTGATACCAAGCCCTTGGAGATTGTTTCAGCCCATAGATTGCCTTTCTTTGTCTTAATACATTTCCTGGTGTTACAGAGTCTTCTAGGCCTGGTGGTGGAGTCATGTAGACTTCTTCCTCTAGTTCCCCTTGAAGGAAGGCATTCTTCACATCCATTTGCCAAAGATCCCAATCAAGGTTCACGACTAGAGAGAGTATTACTCTCACAGTATGTAACTTAGCAACAGGAGCAAATGTGTCCAGGTAGTCTTCACCATAAGTCTGTGTAAACCCCCTTGCCACAAGTCTTGCCTTGTGCCTATCAATGTTACCATTGCTCAGGTATTTGATGATGAACACATATCTTGAGCTTACTGCCTTCTTTCCTTTAGGAAGATCAGCTTCATCCCATGTGTGGTTACGCTCCATTGCTTGGTTCTCAGCTTTTACCGCATTGATCCACACTTCATGCTCAATAGCTTCTTCATAGGTTCTTGGAATCCAATGTTGGTCTATTTTGGCAATGAAAACTTGATGGTCTTTGGGAAAACTGGCCATGGAACATACAACTTGAATAGGATGAGCTATAGCATTACTGTTGAAGTACACTCTGGTGTTCTTCCAATTTGAACTTGGCTGCTTAATCATGGTACTTCTTCTTAGCACAATAGGAGCAACTTGATCATGAATCTCTTGATGAACTGTCTCTTGAGTATTTTCTGGTTCTCCTGGATGCTCTTCATGAGTTTCAGGTTCTTCCCTTTGATCCTCATTACCCCTTTGATCTTCATGAGGTTCTGGTGCATCATCATTGTTCCCCCCTTCATGATCAAGGTGGGAGTCTTGATGAGGAGGCATTTATGTCCTGGTTTCTTCATTGACATTCATTCCCAAGTTCTTCATCAAGTTTCTGAGCTAGTAGCTCTATCTGTGGCAGCTTCAGGTAGGTCTTTGACACTTTCCCATGTATCCCATGTACTGTCTTCATAGTAGCTTTTTCCTTCCATAAACCTGACATCCCTTGAGACAAGGACACGTCTAGCTTCAGGGACATAACACTTATACCCTTTATGTGTGCTTGAGTAGCCAATGAACATAGCTCTTGTGCTCTTTGCATCCAGCTTGTTCCTTTGCTCTCCTGGCACAAATACAAAACACACACAACCAAACACTCTTAGATGATTGATAAATGGTTTAGACTTATTCAATACCTGATAAGGGGATTGGTTTTCAAGAATCTGTGTTGGTGTTCTGTTTATGAGATAGCATGCTGTTGAGACAGCATCAACCCAAAAACTCTTAGGCACATTCATGTGGAACATCATGGATCTTGTTACTTCCATCAAGTGCCTATTCTTCCTCTCGGCTACACCGTTTTGTTGAGGAGTATATGGGCAGCTTTTTTGGTGAAGTATCCCCTTGTTGGTCATGTGTTCTTTGAATGCATTGCTTGTGTATTCCCCACCATTGTCTGATCTGAAACATTTTATCTTGGCATTGTATTGGTTAGTAATGTATGTTTCAAAATTTTTAAAAGCATCTAGCACCCTATCCTTAGATGGTAACAATGTAAGCCAAGTATATTTGGATTTTTCATCAATGAAAGTCACAAAATATGCTTGGGTTTCTCTAGATTTGCAAGGTGATGACGAAACGTCTGAATGCACAAGATCAAAACAGTTTTCATAAAGAGTTTTAGAGTTTGAAAACACAGATTTGTGGTGCTTGCCCAAAATGCAAGACTCACACTTATTATGATCAAAAGAAACGTTTGGCAAAAGTGTTTTTAAATCCTTAACATGAGGATGGCCTAATCTATAATGCCACAAAACATTATTAGCTTCTAACAAGACAGAATTGAAAGCAGAGTGATGATTAGAGCTTGACACTTCTTTGTCAAGTATGTAGAGGTCTCCCCTGGTAGTTCTCTTTCCAATTACTTTCTTACTTTCAATATCCTGAAAGATAACTTCATTAGGACTGAAAATCACATTGCAATTTAAATCACAAGCAATCCGTTTAACATAAATAAAATTGGAGGTAAAGCTAGGCATATATAAAGCTTGGGATTCTCTATTAAACACTCTAAGACTATCTAGACCTTTTACAGGAATCCTACTACCATTAGCAATGATAACATTTCCTAGAGCAGGCTTAACATTACTAATCAGGTTCTTGTTGCTAATCATGTGATGAGATGCTCCTAAATCAATAATAATAGGCCTAATAGGTTTTTCAATGTTATGAGCACTAAGGGAGTAAAAGGAGTCAATACCAGAGCCCTTAAGGGCTTTAATGAGTGCATCAAGATCAGACTTCCTCACATACTCATCCGTGTAAGGCACCATAGCTGTGGATTCATCCTCCTTATCCTTGAGACTCATTGTGCTGGAGCTGCTTGGACCGGTTGCATCATCGTTGGAGAAGTTGGCCTTTGCATCTTTGAACTTGGCCGGCTTGAGATGTGGGTTCAGGATCCAGCATTTCTCCTTGGAATGCCCCTTCTTCTTGCAGTGATCACACAACAGTACTCCTCCCCGTCTTCATATGACTTGGTGGTTGGGCCGTAGGCAACCTTATTGGCGGTGACCAGCTCCTTCTTGTTGCCAAAGAGTTCTATGGATCCTTGCTCTCTTTGCAGCTGAGCACACACTTCTTCAAGATTGGGAAGCTTGTCAGATCTCAAAAGATGCTTGATAACATCCTTGTAGCTACCATTCAGCGTGAGCAACAAGCCAAAGACTTTGTCTTGCTCCCTCCTTTCATTGAGAACTTTTGGATCAATGGTACTTGGCCGCAACATTTCCAGCTCTGCCCACAAGCTCCTAAACCTTCCAAAATGCTTGGTGAATTCCATGTCTTCTTGATTAAGATCATTTATCGCCTTCTTCACCTCATAGACCCGGCTAAGATTGGATATGTTGCCATATACCGTTTGAAGCGTGTCCCATAAGTCTTTGGCGCTTTCACAGTAGGAGTAAGACTCAAGGATAGCCGGATCAAGAGATCCTTGAATGATCCCTAAGACCTTCTGAACTTCTTGAAACCACTTACCCTCGGTAGTAAGGGAATCGGCTTCCGTGAGAGAAGAGTCCGAGATCGCCTCTTGAGATTTGAGAATATGGTTCCAAAGACCACGACCACATAAGGCGATCTTCACGGTCCTTGCCCACAGAAGGTAATTAATACCTTTCAAAGTTACCAGACAAAGAATTTTCCTTATCTTCCATGGTAAAGATGGAGTTTTTCTGCTTGAATCAAGAGAAAACAGAGAGTATTAGTGTAGAAAAGCTCGGATCTTTGATAGATCTAACCTCCAACACAAGAAAGCTTGAAGCTTTAAGGAAAATCCGAGATAAAGATAGCAACTTTATGGGATTTAGAATTAACGGAGAGAGAAAAGCTTGAATATTTGGGTTTGGATCCAAGTTTAAGATGGAGAAACTTCAGATCTATAAGATCCAAAGCTAAGAAACGAGAAAGTTTTGGACTTTTTGAGAAATCTCCACGGAAAAGAAGAAAAGTTGAAACTTTTGATCAAAACCGCGAAGAACAAGACAAAAAGAGAAGATTTTAGGATGAAAGATTAAGAAGTGCAGATTTGCGGAAGCTAAGAGTCGGTTCAAGAGCAATATTGCTCTGATACCATGTTAGAATAAGAGAGATTTAGCCGAATAGGAAGAGAAAATTTTGTAGATTTGTATTCAGTGTTCTTATGTGTTCTTGAGAATAGAAATAGAGAATAGAGAGAATAGAGGTTTTAATCGACTTTCATGGTAAAAGATTCATAAAACTTGTTGTTACAAAAGTTACAAGGTAAAGTTTATATAAAGCAACAATATAGCCGTTAAAGGATAAGAAGAAGCGCATAATTCGTTTGACCGGATAAACTTGCGCCGTCCGCGGGGGAAGCGCATTTTACCGAGCTTCTTCGTCGTACGCGTAAGGTAACTATCGGGGCGCCCGGAAATTCTTACCGAGCGCCCTATGTACCGCGGTACGGTAATTTTTGACACTTCGTGGAAATGTCTAGACGAGCCTCCATTTCCACTCGTCTACCATTGCTTCTTCATGGTTACCTCTTGTAACATCCTTATACGTCTTGTGTTTGCCTTTACGAGCTAACCGTGCACTCCAAGTCTTGTAACCTTTGAACCGGACTAAATACCTTGATGAATGGTATTAGTCTTAACAGTTAGATGTTTCATAAGTTCGTCAAACTAGTACAAAGCTCATTGAGACACTTATAAGCACTCATGTTGCATGAAATTTGGTTTAGAGTCCTAGAAATGCGTTGTTAGATGTTTCATAAGTTCGTCAAACTTGTACAAAGCTCATTGAGACACTTATAAGCACTCATGTTGAATGAAACATGGTTTAGAGTCCTAGAAACGCGTTATTAGATGTTTCATAAGTTCGTCAAACTAGTAGAAAGCTCATTGAGAAACTTATAAGCACTCATGGTGCATGACACTTGGTTTAGAGTCCTAGAAACGAATTGTTAGATGTTTCATAAGTTCGTCAAACTAGTACAAAGCTCATTGAGACACTTATAAGCAATCATGTTGCATGAAACTTGGTTTAGAGTCCTAAAAACGCATTGTTAGATGTTTCCTAAGTTCGTAAAACTAGTACAAAGCTCATTGAGACACTTATAAGCACTCATGTTGCATGAAACTTGGTTTAGAGTCGTAGAAACCGCGTTGTTAAATGTTTCATAAGTTTGTCAAACTAGTACGAAGCTCATTGAGACACTTATAAGCACTCATGTTGCATGAAACTTGGTTTAGAGTCCTAGAAACTGCGTTGTTAGATGTTTCATAAGTTCGTCAAACTAGTACAAAGCTCATTGAGACACTTATAAGCACTCATGTTGCATGAAACTTGGTTTAGAGTTCTAGCAACCACGTTGTTAGATGTTTCATAAGTTCGACAATATAGTACAAAGCTCATTGAGACACTTATAAGCACTCATGTTGCATGAAACTTGGTTTAGAGTCCTAGAAACGCGTTGTTAGATGTTTCATAAGTTCGTCAAACTAGTAAAAAGCTCATTGAGCCACTTATAAGCACTCATGTTGCATTAAACTTGGTTTAGAGTCCTAGAAACCGCGTTGTTAGATGTTTCATAAGTTCGTCAAACTAGTACAAAGCTCATTGAGGCACTTATAAGCACTCATGTTGCATGAAACTTGGTTTAGAGTCATAGCAACCACGTTGTTAGATGTTTCATAAGTTCGTCAATCTAGTACAAAGCTCATTGAGACACTTATAAGCACTCATGTTTCATGAAACTTGGTTTAAAGTCCTAGAAACGCGTTGTTAGATGTTTCATAAGTTCGTCAAACTAGTACAAAGCTCATTTAGCCACTTATAAACACTCATGTTGCATGAAACTTGGTTTAGAGTCCTAGAAACGCGTTGTTAGATGTTTCATAAGATCGTCAAACTAGTACAAAGCACATTGAGCCACTTATAAGCACTCATGTTGCATGAAACTTGGTTTAGAGTCCTAGAAACCGAGTTGTTAGATGTTTTATAAGTTCGTCAAACTAGTACAAAGCTCATTGAGCCATTTATAAGCACTAATGTTGCATGAAACTTGGTTTAGAGTCCTAGAAACGCGTTGTTTGATGTTTCATAAATTCGTCAAACTTGTACAAAGCTCATTGAGACACTTATATGCACTCATGTTGAATGAAACTTGGTTACGACTACTAGAAACGCGTTCTTAGATGTTTCATAAGTTCGTCAAACTAGTACAAACCTCATTGAGACACTTATAAGCACTCATGTTGCATGAAACTTGGTTTAGAGTCCTAGAAACGCGTTGTTAGATGTTTCATAAGTTCGTCAAACAAGTACAAAGTGTTGGATTTTGGAGAGATTAGTGTATAGATCCGAGTTGGTTAGGCTCGGATCTTGAGTGTATAGAAGCGAAGCAAGGTTGCTTGGTTCTTGAGTGTATAAAGAGAGTGTATCGTGTTTAGATTAGAGATTAAGATTAGAGAGAATAGAGAGAATAATTTGTGTATTGAGAAGAGAGGAACCACCTCCTTAAAGGTTTTACAAGAGATTATCAATAGTATATATAAAGAAAAACGCAACAAGGAAAGCCTCCAACGGCTAGAATTCAAAATGGACACTCCTTTGTCCATTGGTCCATAGCTCTAACGGCTCTTTAGTCTTGCGATGTAGTCGACTATATGACTCAACTACATTAGTCGACTACATGACTCAACTACATTAGTCGACTACATGACTCAACTACATTGTGATGTAGTCGACTATATGTATTCACTACATTATGATGTAGTCGACTACACGCCTCAACTATTCTTTTCCCTTCTTTGATGTATTTTGATCTAATGCCTTTGTAGGTTATCATTAGTCTTAATACTCCCCCTCAAGCTTAGCCCAATGAAATGGCTAAGATTGGACATTGCTAAACAAACCTCATTAAAACCCTTAGTAAGCAAAACCACTTGGGATAAAAGCATTACTAAGGGAAAAAGAGTGTAAGTCTTTGCAATAGGGGTCTTCTTAATCTTGGACGAAACTCCCCCTTAAGATAGAACCGGTTTGATATTCTTGACTTTGCCGTTTCTTCTTAAAGGGTTCATGATCTCCTTTCAACAAGCTTCTTTGATCTTCTCGGCTTGTTGTTAGGATCTTGGATGCTTTCTTTGATTTGGGAAGTGACGCTTCTCCCTTGTTGACATGAGACCTTCTTGGTCTTCATTTCTCTGACTTGGTCTTCACGGCTTGTTCTTCACAAGCTTCAATGTGAGACTTGAGCCGAACATGATGACTCACTTTCCTTCTCTTTGTTTCTTCTTTGAGACTTCCTTCTTGCCTTTGGTCTATCACTCCTTTGAACCTTCAAAGATCCAAGGAAATTTAGACTTAGTAAAGACAGTTGGATATATAAAGGATAAGCTTTAATCTAAAGTCAATTTAGAACATGGATTTAAGCAATTCTTTTTAGCAAGTGATTGACCATAGACTTAAACAAGATAATGAGGTTTAGTTCTAGTCTAATGATTCTTATTAAGTATGTTAAAGAGAGGGTTTTAGGGACAGCCTTTAGTTTGTAGAGGTATGCTAGATTGATGATCCCTTGTAGTTGCATTTGGCTTGAGCCTTTTGACTTCTTCATGAGGTCTTGCGGCTTTGTCCTTTGTGCAATTGGAACAAGGTTGGTTTGGAGTCTTTTGGCTTAGCTCTTGGTAGATGCTTAGGCCGAGTAACAAGTATTTGGCTTTGCACTTGATAGTTGCTAGGCCGAGAATGGTGAGAGCCGATTGATCATGGTTGATTATCGGTCTCTTTCTAGAACATGGATGGCTCGGTTTTGTCGTTGCTAGGAATTTGATCGAGCCTAGTGTTGATGGTATGGACGGATTTGTCTTGCTTCTTTGTAGAGGCTTGACCGAGTGATTGATGAAGGCTCTTAGACTCCTTGAGCAAGTTATGATCTTCCTTCAAGTGTCTTTAGCTAGTTGCGGTTCTTCTTTACTTCAATGAGACTTTGGCCTTGTATCTTGTTGGTACTTAAGCCGAGATGGATTGGTTGATTGTGGATGCTTCGTCCTTCTTGGTACTTTAGCCGAGAGTGAGAGCTTTGTATTGACTTCGTCCTTCTTGGTACTTTAGTCAATACTTAGCCGGATTGGTGGTAGTGGCGGCTTAGTCCTTCTTGATACTTTGCCCGAGTTAGTTGGTGGTTGAGTGGAGGTCTTTGACTTGCTAGATCTTGACAAAATGTTGATGATAAGATGGATCGGCTTGCTCTTGTAGAAGCTTTGGCCGAGAGTGAATGAGGAGGCTTTTGCATTCATGGTTGAGATGCTTTGCCTAAGTTTGGTTGTAGATGATTTGGTGGTAGATGGTTTTAGCTGCGGTGATTGGCTTCCATTTGATCATGAAGAGTTGTGTGATTTAACACTTCTTCTCCCCCCTTCATGATTAAGATGGAAGGCATGAACTATTTCCATTTCTCGGCTTTGTTCTTCACAAGCTTCATGAGAAAGGTTTCTCATCTTTTCCTTTGGACACCATTCATGGCTTCTTTCATTCTTCTCTTTACTTCTTTTCTCTTTAGCACTTCTTTGTTACTTCTTTATGCTTAGGGGTTTTCATGATGATCTCTTTCAATCCTTAGACATGATGATCCTACATCATACCAAAGACAAAAATTGATTTGAGTTTCATGACTAACCGGCACAAGATAATAACCTCTAACAATTTACAAACTATTGATTAACCATTCACAAGTACAAGCAAGAATGCAAGGGAGAGTTTAAGACAATAGTTCAAGATGTTCCCTATGTCTTTTGATTAAACACGAGAATAATATGCACCTTAACAAGTTCAAGTTTTGGTCTTATAGTTTTGAAATTGACAAATAATTTTGAAAAATGACCTAAGGCATATATATATAATGAGGAATGAAGATCATTTTGCATAATATTCAACAATACAAATAAAGAGAGTAAAGAGTTTAGAAATGGCCTTTTTATGGTTTTCCTTTGGGAAGATGGTCATTTGGAGAAGTCATTTATCCTTTTAGAGCACCTCAATGGTTAGTCTAAGATTGGATTCATGACTTCTCTTTATGAGAAATTCTCTTGTTTGCTTCTTTATCTACACATAGATTCAAGTTAGCAACAAGGGACCATGGTCTTTAGTGCACAATGGCGGACCATGATTTTAAAACACACAAACAAGATTCATTGTACGTAACTTGATAGCTTTCATAGCTTAGTTACTCATCTTGTATCATAAACTTAAATGCACATAGGCGGTTTATGACAACAAACATAGATCATCATTACATCTTCACCTTATATAGATGTTAATGTAGTGAATCATTTCTCCATAAGTCCAAAATTGGATTCATCATGACCTCTCAAAGTATCACCTTTTAAGTGGTCATGGATTCTCTTTTGGATTCATGTTAGCCGAGGTTATGAAGGATTCATCAAGCTCTCGGTGTTTTATCAGCACTTATGGAGGCTTGGTTCTCTTCCCTCTAAGAGAGTTTTGGATTCCATAAGACCTTAACTGCTTAGTCACAAGCGGGTCTTTGGTTCCTACTCTTTTGATTAAACCGAAGATCTTTTGGGATTAACCAAGGTTTTAAAATCACTTAGTCTTTCACCAAGATTCAAATCACTTCACCAAACAAGGACTAGTGATTTGGTCTTAGACAAAGACATAAGTGGCCCTTGTATCCTAGATATTTCAAGGACTTAAACCACTTTACTAAACAAGATTAGTGATTTAAGACTTAAACAAGAAATAAGACTTAGATGTATAGTCGACTAATGTAGTTGATACATGTAATCGACTATGTCACATGACTATATGACATCTGAGTCTTGGAGATTTAAATTCGGACACGCATGAGCACATACTAAAACATTTGAAATTACATGCTCATGAATTTTTAAAATAAACAGGAGGTTATGGATTCAACTATCTTGTATTCTCATAAGATACACAAGAAAGGTTCACATACCTTTAGCTCACAAGTCTCAATCTTTGAGCTTTGAGGTTCTTGTTCATTGCTTAATGCCTTAGCATAGTCGGATTTGGATTCATCACGGTTCCCTTGGACTCATAAGAGTGGGGAGACCATGGTTCTCATCCTCTTGCTTTCGGCCTTACAAAGATGAAGTAATTACCTTCGGATTTGGATACAACACGTTATCGCTCATGGCGAATCATGGGTCTCATCCTTTTATCTTTGTATCTTAAGAAAAGCATAGAGTTTCGGATTCAACAAGGCATTGTTCTTAAAGAATCAATGAACATGGTTCTCTCACTCTTTAGCTCACAAGTTTCAAGCTTTATGCTTTGAATACTTGGTCATTGCCTAATGCCTAAGTTAGATGGATTTTGGATTCATCAAGGTTCCTTTTAAACTCATAAGAGTGAGGAAACAATGGTTCTCATCCACAACTTTCGGCCTAAACAAAGATCTTAAAGAACAACTCAACCAAAAACATCATGTAGCTAGATTTTCAATCTATGCTCACTATGATTCGGTTTTGATTGGATTGTTCTTGAAAGGAACTTGGATTCAACATGTATCTTCACTCATTAAGAGACAAAGAATCATGGTTCTCTTCCTAAGAGGAGCTTTGATTCACCAAGATCTTAAGGGTTTTAACCACTTGGATC
Organism: Cochlearia excelsa; assembly: GCA_963556525.1. Taxonomy (NCBI): domain Eukaryota; kingdom Viridiplantae; phylum Streptophyta; class Magnoliopsida; order Brassicales; family Brassicaceae; genus Cochlearia; species Cochlearia excelsa. The sequence goes on from CAUVZT010000002.1 coordinate 2,548,712, forward strand.
TTGGTCATTCTTTTCCTCCTCTAGATCTTTGTGTTTATAAGCAAGAAATAAGAAGAAAGAGGTTGAAGATTAGCGGAAGCAACTTACCTAGGTCATCAAGAGCTTATGCTCTGAGACCATGTTGGATTTTGGAGAGATTAGTGTATAGATCCGAGTTGGTTAGGCTCGGATCTTGAGTGTATAGAAGCGAAGCAAGGTTGCTTGGTTCTTGAGTGTATAAAGAGAGTGTATTGTGTTTAGATTAGAGATTAAGATTAGAGAGAATATAGAGAATAATTTGTGTATTGAGAAGAGAGGAACCACCTCCTTAAAGGTTTTACAAGAGATTATCAAGAGTATATATAAAGAAAAACGCAACAAGGAAAGCCTCCAACGGCTAGAATTCAAAATGGACACTCCTTTGTCCATTGGTCCATAGCTCTAACGGCTCTTTAGTCTGGCGATGTAGTCGACTATATGACTCAACTACATTAGTCGACTACATGACTCAACTACATTGTGATGTAGTCGACTATATGTATTCACTACATAATGATGTAGTCGACTACACGCCTCAACTATTCTTTTCCCTTCTTTGATGTATTTTGATCTAATGCCTTTGTAGGTTATCATTAGTCTTAATACAAAGCTTATTGAGACACTTATAAGCACTCATGTTTCATGAAACTTGGTTTAGAGTCCTAGAAACGCGCTGTTAGATGTTTCATAAGTTCCTCAAACTAGTACAAAGCTCATTGAGCCACTTATAAGCACTCATGTTGCATGAAACTTGGTTTAGAGTCCTAGCAACCACGTTGTTAGATGTTTCATAAGTTTGTGAAACTTGTACAAGGCTCATTGAGCCACTTATAAGCACTCATGTTGCATGAAACTTGGTTTAGAGTCCTAGAAACGCGTTGTTAGTTGTTTCATAAGTTTGTCAAACTTGTACAAAGCTCATTGAGCCACTTATAAGCACTCATGTTGCATGAAACTTGGTTTAGAGTCCTAGAAACGCGTTGTTAGATGTTTCATAAGTTCTTCAAACTAGTACAAAGCTCATTGAGCGACTTATAAGCACTCATGTTGCATGAAACTTGGTTTAGAGTCCTAGAAAAAGCGTTGTTAGATGTTTCATAAGTTCTTCAAACTAGTACAAAGCTCATTGAGCCACTTATAAGCACTCATGTTGCATGAAACTTGGTTTAGAGTCCTAGCAACCACGTTCTTAGATGTTTCATAAGTTCGTCAATCTAGTACAAATCTCATTGAGACACTTATAAGCACTCATGTTGCATGAAACTTGGTTTAGAGTCCTAACAACCACGTTGTTAGATGTTTCATAAGTTCGCCAGTCTAGTACAAAGCTCGTTGAGACACTTATAAGCACTCATGTTGCATGAAACTTGGTTTAGAATCCTAGAAACGCGTTGTTAGATGTTTCATAAGTTCGTCAATCTAGTACAAAGCTCATTGAGACATTTATACGCACTCATGTTGTATGAAACATGGGTTAGAGTCCTAGAAACGCGTTGTTAGTTGTTTCATAAGTTTGTCAAACTTGTACAAAGCTCATTAAGACACTTATAAGCACTCATGTTGCATGAAACTTGGTTTAGAGTTCTAGCAACCACGTTGTTAGATGTTTCATAAGTTCGTAAATCTAGTACAAAGCTCATTGAGACACTTATAAGCACTCATGTTGCATGAAACTTGGTTTAGTATCCTAGCAACCACGTTGTTAGATGTTTCATAAGTTCGTTAATCTAGTACAAAGCTCCTTGAGCAACTTATAAGCACTCATGTTGCATGAAACATGGTTTAGAGTACTAGAAACGCGTTGTTAGATGTTTCATAAGTTCGTCAAACTTGTACAAAGCTCATTGAGACACTTATAAGCAATCATGTTGCATGAAACTTGGTTTAGAGTCCTAGAAACGAGTTGTTAGTTGTTTCATAAGTTTGTAAAACTTGTACAAAGCTCATTTAACCACTTATAAGCACTCATGTTGCACGAAACTTGGTTTAGAGTCCTAGCAACGCGTTGTTAGATGTTTCATAAGATCGTCAAACTTGTACAAAGCTCATTGAGCCACTTATAAGCACTCATGTTGCATGAAACTTGGTTTAGACTCCTAGCAACCACACTGTTAGATGTTTCATAAGTTCGTCAATCTAGTACAAAGCTCATTGAGACACTTATAATCACTCATTTTGCATGAAACTTGGTTTAGAGTCCTAGAAACGCGTTGTTAGTTGTTTCATATTTTTGTCAAACTTGTACAAAGCCCCTTGAGCCACTTATAAGCACTCACGTTGCATGGAATTGGTTTAGAGTCCTAGAAATGCGTTGTTAGATGTTTCATAAGTTTGTCAAACTAGTACAAAGCTCATTGAGCCACTTATAAGAACTCATGTTGCATGAAACTTGGTTTAGAGTCCTAGAAACCGCGTTGTTAGATGTTTCATAAGTTCGTGAAACTAGTACAAAGCTCATTGAGCCACTTATAAGCACTCATGTTGCATTAAAGTTTAGTGTCCTAGCAATCACGTTGTTAGATGTTTCATAAGTTCGTCAATCTAGTCAACGCTCATTGAAACACTTATAAGCACTCATGTTGCATGAAACTTGGTTTAGAGTCCTAGAAACGCGTTGTTAGTCGTTTCATAAGTTCGTAAAACTTGTACAAAGCTCATTGAGACACTTATAAGCACTCATGTTGAATGAAACTTGGTTTAGAGTCCTAGAAATGTGTTATTATATGTTTCATACGTTCGTCAAACTAGTAGAAAGCTCATTGAGACACTTATAAGCACTCATGTTGCATGAAACTTGGTTTAGAGTCCTAGAAACGCATTGTTAGATGTTTCATAAGTTCGTCAAACTAGTACAAATCTCATTGAGACAGTTATTGATACGAACGCCCTTGAGGGATCTTCTCTCCAAACGAGGCTGAACTACGCGGGTGAAAGATGGGAAGGGTATGTGATGGTGGTGGAACTAGGCGGATGGAACAACGGTGGTGGATGGGAAAAGAAGCAACGGGGGTAGCGGATACTTGGTATGCGATGATGGAGCTTAACAAGTGATAGAAGTTCTCTCCAAAGGCGGCTGCGCAAGGTGAAGAACAGATCTCTTCACAAGATGAGAGAGAGCGAAACCTTTGGTAAAGTGTTTGTATTAAAAAGTTTGCTAAAGAGAAAGTGTTGCGGCGTGAAGCTTATAAAGGGTTAGCACAAGTCGCTTCCTTTAGGGCTTCAAGCGTTTAAGAGAAAAGTAAAGTGCTAAAGAAGAGAAAAGGAAATTGCACAACAAAAAGGAAATTGCACATAAACATTATGCGCGGATAAAAGCAAGTAGCGTGAAGTGCCTTGCTTAACACACTCTTCAAAGCAATGGTTACTAATGGACGACGTAGTGTTCTTCTTGGCCTCGTTAAAACCCAGTGGGAAAGAGTACCAAGCGAGAAACTTAGTCCGCTTAGCTCCCATAGCTTGGCCTTCTTAAGTAACCGTGTTGAATACGTTGAAGTAGCTCTTTGTTGCGGCTCCTCCAAGCTTTTCTTCCTTGATCATCGTGTGAGCTTCTCTTGCTAGCTCCTTAGCTCTTGACCTCGTGATAACTCCTTCTGGTATGTTCGGCATCTCCTCGACATTTGATGTTCGGGTGTTCGGCATTTTCTCGGTTTCGGATGGTCGGGTGCTCGACATTTTCTCGGTTTTGGATGGTCGGGTGCTCGGCATTTTCTTGGTTTCGGATGGTCGGGCGCCCGGTAACTTGTGATGGGGTGATCGAGAGCCCGGTAATTTGTGATCGGGTGATCGAGTGCCCGGTATTGGCTCGTACTCGGTTTCCTCGCCCGATGGCTCGGTTACGATCGCATCATCCTCCCCCCACTTGAAGAGGATTTTACCTAAAATCAGAATCTGCAATAAAACGAGACAAGTCAGAAACATTGAATGAGTCAGAAATTGTGTACTTCCCTTGTAGCTCAATCTTGTAGGCGTTGTCATTGATCCGCTTCAAGACTTTGAACGTGCCATCTACTCTCGGCATCAGTTTGGACTTTCTCTCAGCTGGGAACCTCTCCTTTCTTAGGTGAACCCAAACCAAGTCGCCTTCTTCAAAGATATCTTCCTTGCGACCCTTGTTGGCTTTCTTTGCGTATAGCCGCGTGTTGTGCTCGATGTTTATTCTGGCCTTCTCATGGATTTTCCTTACTTGCTCGGCCTTGTGAAGAATGATTGTAAGCAAACTCAACGTGGGGTAGACAATCCTCCCACGATCTGAGATTGCTTCTTACCATTGTCCTTAGCAATGTGCTTAAGGACCGGTTGACTACCTCGGTATGACCATCAGTTTGTGGGTGGCAAGTGGTGGAAAAGGTCAGCTTGGTTCCTAGCTTTGCCCACAAGGTTCTCCAAAAATGGCTAAGAAACTTCGTATCCCTGTCAGACACAATAACAAGCGGCATACCATTCAACCTAACAACTTCTCTAAAGAACAAGTTAGCGACATTAACAGCATCATCGGTCTTATGACAAGCAATAAAGTGAGCCATTTTTGAAAACCTATCAACAACCACAAAGATCGAGTCTCTACCAGTCCTAGTCCTAGGCAGTCCTATCACAAAGTCCATGGATATATCTGTCCAAGGATGCTCAGGAATGGGTAAAGGGAGATACAAACCGTGCGGCTGGACTTTACTCTTAGCCTGTTTGCATGTGGCACACCTAGATTAGACTTTCTCAATGTCCTTTCTCATGCCCGACCAATAGAAGTGTTGTTGCAAATTGTGAAGAGTCTTAGTAACTCCAAAGTGTCCGGCAAGCCCACCTCCATGGGATTCCCTGACTAGCAACTCTCTAACAGAAACATTAGGTACACACAACTTATGGTGATAAAAGAGATATCCATCGTGCCTATAGTAACCATCACAAGAGAATTTTGCACACTTCCTATACCCCTCACTAAACTCATTGTCTATTTCATATAATTCTTTCAATCTCTCAAATCCAGTAAGTTTAGACGATAAAGTACTAAGGAGAGTGTACCTCCGGGACAATGCATCGGCGACTACATTGTCCTTACCTTTCTTGTACTTGATGACGTATGGGAAGGTCTCAATGAATTCTATCCAACGTCCATGTCTCCGGTTCATCTTCTGTTGCCCCTTTAAATGTTTCAAGGATTCATGGTCCGTGTGTATGACGAACTCCTTGGGCCACAAGTAATGCTGCCATGTTTGTAAGGCCCTCACCAGCGCATAGAGCTCTTTGTCATAGGTGGGATAGTTGATTGTTGAGCCACCTAGTTTCTCGCTGAAGTTTGCAATGGGTTTCTTGTCCTGCATCAAGACAGCTACAATGCCTACACCAGACGCATCACACTCAATTTCAAAGGTTTTAAGAAAATCAGGTAAAGCAAGTAGAGGGGAATTGATAAGCTTCTCTTTCAGGGCCTGCTCCTGGGCGTCCCCCCACTTGAAGCCTACGTCCTTCTTGATTACTTCCGTAAGTAGCGCGACGATTGTGCTGAAATCTTTGACGAACCGACGATAGAATCCGGCTAGGCCGTTAAAACTTCTAACTTCTCCGACGTTCTTAGGACTCGGCCAGTCTCGGATGGCCTTTATCTTGTCCTCATCAACCTGTACGCCGTCTGCACTTACTACAAAACCTAGGAAAACAATTTGGTTAGTGCAAAAGTTACATTTTCTAAGGTTAGCAAATAAGTGTTCCTTTCGAAGTACTTCTAGCACCATCAAGATGTGTGTGAGGTGATCCTCCATGTCCCTGCTATAAATTAGTATATCATCGAAGTAAACAACCACAAAGACACCTATAAAGGATCTCAACACATGATTCATTAACCGCATAAAAGTACTAGGAGCATTCGTCAAACCGAAGGGCATTACAAGCCATTCATACAAGCCTTGTTTAGTCTTAAAGGCGGTCTTCCATTCGTCACCTTCCTTCATCCTAATCTGATGATAACCACTCTTAAGATCGATCTTAGAGAACATGTTAGAACCACACAATTCATCTAACATATCATCAAGTCTAGGAATAGGGTGGCGATACTTAACCGTGATATTGTTGATGGCTCGGCAATCAACACACATGCGCCATGTTCAATCTTTCTTTGGCACCAGTAGCACCGGCACGGCGCAAGGACTCATACTCTTACGGATGTGCCCCTTATTCATCAGTTCCTCCACTTGGCTTTGGAGTTCTTTGGTCTCAACCGGGTTGGTGCGGTAAGCGGGTCGGTTCGGTAAGGCAGCGCCTGGCACCAAGTCGATCTGATGTTCAATCCCTTGGATTGGTGGCAGTCCTGGCGAGGCTTCCTCAGGGAACACGTCTTTAAAATCCTGCAAAAGCTTAGACATACCACTAGGAAGATCCTGTGCAAACTCGGTTAAGCTAATAAGAGATTCTCTATATATAAGCATCAGAATAGGTAGTTCAGAGTTTAAGTCTTTGAAAACTTCACTAGAGTTGATGTGGAGATTGGTACTCGTTGGCGCGTCTTTCTCCTTTTCACCCTTCAGCTTAAGGTAGAGTTGGTCTTGGTAGATCTCGCCAGGTGTGAGAGGGAGGAGGGTGATTCTGCGGCCGTTGAACTCAAAGGAGTGCTTGTTGGTGTAGCCGTCATGGATGACTCTCCGGTCAGATTGCCATGGCCTTCCTAGCAGAACGTGGCTGGATCCCATCGGCAATACGTCGCAAAGTACCTCGTCTGCATACTTGCCAATGGTGAAGGCTATCTTGACCTGATGAGTGACGGTTAGGGCACCTCCTTCGTTCAACCATTGAAGCTTATATGGATGCGGATGGGGTGAGTTTTGAGACTCAACTTCTCAACCATTACCCCACTAGCCGCATTGGTACAACTCCCAGCATCTATAATCAAACTACACGCTTTCTCCTTGATAATGCACCTGGTGTGGAAGAGGTTCTCTCGTTGCTGGAGCTCCTCGGCCTGATTCTGAACACTCAAAGTCCTACGGGCAACTAGCATCTCACCAACAGCCGCGGACTTTTCTTCGTCTTCTTCCTCATGGTCTGAATCAGATGCCTCGGGAACAACTTCACCGTTGTCGAGAAGAAGGTATGCCTTCTTGTTGACGCAATCCTTGGCGTAATGCCCCATGCCCTGGCACTTGTAGCACCTAACATTGCTCAAGGGTGTCCAAATTCTGTCCTTGAACGCTACCTTAGGTTCTTCTTTGGTGGTACTAGAAGTTGGCTTATAGTCTCGGCGATATTCCGGCTTAGCGTCCTTGGATTCCCTCGGCTTGATAGAGCTGGATGGGTAGCTTGGCCTGAGATACATGCGCTTGTTATGGCTCTCAATCTAGTACAAAGCTCATTGAGCCACTTATAAGCACTCATGTTGCATGAAACTTGGTTTAGAGTCCTAGAAACGCGTTGTTAGATCTTTCATAAGTTCGTCAAACTTGTACAAAGCTCATTGAGACACTTATAAGCACTCATGTGGCATGAAACATTGTTTGGAGTCCTAGAAATGCGTTGTTAGTTGTTTCATAGGTTCGTCAATCTAGTACAAAGCTCATGGAGACACTTATAAGCACTCATGTTGCATGAAACTTGGTTTAGAGTCCTAGCAACCACGTTGTTAGATGTTTCATAAGTTCGTCAAACTTATACAAAGCTCATTGAGACACTTATAAGCACTCATGTTGCATGAAACTTGGTTTAGAGTCCTAGCAACGCGTTGTTAGATGTTTCATAAGTTCGTCAATCTTGTACAAAGCTCATTGAGACACTTATAAGCACTCATGTTGCATGAAACTTGGTTTAGTGTCCTAGAAACGCATTGGTAGATATTTCATAAGTTCGTAAAACTAGTACAAAGCTCATTGAGACACTTATAATCACTCATGTTGCATGAAACTTGGTTTAGAGTCCTAGAAACCGCATTGTTAGATGTTTCATAAGTTCGTCAAACTAGTACAAAGCTCATTGAGCCACTTATAAGCACTCATGTTGCATGAAACTTGGTTTAGAGTCCTAGAAACCGCGTTGTTAGATGTTTCATAAGTTCGTCAATCTAGTACAAAGCTCATTGAGACACTTATAAGCACTCATGTTGCATGAAACTTGGTTTAGAGTCCTAGAAACGCGTTGTTAGTTGTTTCATAAGTTTGTCAAACTTGTACAAAGCTCATTGAGACACTTATAAGCACTCATGTTGCATGAAACTTGGTTTAGAGTTCTAGCAACCACGTTGTTAGATGTTTCATAAGTTCGTCAAACTAGTACAAAGCTCATTGAGACACTTATACGCACTCATGTTGCATGAAACTTGGTTTAGAGTCCTAGCAACCACGTTGTTAGATGTTTCATAAGTTTGTCAATCTAGTACAAAGCTCATTGATCCACTTAGAAGCACTCATGTTGCATGAAACTTGGTTTAGAGTCCTAGAAGCGCGTTGTTAGATCTTTCATAAGTTCGTCAAACTTGTACAAAGCTCATTGAGACACTTATAAGCACTCATGTTGCATGAAACTTTGTTTAGAGTCCTAGAAACGCGTTGTTAGTTGTTTCATAAGTTCGTCAATCTAGTAGAAAGCTCATTGAGACACTTATAAGCACTCATGTTGTATGAAACTTTGTTTAGAGTCCTAGCAACCACGTTGTTAGATGTTTCATAAGTTCGTCAAACTTATACAAAGCTCATTGAGACAGTTATAAGCACTCATGTTGCATGAAACTTGGTTTAGAGTCCTAGAAACGCGTTGTTAGGTGTTTCATAACTTTGTCAAACTTGTACAAAGATCATTGAGCACTTATAAGCACTCATGTTGCACGAAACTTGGTTTAGAGTCCTAGCAACGCGTTGTTAGATGTTTCATAAGTTCGTCAAACTTGTACAAAGCTCATTGAGCCAATTATAAGCAATCATGTTGCATGAAACTTGGTTTAGAGTCCTAGCAACCACGTTGTTAGATGTTTCATAAGTTCGTCAATCTAGTACAAAGCTTATTGAGACACTTATAAGCACTCATGTTGCATGAAACTTGGTTTAGAGTGCTAGAAACGCGTTGTTAGTTGTTTCATAAGTTTGTCAAACTCGTACAAAGCTCATTGAGCCACTTATAAGCACTCATGTTGCACGAATGTTGGCTTAGAGTCCTAGCAACGCATGGTTAGATGTTTCATAAATTCGTCAAACTTTTACAAAGCTCATTGAGCCACTTATAAGCACTCATGTTGCATGAAACTTGGTTTAGAGTTCTAGCAACCACGTTGTTAGATGTTTCATAAGTTCGTCAATCTAGTACAAAGCTCATTGAGACACTTATAATCACTCATGTTGCATGAAACTTGGTTTAGAGTCCTAGAAATTCGTTGTTAGTTGTTTCATAAGTTCGTAAAACTTGTACAAAGCTCAGTGAGACACTTATAAGCACTCATATTGAATGAAACTTGGTTTAGAGTCCTAGAAACGTATTGTTAGTGTTAAAGAGACCAAGGCATTGCCCGGACAAGTATTGTCCATCAAGGCAATGACCTAGCATGTGACCGAAGTAGAAGTCTCATGCTCTCTTGTTACCGTTACAAAGGAGACAAAAGAATCAAGATGCAAGAAGGAAGGATCTAGAAGAAAGTCGTTGCAATATGACCGTTGGCAAGTGAGACTCACGCAGTCCGTACAAGTCACGTGTGGACTTAAGGCAAGTGAGCCACACGCGTCCGTACAAGTCACGGGTCGCCTTAAGGATGTAGAAATATAGAGAGTATTGCGGATTAAACGAGAGATTAGCGAGAGATTAAGAATGGAATCATGTTTTGGTGTTAAGAGTATAGAGAGATAATGGATAAGTTTTTCTTGATTTTTATTGATTACACATAGTGATATATATATAAGGAGAATACAAGATAGAGTTTAGAGAGGAAAAGAGCCGTTTAAAGATAAGGAGCCGCGTGTGTAGTCAAAGATCCGGTCTTCCGCACGCTTTCCGCGTCCGTACGGTCTTGGCTACTTTTTGACCCGGGCTTTCTCGACCACGTCTCGACACATCATGGTGCCACGTCTTCTCCAACGTGTGGAGCCACGTCTCGTAGTCGTTGCCCATCATAAAACCCTCTTTTCCACTTAGAGTCTTCCAAAATCTCTTCTCGGTCAATAATGGTTCGGATACTAATCATGCGCTAGATCGTTGACTATTTCTCCTTGACCGTTGACTATTTCTCCTCAACACTCCCCCTCAAGCCTAGCCGGATGGAATGGCTAGACTTGGAACCTCGTGGCTAGCCTCATTAAAACCTTGCAAGTAAAACCACTTGGGATAAAAGGAAAAAGAGTACTAGCCGCTTCGGTTAGGGTCTTCTGATTGCTTGATGAGATTTGTGAGTCCCATCTTTGAGTGGATGAACTCACAAACCTTGGTGCTTGCTGCCTTTGTGAAGATGTCCTCCAATTTATCCTCACTCTTGGTGAAGCATGGAAGTATAATCTTTTTGACCATTGCTTCTCGGACTTTATGACAATCTACTTCAATGTGCTTGGTTCTCTCGTGGAATACGGAGTTGGATGCTAGGTTGATTGTTGATTTGTTGTCGACATGCATGGTGATTGGGTTCTTGACTTCAATACCGAGATCCATGACTAAAGCCTTGAGCTAAATTAGTTCTTGATTTAGCTTCCTCATGGCTCTATACTCGTACTCGGTTGTTGAACATGAGACCACCTTTTGTTTCTTGCTCTTCCAAGTAACTAGGTTGCCTCCTATGAACGTGCAGTAGCCTGTTGTGGAGCGTCTATCTCCCCTATCACCTTCCCAATCCGCATCACAATAACCCATTATCTTCGTATTCTTGTTGCATCCCATCCAAATGCCTTGGCCGGGTGATCCTTTGAGGTATCTAAGCACTCTGTCCACCAAGTTCCAATGATGATTCTTTGGAGCTTGCATGTGTTGTGAAACCTGATTCACAGCAAAACAGATGTCAGGTCTAGTTATGGTCAAGTAGATTAGCTTACCAACAAGTCTTCTATATCGTTTAGGGTCTTTGTATGGCTCGTCTTCGAGCTCCCCCTTGCGGATATCTTTGTAGTTTTCTTCCAAGGGCGTCTTTGCAGGTTTAGCTCCAAGTTTTCCTGTTTCAACAAGCAAATCAAGGACGTATTTCCTTTGGGATAGGAATAGATCCTCATTGGATCTACACACTTCAATGCCAAGGAAATACTTTAGTTCTCCGAGATCTTTAATATCAAATACAGATTTGAGATGAGCTTTAGTAGCCTCAATTCTTACCTTGTCATCCCCGGTTATGATGATATCATCAACATATACGAGGATGACTACTATACCTGTTTTACGCTTGCTTGTAAAGAGAGTATGATCGGATTAAGATTTCTTGAACCCTTTATCAAGGAGAGTGTTGCTTAGCTTGTGGTACCACACTCTAAGGGATTGTTTCAAACCGTAGATGGCCTTCTTAAGTCTTAGCACTTTTCCCGGAGTGATCTTGTCCCTTATACCCGGAGGCGGTGTCATGTATACCTCATCCTCTAGTTCTCCTTGTAAGAACGCATTCTTAACATCCATTTGCCAAAGATCCCACTCTTGGTTAGTGGCAATGGAAAAGATCACCCTTATGGTGTGAAGTTTAGCAATCGGGGCAAAGGTTTCAAGGTAGTCCTCCCCATATGTTTGAGTGAAGCCCCTCGTAACTAGATGAGCCTTGTACCTCTCAATCTCCCCATTGCTTTTGTACTTGATGGTGAAGACATACCGTGAGCTAACCGTTCTCTTGCCTTGAGGTAAATTCGCCTCTTCCCAAGTTTCTTTTAGCGCCATGGCCTTATCTTCTTCCACGGCGTTTATCCACACATCATGTTCCATAGCTTCCTCATATGTCCTTGGAATCCAATTCCCATCAATGCAAGCCATGAAGGCTTGATGTTCTTGTGGAAATGACACCATATTGCATACGGCTTGTATGGGATGTGCCACCGCGTTGTTGTTGAAATACACCCTTGTGTTGACCCAATTGGATGGAGGGTTCTTGGTTCTAGTACTCCTTCTTAGAGGCTGTACTACTTCTTCACCACTACCATCTTCTTCTTGAGCTTGAACCGGAACATCATCTTAATTGTGAGCCGGATCGGCTTGAGTTTGTGTTGGAGATTGGACTGGATCTTCTCCTCCATGTTGAGCAGCCGATTCTTGTCCATTCTCCCCCTCACTATCAAGGTGAGGGTCTTGGTTCACTTGTGATTCTTCACCACTAGTGTCACCACTAAGATCTAGACCAAGGTCTTCCATGAGTTTCTTGAGGAGGTTAGCTCTATCTTGAGCCGAAGTGGATAGGTTCTTGATGCTATCCCAATTTTTCTCTTGATAGTAACCTTGTCCTTCAAGGAACCTCACATCCCTTGAGACTATGACCCTTCTTCTTTCCGGTATGTAGCATTTGTATCCCTTTTGGCTAGATGAGTACCCAATGAAGATCCCTTTAATACTCTTGGCGTCTAGCTTACTTCTCTGTTCTCCTGGAATCAAGACAAAGCATACACATCCAAACACACGTAAGTAAGAGATAGATGGCTTAGTTTTATTTAAAACTTCAAATGGATAAAGATCATTAAGGATTTGAGTCGGTGTCCTATTGATCAAGTAGCAAGCCGATGTAACCGCATCCCCCCAAAATCTCTTTGGGACATTTGTATGGAACATCATCGATCTTGCCACCTCCATTAAGTGCCTATTCTTCCTCTCGGCTACTTCGTTTTGTTGTGGTGTGTATGGACAACTTGTTTGGTGCAAGATTCCATGTTTAGCCAAGTAGTCTTTGAATGCATAGCTTGTGTATTCTCCTCCATTATCTGTCCTAAAACATTTGATCTTGGCATTATAATGGTTAGAAATATAAGCTTGAAATTTTTTGAATGCATCTAAGACCCTATCTTTTGATGAAATCAACGTTATCCATGTGAATTTGGACTTCTCATCTATGAAAGTAACAAAATACTTGTGGTTTTCTCTAGAAACGCACATAGAAGTCCATACATCCGAATGGATAAGTTCAAAACATGCATCATAAGTTTTAGTAGATTTTGAGAAAACGGTTTTGCAATGTTTTCCAAGGATGCATGATTCACAAAGTTTATTATCAAAAGAAACAAGAGGCAACATTATTTTAAGGGCTCTAGAGTTAGGATGGCCTAATCTAGCATGCCAAATCACATTATTGGCCTCGGCTAAAACAGAATTAAACGCAAAAGATAAGTGGGAACTAGTTGGTCTCTCATCAAGCACATATAGATCTCCCTTAGTGCTTCCTCTACCAATGATCTTCCTTGAGTTAATATCCTGAAATATCACATTGTTAGGACCGAATGTAACGTTGCAATTCAAGTCATTAGCAATTCGTTTAACCGATAAAAGATTAGAGGTAAAATTAGGCATGTATAGAGCTTTCATATCTCTATCGAACAACCTAAGATTTCCTAAACCTCTTATTGGAACTTTGATCCTAAACTCTATAGGCAAATGGTGGGCAAGCTCATCTACTTGACAATCACAAGACCGGACATATGCTTTGCCGTGAACCAAGTAGCACAACAAATGCAAAAGCCGAAGATACACCATTGGAAGATGCTAGAGAGAATCCTAAGCTACGTCAAGGAGACATCGAACTTGGGTATTTGGATGGGTTGCAACAAGAACACCGGGGTGATTGGGTATTGTGATGCGGATTAGGCCGGAAACTTGGAAGATTGAAGATCCACTACGGGGTATTGCACATTCATTGGTGGGACCCTTGTCACATGGAAGACTAAGAAGCAAAAGATAGTCTCTTGCTCAACCGCCGAAGCCGAGTATAGAGCTATGAGAAAGTTAACCCAAGAACTTATGTGGCTAAAGAACTTGCTAGGAGATTTGGGAGTCAAGATTGAAGGGCCAATGACTATGCATTGTGACAACCAAGTGGCTATCCACATAGCATCTAACTCGGTCTTCCATGAGAGGACAAAACACATCGAAGTGGATTGTCACAAGGTTAGAGAACAAATGGTCAAAGGCACAATCCTACCATGCTTCACTAAGAGTCAAGATCAACTTGCGGACGTCTTCACAAAATAAGGGCTACCAAAGCCTAAGTCTCCAACCGCATAAGCTTGTACTCTTTTCCCGTAGGTGAGTTTTACCCCAAGTGGTTTTCTCACCAAGGTTTTTAACGAGGCAAGGTTATGCGGGTTCCAAGCTTAGCCATTGCATGAGGCTAAGCTTGCGGGGGAGTGTTAAAGAGACCAGGGCATTGCCCGGACAAGTATTGTCCATCAAGGCAATGACCTAGCGTGTGACCGAAGTAGAAGTCTCATGCTCTCTTGTTACCGTTACAAAAGAATCAAGATACAAGAAGGAAGGATCTAGAAGAAAGCCGTTGCAATATGACCGTTGGCAAGTGAGACTCACGCCGTCCGTACAAGTCACGTGTGGACTTAAGGAAAGTGAGCCACACGCGTCCGTACAAGTCACGGGTCGCCTTAAGGAGGCGCGGCTACACAAGTAATAGCGACGTGTGGCGCGGCTAACCGAGCAAGACAGGGACGGATTTAGCATATTCCTTTGTTACTTGTTTTAGCCTTCTGTTTAAATATGCGATCCCTTTGTAACATAAGTTTAACACACTTTTATGAAATGAAACCGATTCTCTCTCTATTCTCTCTCTCTTGTTCTTGGTGTTCTTGCTATGAACTCAAGAACTTCTTTCACTAATCTCCTCTAATCTCTCAAATTCAAACAGTTAGATGTTTCATAAGTTCGTCAAACTAGTACAAAGCTCATTGAGACACTTATAAGCACTCATGTTGCATGAAACTTGGTTTAGAGTCCTAAAATCGCATTGTTAGATATTTCATAAGTTCGTAAAACTAGTACAAAGCTCATTGAGACACTTATAAGCACTCATGTTGCATGAAACTTGGTTTAGAGTCGTAGAAACCGCGTTGTTAGATGTTTCATAAGTTCGTCAAACTAGTATAAAGCTCATTGAGCCACTTATAAGCACTCATGTTGCATGAAACTTGGTTTAGAGTCATAGAAACCGCGTTGTTAGATGTTTCATAAGTTCGTCAATCTAGTACAAAGCTCATTGAGACACTTATAAGCACTCATGTTGCATGAAACTTGGTTTAGAGTCCTAGAAACGCGTTGTTAGTTGTTTCATAAGTTTGTCAAACTTGTACAAAGCTCATTGAGACACTTATAAGCACTCATGTTGAATGAAACTTGGTTTAGAGTTCTAGCAACCACGTTGTTAGATATTTAATAAGTTCGTCAAACTAGTACAAAGCTCATTGAGACACTTATAAGCACTCATGTTGCATGAAACTTGGTTTAGAGTCCTAGCAACCACGTTGTTAGATGTTTCATAAGTTCGTCAATCTAGTACAAAGCTCATTGATCCACTTATAAGCACTCATGTTGCATGAAACTTGGTTTAGAGTCCTAGAAACGCGTTGTTAGATCTTTCATAAGTTCGTCAAACTTGTACAAAGCTCATTGAGACACTTATAAGCACTCATGTTGCATGAAACTTTGTTTAGAGTCCTAGAAACGCGTTGTTAGTTGTTTCATAAGTGTAAGAATTTAAGAGATTGAGAGTAATTGAGATTTAGATGAGGTTTGGTTTCAAATGTTCTTCATGTTCTTGAAGAACATAAAGAGACATTAGAGAGAGAATATAGATAATAGATTTTCATTTCATAAGTTGTGTTAAAGTGAAATTACACAAGGAGATAACATATATCAAACAAGGGACAAGAAGGAGACTCTTCCAACGGCTAGAATTCAAACAACCAAAAAGGGGACCACTCCTTTGTCCTTTGGTCCATAGCTCTAACGGCTCTTTAGTTGGTTGATATAGTCGACTACATGAATTGACTACATTGTGATGAGTCTTCCTTGAGATATAGTTGACTACATTAATCAACTACATTGCGATGTAGTCGACTATGTGTATTAACTACCTTGGTATAGTCACTTCAATACTCCCCCGCAAGCTTAGCCTAATGCAATGGCTAAGCTTGGAACCCGCATACCCTTGCCTCATTAAAAACCTTGGTGAGAAAACCCATTGGGACAAAACTCACCTAAGGGAAAAGAGTACAAAGATATGCGGTTAGGGACTTAGGCTTTACGAGCCATTGTGAGTCCAAGTCTTGGAAGAATTGACTCACACACTTTTATGCTTGCGGATTTGGTGAAGATGTCCGTGAGTTGGTCTTGGCTCTTTGTGAAGCATGGAAGGATTGTTCCCTTTACCATTTGTTCTCGGACCTTGTGGCAATCCACTTCTATGTGTTTGGTTCTCTCATGGAAAACCGAATTGGATGCAATGTGAATAGCCGCTTGGTTGTCACAATGCATGATCATTGGAGCCTCAATCTTGACACCCAAGTCTCCAAGTAGATTCTTGATCCACATAAGTTATTGAGTTAGTTTCCTCATGGCTCGGTATTCGGCTTCCGCGGTTGAGCATGATATGATCTTTTGCTTCTTGGTCTTCCACGTCACAAGGTTCCCTCCAATGAAAGTGCAATATCCGGTTGTGGACCTCCTATCTTCAACATCACCGGCATAATCCGCATCACAATAGCCAACCACTTCGGTGTTTTTGTTACATCCCATCCAAATACCCAAGTCACAAGTTCCTTTGATGTATCTCAAGATTCTTTCAAGCATCTTCCAATGGTGTATCTTGGGCTTTTGCATTTGTTGAGCCACTTGGTTCACGGCAAAGCAAAGATCCCGCCTTGTAATGGTCAAGTAGATTAGCTTCCCCACAATCTTCCTAAAGAGCTTTGGGTCTTTGAAGGGCTTGTCTTCTTCACTTCCTTCTTTGATGACTTTGTAGCCTTCTTCAAGAGGAGTCTTGGCCTTATTTGTACCTATTATATTGACACCACTCAAAAGATCATGTGTGTACTTCCTTTGGGAAAGAAATAGACCTTCTTCGGATCTACACACTTCTATCCCAAGGAAGTACTTAAGTTTCCCAAGGTCCTTAATATCAAATTTAGATTTCAAATAGTCTTTAGTGTTTTTAATACCTTCCTTGTTGTTTCCGGAAATGATGATATCATCTACATAGACAAGGACCACCACAATACCTTCTTGGCTTGTTTTGGTGAACAAGGTATGTTCCACATGAGATCTTTTGAATCCTTTCTCCATTAGGGTTGAGCTAAGCTTATGGTATCAAGCTCTAGGTGATTTCTTGAGTCCATAGATAGCTTTCTTTAGTCTCAAGACCTTTCCCGGAGCAATTGTGTGTTCTAGACCCGGTAGGAAGGCATTCTTGACATCCATTTGAAACAAATCCCAAGAAAGGTTGGTAGCTAGTGAGAGAAGGATCCTTATGGAGTGAAGTTTTGCAACCGGGGCAAACGTGTCCAAGTAGTCTTCTCCGTAGGTTTGAGTGAATCCCCGAGCTACTAACTGTGCCTTGTGTCTCTCAACATCACCATTACTATGATACTTGATTGTGAAAATGTACCTTGAGCTCACGGCTCTCTTTCCTTTTGGGAGATCGGTCTCATAGTAAGTTCCATTATCTTCCATGGCTTTGTTCTCATCTTTGACCGCATCAATCCATACTTGGTCCTTCATGGCTTCTTCATATGATTGTGGTATGTGGTGTTGATCCATGGCTGTGAGGAACACTTGATGCTCCATGGGGATAGTGGCTAAGGAGCATACAGCTTGAGTTGGGTGAGCTACGGCTTCTTGGTTGTAGTAGACTCTTGTGTTTTTCCAATTTGATGGAGGGTACTTGATTCTTGTACTCCTTCTTAATGGGACCGCCACATCTTCTTGAGAACCAACATCTTCTTGAGAACCTCCTTGATTATGACAATCTTGATCACTTGGAAGAGTCTCGGATGTTGTGGATGGTTCGGCTTGTTGTTGTTGTTGAGGAGGATGGTTATCTTCTTGATCACCATTTGATTCTTCCCCGGATTCTTGAGTGTTTTGATCATGATGATTGTTCTCCCCCGCATGATCAAGGGGGGTTTCTTGATGTGGTTCTTCAAAACTCATACCAAGATTCTTCATAAGGTCTTGGAGACTTGTGGCCTTGTCTATGACTACCTCGGGAAGATCTTTGACACTTTCCCAATTGTTCCCTTCATAGAAGCTTTTCCCTTCCAAGAACTTGACATCTCTAGACACTAGGACCCGTCTTGTCTCCGGGACATAGCATTTGTACCCCTTTTGTGTGCTTGAATACCCAATGAACATCGCCTTTACACTCTTTGGCTCAAGCTTGTTCCTTTGCTCACTAGGGACAAACACAAAACACACATAACCAAATACTCTTAAATGTTCTATTTGCGGTTTAGTTTTATTCAAAACTTCAAAAGGTGATTGATTATTTAAGAGTTGAGTAGGGGTTCGATTGATGAGATAACACACGGTTAAAACACCATCCGACCAAAAACGTTTTGGAATGTTCATGTGGAACATCATGGACCGAGTAACCTCCATGAGGTGCCTATTCTTCCTCTCGGCCACACCGTTTTGTTGTGGTGTGTATGGGCAAGTTGTTTGATGGAGGATCCCATGATTGGATATGTGTTCCTTGAAAGCCCGGCTTGTGTATTCACCACCATTATCCGACCTAAAAATTTTAATCTTGGTTTGATAATGGTTAGTTACATAGTTTTGAAATTGTTTAAAAGCTTCTAAAACCTTATCCTTTGATTGTAAAAGAGTGACCCAAGTGTATTTTGAAAATTCATCAATGAAAGTGACAAAGTATGTGTGATTATCTCTTGATTTACAAGGAGAAGACCACACATCCGAGTGAACAAGTTCAAAAGGCTTGTAAATTGTTGTTGATTTTTGAAAAACGGTTCGGCAATGTTTGCCAAAATACAAGCTTCACAAGTTTGGTGGTCAAAAATCACATTTGGTAA
This sequence comes from Cochlearia excelsa, assembly GCA_963556525.1. NCBI lineage: Eukaryota > Viridiplantae > Streptophyta > Magnoliopsida > Brassicales > Brassicaceae > Cochlearia > Cochlearia excelsa. Next base: position 2,567,656 of record CAUVZT010000002.1, read on the forward strand.
AAGGGTTTTTAAAGCTTTTAAATGAGGATGACCAAGTCTAAAGTGCCAAATGACATTGTTTGCTTCGGCTAAAACCGAGCTAAAAGCATGACAAAATAAGGAACTAGAATTGTTTTCATCTAAGACATAAAGATCTCCTCTTGTGATCCCCTTGCCGATGATCCTTTCACTCTTAATATCCTGAAAAAGTACATCATTAGGGCCAAAAATAACATTGCAATCTAAATCCTTAGCAATACGTTTAACGGATATAAGATTAGAAGTGAAACTCGGCATATAAAGGGCTTGAGAATCCTTATCAAACAATTTCAAATCTCCTAACCCTTCTATAGGTATCTTACTCCCATTAGCAATTATGACATTACCTAAAACCGGTCTAATGTTACTAATCAAGTCACGGTTGCTAATCATATGGTGAGAAGCTCCAGAGTCTATTATGATCGGTTTAAAGGTTCTATTGTCTCTGTGTTGAGCACTAAGGGAGTAAGCATTAAGAGAGTAGGGATTATGGATGATACCGTTGCCCTTAAGGGCCTTTATGAGAGCTTCCAAGTCGGATCTCCTCAAAAATTCATCGGTGTAAGGCACCATGGCCGTGGACTCCTCATCCTTGTCTTTACCGGTTTGGTGAGAGCTACTTGTGCTTGCTTTGCTCGCGGTGTCATCACTTGAGAAGTGAGCTCTTGCTTCCTTGAACTTGGCCGGTTTGAGATGAGGTTGGAGGATCCAACACTTGTCCTTTGAGTGACCCCTCTTCTTGCAATGGTCACAAATCATGGACCTCCTTTCATCATAGGGTTTAGCCGAGGGCTTGCTTGTGTTGGTGGTTGGAGGCTTGTAGGCAACCTTGTTGGTGGTGACTAGCTCCTTCTTATGGTCAAAGAGCTCAATAGATCCTTGCTCCTTTTGGAGTTGAGAGCATATCTCATCAAGGTTTGGAAGAGTCTAGGCTCTAAGGAGATGCTTGGTGAGATCTTTGTAGCTTGGATTGAGAGTGAGCAAGAGTCCAAAGACTATGTCTTCTTCTCTTCTCTTGTTAAGGATCTTAGCATCCACCGTGAATGGTGTAAGCATTTCTAGCTCGACCCAAAGGGATCTAAAGACTCCAAAGTGTTTAGTGAACTCGGTATCTTCTTGATAGAGTTCATTGATGGCCTTCTTGACTTCAAAGACACGGCTTAAGTTTGAGACATTGCCGTATACGGTTTGGAGAGTATCCCATAGGTCTTTGGCACTCTCACAATACGAGTAAGCTTCAAGGATGGAGGGCTCAAGGGAGGATTGAATCACACCGAGAACCTTTTGGTCTTCTTGAAAGCGCTTCATGAGGTCGGAGTCAACATCCTCCCCTTCTAAGTCGACCTCGGTTGGGAGCTCTTGCTTCTTGAGGATATGACCGAATAGGCCTTTTCCACATAGAGCCGTCTTCATGGTCCTAGCCCATAGCAAGTAGTTTATCCCTTTGAGGGTCACCGGACATAGGATCTTCCTAGATTCCTTGTCTTCCATGGTTGATATTTGTAGTGAAATGGTTTGGTCTTTGAGATCTAGCTTTGTAAAGCTTAGATCTTTGAGGAAGGACCGAAGATTTGAGAAGATAAAAGCTTGGCCGAGAGTTTGAGTATCGCCGAGAACAAAGTCAATGAAAAGAAGAGATTTGAAAGAGATTAGAGTATAATAGCGGAAGAGATTTAAGGTCTCAAGAGCTTAAAGCTCTGATACCATGTAAGAATTTAAGAGATTGAGAGTAATTGAGATTTAGGAGAGGTTTGGTTTCAAATGTTCTTCATGTTCTTGAAGAACATAAAGAGACATTAGAGAGAGAATATAGATAATAGATTTTCATTTCATAAGTTGTGTTAAAGTGAAATTACACAAGGAGATAACATATATCAAACAAGGGACAAGAAGGAGACTTTTCCAACGGCTAGAATTCAAACAACCAAAAAGGGGACCACTCCTTTGTCCTTTGGTCCATAGCTCTAACGGCTCTTTAGTTGGTTGATATAGTCGACTACATGAATTGACTACATTGTGATGAGTCTTCCTTGAGATATAGTTGACTACATTAATCAACTACATTGCGATGTAGTCGACTATGTGTATTAACTACCTTGGTATAGTCACTTCAATAATAAGTTCGTCAATCTAGTACAAAGCTCATTGAGACACTTATAAGCACTCATGTTGCATGAAACTTTGTTTAGATTCCTAGCAACCACGTTATTAGATGTTTCATAAGTTCGTCAAACTTATACAAAGCTCATTGAGAAACTTATAAGCACTCATGTTGCATGAAACTTGGTTTAGAGTCCTAGCAACGCGTTGTTAGATGTTTCATAAGTTCGTCAATTTTGTAAAAAGCTCATTGAGACACTTATAAGCACTCATGTTGCATGAAATTTGGTTTAGTGTCCTAGCAACCACGTTGTTAGATGTTTCAAAAGTTCGTCAATCTAGTACAAAGCTCATTGAGACACTTATAAGCACTCATGTTGCATGAAACTTGGTTTAGAGTCCTAGAAACGCGTTGTTAGGTGTTTCATAACTTTGTCAAACTTGTACAAAGATCATTGAGCACTTATAAGCACTCATGTTGCACGAAACTTGGTTTAGAGTCCTAGCAACGCGTTGTTAGATGTTTCATAAGTTCGTCAAACTTGTACAAAGCTCATTGAGCCACATATAAGCACTCATGTTGCATGAAACTTGGTTTAGATTCCTAGCAACCACGTTGTTAGATGTTTCATAAGTTCGTCAATCTAGTACAAAGCTCATTGAGGCACTTATAATCACTCATGTTGCATGAAACTTGGTTTAGAGTCCTAGAAACGCGTTGTTAGTTGTTTCATAAGTTTTTCAAACTTTTACAAAGCTCATTGAGCCACTTATAAGAACTCATGTTGCATGAAACTTGGTTTAGAGTCTTAGAAACGCGATGTTAGATGTTTCATAAGTTCGTCAAACTTGTACAAAGCTCATTGAGCCACTTATAAGCACTCATGTTGCATGAAACTTGGTTTAGAGTCCTATCAACCACGTTGTTAGATGTTTCATAAGTTTGTCACACTAGTACAAAGCTCATTAAGCCACTTATAAGCACTCATGTTGCATGAAACTTGGTTTAGAGTCCTAGCAACCACGTTGTTAGATGTTTCATAAGTTCGTCAATCTAGTACAAAGCTCATTGAGGCACTTATAATCACTCATGTTGCATGAAACTTGGTTTAGAGTCCTAGAAACGCGTTGTTAGTTGTTTCATAAGTTTTTCAAACTTTTACAAAGCTCATTGAGCCACTTATAAGAACTCATGTTGCATGAAACTTGGTTTAGAGTCTTAGAAACCGCGATGTTAGATGTTTCATAAGTTCGTCAAACTAGTACAAAGCTCATTGAGCCACTTATAAGCACTCATGTTGCATGAAACTTGGTTTAGAGTCCTATCAACCACGTTGTTAGATGTTTCATAAGTTTGTCAAACTAGTACAAAGCTCATTGAGCCACTTATAAGCACTCATGTTGCATGAAACTTGGTTTAGAGTCCTAGCAACCACGTTGTCAGATGTTTCATAAGTTCGTAAATCTAGTACAAAGCTCATTGAGACACTTATAAGCAATCATGTTGCATGAAACTTGGTTTAGAGTCCTAGAAACACGTTGTTAGATGTTTCATAAGTTCGTCAAACTAGAACAAAGCTCATTGAGCCACTTATAAGCACTCATGTTGCATGAAACTTGGTTTAGAGTCCTAGCAATCACGTTGTTAGATGTTTCATAAGTTCGTCAATCTAGTACGAAGCTCATTAAGACACTTATAAGCACTCATGTTGCATTAAACTTGGTTTAGAGTCCTAGCAACCACGTTGTTAGATGTTTCATAAGTTCGTAAAACTTGTACAAAGCTCATTGAGACACTTATAAGCACTCATGTTGAATGAAACTTCGTTTAGAGCCCTAGAAACGCGTTATTAGATGTTTCATAAGTTCGTCAAACTTGTACAAAGCTCATTGAGACACTTATAAGCACTCATGTTGCATGAAACTTGGTTTAGAGTCCTAGCAACGCGTTGTTACATGTTTCATAAGTTCGTCAATCTTGTACAAAGCTCATTGAGACACTTATAAGCACTCTTGTTGCATGAAACTTGGTTTAGAGTCCTAAAAACGCATTGTTAGATGTTTCATAAGTTCGTCAAACTAGTACAAAGCTCATTGAGCCACTTATAAGCACTCACGTTGCATGAAATTTGGTTTAGAGTCCTAGAAACTGCGATGTTAGATGTTTCATAAGTTCGTCAAACTAGTACAAAGCTCATTGAGCCACTTATAAGCACTCATGTTGCATGAAACTTGGTTTAGAGTCCTAGCAACCACGTTGTTAGATGTTTCTTAAGTTCGTCAATCTAGTACAAAGCTCATTGAGACATTTATAAGCAATCATGGTGCATGAAACTTGATTTAGAGTCCTAGAAACCGCGTTGTTAGATGTTTCATAAGTTCGTCAAACTAGTACAAAGCTCATTGAGCCACTTATAAGCACTCATGTTGCATGAAACTTGGTTTAGAGTCCTAGCAACCACGTTGTTAGATGTTTCATAAGTTCGTAAAACTTGTACAAACCTCATTGAGACACTTATAAGCACTCATGTTGCATGAAACTTGGTTTAAAGTCCTAGAAACGCATTGTTAGATGTTTCATAAGTTCGTCAAACTAGTAAAAAGCTCATTGAGCCACTTATAAGCACTTATGTTGCATGAAACTTGGTTTAGAGTCCTAGCAATCATGTTGTTAGATGTTTCATAAGTTCGTCAATCTAGTACGAAGCTCATTAAGACACTTATAAGCACTCATGTTGCATTAAACTTGGTTTAGAGTCCTAGCAACCACGTTGTTAGATGTTTCATAAGTTCGTAAAACTTGTACAAAGCTCATTGAGACACTTATAAGCACTCATGTTGCATGAAACCTGGTTTAGAGTCCTAGCAACGCGTTGTTAGATGTTTCATAAGTTCGTCAAACTTGTAGAAAGCTCATTGAGACACTTATAAGCACTCATGTTGCATGAAACTTGGTTTAGAGTCCTAGCAACCACGTTGTTAGATGTTTCATAAGTTCGCAATCTAGTACAAAGCTCATTGAGACACTTATAAGCCCTGATGTTGCATGAAACTTGGTTTAGAGTCCTAGCAACCACGTTGTTAGATGTTTCATAAGTTCGTCAATCTAGTACAAAGCTCATTGAGACACTTATAAGCACTCATGTTGCATGAAACTTGGTTTAGAGTCCTAGCAACCACGTTGTTAGATGTTTCATAAGTTCGCCAATCTAGTACAAAGATCATTGAGACACTTATAAGCCCTGATGTTGCATGAAACTTGGTTTAGAGTCCTAGCAACCACGTTGTTAGATGTTTCATAAGTTCGTCAAACTTGTACAAAGCTCATTGAGACACTTATAAGCACTCATGTTGCATGAAACTTGGTTTAGAGTCCTAGAAACGCATTGTTCGATGTTTCATAAGTTCGTCAAACTAGTACAAAGCTCATTGAGCCACTTATAAGCACTTATGTTGCATGAAACTTGGTTTAGAATCCTAGCAATCACGTTGTTAGATGTTTCATAAGTTCGTCAATCTAGTACGAAGCTCATTAAGACACTTATAAGCACTCATGTTGCATGAAACTTGGTTTAGAGTCCTAGCAACCACGTTGTTAGATGTTTCATAAGTTCGTAAAACTTGTACAAAGCTCATTGAGACACTTATAAGCACTCATGTTGCATGAAACTTGGTTTAGAGTCCTTGCAACGCGTTGTTAGATGTTTCATAAGTTCGTCAAACTTGTAGAAAGCTCATTGAGACACTTATAAGAACTCATGTTGCATGAAACTTGGTTTAGAGTCCTAGCAACCACGTTGTTAGATGTTTCATAAGTTCGCGATCTAGTACAAAGCTCATTGAGAAACTTATAAGCCCATATGTTGCATGAAACTGTGTTTAGAGTCCTAGCAACCACGTTGTTAGATGTTTCATAAGTTCGTAAAACTTGTACAAAGCTCATTGAGACACTTATAAGCACTCATGTTGAATGAAACTTCGTTTAGAGCCCTAGAAACGCGTTATTAGATGTTTCATAAGTTCGTCAAACTTGTACAAAGCTCATTGAGACACTTATAAGCACGCATGTTGCATGAAACTTGGTTTAGAGTCCTAGCAACGCGTTGTTACATGTTTCATAAGTTCGTCAATCTTGTACAAAGCTCATTGAGACACTTATAAGCACTCTTGTTGCATGAAACTTGGTTTAGAGTCCTAAAAACGCATTGTTAGATGTTTCATAAGTTCGTCAAACTAGTACAAAGCTCATTGAGCCACTTATAAGCACTCAAGTTGCATGAAATTTGGTTTAGAGTCCTAGAAACTGCGATGTTAGATGTTTCATAAGTTCGTCAAACTAGTACAAAGCTCATTGAGCCACTTATAAGCACTCATGTTGCATGAAACTTGGTTTAGAGTTCTAGCAACCACGTTGTTAGATGTTTCATAAGTTCGTCAATCTAGTACAACGCTCATTGAGACATTTATAAGCAATCATGGTGCATGAAACTTGATTTAGAGTCCTAGAAACCGCGTTGTTAGATGTTTCATAAGTTCTTCAAACTAGTACAAAGCTCATTGAACCACTTATAAGCACTCATGTTGCATGAAACTTGGTTTAGAGTCCTAGAAACCGCGTTGTTAGATGTTTCATAAGTTCGTCAAACTAGTACAAAGCTCATTGAGCCACTTATAAGCACTCATGTTGCATGAAACTTGGTTTAGAGTCCTAGCAACCACGTTGTTAGATGTTTCATAAGTTCGCCAATCTAGTACAAAGCTCATTGAGACACTTATAAGCCCTGATGTTGCATGAAACTTGGTTTAGAGTCCTAGCAACCACGTTGTTAGATGTTTCATAAGTTCGTCAATCTAGTACAAAGCTCATTGAGACACTTATAAGCACTCATGTTGCATGAAACTTGGTTTAGATTCCTAGCAACCACGTTGTTAGATGTTTCATAAGTTCGCCAATCTAGTACAAAGCTCATTGAGACACTTATAAGCCCTGATGTTGCATGAAACTTGGTTTAGAGTCCTAGAAACCGCGTTGTTAGATGTTTCATAAGTTCGTCAAACTAGTACAAAGCTCATTTAGCCGCTTATAAGCACTCATGTTGCATGAAACTTGGTTTAGAGTCCTAGAAACCGCGTTGTTAGATGTTTCATAAGTTCGTCAAACTAGTAGAAAACTCATTGAGCCACTTATAAGCACTCATGTTGCATGAAACTTGGTTTAGAGTCCTAGCAACCACGTTGTTAGATGTTTCATAAGTTTGCCAATCTAGTACAAAGCTCATTGAGACACTTATAAGCCCTTATATTGCATGAAACTTTGTTTAGATTCCTAGCAACCACGTTGTTAGATGTTTCATAAGTTCGTCAATCTAGTACAAAGCTCATTGAGACACTTATAAGCACTCATGTTGCATGAAACTTGGTTTAGAGTCCTAGCAACTACGTTGTTAGATGTTTCATAAGTTCGCCAATCTAGTACAAAGCTCATTGAGACACTTATAAGCCATGATGTTACATGAAACTTGGTTTAAAGTCCTAGCAACCACGTTGTTAGATGTTTCATAAGTTCGTCAAACTTGTACAAAGCTCATTGGGACACTTATAAGCACTCATGTTGCATGAAACTTGGTTTAGAGTCCTAGAAACGCGTTGTTAGATGTTTCATAAGTTCGTCAATCTAGTACAAAGCTCATTGAGACACTTATAAGCACTCATGTCGCATGAAACTTGGTTTAGAGTCCTAGAAACGCGTTGTTAGTTGTTTCATAAGTTTATCAAACTTGTACAAAGCTCATTGAGACACTTATAAGAACTCATGTTGCATGAAACTTGGTTTAGAGTTCTAGCAACCACGTTGTTAGATGTTTCATAAGTTCGTCAAACTAGTACAAAGCCCATTGAGACACTTATAAGCACTCATGTTGCATGAAACTTGGTTTAGAGTCCTCGCAACCAGGTTGTTAGATGTTTCATAAGTTCGTCAATCTAGTACAAAGCTCATTGAGCCACTTATAAGCACTCATGTTGCATGAAACTTGGTTTAGAGTCCTAGCAACCACGTTGTTAGATGTTTCATAAGTTCGTCAATCTAGTACAAAGCTCATTGAGACACTTATAAGCACTCATGTTGCATGAAACTTGGTTTAGAGTCCTAGAAACCACGTTGTTAGATGTTTCATAAGTTCGTCAAACTAGTACAAAGCTCATTGAGCCACTTATAAGCACTCATGTTGCATGAAACTTGGATTAGAGTCCTAGCAACCACGTTGTTAGATGTTTCATAAGTTTGTCAAACTAGTACAAAGCTCATTGAGCCACTTATAAGCACTCATGTTGCATGAAACTTGGTTTAGAGTCCTAGCAACCACGTTGTTAGATGTTTCATAAGTTCGTCAATCTAGTACAAAGCTCATTGAGACACTTATAAGCACTCATGTTGCATGAAACTTGGTTTAGAGTCCTAGAAACCGCGTTGTTAGATGTTTCATAAGTTCGTCAAACTAGTACAAAGCTCATTGAGCCGCTTATAAGCACTCATGTTGCATGAAACTTGGTTTAGAGTCCTAGAAACCGCGTTGTTAGATGTTTCATAAGTTCGTCAAACTAGTACAAAACTCATTGAGCCACTTATAAGCACTCATGTTGCATGAAACTTGGTTTAGAGTCCTAGCAACCACGTTGTTAGATGTTTCATAAGTTCGTCAATCTAGTACAAAGCTCATTGAGACACTTATAAGCACTCATGTTGCATGAAACTTCGTTTAGAGTCCTAGAAACCGCATTGTTAGATGTTTCATAAGTTCGTCAAACTAGTACAAAGCTCATTGAGCCACTTATAAGCACTCATGTTGCATGAAACTTGGTTTAGAGTCCTAGCAACCACGTTGTTAGATGTTTCATAAGTTCGCAATCTAGTACAAAGCTCATTGAGACACTTATAAGCCCTGATGTTGCATGAAACTTGGTTTAGAGTCCTAGCAACCACGTTGTTAGATGTTTCATAAGTTCGTCAATCTAGTACAAAGCTCATTGAGACACTTATAAGCACTCATGATGCATGAAACTTGGTTTAGAGTCCTAGAAACCGCGTTGTTAGATGTTTCATAAGTTCGTCAAACTAGTACAAAGCTCATTGAGCCGCTTATAAGCACTCATGTTGCATGAAACTTGGTTTAGAGTCCTAGCAACCACGTTGTTAGATGTTTCATAAGTTCGTCAAACTTGTACAAAGCTCATTGAGACACTTATAAGCACTCATGTTGCATGAAACTTGGTTTAGAGTCCTAGAAACGCATTGTTAGATGTTTCATAAGTTCGTCAATCTAGTACGAAGCTCATTAAGACACTTATAAGCACATATGTTGCATGAAACTTGGTTTAGAGTCCTAGCAACCCCGTTGTTAGATGTTTCATAAGTTCGTAAAACTTGTACAAAGCTCATTGAGACACTTATAAGCACTCATGTTGCATGAAACTTGGTTTAGAGTCCTAGCAACCACGTTGTTAGATGTTTCATAAGTTCGTAAAACTTGTACAAAGCTCATTGAGACACTTATAAGCACTCATGTTGCATGAAACTTGGTTTAGAGTCCTAGCAACCACGTTGTTAGATGTTTCATAAGTTCGTCAAACTTGTAGAAAGCTCATTGAGAAACTTATAAACACTCATGTTGCATGAAACTTGGTTTAGAGTCCTAGCAACCACGTTGTTAGATGTTTCATAAGTTCGCTAATCTAGTACAAAGCTAATTGAGACACTTATAAGCCCTGATGTTGCATGAAACTTGGTTTAGAGTCCTAGGAACAACGTTGTTAGATGTTTCATAAGTTCGTCAAACTTGTACAAAGCTCATTGAGACACTTATAAGCACTCATGTTGCATGAAACTTGGTTTAGAGTCCTAGAAACGCGTTGTTAGATGTTTCATAAGATCGTCAAACTTGTACAAAGTTCATTGAGACACTTATATGCATTGATGTTGCATGAAACTTGGTTTAAAGTCCTAGAAACGCGTTGTTAGATGTTTCATAAGTTCGTCAAACTAGTACAAAGCTCATTGAGCCACTTATAAGCACTCATGTTGCATGAAACTTGGTTTAGAGTCCTAACAATCACGTTGTTAGATGTTTCATAAGTTCGTCAATCTAGTACGAAGCTCATTAAGACACGTATAAGCACTATGATACCACATGATACGAACGCCCTTGAGTGATCTGCTCTCCAAACGAGGCTGAACTACGCGGGTGAAAGATGGGAAGGGTATGTTATGATAGTGGTGGAACTAGGCGGATGGAACAACGGTGGTGGATGGAAAAAGAAGCAATGTGGGTAGCGGATACTTGGTAAGCGATGATGGAGCTTAACAAGTGATAGAAGTTCTCTCCAAAGGCGGCTGCGCAAGGAGAAGAACAGATCTCTTCACAAGATCAGAGAGAGCGAAACCTTTGGTAAAGTGTTTGTATTAAAAAGTTTGCTAAAGAGAAAGTGTTGCGACGTGAAGCTTATAAAGGGTTAGCACAAGTCGCTTCCTTTAGGGCTTCACGCGTTTAAGAGAAAAGGAAAGTGCTAAAGAAGAGAAAAGGAAATTGCAAAACAAAAAGGAAATTGCACAACAAAAAGGAAATTGCACATAACATTATGCGCGGATAAAAGCAAGTAGCGTGAAGTGCCTTGCTTAACACACTCTTCAAGCTATGGTTACTAATGGACGATGTAGTGTTCTTCTTGGCATCGTTAAAACCCAGTGGGAAAGAGTACCAAGCGAGACAATTAGTCCGCTTAGCTCCCATAGCTTGGCCTTCTTAAGTAACCGTGTTGAATACGTTGAAGTAGCTCTTTGTTGCGGCTCCTCCAAGCTTTTCTTCCTTAATCATCGTGTGAGCTTCTCTTGATAGCTCCTTAGCTCTTTACCTCGTGATAACTCATTCTGGTATGTTTGGCATCTCCTCGGCATTTGATGTTCGGGTGTTCGGCATTTTCTCGGTTTCGGATGGTCGGGTGCTCGGCATTTTCTCAGTTTCGGATGGTCGGGCGCCCGGTAAGTTGTGATCGGGTGATCGAGTGCCCGATATTGGCTCGTACTCGGTTTCCTCGTCCGATGGCTCGGTTACGATCGCATCACTTATAAGCACTCATGTTGCATGAAACTTGGTTTAGAGTCCTAAAAAAGCAGTGTTAGATGTTTCATAAGTTCGTCAAACTAGTACAAAACTCATTGAGACACTTATAAGCACTCATGTTGCATGAAACTTGGTTTAGAGTCCTAGCAACACGTTGTTAGATGTTTCATAAGTTCTTCAAACTAGTACAAAGCTCATCGAGCCACTTATAAGCACTCATGTTGCATGAAACTTGGTTTAGAATCCTAGAAACCGCGTTGTTAGATGTTTCATAAGTTCGTCAAAATAGTACAAAGCTCATTGAGCCACTTATAAGCACTCATGTTGCATGAAACTTGGTTTAGATTCCTAGAAACCGCGTTGTTAGATGTTTCATAAGTTCGTCAAACTAGTACAAAGCTCATTGAGCCACTTATAAGCACTCATGTTGCATGAAACTTGGTTTAGATTCCTAGCAACCACGTTGTTAGATGTTTCATAAGTTCGTCAAACTTGTACAAAGCTCATTGAGACACTTATAAGCACTCATGTTGCATGAAACTTGGTTTAAAGTCCTAGCAACGCGTTGTTAGATGTTTCATAAGTTCGTCAATCTTGTACAAATCTCATTGAGACACTTATAAGCACTCATGTTGCATGAAACTTGGTTTAGAGTCCTAGAAACCACGTTGTTAGATGTTTCATAAGTTCGTCAATCCAGTACAAAGCTCATTGAGACACTTATGAGCACTCATGTTGCATGAAACTTGGTTTAGAGTCCTAGAAACCCGTTGTTAGTTGTTTCATAAGCTTGTCAAACTTGTACAAAGCTCATTGAGCCACTTATAAGCACTCATGTTGCACGAAACTTGGTTTAGAGTCCTAGCAACGCGTTGTTAGATGTTTCATAAGTTCGTCAAACTAGTACAAAGCTCATTGAGCCACTTATAAGCCCTCATGTTGTATGAAACTTGGTTTAGAGTCCTAGCAACCACGTTGTTAGATGTTTCATAAGTTCGTCAATCTAGTACAAAGCGCATTGAGACACTTATAAGCACTCATGTTGCATGAAACTTGGTTTAGAGTCCTAGAAACCCGTTGTTAGTTGTTTCATAAGTTTGTCAAACTTGTACAAAGCTCATTGAGCCATTTATAAGCACTCATGTTGCACGAAACTTGGTTTAGAGTCCTAGCAACGCGTTGTTAGGTGTTTCATAAGTTCGTCAATCTAGTACAAAGCTCATTGAGACACTTATAAGCACTCAGGTTGCAAGAAACTTGGTTTAGAGTCCTAGCAACCACGTTGTTAGATGTTTCATAAGTTCGTCAGACTAGTACAAAGCTCATTGAGACACTTATAAGCACTCTTGTTGCATGAAAATTGGTTTAGAGTCCTAGAAACGCGTTGTTAGATGTTTCATAAGTTCGTAAATCTAGTACAAAGCTCATTGAGACACTTATAAGCACTCATGTCGCATGAAAGTTGGTTTAGAGTCCTAGAAACGCGTTGTTAGTTGTTTCATAAGTTTATCAAACTTGTACAAAGCTCATTGAGACACTTATAAGCACTCATGTTGCATGAAACTTGGTTTAGAGTTCTAGCAACCACGTTGTTAGATGTTTCATAAGTTCGTCAAACTAGTACAAAGCTCATTGAGCCACTTTTAAGCACTCATGTTGCATGAAACTTGGTTTAGAGTCCTAGAAACGCGTTGTTAGATCTTTCATAAGTTCGTCAAAGTTGTACAAAGCTCATTGAGACACTTATAAGCACTCATGTGGCATGAAACTTTGTTTAGAGTCCTAGAAAAGGGTTGTTAGTTGTTTCATAAGTTCGTCAATCTAGTACAAAGCTCATTGAAACACTTATAAGCACTCATGTTGCATGAAACTTGGTTTAGAGTCCTAGCAACCACGTTGTTAGATGTTTCATAAGTTCGTCAAACTTATACAAAGCTCATTGAGACACTTATAAGCACTCATCTTGCATGAAACTTGGTTTCGAGTCCTAGCAACACGTTGTTAGATGTTTCATAAGTTCGTCAATCTTGTACAAAGCCCATTGAGACACTTATAGGCACTTATGTTGCATGAATCTTGGTTTAGTGTCCTAGAAGCGCGTTGTTAGTTGTTTCATAAGTTTGTCAAACTTTTACAAAGCTTATTGAGAAACTTATAAGCACTCATGTTGCATGAAACTTGGTTTAGAGTTCTAGCAACCACGTTGTTAGATGTTTTATAAGTTCGTCAATCTAGTCTAAAGCTCATTGAGACACTTATAATCACTCATGTTGCATGGAACTTTGTTTAGAGTCCGAGCAACGTGTTTTTAGATGTTTCATAAGTTCGTCTATCTTGTACAAAGCTCATTGAGACACTTATAAGCACTCATGTTGCATGAAACTTGGTTTAGAGTCCTAGCAACCACGTTGTTAGATGTTTCATAAGTTCGCCAATCTAGTACAAAGCTCATTGAGACACTTATAAGCCATGATGTTGCATGAAACTTGGTTTAGAGTCCTAGCAACAACGTTGTTAGATGTTTCATAAGTTCGTCAAACTTGTACAAAGCTCATTGAGACACTTATAAGCACTCATGTTGCATGAAACTTGGTTTAGAGTCCTAGCAACGCTTTGTTAGATAAGTTTCATCAAGTTCGTACAAAGCTCATTGAGACACTTATAAGCACTCATGTTGCATGAAACTTGGTTTAGAGTCCTAGCAACCACTTTGTTAGATGTTTCATAAGTTCGTCAAACTAGTACAAAGCTCATTGAGACACTTATAAGCACTCATGTTGCATGAAACTTGGTTTAGAGTCCAAGCAACCAGGTTGTTAGATGTTTCATAAGTTCGTCAATCTAGTACAAAGCTCATTGAGCCACTTATAAGCACTCATGTTGCATGAAAATTGGTTTAGAGTCCTAGAAACGCGTTGTTAGATCTTCCATAAGTTCATCAAACTTGTACAAAGCTCATTGAGACACTTATAAGCACTCATGTGGCATGAAACTTTGTTTAGAGTCCTAGAAACGCGTTGTTAGTTGTTTCATTTAGAGTTCGTCAATCTAGAACAAAGCGCGTTGTTATTGTTGACACTTATAAGCACTCATGTTGCATGAAACTTGGTTTAGAGTCCTAGCAACCAAGTTGTTAGATGTTTCATAAGTTCGTCAAACTTATACAAAGCTCACTGAGACACTTATAAGCACTCATGTTGCATGCAACTTGGTTTAGAGTCCTAGCAACGCGTTGTTAGATGTTTCATAAGTTCGTCAATCTTGTACAAAGCTCATAGAGACACTTATAAGCACTTATGTTGCATGAAAATTGGTTTAGTGTCCTAGAAACGCGTTGTTAGTTGTTTCATAAGTTTGTCAAAGTTTTACAAAGCTTATTGAGACACTTATAAGCACTCATGTTGCATGAAACTTGGTTTAGAGTTCTAGCAACCACGTTGTTAGATGTTTCATAAGTTCGTCAATCTAGTCTAAAGCTCATTGAGACACTTATAATCACTCATGTTGCATGAAACTTGGTTTAGAGTCCGAGACACGCGTTTTTAGATGTTTCATAAGTTCGTCAATCTTGTACAAAGTTCATTGAGACATTTATAAGCACTCATGTTGCATGAAACTTGGTTTAGAGTCCTAGCAACCACGTTGTTAGATGTTTCATAAGTTCGCCAATCTAGTACAAAGCTCATTGAGACACTTATAAGCATTGATGTTGCATGAAACTTGGTTTAGAGTCCTAGCAACAACGTTGTTAGATGTTTCATAAGTTCGTCAAACTTGTACAAAGTTTATTGAGACACTTATAAGCACTCATGTTGCATGAAACTTGGTTTAGAGTCCTAGCAACGCGTTGTTAGATGTTTCATAAGTTCGTCAATCTTGTACAAAGCTCATTGAGACACTTATAAGCACTCATGTTGCATGAAACTTGGTTTAGAGTCCTAGCAACCACGTTGTTAGATGTTTCATAAGCTGGTCAATCTAGTACAAAGCTCATTGAGACACTTATAAGCCCTCATGTTGCATGAAACTTGGTTTAGAGGGCTAGAAACGCGTTGTTAGTTGTTTCATAAATTTGTCAAACTTGTACAAAGCTCAATGAGCCACTTATAAGCACTCATGTTGCACGAAACTTAGTTTAGAGTCCTAGCAACCACGTTGTTTGATGTTTCATAAGTTCGTCAATCTAGTACAAAGCTCATTGAGACACTTATAATCACTCATGTTGCATGAAACTTGGTTTAGAGTCCTAGCAACCACGTTGTTTGATGTTTCATAAGTTCGTCAATCTAGTACAAAGCTCATTGAGACACTTATAATAACTCATGTTGCATGAAACTTTGTTTAGAGTCCTAGCAACCACGTTTTTAGATGTTTCATAAGTTCGTCAAACTTATACAAAGCACATTGAGACACTTATAAGCACTCATGTTGCATGAAACTTGGTTTAGAGTCCTAGAAACCGCGTTGTTAGATGTTTCATAAGTTCGTCAATCTAGTACAAATCTCATTGAGACACTTATAAGCACTCATGTTGCATTAAACTTGGTTTAGAGTCCTAGAAACGCGTTGTTAGGTGTTTCATAAGTTTGTCAAACTTGTACAAAGATCAATGAGCACTTATAAGCACTCATGTTGCACGAAACTTGGTTTAGAGTCCTAGCAACGCGTTGTTAGATTTTTCATAAGTTCGTCAAACTTGTACAAAGCTCATTGAGCCACTTATAAGCACTCATGTTGCATGAAACTTGGTTTAGAGTCCTAGCAACAACGTTGTTAGATGTTTCATAACTTCGTCAATCTAGTACAAAGCTCATTGAGACACTTATAAGCACTCATGTTGCATGAAACTTGGATTAGAGTGCTAGAAACGCGTTGTTAGTTGTTTCATAAGTTTGTCAAACTTGTACAAAGCTCATTGAGCCACTTATAAGCACTCATGTTGCACGAAACTTGGTTTAGAGTCCTAGCAACGCGTTGTTAGATGTTTCATAAGTTCGTCAAACTTGTACAAAGCTCATTTAGCCACTCATGTTGCATGAAACTTGGTTTAGAGTCCTAGCTAACACGTTGTTAGATGTTTCATAAGTTCGCCAGTCTAGTACAAAGCTCATTGAGACACTTATAATTAATCACTCATGTTGCATGAAACTTGGTTTAGAGTCCTAGAAACGCGTTGTTAGTTGTTTCATAAGTTCGTAAAACTTGTACAAAGCTCATCGAGACACTTATAAGCACTCATGTTGAATGAAACTTTGTTCAGAGTCCTAGAAACGCGTTATTAGATGTTTCATAACTTTGTCAAACTAGTAGAAAGCTCATTGAGACACTTATAAGCACTCATGTTGCATGAAACTTGGTTTAGAGTCCTAGAAACACATTGTTAGATGTTTCATAAGTTCGTCAAACTAGTACAAAGCTCATTGAGACACTTATAAGCACTCATGTTTCATGAAACTTGGTTTAGAGTCCTAGCTAACACGTTGTTAGATGTTTCATAAGTTCGCCAGTCTAGTACAAAGCTCATTGAGCCACTTATAAGCACTCATGTTGCATGAAACTTGGTTTAGAGTCCTAGAAATTGCGTTGTTAGATGTTTCATAAGTTCGTCAATCTAGTACAAATCTCATTTAGACACTTATAAGCACTCATGTTGCATGAAACTTGGTTTAGAGTCCTAGAAACGCGTTGTTAGTTGTTTCATAAGTTTGTCAAACTTGTACAAAGCTCATTGAGACACTTATAAGCACTCATGTTGCATGAAACTTTGTTTAGAGTCCTAGCAACCACGTTGTTAGATGTTTCATAAATTGGTCAAACTAGTACAAAGCTCATTGAGACACTTATAAGCACTCGTGTTGCATGAAACTTGGTTTAGAGTCCTAGCAACCACGTTGTTAGATGTTTCATATGTTCGTCAATCTAGTACAAAGCTCATTGATCCACTTTTAAGCACTCATGTTACATGAAACTTGGTTTAGAGTCCTAGAAACGCGTTGTTAGATCTTTCATAAGTTCGTCAAACTTGTACAAAGCTCATTGAGACACTTAGAAGCACTCATGTTGCATAAAACTTGGTTTAGAGTTCTAGCAACACGTTGTTAGATGTTTCATAAGTTCGTCAAACTAGTACAAAGCTCATTGAGCAACTTATAAGCACTCATGCTGATTGAAACTTGGTGTAGAGTCCTAGAAACGCGTTGTTAGATGTTTCATAAGTTCGTCAAAATTGTACAAAGCTCATTGAGACACTTATAAGCACTCATGTTGAATAAAACTTGGTTTAGAGTCCTAGAAACGCGTTATTAGATGTTTCATAAATTCGTCAAACTAGTAGAAAGCTCATTGAGACACTTATAAGCACCCATGTTGCATGACACTTGGTTAGAGTCCTAGAAACGCATTGTTAGATGTTTCATAAGTTCGTCAAACTAGTACAAAGCTCATTGAGACACTTATAAGCACTCATGTTGCATGAAACTTGGTTTAGTGTCCTAAAAACGCATTGTTAGATGTTTCCTAAGTTTGTAAAACTAGTACAAAGCTCATTGAGACACTTATAAGCACTCATGTTGCATGAAAATTGGTTTAGAGTCCTAGAAACCGCGTTGTTAGATGTTTCATAAGTTCGTCAAACTAGTACAAAGCTCATTGAGCCACTTATAAGCACTCATGTTGCATGAAACTTGGTTTAGAGTCCTAGAAACCGCGTTGTTAGATGTTTCATAAGTTCGTCAAACTAGTACAAAGCTCATTGAGCCACTTATAAGCACTCATGTTGCATGAAACTTTGTTTAGAGTCCTAGAAACGCGTTGTTAGTTGTTTCATAAGTTCGTCAATCTAGTACAAAGCTCATTGAGACACTTATAAGCACTCATGTTGCATGAAACTTTGTTTAGAGTCCTAGCAACCACGTTGTTAGATGTTTCATAAGTTCGTCAAACTTATACAAAGCACATTGAGACACTTATAAGCACTCATTTTGCATGAAACTTGGTTTAGAGTCCTAGCAAATGCGTTGTTAGATGTTTCATAAGTTTGTCAATCTTGTACAAAGCTCATTGAGACACTTATAAGCACTCATGTTGCATGAAACTTGGTTTAGTGTCCTAGCAACCACGTTGTTAGATGTTTCAAAAGTTCGGCAATCTAGTACAAAGCTCATTGAGACACTTATAAGCACTCATGTTGCATGAAACTTGGTTTAGAGTCCTAGAAACGCGTTGTTAGGTGTTTCATAAGTTTGTCAAACTTGTACAAATATCATTGAGCACTTATAAGCACTCATGTTGCACGAAACTCGGTTTAGAGTCCTAGCAACGCGTTGTTAGATGTTTCATTAGTTCGTCAAACTTGTACAAAGCTCATTGAGCCACTTATAAGCACTTATGTTGCATGAAACTTGGTTTAGAGTCCTAGCAACCACGTTGTTAGATGTTTCATAAGTTCGTCAATCTAGTACAAAGCTCATTGAGACACTTATAAGCACTCATGTTGCATGAAACTTGGTTTAGAGTGCTAGAAACGCGTTGTTAGTTGTTTCATAAGTTTGTCAAACTTGTACAAAGCTCATTGAGCCACTTATAAGCATTCATGTTGCACGAAACTTGGTTTAGAGTCCTAGCAACGCGTTGTTAGATGTTTCATAAGTTCGTCAAACTTGTACAAAGCTCATTGAGCCACTTATAAGCACTCATGTTGCATGAAAATTGGTTTAGAGTCCTAGAAACGCGTTGTTAGATGTTTCATAAGTTAGTCAATCTAGTACAAAGCTCATTGAGACACTTATAAGCACTCATGTCGCATGTAACTTGGTTTAGAGTCATAGAAACGCGTTGTTAGTTGTTTCATAAGTTTATCAAACTTGTACAAAGCTCTTTGAGACACTTATAAGCACTCATGTTGCATGGAACTTGGTTTAGAGTCCTAGCAACCACGTTGTTAGATGTTTCATAAACTCGTCAATCTAGTACAAAGCTCATTGAGACACTTATAAGCCCTCATGTTGCATGAAACTTGGTTTAGAGTCCTAGAAACGCGTTGTTAGTTGTTTCATAAGTTTGTCAAACTTGTACAAAGCTCATTGAGCCACTTATAAGCACTCATGTTGCACGAAACTTGGTTTAGAGTCCTAGCAACCACGTTGTTTGATGTTTCATAAGTTCGTCAATCTAGTACAAAGCTCATTGAGACACTTATAATCACTCATGTTGCATGAAACTTGGTTTAGAGTCCTAGCAACCACGTTGTTTTTGATGTTTCATAAGTTCGTCAATCTAGTACAAAGCTCATTGAGACACTTATAATAACTCATGTTGCATGAAACTTGGTTTAGAGTCCTAGAAACGCGTTGTTAGTTGTTTCATAAGTTCGTAAAACTTGTACAAAGCTCATTGAGACACTTATAAGCACTCATGTTGAATGAAACTTGGTTTAGAGTCCTAGAAACGCGTTATTAGATGTTTCATAACTTCGTCAAACTAGTAGAAAGCTCATTGAGACACTTATAAGCACTCATGTTGCATGAAACTTGGTTTAGAGTCCTAGAAACGCATTGTTAGATGTTTCATAAGTTCGTCAAACTAGTACAAAGCTCATTGAGACACTTATAAGCACTCATGTTGCATGAAACTTGGTTTAGAGTCCTAAAAACGCATTGTTAGATATTTCATAAGTTCGTAAAACTTGTACAAATCTCATTGAGACACTTATAAGCACTCATGTTGCATGAAACTTGGTTTAGTGTCCTAGAAACCGCGTTGTTAGATGTTTCATAAGTTCGTCAAATTAGTACAAAGCTCATTGAGCCACTTATAAGCACTCATGTTTCATGAAACTTGGTTTAGAGTCCTAGAAACCGCGTTGTTAGATGTTTCATAAGTTCGTCAAACTAGTACAAAGCTCATTGAGCCACTTATAAGCACTCATGTTGCATGAAACTTTGTTTAGAGTCCTAGAAACGCGTTGTTAGTTGTTTCATAAGTTCGTCAATCTAGTACAAAGCTCATTGAGACACTTATAAGCACTCATGTTGCATGAAACTTGGTTTAGAGTCCTAGAAACGCGTTGTTAGGTGTTTCATAAGTTTGTCAAACTTGTACAAATATCATTGAGCACTTATAAGCACTCATGTTGCACGAAACTTGGTTTAGAGTCCTAGCAACCCGTTGTTAGATGTTTCATAAGTTCGTCAATCTTGTACAAAGCTCATTGAGACACTTATAAGCACTCATGTTACATGGAACTTGGTTTAGAGTCCTAGCAACCACGTTGTTAGATGTTTCATAAGCTCGTCAATCTAGTACAAAGCTCATTGAGACACTTATAAGCCCTCATGTTGCATGAAACTTGGTTTAGAGTTCTAGAAACGCGTTGTTAGTTGTTTCATAAGTTTGTCAAACTTGTACAAAGCTCATTGAGCCACCTATAAACACTCATGTTGCACGAAACTTGGTTTAGAGTCCTAGCAACCACGTTGTTTGATGTTTCATAAGTTCATCAATCTAGTACAAAGCTCATTGAGACACTTATAATCACTCATGTTGCATGAAGCTTGGTTTAGAGTCCTAGCAACCACGTTGTTTGATGTTTCATAAGTTCGTCAATCTAGTACAAAGCTCATTGAGACACTTATAATTAATCACTCATGTCGCATGAAACTTGGTTTAGAGTCCTAGAAACGCGTTGTTAGTTGTTTCATAAGTTCGTAAAACTTGTACAAAGCTCATTGAGACACTTATAAGCACTCATGTTGAATGAAACTTGGTTTAGAGTCCTAGAAACGCGTTATTAGATGTTTCATAACTTCGTCAAACTAGTACAAAGCTCATTGAGAAACTTATAAGCACTCATGTTGCATGAAACTTGGTTTAGAGTCCTAAAAACGCATTGTTAGATATTTCATAAGTTCGTAAAACTAGTACAAATCTCATTGAGACACTTATAAGCACTCATGTTGCATGAAACTTGGTTTAGAGTCCTAGAAACCGCGTTGTTAGATGTTTCATAAGTTCGTCAAACTAGTACAAAGCTCATTGAGCCACTTATAAGCACTCATGTTTCATGAAACTTGGTTTAGAGTCCTAGAATTCGCGTTGTTAGATGTTTCAAAAGTTCGACAATCTAGTACAAAGCTCATTGAGACACTTATAAACACTCATGTTGCATGAAACTTGGTTTAGAGTCCTAGAAACGCGTTGTTAGGTGTTTCATAAGTTTGTCAAACTTGTACAAAGCTCATTGAGACACTTATAAGCACTCATGTTGTATGAAACTTGGTTTAGAGTTCTAGCGACCACGTTGTTAGATGTTTCATAAGTTCGTCAAACTAGTACAAAGCTCATTGAGACACTTATAAGCCCTCATGTTGCATGAAACTTTCTTTAGAGTCCTAGCAACCACGTTGTTAGATGTTTCATATGTTCGTCAATCTATTACAAAGCTCATTGATCCACTTATAAGCACTCATGTTACATGAAACTTGGTTTAGAGTCCTAGAAACGCGTTGTTAGATCTTTCATAAGTTCGTCAAACTTGTACAAAGCTCATTGAGACACTTATAAGCACTCATGTTGCATGAAACTTGGTTTAGAGTTCTAGCAACACGTTGTTAGATGTTTCATAAGTTCGTCAAACTAGTACAAAGCTCATTGAGCAACTTATAAGCACTCATGTTGATTGAAACTTGGTGTAGAGTCCTAGAAACGCGTTGTTAGATGTTTCATAAGTTCGTCAAACTCGTACAAAGCTCATTGAGACACTTATAAGCACTCATGTTGAATGAAACTTGGTTTAGAGTCCTAGAAACACATTATTAGATGTTTCATAAGTTCGTCAAACTAATAGAAAGCTCATTGAGACACTTATAAGCACTCATGTTGCATGACACTTGGTGTAGAGTCCTAGAAACGCATTGTTAGATGTTTCATAATTTCGTCAAACTAGTACAAAGCTCATTGAGACACTTATAAGCACTCATGTTGCATGAAACTTGGTTTAGAGTCCTAAAAACGCATTGTTAGATGTTTCCTAAGTTTGTAAAACTAGTACAAAGCTCATTGAGACACTTATAAGCACTCATGTTGCATGAAAATTGTTTAGAGTCCTAGAAACCACGTTGTTAGATGTTTCATAAGTTCGTCAAACTAGTACAAAGCTCATTGAGCCACTTATAAGCACTCATGTTGCATGAAACTTGGTTTAGAGTCTTAGAAACCGCGTAGTTAGATGTTTCATAACTTCGTCAAACTAGTACAAAGCTCATTGAGCCACTTATAAGCACTCATGTTGCATGAAACTTTGTTTAGAGTCCTAGAAACGCGTTGTTAGTTGTTTCATAAGTTCGTCAATCTAGTACAAAGCTCACTGAGACACTTATAAGCACTCATGTTGCATGAAACTTGGTTTAGAGTCCTAGAAACGCGTTGTTAGGTTTTTCATAAGTTTGTCAAACTTGTACAAATATCATTGAGCACTTATAAGCACTCATGTTGCACGAAACTTGGTTTAGAGTCCTAGCAACGCGTTGTTAGATGTTTCATAAGTTCGTCAATCTTGTACAAAGCTCATTGAGACACTTATAAGCACTCATGTTGCATGGAACTTGGTTTAGAGTCCTAGCAACCACGTTGTTAGATGTTTCATAAGCTCGTCAATCTAGTACAAAACTCATTGAGACACTTATAAGCCCTCATGTTGCATGAAATTTGGTTTAGAGTGCTAGAAACGCGTTGTTAGTTGTTTCATAAGTTTGTCAAACTTGTACAAAGCTCATTGAGCCACTTATAAGCACTCATGTTGCACGAAACTTGGTTTAGAGTCCTAGCAACCACGTTGTTTGATGTTTCATAAGTTCATCAATCTAGTACAAAGCTCATTGAGACACTTATAATCACTCATGTTGCATGAAACTTGGTTTAGAGTCCTAGCAACCACGTTGTTTGATGTTTCATAAGTTCGTCAATCTAGTACAAAGCTCATTGAGACACTTATAATTAATCACTCATGTCGCATGAAACTTGGTTTAGAGTCCTAGAAACGCGTTGTTAGTTGTTTCATAAGTTCGTAAAACTTGTACAAAGCTCATTGAGACACTCATAAGCACTCATGTTGAATGAAACTTGGTTTAGAGTCCTAGAAACGCTTTATTAGATGTTTCATAACTTCGTCAAACTAGTAGAAAGCTCATTTAGAAACTTATAAGCACTCATGTTGCATGAAATTTGGTTTAGAGACCTAGAAACGCTTTGTTAGATGTTTCATAACTTCGTCAAACTAGTAGAAAGCTCATTGAGAAACTTATAAGCACTCATGTTGCATGAAACTTGGTTTAGAGTCCTAGAAACGCTTTGTTAGATGTTTCATAAGTTCGTCAATCTAGTACAAAGCTCATTGAGACACTTATAAGCACTCATGTTTCATGAAACTTGGTTTAGAGTGCTAGAAACGCGTTGTTAGTTGTTTCATAAGTTTGTCAAACTTGTACAAAACTCATTGAGCCACTTATAAGCACTCATGTTGCACGAAACTTGGTTTAGAGTCCTAGCAACGCGTTGTTAGATGTTTCATAAGTTCGTCAAACTTGTACAAAGCTCATTGAGCCACTTATAAGCACTCATGTTGCATGAAACTTGGTTTAGAGTCCTAGCAACCACGTTGTTAGATGTTTCATAAGTTCGCCAGTCTAGTACAAAGCTCATTGAGACACTTATAAGCACTCATGTTGCATGAAACTTGGTTTAGAGTCCTAGAAACGCGTTGTTAGTTGTTTCATAAGTTCGTAAAACTTGTACAAAGCTCATCGAGACACTTATAAGCACTCATATTGAATGAAACTTGGTTTAGAGTCCTAGAAACGCGTTATTAGATGTTTCATAACTTCGTCAAACTAGTAGAAAGCTCGTTGAGACACTTATAAGCACTCATGTTGCATGAAACTTGGTTTAGAGTCCTAGAAACACATTGTTAGATGTTTCATAAGTTCGTCAAACTAGTACAAAGCTCATTGAGACACTTATAAGCACTCATGTTGCATGAAACTTGGTTTAGAGTCCTATCAACGCGTTGTTAGATGTTTCATAAGTTCGTCAATCTTGTACAAAGCTCATTGAGACACTTATAAGCACTCATGTTGCATGGAACTTGGTTTACAGTCCTAGCAACCACGTTGTTAGATGTTTCATAAGCTCGTCAATCTAGTACAAAGCTCATTGAGACACTTATAAGCCCTCATGTTGAATGAAACTTGGTTTAGAGTCCTAGAAACGCGTTATTAGATGTTTCATAACTTCGTCAAACTAGTAGAAAGCTCGTTGAGACACTTATAAGCACTCATGTTGCATGAAACTTGGTTTAGAGTCCTAGAAACACATTGTTAGATGTTTCATAAGTTCGTCAAACTAGTACAAAGCTCATTGAGACACTTATAAGCACTCATGTTGGATGAAACTTTGTTTAGAGTTCTAGCAACCACGTTGTTATATGTTTCATAAGTTCGTCAAACTAGTACAAAGCTCATTGAGACACTTATAAGCACTCATGTTGCATGAAACTTGGTTTAGAGTGCTAGCAAACACGTTGTTAGATGTTTCATATGTTCGTCAATCTAGTACAAAGCTCATTGATCCACTTATAAGCACTCATTTTACATGAAACTTGGTTTAGAGTCCTAGAAACGCGTTGTTAGATCTTTCATAAGTTCGTCAAACTTGTAAAAAGCTCATTGAGACACTTATAAGCACTCATGTTGCATGAAACTTGGTTTAGAGTTCTAGCAACACGTTGTTAGATGTTTCATAAGTTCGTCAAACTAGTACAAAGCTCATTGAGCAACTTATAAGCACTCATGTTGATTGAAACTTGGTGTAGAGTCCTAGAAACGCGTTGTTAGATGTTTCATAAGTTCTTCAAACTTGTACAAAGCTCATTGAGACACTTATAAGCATTCATGTTGAATGAAACTTGGTTTAGAGTCCTATAAAAGCGTTATTAGATGTTTCATAAGTTCGTCAAACTAGTAGAAAGCTCATTGAGACACTTATAAGCACTCATGTTGCATGACACTTGGTGTAGAGTCCTAGAAACGCATTGTTAGATGTTTCATAAGCTCATTGAGACACTTATAAGCACTCATGTTGCATGAAAATTGGTTTAGAGTCCTAAAAACGCATTGTTAGATGTTTCCTAAGTTTGTAAAACTAGTACAAAGCTCCTTGAGACACTTATAAGCACTCATGTTGCATGAAAATTGGTTTAGAGTCCTAGAAACCGCGTTGTTAGATGTTTCATAAGTTCGTCAAAGTAGTACAAAGCTCATTGAGCCACTTATAAGCACTCATGTTGCATGAAACTTGGTTTAAAGTCCTAGAAACCGCGTTGTAAGATGTTTCATAAGTTCGTCAAACTAGTACAAAGCTCATTGAGCCACTTATAAGCACTCATGTTGCATGAAACTTTGTTTAGAGTCCTAGAAACGCGTTGTTAGTTGTTTCATAAGTTCGTCAATCTAGTACAAAGCTCATTGAGACACTTATAAGCACTCATGTTGCATGAAACTTTGTTTAGAGTCCTAGCAACCACGTTGTTAGATGTTTCATAAGTTCGTCAAACTTATACAAAGCACATTGAGACACTTATAAGCACTCATGTTGCATGAAACTTGGTTTAGAGTCCTAGCAACCCGTTGTTAGATGTTTCATAAGTTTGTCAATCTTGTACAAAGCTCATTGAGACACTTATAAGCACTCATGTTGCATGAAACTTGGTTTAGTGTC
The DNA here is from genome assembly GCA_963556525.1 of Cochlearia excelsa. Taxonomy (NCBI): domain Eukaryota; kingdom Viridiplantae; phylum Streptophyta; class Magnoliopsida; order Brassicales; family Brassicaceae; genus Cochlearia; species Cochlearia excelsa. Next base: position 2,593,659 of record CAUVZT010000002.1, read on the forward strand.
CTAGCAACCACGTTGTTAGATGTTTCAAAAGTTCGGCAATCTAGTACATGTTAAAATTTGAGAGATTTAGAAGAGATTTAGAGAATGAGGTTCTTGAGTTCTTAACAAGAACATCAAGGACAAGAATGAGAGAGAATAGAGAGAGTAAAGAGATTCGGTTTCATTGTATTCAAAAATGTTAACCTTACATTACAAAAGGGAGGCACATATATAAAGAAGCTAGGTTAAAACAAGTAACAAGGGAATATGCTAAAAATGTCGCTTTCCGTCTTGGTTTAGTCGCGCCCCACACGTCGCTCTCACTCGTCTAGCCGCGCTTCTTAAACCAACCCGTGACTTGTACGGCCGAGTGAGTTCCACTCGCCAACGGTCACATTGCAACGGCTCTTTCCCTTCTTGTCTTTGATTCCTTTGACTTCTTTGTAACGGTAACATGAGAGCGTGGACTTCTTGTTGGTTTTTGAGAGTATAATCGTGGGAGATTAGGAGTATGGAAGATTAGAAGCAAAGCAATAGCTTGGTTCTTGAGAGATTAGAGAGGATTAGAAGAGATTAAGAGGGTAATGTGAGATTTGGTTCTTGATGTTTCCTCAAGAACACCAAGAACAAGAGAGAGAATAGAGAGACTAGATTTTACATTTCATAAGTGTGTTAGCCTTTTGTTTACAAGGAGGAGACATATATATAAAATAAATGGCTTAGAGAGGTATCAAAGGAATATGCTAAATATGTCCTTATCACTTGGTCTTCGCTTGGTTAGCCGCGCCCTTATGATCAACATGTGACTTGGAGAGTGAGGCTCACCTTCCTTAAGTCTACACGTGACTCTTCCTTATGTTGACATGTGACTTTGCCTTGGATAGCTTAATTTCACATGTGACTTGTATGGACAGCAAGTGTAGTGCACTCTCCAATGGTCACTTGCTCTTTTCTTCTAGAGCCTTCTTTCCAACGGTAACTAAAGCGCTTGTGTCATTGCCTTTGATCACACGCTAGGTATTTGCCTTGATGCACAAGTATGTACGGGCAAAGCCTTAGTCTCTTCAATGTGTTTTTGACCTAATGCCCTTTATGGGTTACCATTAGTCTCAACACTCCCCCTCAAGCTTAGCCTAATGAAATGGCTAAGATTGGACATTGCTTAAACAAACCTCATTAAAAACCCTTAAACGGGAAAACCACTTGGGATAAAACCACGTTTAAGGGGAAAAGAGTGTAAGTCTAGCAATTAGGGGTCTTCTAATCTTGGCCTCAAGTAATTTACCTTTGGCCGAAGCTCCCCCTTAAGCTAGAACCGGTTTTGATCTTTTTCCTTGCCGTATTCTTCAATGGAGGTTCTTTGGATACTCAACACTTCTTCTTGGTCTTCTTGACTTGGTGTTAGGTTCTTTGATTCTTTGATTTGGTCTTCACGGTTTGTTCTTCACAAACTTGAGTGTGAGACTTAGGTCCGAACATGATGACTTTCTTTCCTTCTCTTTGCTTCTTCTTTGAATTTCCTTGTTGTCTTTGGTTTATCACTTCTTTGAACCTACAAGGGTCCAAGTGAATTTAGACTTAGCAAAGACAATTTGGATATATAAAGGATAAGCTTGATCTAAAGTCATCTTGATTCTAGATTTAAGCAATTCCTTTTAACAAGAGATTTGATCATAGACTAAGCAAGATTATAAGATGTAGTTCTAGTCTAATGATTCTTATTTAAGTATATTTAAAGAGAAGGTTAAGGGACAGCCTTTAATTCGTAGTGGAATGTCTTTTTTTTTTTTGTAGTTGCATCTAGGTTTTGAGCTATGGCTTCCTCTTGAAGTATTTGCTTCCTCCTTTGTGCAATTGGAACAAGGATGAATTTGGATTTGGCTCTTGCTCTTGATGGATGCATGGCCATAAGAATATTGGACTCGGCTTGGTTCCTTTGATGGATACATGGCCGAGACTTGATGGTTTGGCCTTGTTCCTTTGGAGAAGTCTTGGCCAATGATAGATTGGTTCGGCTTTGTTCTTGCTAGAAGCTTGGCCTAATGTTGATGATAAAGTGGTTCGACTTTTCTCTTGGAGAATGCTTAGCCGAATTGGTGGTCGAGGATTTGTTAGTCGCTCGATGCCCGAGCGCCCATGTCGATGACTTGACTCGGCTTTACTCCTTGATAGGTGTTTGGCCGAGTATAGATGATGTAAGATTTTATGGATTGAATTTGCCTCGAATTTGCCGAGGATGGTATAGAATGGCTCGGCTTGTTTTGACTTGGCCGAGGGATGATTTTTGGTGATTGGACTCGGCTTGACTTGACTTGGCCGAGGGATGAATTTTGATGGTTGAGCTCGGCTTGTTTTGACTTGGCCGAGTGGTGACCTCGTCTTTGCTAGGGACTTGGCCGATTGAGAGTGATGGCCTTTGTCTTTGCTAGGGACTTTGGCCGAGTGATGGTCTTTTCTTTTCCAAGGGCTTGACCGAGTGATGACCTTGTCTTTGCTAGGGACTTTGGTCGAGTGGTGATAGCCTTTGTCTTTGCTAAGGACTTGACCGAAGATAGTGATGGCCTTTGTCTTGTTAGGGACTTGGCCGATTGAGATTGGTGTTGATGATGGTGATGACCTTTGTCTTGTTAGGGGACTTGGCCGATTGATGATGGTCTTTGTCTTGCCACGGACTTGACCGGTTGATGATGGTCTTTGTCTTGTTAGGGACTTGACCGGTTGATGATGGTCTTTGTCTTGCCACGGACTTGACCGGTTGATGATGGTCTTTGTCTTGTTAAGGACTTGACCGAAGATTAATGGGTTGACTCGGGCTTTGTCTTGTGGATACTTGGCCGAGATGTAACTTGATGGTTTTGCTAGATGCTTTTGGCCACAATGATGATAGTGATTGGCTTCCATTTGATCATGATGAGATGTGTGATCTAACACTTCTTCTCCCCCCATCTTGATTAATCATGGAAGTAAATGAACTCTCCTCCTTTCTCGGCTTTGTTCTTCACAAGCTTCTTTGAGAAAGAGGTTTCTCATCTTCTCTTTAGGACATCATCTTTGGCCTTAGATCATTTCCTCTTACTTCTTTTCTCTTTGGCACTTTTGTGTTTCTTCTTTATGCTTAGGGGTTGTCTCATGAAATCTTCTTAAGGTTTGAACATAATGATCCTACATTATATCAAACACAATGAAACTTGGTTTAGAGTCCTAGCAACGCGTTGTTAGATGTTTCATAAGTTCGTCAAACTTGTACAAAGCTCATTGAGCCACTTATAAGCACTCATGTTGCATGAAACTTGGTTTAGAGTCCTAGCAACCACGTTGTTAGATGTTTCATAAGTTCGCCAGTCTAGTACAAAGCTCATTGAGACACTTATAAGCACTCATGTTGCATGAAACTTGGTTTAGAGTCCTAGAAACGCGTTGTTAGTTGTTTCATAAGTTCGTAAAACTTGTACAAAGCTCATCGAGACACTTATAAGCACTCATATTGAATGAAACTTGGTTTAGAGTCCTAGAAACGCGTTATTAGATGTTTCATAACTTCGTCAAACTAGTAGAAAGCTCGTTGAGACACTTATAAGCACTCATGTTGCATGAAACTTGGTTTAGAGTCCTAGAAACACATTGTTAGATGTTTCATAAGTTCGTCAAACTAGTACAAAGCTCATTGAGACACTTATAAGCACTCATGTTGCATGAAACTTGGTTTAGAGTCCTATCAACGCGTTGTTAGATGTTTCATAAGTTCGTCAATCTTGTACAAAGCTCATTGAGACACTTATAAGCACTCATGTTGCATGGAACTTGGTTTAGAGTCCTAGCAACCACGTTGTTAGATGTTTCATAAGCTCGTCAATCTAGTACAAAGCTCATTGAGACACTTATAAGCCCTCATGTTGAATGAAACTTGGTTTAGAGTCCTAGAAACGCGTTATTAGATGTTTCATAACTTCGTCAAACTAGTAGAAAGCTCGTTGAGACACTTATAAGCACTCATGTTGCATGAAACTTGGTTTAGAGTCCTAGAAACACATTGTTAGATGTTTCATAAGTTCGTCAAACTAGTACAAAGCTCATTGAGACACTTATAAGCACTCATGTTGGATGAAACTTTGTTTAGAGTTCTAGCAACCACGTTGTTATATGTTTCATAAGTTCGTCAAACTAGTACAAAGCTCATTGAGACACTTATAAGCACTCATGTTGCATGAAACTTGGTTTAGAGTGCTAGCAAACACGTTGTTAGATGTTTCATATGTTCGTCAATCTAGTACAAAGCTCATTGATCCACTTATAAGCACTCATTTTACATGAAACTTGGTTTAGAGTCCTAGAAACGCGTTGTTAGATCTTTCATAAGTTCGTCAAACTTGTAAAAAGCTCATTGAGACACTTATAAGCACTCATGTTGCATGAAACTTGGTTTAGAGTTCTAGCAACACGTTGTTAGATGTTTCATAAGTTCGTCAAACTAGTACAAAGCTCATTGAGCAACTTATAAGCACTCATGTTGATTGAAACTTGGTGTAGAGTCCTAGAAACGCGTTGTTAGATGTTTCATAAGTTCTTCAAACTTGTACAAAGCTCATTGAGACACTTATAAGCATTCATGTTGAATGAAACTTGGTTTAGAGTCCTATAAAAGCGTTATTAGATGTTTCATAAGTTCGTCAAACTAGTAGAAAGCTCATTGAGACACTTATAAGCACTCATGTTGCATGACACTTGGTGTAGAGTCCTAGAAACGCATTGTTAGATGTTTCATAAGCTCATTGAGACACTTATAAGCACTCATGTTGCATGAAAATTGGTTTAGAGTCCTAAAAACGCATTGTTAGATGTTTCCTAAGTTTGTAAAACTAGTACAAAGCTCCTTGAGACACTTATAAGCACTCATGTTGCATGAAAATTGGTTTAGAGTCCTAGAAACCGCGTTGTTAGATGTTTCATAAGTTCGTCAAAGTAGTACAAAGCTCATTGAGCCACTTATAAGCACTCATGTTGCATGAAACTTGGTTTAAAGTCCTAGAAACCGCGTTGTAAGATGTTTCATAAGTTCGTCAAACTAGTACAAAGCTCATTGAGCCACTTATAAGCACTCATGTTGCATGAAACTTTGTTTAGAGTCCTAGAAACGCGTTGTTAGTTGTTTCATAAGTTCGTCAATCTAGTACAAAGCTCATTGAGACACTTATAAGCACTCATGTTGCATGAAACTTTGTTTAGAGTCCTAGCAACCACGTTGTTAGATGTTTCATAAGTTCGTCAAACTTATACAAAGCACATTGAGACACTTATAAGCACTCATGTTGCATGAAACTTGGTTTAGAGTCCTAGCAACCCGTTGTTAGATGTTTCATAAGTTTGTCAATCTTGTACAAAGCTCATTGAGACACTTATAAGCACTCATGTTGCATGAAACTTGGTTTAGTGTCCTAGCAACCACGTTGTTAGATGTTTCAAAAGTTCGGCAATCTAGTACATGTTAAAATTTGAGAGATTTAGAAGAGATTTAGAGAATGAGGTTCTTGAGTTCTTAACAAGAACATCAAGGACAAGAATGAGAGAGAATAGAGAGAGTAAAGAGATTCGGTTTCATTGTATTCAAAAATGTTAACCTTACATTACAAAAGGGAGGCACATATATAAAGAAGCTAGGTTAAAACAAGTAACAAGGGAATATGCTAAAAATGTCGCTTTCCGTCTTGGTTTAGTCGCGCCCCACACGTCGCTCTCACTCGTCTAGCCGCGCTTCTTAAACCAACCCGTGACTTGTACGGCCGAGTGAGTTCCACTCGCCAACGGTCACATTGCAACGGCTCTTTCCCTTCTTGTCTTTGATTCCTTTGACTTCTTTGTAACGGTAACATGAGAGCGTGGACTTCTTGTTGGTTTTTGAGAGTATAATCGTGGGAGATTAGGAGTATGGAAGATTAGAAGCAAAGCAATAGCTTGGTTCTTGAGAGATTAGAGAGGATTAGAAGAGATTAAGAGGGTAATGTGAGATTTGGTTCTTGATGTTTCCTCAAGAACACCAAGAACAAGAGAGAGAATAGAGAGACTAGATTTTACATTTCATAAGTGTGTTAGCCTTTTGTTTACAAGGAGGAGACATATATATAAAATAAATGGCTTAGAGAGGTATCAAAGGAATATGCTAAATATGTCCTTATCACTTGGTCTTCGCTTGGTTAGCCGCGCCCTTATGATCAACATGTGACTTGGAGAGTGAGGCTCACCTTCCTTAAGTCTACACGTGACTCTTCCTTATGTTGACATGTGACTTTGCCTTGGATAGCTTAATTTCACATGTGACTTGTATGGACAGCAAGTGTAGTGCACTCTCCAATGGTCACTTGCTCTTTTCTTCTAGAGCCTTCTTTCCAACGGTAACTAAAGCGCTTGTGTCATTGCCTTTGATCACACGCTAGGTATTTGCCTTGATGCACAAGTATGTACGGGCAAAGCCTTAGTCTCTTCAATGTGTTTTTGACCTAATGCCCTTTATGGGTTACCATTAGTCTCAACACTCCCCCTCAAGCTTAGCCTAATGAAATGGCTAAGATTGGACATTGCTTAAACAAACCTCATTAAAAACCCTTAAACGGGAAAACCACTTGGGATAAAACCACGTTTAAGGGGAAAAGAGTGTAAGTCTAGCAATTAGGGGTCTTCTAATCTTGGCCTCAAGTAATTTACCTTTGGCCGAAGCTCCCCCTTAAGCTAGAACCGGTTTTGATCTTTTTCCTTGCCGTATTCTTCAATGGAGGTTCTTTGGATACTCAACACTTCTTCTTGGTCTTCTTGACTTGGTGTTAGGTTCTTTGATTCTTTGATTTGGTCTTCACGGTTTGTTCTTCACAAACTTGAGTGTGAGACTTAGGTCCGAACATGATGACTTTCTTTCCTTCTCTTTGCTTCTTCTTTGAATTTCCTTGTTGTCTTTGGTTTATCACTTCTTTGAACCTACAAGGGTCCAAGTGAATTTAGACTTAGCAAAGACAATTTGGATATATAAAGGATAAGCTTGATCTAAAGTCATCTTGATTCTAGATTTAAGCAATTCCTTTTAACAAGAGATTTGATCATAGACTAAGCAAGATTATAAGATGTAGTTCTAGTCTAATGATTCTTATTTAAGTATATTTAAAGAGAAGGTTAAGGGACAGCCTTTAATTCGTAGTGGAATGTCTTTTTTTTTTTGTAGTTGCATCTAGGTTTTGAGCTATGGCTTCCTCTTGAAGTATTTGCTTCCTCCTTTGTGCAATTGGAACAAGGATGAATTTGGATTTGGCTCTTGCTCTTGATGGATGCATGGCCATAAGAATATTGGACTCGGCTTGGTTCCTTTGATGGATACATGGCCGAGACTTGATGGTTTGGCCTTGTTCCTTTGGAGAAGTCTTGGCCAATGATAGATTGGTTCGGCTTTGTTCTTGCTAGAAGCTTGGCCTAATGTTGATGATAAAGTGGTTCGACTTTTCTCTTGGAGAATGCTTAGCCGAATTGGTGGTCGAGGATTTGTTAGTCGCTCGATGCCCGAGCGCCCATGTCGATGACTTGACTCGGCTTTACTCCTTGATAGGTGTTTGGCCGAGTATAGATGATGTAAGATTTTATGGATTGAATTTGCCTCGAATTTGCCGAGGATGGTATAGAATGGCTCGGCTTGTTTTGACTTGGCCGAGGGATGATTTTTGGTGATTGGACTCGGCTTGACTTGACTTGGCCGAGGGATGAATTTTGATGGTTGAGCTCGGCTTGTTTTGACTTGGCCGAGTGGTGACCTCGTCTTTGCTAGGGACTTGGCCGATTGAGAGTGATGGCCTTTGTCTTTGCTAGGGACTTTGGCCGAGTGATGGTCTTTTCTTTTCCAAGGGCTTGACCGAGTGATGACCTTGTCTTTGCTAGGGACTTTGGTCGAGTGGTGATAGCCTTTGTCTTTGCTAAGGACTTGACCGAAGATAGTGATGGCCTTTGTCTTGTTAGGGACTTGGCCGATTGAGATTGGTGTTGATGATGGTGATGACCTTTGTCTTGTTAGGGACTTGGCCGATTGATGATGGTCTTTGTCTTGCCACGGACTTGACCGGTTGATGATGGTCTTTGTCTTGTTAGGGACTTGACCGGTTGATGATGGTCTTTGTCTTGCCACGGACTTGACCGGTTGATGATGGTCTTTGTCTTGTTAAGGACTTGACCGAAGATTAATGGGTTGACTCGGCTTTGTCTTGTGGATACTTGGCCGAGATGTAACTTGATGGTTTTGCTAGATGCTTTTGGCCACAATGATGATAGTGATTGGCTTCCATTTGATCATGATGAGATGTGTGATCTAACACTTCTTCTCCCCCCATCTTGATTAATCATGGAAGTAAATGAACTCTCCTCCTTTCTCGGCTTTGTTCTTCACAAGCTTCTTTGAGAAAGAGGTTTCTCATCTTCTCTTTAGGACATCATCTTTGGCCTTAGATCATTTCCTCTTACTTCTTTTCTCTTTGGCACTTTTGTGTTTCTTCTTTATGCTTAGGGGTTGTCTCATGAAATCTTCTTAAGGTTTGAACATAATGATCCTACATTATATCAAACACAAAATGGATTAAGTATCATGGTTAACCGGCATAAGATAGAAACTTTAAACACTTTATAATCTATTAAGTATTATCATATTTAACAAGCATGATACAAGGAAGGATTTAAGACATTAGATAACAAAGTTTCCTAAGCCTTTTGATTAAATCCGAGAGTATAAGTACTTAGCAAGTTCAATTTCTAGTTCCTATAAATTTGTAATGGCTTTCAAACATGCAATCTATGGCATATAACATGAAGCATAAAGACTACTTAAGCCTAGTATCTTAATAATATGGTTTAAAGAGAGTAAGAGTTTAGAATTAGCCCTTTTTGATATTCCTTTGGGAAGATGGTCATTGGGAGAAGTCATTTATCCTTTTAGAGCACCTCAATGGTTAGTCTAAGATCGGATTCATGACTTCTCTTTATGAGAAATTCTCTTGTTTGCTTCTTTACCTACACATAGATTCAAGTTAGCAACAAGAGTCTTTTAGCTTATGGCTCCTTGCCATAAAGACTTTGAAAGGGACCATGGTCTTTAGTGCACAATGGCGGACCATGATCTTAAAACACACAAACAAGATTCATTGTAACTTGATAGCTTTCATAGCTTAGTTACTCATCTTGTATCATAAACTTAAATGCACATAGGCGGTTTATGACAACAAACATAGATCATCATTCCATCTTCACCTTATATAGATGTTAGTGTAATGAATCATTTCCCCATAAGTCTAAAATGGATTCACCATGACTTTCAAAAGTGCCACCTTTTAGATAATCATGGATCTCTTTTTTTTTGACTTATGTTACCCGAGGATCTAATGGATTCATCAAGCTCAAACGTGTTTTAAACACTTAATGAAACTTGGTTCTCTTTCCTCTAAGAGAGTTTGGATCCCATAAGACCTTATATGCTTAATCACAAGCGGATCTTGGTTCCTTACCCTTTGTTAAACCGGAGATCTTTTGGATTTCACCAAGGTTTGAATGCAATAAGTCTTAAGACATATGCAAAACAAGGATCCTAGATCTTTCCAAGTCTCAAATCACTTCACTAAACAAAGACTAGTGATTTAAGACTTTAGCAAGAGACAAGACTTGGATATTATAGTGGGGTATGAAGAGGATAAAGAGTATAGAGTTTACAACCGATTCCTTAATGATCTAAAGATCTTTAGGACTCAAGATTAACTACTAATCTCTTTATCTCCCTCTTGTGTTTCCACTAACACAACCGCCACTACTCATCTTCATCGTCTTGGAGATTTAAATTCGGACCAAATGAGCATATGTTCTTTAAAAACTTTTGAAAACATCATATGCTCAAAAACATGCTTTTAAACCGAAACTTTGTGGTATTGGATTCATCAAGGTTTCTTGAACTCATAGGAGTTTTAAAGCCATGGTTCTCATCCATTAGTCTCGGTTTAGACAATGATCTTAAAGGACAATACAACCAAAACTATCATGTAGTTAAATCCTATTGATTTATACTAACAATGAATATGTTTTGGTTGTCTTGTACTTACCAAGGAAATTGGATTCAACATGTCCTTTACTCACTAGGAGTTAAGCGGATCATGGTTCTCTTTCCAAAGATCTTTGTTAAAGCACAAACAAAAGAAAGAGTTTTGGATTCAACAAGTTGTTTTTGCCTTATAAGAACAACAACAAGGTTCACCTACTCTTTTAGCTCTCAAGATTCAAGCTTTAAGCTTTGATATCTTGGTCCTTGCCTAAAGAAGGGTTTCGGATTCAACAAGTTTCAACAAGCTTTCAACTCTCAAAAGTTTAGCAAACAAGGTTCTCTAACCTTTGACTCCCAAGTTTCAAGTTTTGTTCTTGAATACTTGTTCATAGTCTAAAAACCAAAGTCATTAAGATCTTGGATTCATCATGGTTCCTTTGAACTCATAAGAGTGAGGAATCCCATGGTTCTCATCCTTTGACATTTGGCTGTCCATAGATCTTTTGAAAGAAACACACTTTCACAAACATGTTTTTAAACATGTAGCTAGATCTTAAGATCCAATCTTTCCATGAACAAATTATGCTTGGTGTGTTCTAAGAAAGGTATTACCAAGATCTATGGATCTATACAAGAAATAAAAGAACACAGATTTTAGAGAATGGGAAAGGATTCAACATGTTCATTATACTCCTAAGAGTTGATTTGAACAATGGTTCTCTTTCTCTACAAGATTCATCGCCTTTTAAAGCTTGTCTTGGTTCTCTTTCATCTATGAACATTAACTACTTGCAGAATTTAAACAACAAAAGAAAGAAGAGGGGATTTGGATTCATCAAGCTCTTACGCTCATAAGAGCAAAGTAGCAAGGTTCTCTCCACCTCAAAAGATAAGCTTGCGGATTAGCTTAGGTAGAGGAGCTTATGCTCTGATACCATGTTGGTTTTTGAGAGTATAATCGTGGGAGATTAGGAGTATGGAAGATTAGAAGCAAAGCAATAGCTTGGTTCTTGAGAGATTAGAGAGGATTAGAAGAGATTAAGAGGGTAATGTGAGATTTGGTTCTTGATGTTTCCTCAAGAACACCAAGAACAAGAGAGAGAATAGAGAGACTAGATTTTACATTTCATAAGTGTGTTAGCCTTTTGTTTACAAGGAGGAGACATATATATAAAATAAATGGCTTAGAGAGGTATCAAAGGAATATGCTAAATATGTCCTTATCACTTGGTCTTCGCTTGGTTAGCCGCGCCCTTATGATCAACATGTGACTTGGAGAGTGAGGCTCACCTTCCTTAAGTCTACACGTGACTCTTCCTTATGTTGACATGTGACTTTGCCTTGGATAGCTTAATTTCACATGTGACTTGTATGGACAGCAAGTGTAGTGCACTCTCCAATGGTCACTTGCTCTTTTCTTCTAGAGCCTTCTTTCCAACGGTAACTAAAGCGCTTGTGTCATTGCCTTTGATCACACGCTAGGTATTTGCCTTGATGCACAAGTATGTACGGGCAAAGCCTTAGTCTCTTCAATGTGTTTTTGACCTAATGCCCTTTATGGGTTACCATTAGTCTCAACACTTCTACTTCGGTCACACGCTAGGTCATTGCCTTGGTGGACAATACTTGTCCGGGCAATGCCTTGGTCTCTTTTACACTCCCCCGCAAGCTTAGCCTCATGAAATGGCTAAGCTTGGACCCCGCATAAACTTGCCTCGTTAAAACCTTGGTGAGAAAACCTCTTGGGATAAAACTCACCTAAGGGAAAAGAGTACAAGCTTATGTGGTTGGAGACTTAGGCTTTGGTTGCCCGGATGAGTCCAAGTCTAGGTAGAATGGACTCACAAACCTTCAAGCTTGCGGATTTGGTGAAGACGTCCGCAAGTTGATCTTGACTCTTGGTGAAGCATGGTAGGATTGTGCCCTTTACCATTTGTTCTCTAACCTTGTGACAATCCACTTCGATGTGCTTTGTCCTCTCATGGAATACCGAGTTAGATGCTATGTGGATAGCCGCTTGGTTGTCACAATGCATAGTCATTGGCCCTTCTATCTTGATTCCCAAATCTCCTAGCAAGTTTTTGAGCCACATGAGTTCTTGTGTTAGCTTTCTCATAGCTCTATACTCGGCTTCGGCGGTTGAGCAAGAGACTATCTTTGAGCTTCTTAGTCTTCCATGTGACGAGGTTCCCACCAATGAATGTGTACCCCGTAGTGGATCTTTCTCCATATTTCCGCATAATCCGCATACAATACCCAATCGGCTTCGGCGTTCTTGTTGAGCAACCCATCCAAATACCCAAATTGGATGTCTCCTTGACATAGCTTAGGATTCTCTCTAGCATCTTCCAATGGTGTATCTTTGGCTTTTGCATTTGTTGTGCTACTTGGTTCACGGCAAAGCAAATGTCCGGTCTTGTGATTGTCAAATAGATGAGCTTGCCCACCATTTGCCTATAGAGTTTAGGATCCGTATATGGCTCGTCTTCCCCACTTCCTTCTTGGACAACCTTGTATCCTTCTTCTAGTGGTGTCTTAGCTTTCTTAACTCCTGTCATATTGACAACACTCAAAAGATCATGGGTGTACTTCCTTTGGGAAAGGAATAGACCCTCTTCGGATCTACACACTTCAATCCCAAGGAAGTACTTGAGTTTTCCTAAATCTTTGATATCAAATTTAGACTTTAAATAGAGTTTAGTGTCATGGATACCTTCCTTGTTGTTTCCGGAGATGATGATATCATCTACATAGACAAGTACCACTACCATACCTTCTCCGTTTGTCCGGGTGAATAGAGTGTGTTCCACATGAGATCTTTTGAATCCCTTTGCCATCAAGGTTGAGCTAAGCTTATGGTACCAGGCTCTTGGTGATTGCTTGAGTCCATAAATAGCCTTCCTTAGTCTCAACACTTTTCCCGGAGTGATGGTTTCTTCTAGACCCGGTGGTGGTGTCATGTATACTTCTTCTTCAAGCTCTCCTTGAAGGAATGCATTCTTGACATCCATTTGGTATAAGTCCCATGAGAGATTGGTGGCCAATGATAGAATAACTCTTACGGTGTGGAGTTTTGCAACCGGAGCAAAAGTGTCCAAGTAGTCTTCTCCATACGTTTGTGTAAACCCTCTTGCCACTAGCCGAGCTTTGTGTCTTTCTATCTCGCCATTGCTATGATACTTGATAGTGAAGATGTATCTTGAGCTCACGGTTCTTTTGCCTTGAGGGAGATCAGTCTCATAAAACGTCTCATTGTCCTCCATTGCTTTGTTCTCGGCTTTTACCGCATTGACCCATACTTCTTCTTTCATTGCTTCTTCATAAGTTCTTGGTATTACATGTTGATCCATGGAAGTGATATATGCTTGGTGTTCCTTAGGAAGACTTGCAAGAGAGCATACGGCTTGAGTTGGATGAGACACCGCCTTGCTATTGAAGTATACCCTTGTGTTTACCCAATTGGATGGATCCTTCTTCACTCTAGTACTTCTTCTTAGAACCGGCACCGATGGTTCACTAGCTTCTTGACCCACTTCTTGATCATGATCTTCTTGAGCATGTCCGTGGTTTTCTTGAGATGGATTTTGTTGTTGAGCATTTGGTTCTCCCCCGGACTCATTAGGTTCTTGAGGTTCGGAGTTGACTTGCTCATTGTTCTCCCCCTCATGATCAAGAGGGGTGGGTTGTTGGTTTGGTGTATCTTGGCTTGGTTCTTCTTCAAAACTCATGCCAAGGTTCTTCATTAGGTTCCTTAGACTTGTAGCTCTATCTATGACCTTCTCGGGTAAGTCCTTCACACTATCCCAATTGGTGTCTTCATAGAAGCTTTTGCCTTCAAGGAACTTGACATCTCTTGATACTAATACCCGTCTTGTCTCGGGTACATAGCACTTGTATCCTTTTTGTGTGTTTGAGTAGCCTATGAACATGGCCTTGATGCTTTTTGCTTCAAGCTTGTTCCTTTGTTCACTAGGCACAAACACAAAACAAACACAACCAAATACTCTTAGATGGTTAATAAAGGGCTTACTCTTATTTAACACTTCAAAAGGAGATTGATTGTTTAAGATTTGAGTGGGGGTTCGGTTGATGAGATAACATGCGGTTAAAACACCATCCGACCAAAACCGTTTTGGGATGTTCATATGGAACATCATTGACCGTGTGACCTCCATGAGATGCCTATTCTTCCTCTCGGCCACACCATTTTGTTGCGGTGTATATGGGCATGTGGTTTGGTGAAGAATCCCATGGTTGGCTATGTGTTCTTTGAATGCTCGGCTTGTGTACTCGCCCCCATTATCCGACCTAAAGGTTTTGATCTTAGCATTGTAATGGTTAGTCACATAGTTTTGAAAGTTTTTAAAAGCCTCTAATACCCTATCTTTGGTTTGTAAAAGAGTAACCCAAGTATATTTAGAGCTTTCATCTATGAATGTGACAAAATAGCTATGATTATCCCTAGATTTGCAAGGAGAGGACCAAACGTCCGAGTGAACTAGTTCAAAGGGTTTGTAACACATTTTTGATTTTGAGAAAACGGTTCTACAATGCTTGCCTAAAATGCACGCCTCACAAGTTTTATGATCAAACACAACATTAGGTAACATAGTTTTCAATGCATTCAAATGAGGATGACCAAGTCTAAAGTGCCAAATAACATTGTTTGTTTCGGTTATAACCGAATTAAAAGCATGAAAAAGACAAGAACTAGATGGGTTTTCTTCAAGGACATATAGATCGCCTCTTGTGACCCCTTTCCCAATGATCTCCTTACTCTTAATATCCTGAAAAACCACATTATTAGGCCCAAAAATGACATTGCAATTCAAATCACAAGCAATGCGTTTTACGGATATAAGGTTTGAAGTAAAACTAGGCATGTAAAGCGCTTGTGAATCTCTATCAAACAACTTGAGGTTCCCTAATCCTTCTATAGGAATTTCACTTCCATTTGCAATAATGACATTACCTAAAGCCGGTTTAACATTACTAATCAATACCTTGGCATTCTCACAATAAGAATACGCCTCCAAGATAGATGGTTCAAGAGATGCTTGGATAATTCCAAGTACCTTTTGGTCTAGTTGGAACCACTTCTCATCGTCGTTTGTGAGTTCGTTGTTGAACTCAATGGGGGCGTCTTGCCGAGTGAGGATATGGTTCCAATAGCCGCGGCCACAAAGGGCTATCTTCATGGTCCTTGCCCATAGAAGGTAGTTGATGCCTTTGAGAGTAACCGGACAAAGTGCCCTCTTGGATTCTTTGTCTTCCATGGTTGAGTTTTGGTTTTTGAGATTTCGGATCTAGAAATCGAGATTTAGAACTTTGAACCGAAGGAGCCGAGAAATCGTTACCGAGAGTCGAGGATGCTCGGTGTCGAGGAAAGATCTTGTCGAGAGTAGTCGAGACAAGTGGCCGGAAAACAAGACTCTTGCCGAGAAAACCTTGTCGAGAGTGTACAGTAACAGAGTATCGAGAGTTGTCGAACGTGTACAGTAACAGAGTATCGAGAGTTGTCGAACGTGTACAGTAACAGAGTATCGAGAGTTGTCGAGACCGAGTATCGTCGATACCGAGAGTAACCGAGAGAGTTTGCGCGGAAGAAAAGTAGGTTCAAGAGCTTTGTAGCTCTGATACCATGTTAAAATTTGAGAGATTTAGAAGAGATTTAGAGAATGAGGTTCTTGAGTTCTTAACAAGAACATCAAGGACAAGAATGAGAGAGAATAGAGAGAGTAAAGAGATTCGGTTTCATTGTATTCAAAAATGTTAACCTTACATTACAAAAGGGAGGCGCATATATAAAGAAGCTAGGTTAAAACAAGTAACAAGGGAATATGCTAAAAATGTCGCTTTCCGTCTTGGTTTAGTCGCGCCCCACACGTCGCTCTCACTCGTCTAGCCGCGCTTCTTAAACCAACCCGTGACTTGTACGGCCGAGTGAGTTCCACTCGCCAACGGTCACATTGCAACGACTCTTTCCCTTCTTGTCTTTGATTCCTTTGACTTCTTTGTAACGGTAACATGAGAGCGTGGACTTCTACTTCGGTCACACGCTAGGTCATTGCCTTGGTGGACAATACTTGTCCGGGCAATGCCTTGGTCTCTTTTACAGTACAAAGCTCATTGAGACACTTATAAGCAGTCATGTTGCATGAAACTTGGTTTAGAGTCCTAGAAACGCGTTGTTAGGTGTTTCATAAGTTTGTCAAACTTGTACAAATATCATTGAGCACTTATAAGCACTCATGTTGCACGAAACTTGGTTTAGAGTTCTAGCAACGCGTTGTTAGATGTTTCATTAGTTCGTCAAACTTGTACAAAGCTCATTGAGCCACTTATAAGGACTCATGTTGCATGAAAATTGGTTTAGAGTCCTAGCAACCACGTTGTTAGATGTTTCATAAGTTCGTCAATCTAGTACAAAGCTCATTGAGACACTTATAAGCACTCATGTTGAATGAAACTTGGTTTAGAGTGCTAGAAACGCGTTGTTAGTTGTTTCATAAGTTTGTTAAACTTGTACAAAGCTCATTGAGCCACTTATAAGCATTCATGTTGCACAAAACTTGGTTTAGAGTCCTAGCAACGCGTTGTTAGATGTTTAATAAGTTCGTCAAACTTGTACAAAGCTCATTGAGCCACTTATAAGCACTCATGTTGCATGAAACTTGGTTTAGAGTCCTAGCAACCACGTTGTTAGATGTTTCATAAGTTCGTCAATCTAGTACAAAGCTCATTGAGACACTTATAATCACTCATGTTGCATGACACTTGGTTTAGAGTCCTAGAAACGCATTGTTAGATGTTTCATAAGTTCGTCAAACTAGTACAAAGCTCATTGAGACACTTATAAGCACTCATGTTGCATGAAACTTGGTTTAGAGTCCTAAAAACGAATTGTTAGATGTTTCCTAAGTTCGTAAAAATAGTACAAAGCTCATTGAGACACTTATAAGCACTCATGTTGCATGAAAATTGGTTTAGAGTCCTAGCAACGCGTTGTTAAATGTTTCATAAGTTTGTCAATCTTGTACGAAGCTCATTGAGAGACTTATAAGCACTCATGTTGCATGAAACTTGGTTTAGTGTCCTAGCAACCACGTTATTAGATGTTTCATAACTTCGCCAAACTAGTAGAAAGCTCATTGAGACACTTATAAGCACTCATGTTGCATGAAACTTGGTTTAGAGTCCTAGAAACCACGTTGTTAGATGTTTCATAAGTTCGTCAAACTTATACAAAGCTCATTGAGACACTTATAAGCACTCATGTTGCATGAAACTTGGTTTAGTGTCCTAGCAACCACGTTGTTAGATGTTTCAAAAGTTCGGCAATCTAGTACAAAGCTCATTGAGACACTTATAAGCACTCATGTTGCATGAAACTTGGTTTAGAGTCCTAGAAACGCGTTGTTAGGTGTTTCATAAGTTTTTCAAACTTGTACAAATATCATTGAGCACTTATAAGCACTCATGTTGCACGAAACTTGGTTTAGAGTCCTAGCAACGCGTTGTTAGATGTTTCATTAGTTCGTCAAACTTGTACAAAGCTCATTGAGCCACTTATAAGCACTCATGTTGCATGAAACTTGGTTTAGAGTCCTAGCAACCACATTGTTAGATGTTTCATAAGTTCGTCAATCTAGTACAAAGCTCATTGAGACACTTATAAGCACTCATGTTGCATGAAACTTGGTTTAGAGTGCTAGAAACGCGTTGTTAGTTGTTTCATAAGTTCGTAAAACTTGTACAAAGCTCATTGAGACACTTATAAGCACTCATGTTGCACGAAACTTGGTTTAGAGTCCTAGCAACGCGTTGTTAGATGTTTCATAAGTTCGTCAAACTTGTGCAAAGCTCATTGAGCCACTTATTAGCACTCATGTTGCATGAAACTTTGTTTAGAGTCCTAGCAACCACGTTGTTAGATGTTTCATAAGTTCGTCAATCTAGTACAAAGCTCATTGAGACACTTATAATCACTCATGTTGCATGACACTTGGTTTAGAGTCCTAGAAACGCATTGTTAGATGTTTCATAAGTTCGTCAAACTAGTACAAAGCTCATTGAGACACTTATAAGCACTCATGTTGCATGAAACTTGGTTTAGAGTCCTAAAAACGCATTGTTAGATGTTTCCTAAGTTTGTAAAACTAGTACAAAGCTCATTGAGACACTTATAAGCACTCATGTTGCATGAAAATTGGTTTAGAGT
Source organism: Cochlearia excelsa (assembly GCA_963556525.1). Classification (NCBI taxonomy): domain Eukaryota; kingdom Viridiplantae; phylum Streptophyta; class Magnoliopsida; order Brassicales; family Brassicaceae; genus Cochlearia; species Cochlearia excelsa. The sequence goes on from CAUVZT010000002.1 coordinate 2,611,901, forward strand.
CATAGAAACCACGTTGTTAGATGTTTCATAAGTTCGTCAAACTAGTACAAAGCTCATTGAGCCACTTATAAGCACTCATGTTGCATGAAACTTTGTTTAGAGTCCTAGAAACGCGTTGTTAGTTGTTTCATAAGTTCGTCAATCTAGTACAAAGCTCATTGAGACACTTATAAGCACTCATGTTGCATGAAACTTTGTTTAGAGTCCTAGCAACAACGTTGTTAGATGTTTCATAAGTTCGTTAAACTTATACAAAGCACATTGAGACACTTATAAGCACTCATGTTGCATGAAACTTGGTTTAGAATCCTAGCAACGCTTTGCTAGATGTTTCATAAGTTTGTCAATCTTGTACAAAACTCATTGAGACACTTATAAGCACTCATGTTGCATGAAACTTGGTTTAGTTTCCTAGCAACCACGTTGTTAGGTGTTTCAAAACTTCGGCAATCTAGTACAAAGCTCATTGAGACACTTATAAGCACTCATGTTGCATGAAACTTGGTTTAGAGTCCTAGAAACGCGTTGTTAGGTGTTTCATAAGTTTGTCAAACTTGTACAAATATCATTGAGCACTTATAATCACTCATGTTGCACGAAACTTGGTTTAGAGTCCTAGCAACGCGTTGTTAGATGTTTCATTAGTTCGTCAAACTTGTACAAAGCTCATTGAGCCACTTATAAGCACTCATGTTGCATGAAAATGTGTTTAGAGTCCTAGCAACCACGTTGTTAGATGTTTCATAAGTTCGTCAATCTAGTACAAAGCTCATTGAGACACTTATAAGCACTCATGTTGCATGAAACTTGGTTTAGAGTGCTAGAAACGCGTTGTTAGTTGTTTCATAAGTTTGTCAAACTTGTACAAAGCTCATTGAGCCACTTATAAGCATTCATGTTGCACGAAACTTGGTTTAGAGTCCTAGCAACGCGTTGTTAGATGTTTCATAAGTTCGTCAAACTTGTCCAAAGCTCATTGAGCCACTTATAAGCACTCATGTTGCATGAAACTTGGTTTAGAGTCCTAGCAACCACGTTGTTAGGTGTTTCATAAGTTCTTCAATCTAGTACAAAGCTCATTGAGACACTTATAATCACTCATGTTGCATGACACTTGGTTTAGAGTCCTAGAAACGCATTGTTAGATGTTTCATAAGTTCGTCAAACTAGTACAAACCTCATTGAGACACTTATAAGCACTCATGTTGCATGAAACTTGGTTTAGAGTCCTAAAAACGCATTGTTAGATGTTTCCTAAGTTCGTAAAACTAGTACAAAGCTCATTGAGACACTTATAAGCACTCATGTTGCATGAAAATTGGTTTAGAGTCCTAGAAACGCATTGTTAGATGTTTCATAAGTTCGTCAAACTAGTACAAAGCTCATTGAGACACTTATAAGCACTCATGTTGCATGAAACTTGGTTTAGAGTCCTAGCAACGCGTTGTTAGATGTTTCATAAGTTTGTCAATCTTGTACAAAGCTCATTGAGACACTTATAAGCACTCATGTTGCATGAAACTTGGTTTAGTGTCCTAGCAACCACGTTGTTAGATGTTTCAAAAGTTCGGCAATCTAGTACAAAGCTCATTGAGACACTTATAAGCACTCATGTTGCATGAAACTTGGTTTAGAGTCCTAGAAACCACGTTGTTAGATGTTTCATAAGTTCGTCAAACTTATACAAAGCTCATTGAGACACTTATAAGCACTCATGTTGCATGAAACTTGGTTTAGAGTCCTAGCAACGCGTTTTTAGATGTTTCATAAGTTTGTCAATCTTGTACAAAGCTCATTGAGACACTTATAAGCACTCATGTTGCATGAAACTTGGTTTAGTGTCCTAGCAACCACGTTGTTAGATGTTTCAAAAGTTCGGCAATCTAGTACAAAGCTCATTGAGACACTTATAAGCACTCATGTTGCATGAAACTTGGTTTAGAGTCCTAGAAACGCATTGTTAGATGTTTCCTAAGTTCGTAAAACTAGTACAAAGCTCATTGAGACACTTATAAGCACTCATGTTGCATGAAAATTGGTTTAGAGTCCTAGAAACGCATTGTTAGATGTTTCATACGTTCGTCAAACTAGTACAAAGCTCATTGAGACACTTATAAGCACTCATGTTGCATGAAACTTAGTTTAGAGTCCTAGCAACGCGTTGTTAGATGTTTCATAAGTTTTTCAAACTAGTACAAAGCTCATTGAGACACTTATAAGCACTCATGTTGCATGAAACTTCGTTTAGAGTCCTAGCAACGCGTTGTTAGATGTTTCATAAGTTTGTCAATCTTGTACAAAGCTCATTGAGACACTTATAATCACTCATGTTGCATGAAACATGGTTTAGAGTCCTAGAAACACGTTGTTTCATAAGTTAGTAAAACTTGTACAAAGCTCATTGAGACACTTATAAGCACTCATGTTAAATGAAACTTGGTTTAGAGTCCTAGAAACGTGTTATTAGATGTTTCATAACTTCGTCAAACTAGTAGAAAGCTCATTGAGACACTTATAAGCACTCATGTTTCATAAAACTTGGTTTAGAGTCCTAGAAACGCATTGTTAGATGTTTCATAAGTTCGTCAAACTAGTACAAAACTCATTGAGACACTTATAAGCACTCATGTTGCATGAAACTTGGTTTAGAGTCCTAAAAACGCATTGTTAGATATTTCATAAGTTCGCAAAACTAGTACAAAGCTCATTGAGACACTTATATGTTAAATTTTGATAAGATTTAGAAGTGTTTAAGTGTTTGTGTTCTTGAGTTCTATGAAGAACATCAAGAACAAGAGAGAGAGAGTAATGAGAGAGAGAGTTTGATTCGGATAAGTTTCATTGAGAATGGTTAACTTGTTTGTTTACAAAGGAGAAGGTATAAATAACAACAACAAAAGACGCACAAAATGGCATAAGGGAATATGCTAAAAACGTCCTAGTCTTGCTAGGTTAGCCGCGCCACACGTCGTTATCGTTTGTGTAGCCGCGCCTTCCTTAAAGCGATCCGTGACATGTACGAACGAGTTGGATACACGCGCCCTTAAGGCGCACATGTGACTTTGCCCAACGGCTCTCTTGGAAACGGTCTTATTGTGGTTCTAGATTCTTCTCCTTCGTCTCTTGTTTCCCTTTGCAACGGTAACTTAGAAAGCTTGTGACTTCGGCAGCTTGTGACTTCGGCTTTGGTCACACGCTAGGTCATTGTCTTGATGGACACGACTTGTCCGGACAATGCATTGGTCTCTTTTACACTTGTGACTTCGGCAGCTTGTGGCTTCGGCTTTGCCTTAGTCGAACTCGAGTTTTGACTTCGGCTTTGCCTTGATGGACAGGACTTGTCCGGGCAATGCCTTAGTCTCTTTTACACTCCCCCGCAAGCTTAGCCTAGTGGAATGGCTAAGCTTGGAACCCGTATGACCTTGCCTCGTTAAAAACCTTGGTGAGAAAACCACTTGGGATAAAACTCACCTAAGGGAAAAGAGTACAAGACCATACGGTTAGGGACTTAGGCGTTGAGAGCCCGGATGAGTCTAAGTCTTGGTAGAATGGACTCACACACTTTCAAACTTGCGGACTTGGTGAAGATGTCCGCGAGTTGATCTTGACTCTTCGTGTAGCAAGGTAGGATAGTGCCCTTGACCATTTGCTCTCTAACCTTGTGACAATCCACCTCTATCTGTTTAGTCCTCTCATGGAAGACCGAGTTTGTTGCTATGTGGATGGCCGCTTGATTATCACAATGCATGGTCATTGGTGCTTCAATCTTGAGACCCAAATCCCCTAGCAAGTTCTTTAGCCACATGAGTTCTTGAGTCAACTTCCTCATGGCTCTATACTCGGCTTCGGCGGTTGAGCAAGATACTATCTTTTGCTTCTTTGTCTTCCATGTGACAAGGTTGCCACCAATGAAAGTGCAATAGCCGGTGGTTGACCGTCTACTCTCTAGATCCCCGGCGTAGTCCGCGTCACAATACCCAATGACCTTCGTGTTCTTGTTGCAACCCATCCAAATACCCAAACTTGAGGTTCCTTTAAGGTAGCCCAAGATCCTCATGATCATGTTCCAATGGTGTTGCTTCGGCTTTTGTATGTGTTGATAGACTTGGTTCACGGCAAAGCATAGGTCCGGTCAAGTGATCGTCAAGTAGATGAGTTTACCCACTAGCCGTCTATAGAGCATTGGGTCTCGGTACGGTTGATCATCCTCACTTCCTTCTTGAATGGTCTTGTAGCCGTCTTCAAGAGGAGTCTTAGCCACCTTTTTACCTATCATATTGACAACACTTAAAAGATCATGGGTGTACTTCCTTTGGGAAAGAAATAGACCTTCTTTAGATCTACACACTTCAATCCCAAGGAAGTACTTAAGAGTTCCGAGGTCCTTAATGTCAAATTTAGATTTGAGGAAAGATTTGGTTTCTTGAATACCTCCCTTGTTGTTTCCGGAGATGATGATGTCGTCTACATACACTAGTACCACTACTATACCTTCTTGGTTTTGTAGGGTAAAGAGATTATGCTCGGCTTGTGATCTATTGAATCCTTTTGCCATCAATGTTGAGCTAAGCTTGTGATACCAAGCTCTTGGTGATTGCTTGAGACCGTAGATGGCTTTCCTTAACCGTAGGACTTTCCCGGGAGTGATTTATAGGCCGGGTGGTGGAGTCATGTAGACTTCCTCTTCAAGCTCTCCTTGTAGGAAGGCATTCTTCACATCCATTTGAAAGAGATCCCATGATAGGTTAGTGGCAAGTGATAAGATTACCCGAACCGTGTGGAGTTTTGCAACCGGGGCAAATGTATCTAGGTAGTCCTCTCCATAAGTTTGAGTAAAGCCTCTTGCTACCAATCTTGCCTTGTGTCTCTCTATCTCTCCAGTGCTTAGATATTTGATGGTGAAGATATACCTTGAGCTCACGACCTTCTTCCCTTTTGGTAGGTTGGTTTCATAGAAGGTTTAATTTTCTTCCATGGCCTTGTTTTCGGCTTCCACCGCTTTAACCCAAACTTCCTCCTTCATTGCCTCTTCATAAGTCCTTGGAATAACTTGTTGATCCATGGAGGTCGTAAAGGCTTTATGTTCCTTTGGAAAGCTTGCAAGAGAACACACGGCTTGAGTAGGATGTGCCTCGACCTTGTTGTTAAAGTACACCCTTGTGTTAACCCAATTGGATGGATGCCTCTTGACTCTAGTGCTCCTTCTTAGAACCAGTGGCTCTTCTTCTTGGGACACACCTTGGTTATGAACTTCTTGATCACTTTGTTGTTGAGTATTAGTCTCGGTTGAGGCTTGTGGTTCTTCTTGACCATTTGACTCTCCCCCGGACGTAGTTGGTTCTTGAGTAGCGGCTTGCTCATTGTTCTCCCCCTCATGATCAAGGTGGGTTTCTTGAGTTTGTTCCTCACTTCTTGTTTCTTCATAGCTATCCATACCAAGATTCCTCATCAAGTTCCTAAGACTTGTAGCTCTATCCGTAACAACTTCGGGTAAATCCTTGACATTCTCCCAATTGTTTTCCTTGTAGTAGCTTTGTCCTTCTAGAAACTTGACCTCTCTTGATACCAACACCCTTCTTGTTTCGGGTACATAGCATTTATACCCCTTTTGAGTGTTTGAGTAGCCAATGAACATAGCCTTGGTGCTTTTGGCTTCAAGCTTGTTCCTTTTCTCACTAGGTACAAACACATAGCACACAAAACCGAACACTCTTAGATGATTGATAAAAGGATTAGTCTTATTCAATACCTTGAATGGAGATTCATTCTTCAAGACTTGTGTTGGTGTGCGGTTGATAAGATAGCATGCCGTGAGAACCCCATCGGACCAAAACCTCTTTGGTATGTTCATGTGGAACATCATGGACCGTGTCACTTCCATTAAGTGTCGGTTCTTCCTTTCGGCTACACCATTTTGTTGTGGTGTGTATGGGCATGTGGTTTGATGGAGGATCCCATGCTTGACTATGAGTTCTTTGAATGCTCTACTTGTGTATTCTCCACCATTGTCGGACCTAAATGTCTTAATCTTGACATTATAGTGGTTAGTCACATAGTTTTGAAAATTTTGAAAAGCTTCTAATACCCTATCTTTTGTTTGTAAAAGGGTGACCCAAGTGTATTTAGAGCTTTCATCTATGAATATGACAAAATATGAGTGATTATCCCTAGACCTACAAGGTGATGACCATACATACGAATGCACAAGTTCAAAAGGTTTATAAGTCATGTTTGATTTTTGAAAAACGGTTCGGCAATGTTTACCTAAGATACATGCTTCACAAGTTTCATGATTAAATTTAACATTAGGCAAAATGGTTTTCAAAGCATTTAAATGAGGATGATCAAGTCTATAATGCCAAATAACATTGTTTACTTCGGATAAAACCGTTTTAAAAGCATGACAAAACAAAGCATTAGAAGTATTAAAGGAGTTTTTATCTAGGACATAGAGATCGCCTCTTGTGATCCCCTTTCCCACAATCCTTTTACTCTCAATATCCTGAAAAATCACATCATTAGGACCGAAGATAACATTGCAATTTAAATCACAAGCTATTTGTTTAACGGATAGAAGATTAGATGTGAAACTAGGCATGTAAAGGGCCTTATATTCTTTATCAGATAGCTTAAGGTTTCCTAATCCTTCTATAGGTATCTTACTCCCATTTGCAATAATTACATTCCCTAGAGCCGGTTCTATGTTACTAATCAAATCAAGGTTACTAATTATATGATGAGAAGCACCGGAGTCAATAACAATAGGTTTACTAAACTCTTTATCAAGAATGTTAGCACTAAGGGAGTAAAAGGGGGTTTTACCAATACCGGGGACTTTTAGGGCTTTGAGAAGGGCATCAAGATCGGATCTCCTCACAAAGTCGTCCTTGAAAGGAACCATCGCCGAGCTCTCCTCTTCCTTGTTGCTCCGATTTGACCCACTTGTGCTCGGACTGCTCATGGTGTCATCGTTGGAGAAGTGAGCCTTGGCGTCCTTGAACTTAGCCGACTTGAGATTAGGATACAAAATCCAACATTTCTCCTTGTTGTGGCCTTTCTTCTTGCAATGCTCACATGTCAAGGCTCTCCTTTCTTCATACGTCTTGGAGGATGGTTTGAATGCCACCTTGTTTGCGGTTACTAGGTCCTTCTTGCCCTCAAAGAGCTCAATGGAGCCTTGTTCCCTTTGAAGTTGAGCACACACCTCTTCAAGGTTTGGTAGGGTATCAGCTCGGAGAAGATGTTTGGTAATCTCCTTATAGCTGCCGTTGAGTGTTAAGAGCAAACCGAAGACCTTGTCTTGTTCTCTTCGTTCATTTAGCACCTTTGGGTCGATAGTGCTTGGATGGAGCATTTCCAATTCGGCCCATAGGGACCTAAACTTTCCGAAATGCATTGTGAACTCGGTGTCTTCTTGGTTAAGGTCGTTGATAGCCTTCTTGACTTCATAGACCCGACTTAGGTTAGATGAGTTGCCATAGACGGTTTGGAGAGTATCCCATAACTCCTTGGCATTCTCACAATAGGAATAGGCTTCCAAGATAGACGGCTCAAGGGATCCTTGGATGATTCCAAGAACCTTTTGGTCTAGTTGGAACCACTTCTCATCGTCATTTGTGAGTTCGTTGTTAAACTCAATAGGAGCGTCTTGCCGAGTAAGGATGTGATTCCAATAGCCACAACCACAAAGAGCAATCTTCATGGTTCTCGCCCATAAGAGGTAGTTGATACCTTTCAAGGTAACCGGACAAGGAGTCTTCTTGGATTCTTTGTCTTCCATGGTTTACCGCTTGGTTTGAGGGAGATGTCTCGGATAGGTCTAGCCGAGCACCGAGAAAAAGTATGTGTTGAGTGGCACGAAAACCGAGGCTAGTCGAGCACCGGGAAACGTTGGTACCGAGAATGACTGAGCACCGAGAGTTTTGTTATCGGGCGCCGGAAAAGCCCGATAGTTTTGTTTACCGGATGCTGAAATCACTGAGCAACGAGGATGCCCGGTAAACAAAACACCGAGCAACGAGGATGCCCGAGCGCCGAAGAGAATGGTAGCGGAAGCGAGATTTAGGTTCCAGAGCCAGATTGCTCTGATACCATGTTAAATTTTGATAAGATTTAGAAGTGTTTAAGTGTTTGTGTTCTTGAGTTCTATGAAGAACATCAAGAACAAGAGAGAAAGAGTAATGAGAGAGATAGTTTGATTCGGATAAGTTTCATTGAGAATGGTTAACTTGTTTGTTTACAAAGGAGAAGGTATAAATAACAACAACAAAAGACGCCCAAAATGGCATAAGGGAATATGCTAAAAACGTCCTAGTCTTGATCGGTTAGCCGCGCCACACGTTGCTATCGTTTGTGTAGCTGCGCCTTCCTTAAGGCGATCCGTGACATGTATGGACGAGTTGGATACACGCGCCCTTAAGGCGCACATGTGACTTTGCCCAACGGCTCTCTTGGCAACGGTCTTATTGTGGTTCTAGATTCTTCTCCTTCGTCTCTTGTTTCCCTTTGCAACGGTAACTTAGAAAGATTGTGACTTCAGCAGCTTGTGACTTTGGCTTTGGTCACACGCTAGGTCATTGTCTTGATGGACACGACTTGTCCGGACAATACCTTGGTCTCTTTTACACTTGTGACTTCGGCAGCTTGTGGCTTCGGCTTTGCCTTAGTCGAACTCGAGTTTTGACTTCGGATTTGCCTTGATGGACAAGACTTGTCCGGGCAATGCCTTAGTCTCTTTTACATTATAAGCACTCATGTTGCATGAAACTTGGTTTAGAGTCCTAGAAACCGCGTTGTTAGATGTTTCATAAGTTCGTCAAACTAGTACAAAGCTCATTGAGCCACTTATAAGCACTCATGTTGCATGAAACTTGGTTTAGAGTCCTAGAAACGCGTTGTTAGATGTTTCATAAGTTCGTCAAACTAGTACAAAGCTCATTGAGCCACTTATAAGCACTCATGTTGCATGAAACTTTGTTTAGAGTCCTAGCAACCATGTTGTTAGATGTTTCATAAGTTCGTCAAACTTATACAAAGGTCATTGGGACACTTATAAGCACTCATGTTGCATGAAACTTGGGTTAGAGTCCTAGCAACGCGTTGTTAGATGTTTCATAAGTTTTTCAATCTTGTACAAAGCTCATTGACACACTTATAAGCACTCATGTTGCATGAAACTTGGTTTAGTGTCCTAGCAACCACATTGTTAGATGTTTCAAAAGTTCGGCAATCTAGTACAAAGCTCATTGAGACACTTATAAGCACTCATGTTGCATGAAACTTGGTTTAGAGTCCTAGAAACGCATTGTTAGTTGTTTCATAAGTTTGTCAAACTTGTACAAAGCTCATTGAGACACTTATAAGCACTCATGTTGCATAAAACTTGGTTTAGAGTTCTAGCAACCACGTTGTTAGATGTTTCATAAGTTCGTCAAACTAGTACAAAGCTCATTGAGACACTTATAAGCACTCATGTTGTATGAAACTTGGTTTAGAGTCCTAGCAACCACGTTGTTAGATGTTTCATAAGTTCGTCAATCTAGTACAAAGCTCATTGATCCACTTATAAGCACTCATGTTACATGAAACTTGGTTTAGAGTCCTAGAAACGCGTTGTTAGATCTTTCATAAGTTCGTCAAACTTGTACAAAGCTCATTGAGACACTTATAAGCACTCATGTTGCATGAAACTTTGTTTAGATTCCTAGAAACGCGTTGTTAGTTGTTTCATAAGTTCGTCAATCTAGTACAAAGCTCATTGAGACACTTATAAGCACTCATGTTGCATGAAACTTTGTTTAGAGTCCTAGCAAACCACGTTGTTAGATGTTTCATAAGTTCGTCAAACTTATACAAAGCTCATTGAGACACTTATAAGCACTCATGTTGCATGAAACTTGGTTTAGAGTCCTAGCAACGCGTTGTTAGATGTTTCATAAGTTTGTCAATCTTGTACAAAGCTCATTGAGACACTTATAAGCACTCATGTTGCATGAAACTTGGTGAAGTGTCCTAGCAACCACGTTGTTAGATGTTTCAAAAGTTCGGCAATCTAGTACAAAGCTCATTGAGACACTTATAAGCACTCATGTTGCATGAAACTTGGTTTAGAGTCCCACAAACACGTTGTTAGGTGTTTCATATGTTTGTCAAACTTGTACAAAGATCATTGAGCACTTATAAGCACTCATGTTGCACGAAACTTGGTTTAGAGTCCTAGCAACGCGTTGTTAGATGTTTCATAAGTTTGTCAATCTTGTACAAAGCTCATTGAGACACTTATAAGCACTCATGTTGCATGAAATTTGGTTTAGTGTCCTAGCAACCACGTTGTTAGATGTTTCAAAAGTTCGGCAATCTAGTACAAAGCTCATTGAGACACTTATAAGCACTCATGTTGCATGAAACTTGGTTTAGAGTCCTAGAAACGCGTTGTTAGGTGTTTCATAAGTTTGTCAAACTTGTACAAAGATCATTGAGCAATTATAAGAACTCATGTTGCACGAAACTTGGTTTAGAGTCCTAGAAACCGCGTTGTTAGATGTTTCATAAGTTCGTCAATCTAGTACAAATCTCATTGAGACACTTATAAGCACTCATGTTGCATGAAACTTGGTTTAGAGTCCTAGAAACGCGTTGTTAGTTGTTTCATAAGTTTGTCAAACTTGTACAAAACTCATTGAGACACTTATAAGCACTCATGTTGCATGAAACTTGGTTTAGAGTTCTAGCAACCACGTTGTTAGATGTTTCATAAGTTCGTCAAACTAGTACAAAGCTCATTGAGACACTTATAAGCACTCATGTTGCATGAAACTTGGTTTAGAGTCGTAACAACCACGTTGTTAGATGTTTCATAAGTTCGTCAATCTAGTACAAAGCTCATTGATCCACTTATAAGCACTCATGTTACATGAAACTTGGTTTAGAGTCCTAGAAACGCGTTGTTAGATCTTTCATAAGTTCGTCAAAGTTGTACAAAGCTCATTGAGACACTTATAAGCACTCATGTTGAATGAAACTTGGTTTATAATCCTAGAAACGCGTTATTAGATGTTTCATAACTTCGTCAAACTAGTAGAAAGCTCATTGAGACACTTATAAGCACTCATGTTGCATGAAACTTGGTTTAGAGTCCTAGAAACGCATTGTTAGATGTTTCATAAGTTCGTCAAACTAGTACAAAGCTCATTGAGACACTTATAAGCACTCATGTTGCATGAAACTTGGTTTAGAGTCCTAAAACCGCATTGTTAGATATTTCATAAGTTCGTAAAACTAGTACAAAGCTCATTGAGACACTTATAAGCACTCATGTTGCATGAAACTTGGTTTAGAGTCCTCAAAACCGCGTTGTTAGATGTTTCATAAGTTCGTCAAACTAGTACAAAGCTCATTGAGCCACTTATAAGCACTCATGTTGCATGAAACTTGGTTTAGAGTCCTAGAAACCACGTTGTTAGATGTTTCATAAGTTCGTCAAACTAGTACAAAGCTTATTGAGCCACTTATAAGCACTCATGTTGCATGAAAATTGGTTTAGACTCCTAGCAACCGCGTTGTTTGATGTTTCATAAGTTCGTAAAACTAGTTCAAAGCTCATTGAGACACTTATAAGCACTCATGTTGCATGAAACTTGGTTTAGAGTCCTAGAAATCGCGTTGTTAGATGTTTCATAAGTTCGTCAATCTAGTACAAAGCTCATTGGGCCACTTATAAGCACTCATGTTTCATGAAACTTGTTTTAGAGTCCTAGAAATCGCGTTGTTAGATGTTTCATCAGTTCGTCAATCTAGTACAAAGTTCATTGAGCCACTTATAAGCACTCATGTTGCATGAAACTTGGTTTAGAGTCCTAGCAACCATGTTGTTAGATGTTTCATAAGTTCGTCAATCTAGTACAAAGCTCATTAAGACACTTATAAGCACTCATGTTGCATGAAACTTGGTTTAGAGTCCTAGCAACCACGTTGTTAGATGTTTCATAAGTTCGTCAATCTAGTACAAAGCTCATTGATCCACTTATAAGCACTCATGTTACATGAAACTTGGTTTAGAGTCCTAGAAACGCGTTGTTAGATCTTTCATAAGTTCGTCAAACTTGTACAAAGCTCATTGAGACACTTATAAGCACTCATGTTGCATGAAACTATGTTTAGAGTCCTAGAAACGCGTTGTTAGTTGTTTCATAAGTTCGTCAATCTAGTACAAAGCTCATTGAGACACTTATAAGCACTCATGTTGCATGAAACTTTGTTTAGAGTCCTAGCAAACCACGTTGTTAGATGTTTCATAAGTTTGTCAAACTTATACAAAGCTCATTGAGACACTTATAAGCACTCATGTTGCATGAAACTTGGTTTAGAGTCCTAGAAATCGCGTTGTTAGATGTTTCATCAGTTCGTCAATCTAGTACAAAGTTCATTGAGCCACTTATAAGCACTCATGTTGCATGAAACTTGGTTTAGAGTCCTAGCAACCATGTTGTTAGATGTTTCATAAGTTCGTCAATCTAGTACAAAGCTCATTAAGACACTTATAAGCACTCATGTTGCATGAAACTTGGTTTAGAGTCCTAGCAACCACGTTGTTAGATGTTTCATAAGTTCGTCAATCTAGTACAAAGCTCATTGATCCACTTATAAGCACTCATGTTACATGAAACTTGGTTTAGAGTCCTAGAAACGCGTTGTTAGATCTTTCATAAGTTCGTCAAACTTGTACAAAGCTCATTGAGACACTTATAAGCACTCATGTTGCATGAAACTTTGTTTAGAGTCCTAGAAACGCGTTGTTAGTTGTTTCATAAGTTCGTCAATCTAGTACAAAGCTCATTGAGACACTTATAAGCACTCATGTTGCATGAAACTTTGTTTAGAGTCCTAGCAAACCACGTTGTTAGATGTTTCATAAGTTCGTCAAACTTATACAAAGCTCATTGAGACACTTATAAGCACTCATGTTGCATGAAACTTGGTTTAGAGTCCTAGCAATGCGTTGTTAGATGTTTCATAAGTTTGTCAATCTTGTACAAAGCTCAATGAGACACTTATTGTAAAAGAGACCAACGCATTGCCCGGACAAGTCCGGTCCATCAAGGCAAAGCCGAACACAAAAGAAACCAAGGCATTGCCCGGACAAGTCCGGTCCATCAAGGCAAAGCCGAATGCAAAAGAAACCAAGGCATTTCCCGGACAACAAGGCAATGCCGAAGTCAAACTCGAGCTCGGCTAAGACAAAGCCGAAGTCACAAGATTGCCGAAGTCACAAGTGTAAAAGAGACCAAGGCATCGTCCGGACAAGTCTTGTCCATCAAGACAATGACCTAGCGTGTGACCATTGCCGAAGTCACAAGCTGCCGAAGTCACTAGCTTGTTTAGTTACCGTTGCAAAGGGAAACAAGAAGACCGTTTCCAAGAGAGCCGTTCGGCAGAATCACATGTGAGCCTTAAGGGCGCGTGTACACAACTCGTCCATACTTGTCACGGGTCGCCTTAAGGAAGGCGCGGCTACACAAGCGATAGCGACGTGTGGCGCGGCTAACCGAGCAAGACTAGGACATTTTTAGCATATTCCCTTATGCTATTTTGGGATCCTTTGTTGTTTTCTATTTATATCTCTCTCTCTTGTTCTTGGTGTTCTTGTTAAGAACTCAAGAACTTTGGTTACTAATCTTCTCTAATCTCTCAAATTATAACATGGTATCAGAGCCACCTTGCTCTGGAACCTAAATCTCGCTTCCGCTACCATTCTCGTCGGCGCTCGGGCATCCTCGTTGCTCGGTGTTTCGTTTACCGGGCATCCTCGTTGCTCGGTGTTTTTCAGCATCCGATAAACAAAATTATCGGGCTTTTCCGGCGCCCGATAACAAAACTCTCGATGCTTGTTTTCTCTCGGCTATTCTCGGTACCAACGCTTTCCGGTGCTCGGCTAGCCTCGGTTTCCGTATCACTCAACACATAATCCTTCTCGGTGCTCGGCTAGACTTATCCGAGACATCCCCTTCAAACCAAGCAGTAATCCATGGAAGACAAAGAATCCAAGAAGACTCCTTGTCCGGTTACCTTGAAAGGTATCAACTACCTCCTATGGGCAAGAACCATGAAGATTGCTCTTTGTGGCCGCGGCTATTGGAACCACATCTTTACTGGGCAAGATGCTCCTATTGAGTTTAACAATGAGCTCACAAATGACGATGAGAATGCCAATGAGCTCCAACTAGACCAAAAGGTTCTTGGAATCATCCAAGGATCCCTTGGCCGTCTATCTTGGAAGCCTATTCCTATTGTGAGAATGCCAAGGAGTTATGGGACACTCTCCAAACCATCTACGGCAACACATCTAACCTAAGTCGGGTCTATGAAGTCAAGAAGGCTATCAATGATCTGAACCAAGAAGACACCGAGTTCACAAAGCACTTCGGAAAGTTTAGGTCCCTATGGGCCGAACTGGAGATGCTCCGTCCAAGCACTATCGACCCAAAAGTGCTAAATGACCGAAGAGAACAAGACAAGGTCTTCGGTTTGCTCTTAACACTCAACGGCAGCTATAAGGAGATTACCAAGAATCTTCTCCGAGCCGATACCCTACCAAACCTTGAAGAGGTGTGTGCTCAACTTCAAAGGGAACAAGGCTCCATTGAGCTCTTTGAAGGCAAGAGGGAACTTGTAACCGCAAACAAGGTGGCATTTAAACCAACGTCCAAGACATATGAAGAGAGGAGGGCCTTAACGTGTGATCATTGCAAGAAGAAGGGCCACCTCAAAGAGAAGTGTTGGATTCTACATCCGAACCTCAAGCCGGCCAAGTTCAAGGACGCCAAGGCCAACTACTCTCATGATGACTCGGCAAGTGTGCCAAGCTCAAGCTCAAGCGGACCAAACCATGGCAAGGAAGAGGAGTCTTCGGCTATTGTCCCTTACATGGATGAATATGTGAGGAAGTCCGACCTTGACGCTCTCATCAAAGCCCTTAAGGGCTCCGGTATTTCAACCTTCTATTCCCTTAGTGCTCAAAATATAGACAATAAACCATTTAAGCCTATTATTATTGATTCAGGTGCTTCTCATCATATGATTAGTAACTTGGACTTGATTAGTAATATTAAACCGGCTTTAGGAAATGTCATTATTGCAAATGGGAGTGAAATTCCTATAGAAGGATTAGGGAACCTTAAGTTGTTTGATAGAGACTCTCAAGCGCTTTACATGCCTAGTTTTACCTCAAACTTTATATCCGTGAAACGCATTGCTTGTGATTTGAATTGCAATGTTATCTTCGGTCCTAATGATGTGGTTTTTCAGGATATTAAGAGTAAGGAGATCATTGGGAAAGGGGTCACAAGAGGCGATCTCTATGTTCTTGAAGAAAACACCTCTAGTTTTTTTCTTTGTCATGCTTTTAAATCGGTTTTATCCGAAGCCAACAATGTTATTTGGCATTTTAGACTTGGTCATCCTCATTTAAATGCTTTGAAAACCATTTTGCCTAATGTTAAGTTTAATCATGAAACTTGTGAAGCATGCATCTTAGGTAAACATTGCCTAACCGTTTTTCAAAAATCAAACATGACTTATAAACCTTTTGAACTTGTGCATTCGGATATGTGGTCATCACCTTGTAAATCTAGGGAAAATCACTCTTTTTGTCACTTTCATAGATGAAAGCTCTAAATACACTTGGGTTACCCTTTTACAAACAAAAGATAGGGTATTAGAAGCTTTTCAAAACTTGAAAAACTATGTGACTAACCATTATAATGTCAAGATTAAGACTTTTAGGTCTGATAATGGTGGAGAGTACACAAGTAGAGCCTTTAAAGAACACATAGCCAAGCATGGCATCCTCCATTAAACCACATGCCCATATACACCACAACAAAATGGGGTAGCCGAACGGAAGAACCGACACTTGATGGAAGTGACGCGGTCCATGATGTTCCACATGAACATACCGAAGAGGTTTTGGTCCGATGGGGTTCTCACGGCATGCTATCTTATCAACCGAACACCAACACAAGTCTTGAATAATGAATCTCCATTCAAGGTATTGAATAAGACTAATCCTTTTATTAACCATCTAAGAGTGTTCGGTTGTGTGTGTTATGTGTTTGTACCTAGTGAGCAAAGGAACAAGCTAGAAGCTAAAAGCACCAATGCTATGTTCATCGGCTATTCGAACACACAAAAGGGGTACAAATGCTATGTACCCGAGACAAGAAGGGTAATAGTATCAAGAGATGTCAAGTTCCTTGAAGGCAAAAGCTTCTATGAAGACAACAATTGGGATAGTGTGAAGGACTTACCCGAGAAGGTCACGGATAGAGCTACAAGTCTAAGGAACCTAATGAAGAACCTTGGCATGAGTTTTGAAGAAGAACCAAGCCAAGATGTACCGAGCCAACAACCCACCCCTCTTGATCATGAGGGGGAGAACAACAATGAGCAAGTCCACTCCGAACCTGATGAGTCCGGGGGAGAACCAAACCCAACACAAGAAAACCAAGGACATGCTCAAGAGGGTCATGATCAAGAAGTGGGTCAAGAAGTTAGTGAACCACCGGAGCCGGTTCTAAGAAGAAGTACTAGAGTGAAGAAGGACCCATCCAATTGGGTAAACACAAGGGTATACTTCAATAGCAAGGCGGTGTCTCATCCAACTCAAGCCGTATGCTCTCTTGCAAGCCTTCCTAAGGAACACCAAGCCTACATCACTTCCATGGATCAACATGTAATACCAAGAACTTATGAAGAAGCAATGAAGGAAGAAGTATGGGTCAATGCGGTGAAAGCCGAGAACAAAGCAATGGAAGACAATGAGACATTCTATGAGACTGACCTTCCTCAAGGGAAGAGAACCGAGAGCTCAAGATACATCTTCACTATCAAGTATCATAGCAATGGTGAGATAGAAAGACACAAAGCGCGGCTAGTGGCAAGAGGGTTTACACAAACTTATGGGGAAGACTACTTGGACACCTTTGCACCGGTTGCAAAGCTACACACCGTAAGAGTTATCCTCTCGTTTGGCCACCAACCTCTCCGGGAAAGGTGTTGAGACTAAGGAAGGCTATATATGGACTCAAGCAATCACCAAGAGCTTGGTACCATAAGCTTAGCTCAACCTTGATGGCAAAGGGATTCAAAAGATCTCATGTGGAACACACCTTATTCACCCGGACAAACGGAGAAGGTATAGTAGTGGTCCTTGTATATGTAGATGATATCATCATCTCCGGAAACAACAAGGAAGGTATCCATGACACTAAACTCTATTTAAAATCTAAGTTTGATATCAAAGATCTAGGGAAACTCAAGTACTTCCTTGGGATTGAAGTGTGTAGATCCGAAGAGGGTCTATTTCTTTCCCAAAGGAAGTACACACATGATCTTTTAAGTGTTGTCAATATGACAGGTGTTAAGAAGGCTAAAACACCACTAGAAGAAGGATACAAGATTATCCAAGAAGGAAGTGGAGAAGACGAGCCATACACGGATCCTAAACTCTATAGGCAAATGGTGGGAAGCTCATCTATTTGACAATCACAAGACCGGACATATGCTTTGCCGTGAACCAAGTTGCACAACAAATGCAAAAGCCGAAGATTCACCATTGGAAGATGCTAGAGAGGATCCTAAGCTATGTCAAGGAGACATCCGACTTGGGTATTTGGATGGGCTGCAACAAGAACACCGAGGTGATTGGGTATTGTAATGCGGATTATGCCGGAAATTTGGAAGATAGAAGATCCACTACGGGATATTGCACATTCATTGGTGGGAACCTTGTTACATGGAAGACTAAGAAGCAAAAGATAGTCTCTTGCTCAACCGCCGAAGCCGAGTATAGAGCTATAAGAAAGCTAACCCAAGAACTTATGTGGCTAAAGAACTTGCTAGGAGATTTGGGAATCAAGATTGAAGGGCCAATGACTATGCATTGTGACAACCAAGCGGCTATCCACATAGCATCTAACTCGGTCTTCCATGAGAGGACAAAACACATCGAAGTGGATTGTCACAAGGTTAGGGAACAAATGGTCAAAGGCACAATCCTACCTTGCTACACAAAGAGTCAAGATCAACTCGCGGACGTCTTCACCAAATCCGCAAGCTTGAAAGTTTGTGAGTCCATCCTACCTAGACTTGGACTCACAAGGGCTACCAAAGCCTAAGTCTCCAACCGCATAAGCTTGTACTCTTTTCCCTTAGGTGAGTTTTATCCCAAGTGGTTTTCTCACCAAGGTTTTAATGAGGCAAGGTTATGCGGGTTCCAAGCTTAGCCTTTACATGAGGCTAAGCTTGCGGGGGAGTGTAAAAGAGACCAAGGCATTGCCCAGACAAGTCCGGTCCATCAAGGCAAAGCCGAACACAAAAGAAACCAAGGCATTGCCCGGACAAGTCCGGTCCATTAAGGCAAAGCCGAATGCAAAAGAAACCAAGGCATTGCCCGGACAACAAGGCAATGCCGAAGTCAAACTCGAGCTCGGCTAAGACAAAGCCGAAGTCACAAGATTGCCGAAGTCACAAGTGTAAAAGAGACCAAGGCATTGCCCAGACAAGTCCGGTCCATCAAGGCAAAGCCGAACACAAAAGAAACCAAGGCATTGCCCGGACAAGTCCGGTCCATCAAGGCAAAGCCGAATGCAAAAGAAACCAAGGCCTTGCCCGGACAGCAAGGCAATGCCGAAGTCAAACTCGAGCTCGGCTAAGACAAAGCCGAAGTCACAAGATTGCCGAAGTCACAAGTGTAAAAGAGACCAAGGCATCGTCCGGACAAGTCTTGTCCATCAAGACAATGACCTAGCGTGTGACCATTGCCTAATTCACAAGCTGCCGAAGTCACTAGCTTGCTTAGTTACCGTTGCAAAGGGAAACAAGAAGACCGTTTCCAAGAGAGCCGTTGGGCAGAGTCACATGTGAGCCTTAAGGGCGCGTGTACACAACTCGTCCATACTTGTCAAGGGTCGCCTTAAGGAAGGCGCGGCTACACAAGCGATAGCGACGTGTGGCGCGGCTAAGCGAGCAAGACTAGGACATTTTTAGCATATTCTCTTATGCTATTTTGGGATCCTTTGTTGTTGTCTATTTATACCTTCCCTTTGTAAACAAAAAAGTTAACACTTTCTAATCTAATGAAACTGATTCTCTCTCTATTCTCTCTCTCTTGTTCTTGGTGTTCTTGTTAAGAACTCAAGAACTTTGGTTACTAATCTTCTCTAATCTCTCAAATTATAACACTTATAAGCACTCATGTTGCATGAAACTTGGTTTAGTGTCCTAGCAACCACGTTGTTAGATGTTTCAAAAGTTCGGCAATCTAGTACAAAGCTCATTGAGACACTTATAAGCACTCATTTTGCATGAAACTTGGTTTAGAGTCCCAGAAACGCGTTGTTAGGTGTTTCATAAGTTTGTCAAACTTGTACAAAGATCATTGAGCACTTATAAGCACTCATGTTGCACGAAACTTGGTTTAGAGTCCTAGCAACGCGTTGTTAGATGTTTCATAAGTTCGTCAAACTTGTACAAAGCTCATTGAGCCACTTATAAGCACTCATGTTGCATGAAACTTGGTTTAGATTCCTAGCAACCACGTTGTTAGATGTTTCATAAGTTCGTCAATCTAGTACAAAGCTCATTGAGACACTTATAAACACTCATGTTGCATGAAACTTGGTTTAGAGTGCTAGAAACGCGTTGTTAGTTGTTTCATAAGTTTGTCAAACTTGTACAAAGCTCATTGAGCCACTTATAAGCACTCATGTTGCACGAAACTTGGTTTAGAGTCCTAGCAACGCGTTGTTAGATGTTTCATAAGTTCGTCAAACTTGTACAAAGCTCATTGAGCCACTTATAAGCACTCAAGTTGCATGAAACTTGGTTTAGAGTCCTAGCAATCACGTTGTTAGATGTTTCATAAGTTCGTCAATCTAGTACGAAGATCATTGAGACACTTATAATCACTCATGTTGCATGAAACTTGGTTTAGAGTCCTAGAAACGCGTTGTTAGTTGTTTCATAAGTTCGTAAAACTTGTACAAAGCTCATTGAGACACTTATAAGCACTCATGTTGAATGAAACTTGGTTTAGAGTCCTAGAAACGCGTTATTAGATGTTTCATAACTTCGTCAAACTAGTAGAAAGCTCATTGAGACACTTATAAGCACTCTTGTTGCATGAAACTTGGTTTAGAGTCCTAGAAACGCATTGTTAGATGTTTCATAAGTTCGTCAAACTAGTACAAACCTCATTGAGACACTTATAAGCACTCATGTTGCATGAAACTTGGTTTAGAGTCCTAAAAACGCATTGTTTGATATTTCATAAGTTCGTAAAACTAGTACAAAGCTCATTGAGACACTTATAAGCACTCATGTTGCATGAAACTTGGTTTAGAGTCCTAGAAACCACGTTGTTAGATGTTTCATAAGTTCGTCAAACTAGTTCAAAGCTCATTGAGACACTTATAAGCACTCATGTTGCATGAAACTTGGTTTAGAGTCCTAGAAATCGCGTTGTTAGATGTTTCATAAGTTCGTCAATCTAGTACAAAGCTCATTGGGCCACTTATAAGCACTCATGTTGCATGAAACTTGTTTTAGAGTCCTAGAAATCGCGTTGTTAGATGTTTCATAAGTTCGTCAATCTAGTACAAAGCTCATTGACCCACTTATAAGCACTCATGTTGCACGAAACTTGGTTTAGAGTTCTAGCAACCACGTTGTTAGTTGTTTCATAAGTCCAGTCAAACTTGTACAAAGCTCATTGAGACACTTATAAGCACTCATGTTTCATGAAACTTGGTTTAGAGTCCTAGAAACGCGTTGTTAGATGTTTCATAAGTTCGTCAATCTAGTACAAAGCTCATTGAGCCACTTATAAGCACTCATGTTGCACGAAACTTGGTTTAGAGTTCTAGCAACCACGTTGTTAGTTGTTTCATAAGTCCAGTCAAACTTGTACAAAGCTCATTGAGACACTTATAAGCACTCATGTTTCATGAAACTTGGTTTAGAGTCCTAGAAACGCGTTGTTAGATGTTTCATAAGTTTGTCAAACAAGTACAAAGCTCATTGAGCCACTTATAAGCACTCATGTTGCATGAAACTTGGTTTAGAGTCCTAGAAACCGCGTTGTTAGATGTTTCATAAGTTTGCCAATCTAGTACAAAGCTTATTGAGCCACTTATAAACACTCATGTTGCATGAAACTTGGTTTAGACTCCTAGCAACCGCGTTGTTAGATGTTTCATAAGTTCGTCAAACTAGTTCAAAGATCATTGAGACACTTATAAGCACTCATGTTGCATGAAACTTGGTTTAGAGTCCTAGCAACGCGTTGTTAGATGTTTCATAAGTTCGTCAAACTTGTACAAAGTTCATTGAGCCACTTATAAGCACTCATGTTGCATGAAACTTGGTTTAGAGTCCTAGCAACCACGTTGTTAGATGTTTCATAAGTTCGTCAATCTAGTACAAAGCTCATTGAGACACTTATAAGCACTCATGTTGCATGAAACTTGGTTTAGAGTGCTAGAAACGCGTTGTTAGTTGTTTCATAAGTTTGTCAAACTTGTACAAAGCTCATTGAGCCACTTATAAGAACTCATGTTGCACGAAACTTGGTTTAGAGTCCTAGCAACGCGTTGTTAGATGTTTCATAAGTTCGTCAAACTTGTACAAAGCTCATTGAGCCACTTATAAGCACTCAAGTTGCATGAAACTTGGTTTAGAGTCCTAGCAACCACGTTGTTAGATGTTTCATAAGTTCGTTAATCTAGTACGAAGATCATTGAGACACTTATAATCACTCATGTTGCATGAAACTTGGTTTAGAGTCCTAGAAACGCGTTGTTAGTTGTTTCATAAGTTCGTAAAACTTGTACAAAGCTCATTGAGACACTTATAAGTACTCATGTTGAATGAAACTTGGTTTAGAGTCCTAGAAACGCGTTATTAGATGTTTCATAACTTCGTCAAACTAGTAGAAAGCTCATTGAGACACTTATAAGCACTCATGTTGCATGAAACTTGGTTTAGAGTCCTAGAAACGCATTGTTAGATGTTTCATAAGTTCGTCAAACTAGTACAAAGCTCATTGAGACACTTATAAGCACTCATGTTGCATGAAACTTGGTTTAGAGTCCTAAAAACGCATTGTTTGATATTTCATAAGTTCGTAAAACTAGTACAAAGCTCATTGAGACACTTATAAGCACTCATGTTGCATGAAACTTGGTTTAGAGTCCTAGAAACCACGTTGTTAGATGTTTCATAAGTTCGTCAAACTAGTACAAAGCTTATTGAGCCACTTATAAGCACTCATGTTGCATGAAACTTGGTTTAGACTCCTAGCAACCGCGTTGTTTGATGTTTCATAAGTTCGTCAAACTAGTTCAAAGCTCATTGAGACACTTATAAGCACTCATGTTGCATGAAACTTGGTTTAGAGTCCTAGAAATCGCGTTGTTAGATGTTTCATAAGTTCGTCAATGATAGGATCCCACCAGGCGGATCTCTCCTCCGGATAAGGCTAAGCAAGAACGACGGTGGATGAGTAGTGTGGGTGGATGTGGATACGGATTACAAGTCGAGAACGGAGCAGCGGATGGGTGGGGAGGAACGTGAGGATGGAATATGAACGACTCAAGCAAGGGATGATATCTCGCTTGATGGATAGAAGAAGCTCTTGTAAGCGTGAAGCTTGGAAGAGATTCGTGCCCGTTCGCCGAGCAAGGAGGAGTCGCAACAAAGAAGGGTTTTGTAAAAGTTTTGACTGCCAAACACGTTGTGCGGCGCAACCCCTTTTATAGGGAAAACACAAGTTGCTTCTCCTCGTTAGGGTTGCGCAAAAGACAAAAAGGAAATTGCAAAAAAGGAAATCCGCAAAAAGGAAATCGCGTACAAAGATAAAAAGGAAATTGCAAACGGATAAAACGACGAGTAGTGTTAAGCGCCTCGTCTCTTACGCTCTTCAAACTATGATCACTAAGGGACGACGTGGTGTTCTTCTTGGCCTCGTTAAAACCCGGTGGGAAAAGAGTGCCAAGCGAGACACCTAGTCCGCTTAGCTTTCATAGCTTGGTCTTGATCGGATTGTCGTGCTGAAAACGTTGAAGTAGCTCTTGGCCGCTTCATCCTCCTCCATCATCGTGGTTTGAATGTTTTTGGCTAACTCCCTAGCTTTGGATCGCGTAATTGCTCCTTTTGATTCCTCGGTCCGCGATGGTCGGGCGCCGGTATGGTCGATGTCGATGTGGTCGATGCCGATGTCGATGTGGTCGATGCCGATGTCGATGTGGTCGATGCCGATGTCGATGCCGTTGTGTTCGGTGTCGACGCGATCGATGCCGATGTCGAAGCCGTCGTGGTCGATGCCGATGTCCGTTCCCGGCTTCGGCTCTATGATCACATCATCCCCTCCCTCTTGAAAAGGATTTGTCCTCAAATCCGAATCGCAACATACGGAGACAAATCGAAACATTAAACGAGTCCGAAATGGAATACTTACCTCGGAGATCAATTTTATAGGGCATTGTCGTTGATTCGTTTAGCGACTTGGAATGGACCGTCTATCCTTGGCATGAGCTTAGACTTCCTCTCGGCTGGGGGAACCGCTCCTTCCTCGGTGTACCCAAACGAGATCGCCTTCTTCAAAAACCACCTTTCTTCGGCCCTTGTTGGCTTGCTCGACGTCTCGCTTTGTCTTCTTCTCTATGTTCTCTCTAGCCTTCTCGTGTAGCTTCTTAACCTGCTCGGCTTTCCTCTTGCCATCTAGGCTGGATACCTCACTCAAAGGTAATGCAATTAAATCTAAAGGAGACATCGGATTGAATCCGTAAACTAATTCAAAAGGAGAAAAGGAAGTAGTAGAATGCTTAGCGTGGTTATAAGCGAACTCTACGTGGGGTAGACATTCCTCCCAAGACTTGATGTTGCTTTTCACCAAGGTTCTAAGTAACGTTGATAACGAACGGTTCACCACTTCGGTTTGCCCATCGGTTTGGGGGTGGCAGGTGGTGGAGAAGGACAACTTGGTCCCTAGCTTTGCCCACAAGGTTCGCCAAAAATGGCTTAAAAACTTGGTGTCCCGATCCGAAACAATAACGCTAGGCATCCCATGTAGTCTCACCACTTCTCCGAAGAATAGATTGGCTACCTTGACGGCATCATCGGTCTTGTGACAAGCTATGAAGTGTGCCATCTTGCTAAACCTGTCAACCACTACGAAGATAGAATCTCTACCATTCCTGGTTCGAGGTAAGCCGACAACAAAATCCATCGAAATATCTGTCCAAGGGTGAGAGGGAATGGGTAAGGGAGTGTACAAACCGTGAGGTTGCACCCTACTCTTGGCATGCTTACATGTCGCACATCTCGAACATACTTTCTCTACATCTTTCTTCATGTTCGGCCAATAGAAATAGGCTTGGAGGCTGGCAAGTGTTTTCATAACGCCGAAGTGTCCGGCCAGTCCTCCTCCGTGAGCTTCTCGGACAAGCAGCTCTCTCACTGATCCGCTGGGTATGCACAACCGATGGTGGAAAAACAAGTAGCCGTCCTGTCTATAATAACTCTCAAAGGCAAATTTAGCACATCTCAAGTAATATGTTCCAAAATCAGCATCAGAACCATATAAATCTTTGAGCAATTCAAAACCTATGAGTTTGGATCTTAATTCGGCTATTATAGAATACCTCCGGGACAATGCGTCGGCAACGACATTGTCCTTACCTTTCTTGTACTTGATGACGTAGGGAAATGTCTCAATGAATTCTATCCGGCGGCCATGCCTCTTGTTCAACTTTTGTTGTCCCTTTAAGTGTTTGAGAGACTCATGGTCCGTGTGGATAACGAACTCCTTGGGCCATAGGTAATGTTGCCACGTCCGTAAAGCCCTCACCAACGCATACAACTCTTTATCATAGGTGGGGTAGTTCAATGTGGCTCCTCCTAACTTCTCGCTAAAGTAAGCAATGGGCTTGTTATCCCGCATAAGAACCGCACCGATGCCTACACCGAAGCGTCGCACTCAATCTCAAAAGTTTTTAAAAAGTTAGGAAGCATAAGTAAGGGAGAGTTGATAAGCTTCTCTTTGAGGCACCGAAAGGCCTGGTCTTGTGCTTCTCCCCACTTGAAGCCAACGTCCTTCTTGATGACTTCGGTTAAAGGGGCCGCAATGGTACTAAAGTCTTTGACGAAGCGCCTATAGAAGCCGGCTAATCCATGGAAGCTCCGGACTTCTCCTACGGTGGTAGGTGTGGGCCATTCTTTGATTGCCTTGACCTTCCCTTCATCGACCCTAACTCCTTCGTACTCACAACAAAACCTAGGAAAACAATTTCTTTAGTGCGAAAGTACACTTATCAATGTTAGCAAAAAGGTTCTCCTTCCTTAGGACGTCAAGTACGGCTCGGACATGGGCAATGTGCTCGTCTAGGCTCGGCTGCTGCTGAAGATTAAAATATCATCGAAATACACCACCACGAAGACACCTATAAAAGACCTCAAAACATGGTTCATTAGTCTCATAAAAGTGCTAGGCGCATTAGTAAGGCCGAAGGGCATAACAAGCCACTCATATAGTCCTTGTTTGGTTTTGAATGCCGTTTTCCACTCGTCACCCTCCTTCATCCTAATCCGATGGTAACCACTCTTAAGATCAATCTTAGAGAACACGTTAGAACCACACAATTCGTCTAACATATCATCTAATCTAGGAATAGGGTGGCGATACTTCACCGTGATGTTGTTGATGGCTCGGCAGTCAACACACATGCGCCATGATCCGTCCTTCTTGGGCACAAGCAGCACGGGCACCGCACATGGACTCATGCTCTCTCGGATATGGCCTTTGCTCATTAGTTCCTCAACTTGTTTCTGTAGTTCCTTGGTCTCCACCGGATTAGTCCTATAGGCGGGTCGGTTTGGAAGCGCCGAGCCAGGGACTAGGTCAATTTGGTGCTCAATGCCTCGGATCGGTGGCAAGCCGAGGTGGTATCTCCTGAGGAAAAACGTCACTATAGTCCTGCAACAGTGGGCAAAATCACTAGGAAGATCCTGTGGAGGATTAGTGCTAACAAGGCTCTCCTTATATATAAACAACAAGATAGACGTATTTAAAGTGAGGATCCGAGAAACTTCTCTTTGGTTGATGTAAAGGTTGGCGGTTGGCGTGGGTGCATGCTCTTTCTCCTCCTTGAGCTTGAGATAGAGCTGATCTTGATACACTTCACTTGGCGTGAGGGGAGCAAGGATGATTTTCCGGCCATTGAACTCAAAGGAGTGCTTGTTGGTGTAACCGTCATGGAATACTCTACGGTCGGATTGCCACGGTCTACCCAACAGATGTGGCTGGAGCACATGGGTATCACATCGCAAAGAACCTCATCCTCATACTTGCCAATGGAAAAGGATAATCGGACTTGGCGAGTTACCGTTAAGGCACCACTTTCATTCAGCCATTGCGGCTTGTATGGGCGCGAATGGGACAAGGTTTCTATGCTCAATTTCGAACCATGGTTTCGCTAGCCGCATTAGTACAACTTCCACCGTCTATGATGAGACTACACACCTTGCCCTTCACAATGCACCGGGGTGTGGAATAGGTGGTCTCTTTGTACTAGTTCCTCCGGTTGGTTCTGTACGCTCAAGGTTCTCCGTGCAACCAGCATCTCCCCAATGGCAGCTACTTCCTCTTCCTCTTCTTCGGGGTCGAATCGGACTCTTGGGGCACTACTTCTCCATTGTCCAGAATCATGAATACCTTCTTATTGGGACAATCCCTTGAGTAGTGGCCCATACCTTGGCACCTAAAACACCTAACGTTGCTGCTGGAGGAGGCGTTGCTTCGCTCTTAGGATCATACTTGACCTCTTCCTTAACCGTGGTGGTAGGCTTGATGTCCTTAGAGAAAGGTGGCCGAGAAGGTGTAAAGTCCTTGGGTTTGCTTGGCGTGGAGGGGAAGCTAGGTTTAGCGTATCTTCTCTTGTTCGGGTCTCCACTAGTTCGGCCTTGTGCACAAGTTCCTCAAGGTCAACATAGGTCCGGAGCTCCACTTTGTCCCGAATGTCTCGGCCGAGTCCACCGATGAACCGTGCCATGGTCACTTCCTCATCTTCCTCTAGACCGGCTCGGATAAGGAGAGTTTCCATCTCTTGAAAGTAGTCTCGGACTGTGGTGGACCCTTGGGTGAGTTTTCTCGGCTTGTTTAGTACTTCCCTGTGGTAATGACTCGGCACAAACCTTTTTCTCAAGTGGGTAGTAAGTTGGTGCCATGTGGTGATGGGTAGCTCATTATGGCGGTTCCGGGTAGTGCGAGCCGATCCCACCACAGGAGTGCATACTCACCGAATTCGGAGACCGCTATCTTTACCTTGTTGGAGGCGTAGGTATCGTGGCACAAGAAGCTGGACTCCATCTTCCGTTCCCGATCAAGGGTAGGCCTCCGGGTCATTCTTGCCGAGAAAGGCGGGGAACTTGGCCTTGATATGCTTCGGTTGTTGGTTCTCCGAGTCTCTTGGGTCGTCTTTGTCTCGTCTCTCACGCCTCCGGCTTTCGCTTACTACGGTCCGAGACGTTGACGCCATAATACTCATCGCTAGAGCCGATGTAGACGCGTTGCCCGGCTATGGTTTGGGTAGGTCGGCGTGAGGCGGTGTGTGTCCTATGCCCGGGAGCTCGTCCTCTCGGTTCGCTCGGCTCGGCGTGTTCCCGTTGCCGTGGTACCCTCTCGCTCTTTGGCTGCGTTGGTTGGACGGAGGTTGCGGATTGCACGGAGTCTAGATGTACCGCAACGCCTTTGCCTTTGCAAATCCGCATGGCATCGGAGGGAGTTGGCGTTGACCCACCCTCGAATCCGAGGTTGCCCCCGGTGGTCTCCCTAGCTTGTTTCTCACGTTCCAAGGTGAGCTGTTGAGAAATTTGTTGGGGAAGTAGTTGGGTCATGGCCTCGGTTACTTGGGCTGCTATAAGTTTCTTGAGGTCATCGAGCGCCTCCGGTGATAGGGCCATGGTACCTGTTACACAGACAAATAACTAGCGAGTAAGTAGTTCACAAAATAGCCAACAAATAGAACTCTACGCCGCACACACACAAGGATACACGCGTGATAAACAAGAAAGGAAAACAAGGACACGACTTGAAAAAAAAAGGAAATCGCAATAACACGTTTTGAAAGATGCGACTAGGTTTCAAAGATCTAAACCTATTACTACCGCCGCAAGTTGACAAACATCAAGAACACAAAGATCAACACATAACTTGTTTATACTAGCAACAATCCTATGCCAAACAACGACGGGTTCAAACAAACAGGTTCGAGATTGTATCACTTTGAAAAGACAAAAGGGAAAAGAACGACTCGGCCTTTTGGTACAGAGGCGGCTCGATACCAGATGATAGGATCCCACCAGGCGGATCTCTCCTCCGGATAAGGCTAAGCAAGAACGACGGTGGATGAGTAGTGTGGGTGGATGTGGATACGGATTACAAGTCGAGAACGGAGCAGCGCGGATGGGTGGGGAGGAACGTGAGGATGGAATATGAACGACTCAAGCAAGGGATGATATCTCGCTTGATGGATAGAAGAAGCTCTTGTAAGCGTGAAGCTTGGAAGAGATTCGTGCCCGTTCGCCGAGCAAGGAGGAGTCGCAACAAAGAAGGGTTTTGTAAAAGTTTTGACTGCCAAACACGTTGTGCGGCGCAACCCCTTTATAGGGAAAACACAAGTTGCTTCTCCTCGTTAGGGTTGCGCAAAAGACAAAAAGGAAATTGCAAAAAAGGAAATCCGCAAAAAGGAAATCGCGTACAAAGATAAAAAGGAAATTGCAAACGGATAAAACGACGAGTAGTGTTAAGCGCCTCGTCTCTTACGCTCTTCAAACTATGATCACTAAGGGACGACGTGGTGTTCTTCTTGGCCTCGTTAAAACCCGGTGGGAAAAAGAGTGCCAAGCGAGACACCTAGTCCGCTTAGCTTTCATAGCTTGGTCTTGATCGGATTGTCGTGCTGAAAACGTTGAAGTAGCTCTTGGCTGCTTCATCCTCCTCCATCATCGTGGTTTGAATATTTTTGGCTAACTCCCTAGCTTTGGATCGCGTAATTGCTCCTTTTGATTCCTCGGTCCGCGATGGTCGGGCGCCGGTATGGTCGATGTCGAGGTGGTCGATGCCGATGTCGATGTGGTCGATGCCGATGTCGATGTGGTCGATGCCGATGTCGATGCCGTTGTGTTCGGTGTCGACGCGATCGATGCCGATGTCGAAGCCGTCGTGGTCGATGCCGATGTCCGTTCCCGGCTTCGGCTCTATGATCACATCAGTCAATCTAGTACAAAGTGTTGAGGAGAAACTCACAAGGAGGGAAAAGACTTGGCGGATTCAAACTTGGCGTGACCTACACGGCACGGTCAAGGTTTATCAAAGGCGCCAACATCTACAACGGTCATATTAAAGATAAGGAAGAGAAGGAAAAGAAGATAAGAAGAAGGAGAATGCTTCTTTGACCGCATCGGCCAATAGCGCACCAAAAGCGATCTTGTACGGATGCCGGCACATAAAGGAGCCTTGACCACATCTTATCTCCTAACGGCTCCTTCTCTAGGGCATCCTCTTCTTCTCTCCTTATATATATCGTTGCTAATACTCCTTGTATGATATATAATAAGAAAACATATTCTCTCCAAAACATTATGAAACCGAAAGCTTTTATTCTCAGCTAATCTCCCTTTTATGTTCCACTAATCTCTAAATGGTTTCTTAGACCATTATAGATTCACAAACACAAATCTTTACATGGTATCAGAGCATTTTTTGTGCTCCTAAATCTCTTTTTCCGCAACCAAAAACACATAACTTTGGATCTAAAACATCAAAGTTATCATCTTTCTCTTCAAAACTTTCGGTTTTCTTCTTATTTCCCGCAAAAATCTCTTGTCTTTGGTGAAATCTCATCAAAGTCGCTTCTTTTCTTCAAAATCTCTCTCTTTTGTTGATAGATATCACCAAAGGAGCTACCTTTTTCACTTTAATCTTATAGATCTAGCCGGATCTAGTCTCAAATACTCTGTTTTTCACCAAAATCTCTGTTTTTCACCAAGATCCAATCTTTCTCAACCTTTCTCATGGAAGACAACAAGGAAAGCTCCAAGTTTTTCATTGCACCGGTTACTCTAAAGGGAATCAACTACCTGCTTTGGACAAGAACAATCAAAACCGCCTTATGCAGCCGTGGTCTTTGGAGCCATGTCTTGAAGAACCAAGCCCCAATAGATGCGGAAACGGCGAGTGGAGAGGAGACCATTACCACCGAAGAAGGAAAATGGTTCCAAGAGAATCGAAAGTTCTTGGAATCATCCAAAGCTCGCTAGATCCATCCATCCTAGAGGCGTATTCCTATTGTGAGACGGCAAAGGAACTTTGGGATACCTTGCAAACCGTATATGGCAATATCTCAAATCTCGGCCGAGTGTATGAGGTGAAGAAAGCTCTCACGGATCTCTCTCAAGAAGACATGGAGTTTACCCAACACTTTGGCAAGTTTCGAGCCTTATGGGCGGAACTTGAAATGCTAAGGCCAAGTTCCGTGGATGCCAAGGTACTAAATGAGAGAAAGGAACAAGATAAAGTCTTCGGGCTTACTCTTGACCCTAAACTCAAGCTACAAAGACCTCATTAAGCACCTTCTTAGGGCAGATACTTTGCCATCTCGGAAACGGTGTGTTCTCGGCTACAAAGAGAACAAGGATCCCATGAACTATTCGGAGGAAAGAAGGAGTTGGTTACTGCCAACAAAGCTGTCTACAAGCCGAATGAAGATAGGAGGGCAATGGTTTGTGAACATTGCAAGAAGAAGGGTCATACCAAAGACAAGTGCTGGATTCTCCATCCTCATCTCAAGCCAAACAAATTCAAGGACCAAAAGGCGAATCTCTCTCAAGATGACTCGGCCACACCAAGCGGTTCATCAAGTCAAGGAAAGGATGATGATTCATTAGCCGTGGTTCCCTTCAACGATGAATATGTCAAGAAATCCGACTTGGAAGCTCTCATTAAGGCCCTTAAGGGGTCCGGTATGGTTTCTAACATCTCTTTGAATGCTAGGATAGAACGGCCATTAGTGGTAGATTCGGGTGCATCTCACCACATGATTAGTAGTCCAAATCTTATGAAAAATATCAAACCAACTATAGGAAATGTGATAGTTGCAAATGGTGGTAAGGTACCGATTAAGGGTTTAGGTAAACTTAGGTTATTCAATAGAGATATGAATGCTCTTTATATGCCTACCTTTACCTCAAATCTCTTATCCGTTAAACGCATATCAACCGATTTGAATTGCAATGTTACGTTTGGTCCTAATAGTGTTATTTTTCAGGATATTGACTCTAAGAAAGTCATTGGTAAGGGAAGCACCAAAGGGGATCTCTATGTGCTGGAAGGAAATCCAAGCTCCCATCTATCTTATGCATTCAATTTCTGTCTTAGTAGAAGCTAATAACACCATTTGGCATGCTAGATTAGGCCATCCAAACTCTAAAGCTTTAAAATTGTTATTTCCGAATGTTTCCTTTGATAATAACTCTTGTGAATCTTGCATCCTTGGTAAACATTGTAGAACGGTTTTTCCAAATTCAAATAAAGTTTATGAACTATGTTTTGATTTGATCCACTCCGATGTATGGACATCACCATGCATCTCAAGAGAAAATCATAAATATTTTGTTACCTTTATAGATGAAAAATCAAAATACACATGGATCACATTGTTAGCTTCTAAGGATAGAGTTCTTGATGCATTCAAAAACTTCCAAACATATGTCACTAATCATTATAATGCCAAGATCAAGTTTTTCGAGGTCGGATAATGGTGGTGAATACATTAGTCATCCGTTCAAAGAGCACCTTGCCAAGCACGGTATCATTCACCAAACTAGCTGTCCGTATACGCCTCAACAGAATGGCGTAGCCGAGAGAAAGAATAGGCACCTAATGGAAGTAGCTAGAGCTATCATGTTCTACACCAATGTGCCTAAACGGTTCTGGTCGGACGCTGTCATGACCGCATGCTACCTCATTAACCGGACACCAACACAAATCCTTCTAAACTCATCTCCATTTCAAATTTTAAACAAAGCCAATCCATATCTTGCTCACTTAAGGGTCTTTGGTTGTCTTTGCTTTGTGTTAATACCAGGAGAACAGAGGAACAAGCTTGATCCGAAGAGTATCAAGGCAATGTTCATCGGTTACTCCAACACACAGAAAGGGTACAAGTGCTATGTACCGGATACAAGAAGAGTGCTTGTATCAAGAGACGTGAGGTTTATTGAAGGGAAAGGGTACTATGAGGATAAAAATTGGGAGAGCATTAAGGATCTACCCAATTCAGCCTCGGATAGGGCCACATCTCTTCGGAAACTCATGGAAAGTCTTGGTATGAAACTAGGGGAAGAACCTAGTCAAGAAACAGAAGTACAACCTCCTACCCATCTTGATCATGAGGGGGAGAATGATGAAATATCTACAAACAACAATGAGCAAGTGGAACCAGAACCAGAATCTCATGGAGAACAAGGTGAATCAGAACCACATGCTCATGGACAAACAACATCAAGTAGTCAAGAAGAAGATCACCATGACCAAGATACCCCGGTTGTGTTGAGAAGAAGTACAAGACAGAGGAGAGACCCATCCAATTGGGTAAACACCAGAGTCTACTTCAACAACAACGCCGTAGCCCATCCAATACAAGCTGTGTGCAACATGACAGTTTTCCCTCTTGAGCATCAAGTGTTTCTGGTGAAGATAGACTCTCATTGGATACCTAAGACTTATGAGGAAGCCATGGAGCATGAAGTTTGGATAGAGGCGGTCGAAAGGAAGATCTAGCCATGGAAACCAATGATACTTGGTATGAAACAGAGTTGCCTAAGGGAAAACGGACGGTCAGCTCAAGATATGTCTTCACCATCAAATACAAGAGCAATGGAGACATAGAAAGATACAAGGCAAGACTTGTAGCAAGGGGTTTTACCCAAACCTATGGTGAGGACTACTTGGACACGTTTGCACTGTGGCTAAACTACATACGGTTAGAGTCCTCTTCTCTTTAGCAACAAACCTGGAGTGGGATCTATGGCAAATGGACGTCAAAAATGCCTTCCTCCAAGGAGAACTAGAAGATGAAGTATACATGACTCCTCCTCCGGGAAGAAGGTTACACCGGGAAAAGTTCTCAGACTAAAAAAGGCTATATACGGATTGAAGCAATCTCCAAGGGCTTGGTATCACAAGTTGAGCAAGACCCTTCTTGAGAAAGACTTCAAGAAATCTGAAGCCGATCATACCCTCTTCACAAAACAGAGAGCCAAAAAGGTATTATAGTCATTCTCGTGTATGTTGATGATATCATCATAACCGGGAATGACAAGGTAGGCATTCAAGAGTCTAAAGATTACCTTAAATATGTATTTGATATCAAAGATCTAGGAGAACTAAAGTATTTTCTAGGTATTGAAGTATGCAGGTCTAAGGAAGGACTATTCTTATCCCAACGCAAGTATACCCTAGATCTCTTACAAGAGACTGGTAAACTGGGAGCAAAACCAGCAAGGACACCCTTGGAAAATGACTACAAAGTCATACGCAAGGGGAGATTGAAGACGAGCCATATAAGGACGTCAAGCAATATAGACGCCTTGTGGGTAAGCTCATTTACTTAACAATTACACGGCCTGATATATGCTTTGCTGTGAATCAGGTGTCTCAACATATGCAAAACCCAAAGGTGCATCATTGGAACATGGTGGACAGAAT
Source organism: Cochlearia excelsa (assembly GCA_963556525.1). Lineage (NCBI taxonomy): Eukaryota > Viridiplantae > Streptophyta > Magnoliopsida > Brassicales > Brassicaceae > Cochlearia > Cochlearia excelsa. Next base: position 2,645,721 of record CAUVZT010000002.1, read on the forward strand.
CCTGAAGTATCTAAAAGGAGCACCAGGACAAGGCATATGGATGGGATGCAACGGAAGCACAGAGCTGGTCGGCTACTGTGATGCAGACTATGCCGGTGATCAAGGAGACAGGAGATCAACAACCGGCTACTGCACATTCATAGGAGGAAATCTTGTAACCTGGAAGAGCAAGAAGCAGAAGATAGTATCACTATCTAGCACGGAATCTGAATACCGGGCAATGAGGAAGCTAACACAGGAGATCATATGGCTAAAGGCTCTCCTCAAAGACTTGGGTATTGAATCTAAGGAGCCGGTTACAATGCATGCCGACAACAAAGCTGCAATCAACCTTGCATCTAACTCTGTCTTCCATGAAAGAACCAAGCATGTTGAAGTGGATTGCCACAAAGTTAGAGAACAAATGGTGAAAGGGGTCATTCTTCCATGCTTCACCAAAAGCTCTGATCAACTGGCAGACATATTCACCAAGGCAGCGAGCATTAGTGTGTGTGAGTTCATCCATCCAAAACTTGGACTCACAAACACTATCAAATGCTAAGTCCTCTAAACCGTATGGCTAAGTACTCTTTTCCCTCAATGTGGTTTTATCCCATAGGGTTTTCCCATTGAGGTTTTAACGAGGCTTAGACATATGGTTCCAAGCTTAGCCGTTTCACTAGGCTAAGCTTGAGGGGGAGTGTTGAGGAGAAACTCACAAGGAGGGAAAAGACTTGGCGGATTCAAACTTGGCGTGACCTACACGGCACGGTCAAGGTTTATCAAAGGCGCCAACATCTACAACGGTCATATTAAAGATAAGGAAGAGAAGGAAAAGAAGATAAGAAGAAGGAGAATGCTTCTTTGACTGCATCGGCCAATAGCGCACCAAAAGCGATCTTGTACGGATGCCAGCACATAAAGGAGCCTTGACCACATCTTATCTCCTAACGGCTCCTTCTCTAGGGCATCCTCTTCTTCTCTCCTTATATATATCGTTGCTAATACTCCTTGTATGATATATAATAAGAAAACATATTCTCTCCAAAACATTATGAAACCGAAAGCTTTTATTCTCAGCTAATCTCCCTTTTATGTTCCGCTAATCTCTAAATGGTTTCTTAGACCATTATAGATTCACAAACACAAATCTTTACACAAAGCTCATTGGGCCACTTATAAGCACTCATGTTGCATGAAACTTGTTTTAGAGTCCTAGAAATCGCGTTGTTAGATGTTTCATAAGTTCGTCAATCTAGTACAAAGCTCATTGAGCCACTTATAAGCACTCATGTTGCACGAAACTTGGTTTAGAGTTCTAGCAACCACGTTGTTAGTTGTTTCATAAGTCCATTCAAACTTGTACAAAGCTCATTGAGACACTTATAAGCACTCATGTTTCATGAAACTTGGTTTAGAGTCCTAGAAACGCGTTGTTAGATGTTTCATAAGTTTGTCAAACAAGTACAAAGCTCATTGAGCCACTTATAAGCACTCATGTTGCATGAAACTTGGTTTAGAGTCCTAGAAACCGCGTTGTTAGATGTTTCATAAGTTTGTCAATCTAGTACAAAGCTTATTGAGCCACTTATAAACACTCATGTTGCATGAAACTTGGTTTAGACTCCTAGCAACCGCGTTGTTAGATGTTTCATAAGTTCGTCAAACTAGTTCAAAGCTCATTGAGACACTTATATGCACTCATGTTGCATGAAACTTGGTTTAGAGTCCTAGAAATCGCGTTGTTAGATGTTTCATAAGTTCGTCAATCTAGTACAAAGCTCATTGGGCCACTTATAAGCACTCATGTTGCATAAAACTTGTTTTAGAGTCCTAGAAATCGTGTGTTAGATGTTTCATAAGTTCGTCAATCTAGTACAAAGCTCATTGAGCCACTTATAAGCACTCATGTTGCATGAAACTTGGTTTAGAGTCCTAGCAACCATGTTGTTAGATGTTTCATAAGTTCGTCAATCTAGTACAAAGCTCATTGAGACACTTATAAGCACTCATGTTGCATGAAACTTGGTTTAGAGTTCTAGCAACCATGTTGTTAGATGTTTCATAAGTTCGTCAAACTAGTACAAAGCTCATTGAGCCACTTATAAGCACTCATGTTGCATGAAACTTGGTTTACAGTCCTAGAAACGCGTTGTTAGTTGTTTAATAAGTTTGTCAAACTTGTACAAAGCTCATTGAGAAACTTATAAGCACTCATGTTGCATGAAACTTGGTTTAGAGTTCTAGCAACCACGTTGTTAGATGTTTCATAAGTTCGTCAATCTAGTACAAAGCTAATTGAGACAGTTATAAGCACTCATGTTTCATGAAAATTGGTTTAGGGTCCTAGAAACGTGTTGTTAGATGTTTCATAAGTTTGTCAAACTAGTACAAAGCTCATTGAGCCACTTATAAGCACTCATGTTTCATGAAACTTGGTTTAGAGTCCTAGAAACGCGTTGTTAGATGTTTCATAAGTTCGTCGAACTAGTACAAAGCAAATTGAGCCACTTATAAGCACTCACGTTGCATGAAAAGTGGTTTAGAGTCCTAGAAACCGAATTGTTAGATGTTTCATAAGTTCGTCAAACTAGTACAAAGCTCATTGAGCCACTTATAAGCACTCATGTTGCATGTAACTTGGTTTAGAGTACTAGAAACGCGTTGTTAGATGTTTCATAAGTTCGTCAAACTAGTACAAAGCTCATTGAGCCACTTATAAGAACTCATGTTGCATGAAACTTGGTTTAGAGTCCTAGCAACCACGTTGTTAGATGTTTCATAAGTTCGTCAATTTAGTACAAAACTCATTGAGACAATTATAAGCACTAATGTTGCATGAAACTTGGTTTAGAGTCCTAGAAACGCATTGTTAGTTGTTTCATAAGTTCGTCAAACTTGTACAAAGCTCATTAAGCCACTTATAAGCACTCATGTTGCATGAAACTTGGTTTAGAGTCCTAGAAACCGCGTTGTTAGATATTTCATAAGTTCATCAAACTAGTACAAAGCTCATTGAGCCATTTATAAGCACTCATGTTGCATGAAACTTGGTTTAGTGTCCTACAAACCACGTTGTTAGATGTTTCATAAGTTCGTCAAACTAGTACAAAGCTTATTGAGCCACTTATAAGCACTCATGTTGCATGAAACTTGGTTTAGACTCCTAGCAACTGCGTTGTTTGATGTTTCATCAGTTCGTCAAACTAGTTCAAAGCTCATTGAGACACTTATAAGCACTCACGTTGCATGAAACTTGGTTTAGAGTCCTAGAAATCGCGTTGTTAGATGTTTCATAAGTTCGTCAATCTAGTACAAAGCTCATTGGGCCACTTATAAGCACTCATGTTGCATGAAACTTGTTTTAGAGTCCTAGAAATCGCGTTGTTAGATGTTTCATAAGTTCGTCAATCTAGTACAAAGCTCATTGGGCCACTTATAAGCACTCATGTTGCATGAAACTTGTTTTAGAGTCCTAGAAATCGCGTTGTTAGATGTTTCATAAGTTCGTCAATCTAGTACAAAGCTCATTGAGCCACTTATAAGCACACATGTTGCATGAAACTTGGTTTAGAGTCCTAGCAACCATGTTGTTAGATGTTTCATAAGTTCGTCAATCTAGTACAAAGCTCATTGAGACACTTATAAGCACTCATGTTGCACGAAACTTGGTTTAGAGTTCTAGCAACCACGTTGTTAGTTGTTTCATAAGTTCGGTCAAACTTGTACAAAGCTCATTGAGACACTTATAAGCACTCATGTTGCATGAAACTTGGTTTAGAGTCCTAGAAACGCGTTGTTAGATGTTTCATAAGTTCATCAATCTAGTACAAAGCTCATTGAGACACTTATAAGCACTCATGTTGCATGAAACTTGGTTTAGAGTCCTAGAAACGCGTTCTTAGATGTTTCATAAGTTCGTCAAACTAGTACAAAGCTCATTGAGCCACTTATAAGCACTCATGTTGCATGAAACTTGGTTTAGAGTCCTAGAAACCGCGTTGTTAGATGTTTCATAAGTTTGTCAATCTGGTACAAAGCTTATTGAGCTACTTATAAGCACTCATGTTGCATGAAACTTGGTTTAGCCTCCTAGCAACCGCGTTGTTAGATGTTTCATAAGTTTGTCAAACTAGTTCAAAGCTCATTGAGACACTTATAAGCACTCATGTTGCATGAAACTTGGTTTAGAGTCCTAGAAATCGCGTTGTTAGATGTTTCATAAGTTCGTCAATCTAGTACAAAGATCATTGGGCCACTTATAAGCACTCATGTTGCATGAAACTTGTTTTAGAGTCCTAGAAATCGTGTGTTAGATGTTTCATAAGTTCGTCAATCTAGTACAAAGCTCATTGAGCCACTTATAAGCACTCATGTTGCATGAAACTTGGTTTAGAGTCCTAGAAACCGCGTTGTTAGATGTTTCATAAGTTTGTCAATCTAGTACAAAGCTTATTGAGCCACTTATAAGCACTCATGTTGCATGAAACTTGGTTTAGACTCCTAGCAACCGCGTTGTTAGATGTTTCATAAGTTTGTCAAAGTAGTTCAAAGCTCATTGAGACACTTATAAGCACTCATGTTGCATGAAACTTGGTTTAGAGTCCTAAAAATCGCGTTGTTAGATGTTTAATAAGTTCGTCAATCTAGTACAAAGCTCATTGGGCCACTTATAAGCACTCATGTTGCATGAAACTTGTTTTAGAGTCCTTGAAATCGTGTGTTAGATGTTTCATAAGTTCGTCAATCTAGTACAAAGCTCATTGAGCCACTTATAAGCACTCATGTTGCATGAAACTTGGTTTAGAGTCCTAGCAACCATGTTGTTAGATGTTTCATAAGTTCGCCAATCTAGTACAAAGCTCATTGAGAAACTTATAAGCACTCATGTTGCATGAAACTTGGTTTAGAGTTCTAGCAACCACGTTGTTATAGATGTTTCATAAGTTCGTCAATCTAGTACAAAGCTTATTGAGACATTTATAAGCACTCATGTTTCATGAAAATTGGTTTAGAGTCCTAGAAACGTGTTGTTAGATGTTTCATAAGTTTGTCAAACTAGTACAAAGCTCATTGAGCCACTTATAAGCACTCATGTTTCATGAAACTTGGTTTAGAGTCCTACAAACGCGTTTTTAGATGTTTCATAAGTTCGTCGAACTAGTACAAAGCAAATTGAGCCACTTATAAGCACTCATGTTGCATGAAACGTGGTTTAGAGTCCTAGAAACCGAATTGTTAGATGTTTCATAAGTTCGTCAAACTAGTACAAAGCTCATTGAGCCACTTATAAGAACTCATGTTGTATGAAACTTGGTTTAGAGTCCTAGCAACCACGTTGTTAGATGTTTCATAAGTTCGTCAATTTAGTACAAAGCTCATTGAGACACTTATAAGCACTCATGTTGCATGAAACTTGGTTTAGAGTCCTATAAACACATTGTTAGTTGTTTCATAAGTTCGTCAAACTTGTACAAAGCTCATTGAGCCACTTATAAGCACTCATGTTGCATGAAACTTGGTTTAGAGTCCTAGAAACCGCGTTGTTAGATGTTTCATAAGTTCGTCAAACTAGTACAAAGCTCATTGAGCCACTTATAAGCACTCATGTTGCATGAAACTTGGTTTAGAGTCCTAGAAACCATGTTGTTAGATGTATCATAAGTTCGTCAAACTAGTACAAAGCTCATTGAGCCACTTATAAGCACTCATATTGCATGAAACTTGGTTTAGAGTCCTAGAAACCGCGTTGTTAGATGTTTCATAAGTTCGTCAAACTAGTACAAAGCTCATTGAGCCACTTATAAGCACTCATGTTGCATGAAACTTGGTTTAGAGTCCTAGAAACCACGTTGTTAGATGTTTCATAAGTTCGTCAATCTAGTACAAAGCTCACTAAGACACTTATAAGCACTCATGTTGCATGAAACTTGGTTAAGAGTCCTAGAAACGCGTTGTTAGATATTTCATAAGTTCGTAAAACTAGTACAAAGCTCATTGAGCCACTTATAAGCACTCATGTTGCATGAAACTTGGTTTAGAGTCCTAGCAATCACGTTGTTATATGTTTCATGAGTTCGTCAATCTAGTACAAAGCTCATTGAGACACTTATAAGCACTCATGTTGCATGAAACTTGGGTTAGAGTTCTAGAAAAGCGTTGTTAGGTTTTTCATAAGTTCGTCAAACTTGTACAAAGCTCGTTGAGACAATTAAAAGCACTCATGTTGCATGAAACTTGGTTTAGAGTCCTAGAAACTGCGTTGTTAGATGTTTCATAAGTTCGTCAAACTAGTACAAAGCTCATTGAGCCACTTATAAGCACTCATGTTGCATGAAACTTGGTTTAGAGTCCTAGATACGCGTTGTTAGATGTCTCATAAGTTCGTCAAACAAGTACACAACTCATTGAGACACTTATAAGCACTCATGTTGCATGAAACTTGGTTTAGTGTCCTAGAAACGCGTTGTTAGATGATTCATAAGTTTGTAAAACTTGTACAATGATCATTGAGACACTTATACGCACTCATGTTGATTGAAACTTGGTTAAGAGTCCTAGCAACCACGTTGTTAGATGTTTCATAAGTTCGTGAAACCTGTACAAAGCTCATTGAGACAATTATAATCACTCATGATGTATGAAACTTGGTTTAAAGTCCTAGAAACGCGTTGTTAGATGTTTCAGAAGTTCGTGCAACTTGTACAAAGCTCATTGAGACACTTATAAGCACTCATGTTGCATGAAACTTTGTTTAGAGTCTTAGAAACACGTTGTTAGATATTTCATAAGTTCGTCAAACTTGTACGAAGCTCATTGAGACACTTATAAGCACTCATTTTGCATGAAATTTCGTTTAAAGTCCTTGCAACCACGTTGTTAGATGTTTCATAAGTTCGAGAAACTTGTACAAAGCTCATTGAGACACTTATAATCACTCATTATGCATGAAATTAGGTTTAAAGTCCTAGAAACGCGTTATAGATGTTTCATAAGTTCGTGAAACTTGTACAAAGCTCATTGAGGAACTTATAAGCCCTCATGTAGCATGAAACTTGGTTTAGAGTCCTAGAAACCGCGTTGTTAGATGTTTCATAATTTCGTCAAACTAGAACAAAGCTTATTTTGACACTTAGAGCACTCATTTTGCATGAAACTTGGTTTAGAGTCCTAGAAACGCGTTGTTAGTTGTTTCATAAGTTCGTCAAAATTATACAAAGCTCATTTAGACACTTATAAGCACTCATGTTGCATGAAACTTGGTTTAGAGTCCTAGAAACGCGTTGCTAGATGTTTCATAAGTTCGTCAAACTAGTACAAAGCTCATTGAGATACTTATAAGCTCTCATAGTGCATGAAACAATGTTTAGAGTCCTAGAAACGCGTTGTTAGATGTTTCATAAGTTCAGCAAATTTTTACAAAGCTCATTGAGACACTTATAATCACTCATGATGCATGAAATTTGGTTTAAACTCCTAGAAACGCATTGTTAGATGTTTCATAATTTCGTGAAACTTGTACAAAGCTCATTGAGGAAGTTATAAGCACTCATGTAGCATGAAACTTGGTTTAGAGTCCTAGAAAGGCGTTGTTAGTTGTTTCATAAGTTCGTCAAACTTGTACAAAGCTCATTGAGACACTTATAAGCACTTATGTTGCATGAAACTTGGTTTAGAGTCCTAGCAACCACATTGTTAGACGTTTCATAAGTTCGTCAAACTTGTACAAAGCTTATTGAGACACATATAAGCACTCATGTTGCATGAAACTTCATTTAGAGTCCTAGAAACGCGTTGTTAGATATTTCATAAGTTCGTCAAACTAGTACAAAGCTCATTGAGACACTTATAAGCACTCATGTTGCATGAAACTTGGTTTAGAGTCCTAGAAAGGCGTTGTTAGATGTTTCATAAGTTCGTCAAACTTGTACAAAGCTCATTGAGCCACTTATAAGCACTCATGTTGCTTGAAACTTGGTTTAGAGTCCTAGAAACGCGTTGTTAGTTGTTTAATAAGTTTGTCAAACTTGTACAAATTTCATTGAGAAACTTATAAGCACTTATGTTGCATGAAACTTGGTTTAGAGTTCTAGCAACCACGTTGTTAGATGTTTCATAAGTTCGTCAATCTAGTACAAAGCTTATTGAGACATATATAAGCACTCATGTTTCATGAAAATTGGTTTAGAGTCCTAGAAACGTGTTGTTAGATGTTTCATAAGTTTTTCAAACTAGTACAAAGCTCATTGAGCCACTTATAAGCACTCATGTTTCATGAAACTTGGTTTAGAGTCCTAGAAACGCGTTGTTAGATGTTTCATAAGTTCGTCGAACTAGTACAAAGAAAATTGAGCCACTTATAAGCACTCATGTTGCATGAAACGTGGTTTAGAGTCCTAGAAACCGAATTGTTAGATATTTCATAAGTTCGTCAGACTAGTACAAAGCTCATTGAGCCACTTATAAGCACTCATGTTGCATGAAACTTGATTTAGAGTACTAGAAACGCGTTGTTAGATGTTTCATAAGTTCGTCAAACTAGTACAAAGCTCATTGAGCCACTTATAAGAACTCATGTTGCATGAAACTTGGTTTAGAGTCCTAGCAAACACGTTGTTAGATGTTTCATAAGTTCGTCAATTTAGTAAAAAGCTCATTGACACACTTATAAGCACTCATGTTGCATGAAACTTGGTTTAGAGTCCTAGAAATGCATTGTTAGTTGTTTCATAAGTTCGTCAAACTTGTAAAAAGCTCATCGAGCCACTTAAAAGCACTCATGTTGCATGAAACTTGGTTTAGAGTCCTAGAAACCGCGTTGTTAGATGTTTCATAAGTTCGTCAAACTAGTACAAAGCTCATTGAGCCACTTATAAGCACTCATGTTGCATGAAACTTGGTTTAGAGTCCTAGAAACCACGTTGTTAGATGTTTCATAAGTTCGTCAAACTAGTACAAAGCTTATTGAGCCACTTATACGCACTCATGTTGCATGAAACTTGGTTTAGACTCCTAGCAACCGCGTTGTTTGATGTTTCATAAGTTCGTCAAACTAGTTCAAAACTCATTGAGACACTTATAAGCACTCATGTTGCATGAAACTTGGTTTAGAGTCCTAGAAATCGCGTTGTTAGATGTTTCATAAGTTCGTCAATCTAGTACAAAGCTCATTGGGCCACTTATAAGCACTCATGTTGCATGAAACATGTTTTAGAGTCCTAGAAATCGCGTTATTAGATGTTTCATTGTAAAAGAGACCAAGGCATTGCCCGGACAAGTATTGTCCACCAAGGCAATGACCTAGCGTGTGACCGAAGTAGAAGTCCACGCTCTCATGTTACCGTTACAAAGAAGTCAAAGGAATCAAAGACAAGAAGGGAAAGAGCCGTTGCAATGTGACCGTTGGCGAGTGGAACTCACTCGGCCGTACAAGTCACGGGTTGGTTTAAGAAGCGCGGCTAGACGAGTGAGAGCGACGTGTGGGGCGCGACTAAACCAAGACGGAAAGCGACATTTTTAGCATATTCCCTTGTTACTTGTTTTAACCTAGCTTCTTTATATATGCGCCTCCCTTTTGTAATGTAAAAAAAAAACACTTTTGAATACAATTAAACCGAATCTCTTTACTCTCTCTATTCTCTCTCATTCTTGTCCTTGATGTTCTTGTTAAGAACTCAAGAACCTCATTCTCTAAATCTCTTCTAAATCTCTCAAATTCTAACATGGTATCAGAGCTACAAAGCTCTTGAACCTACTTTTCTTCCGCGCAAACTCTCTCGGTTACTCTCGGTATCGACGATACTCGGTCTCGACAACTCTCGATACTCGTTACTGTACACGTTCGACAACTCTCGATACTCTGTTACTGTACACGTTCGACAACTCTCGATACTCTGTTACTTGTACACTCTCGACATGGTTTTCTCGGCAAGAGTCTTGTTTTCCCGCCACTTGTCTCGACTACTCTCGACAAGATCTTTCCTCGACACCGAGCATCCTCGACTCTCGGTAACGATTTCTCGGCTCCTTCGGTTCAAAGTTCTAAATCTCGATTTCTAGATCCGAAATCTCAAAAACCAAAACTCAACCATGGAAGACAAAGAATCCAAGAGGGCACTTTGTCCGGTTACTCTCAAAGGCATCAACTACCTTCTATGGGCAAGGACCATGAAGATAGCCCTTTGTGGCCGCGGCTATTGGAACCATATCCTCACTCGGCAAGACGCCCCCATTGAGTTCAACAACGAACTCACAAACGACGATGAGAAGTGGTTCCAACTAGACCAAAAGGTACTTGGAATTATCCAAGCATCTCTTGAACCATCTATCTTGGAGGCGTATTCTTATTGTGAGAATGCCAAGGAACTATGGGATACCCTCCAAACCGTCTACGGCAACATATCCAACCTTAGCCGAGTCTATGAGGTCAAGAAAGCCATCAACGACCTCAACCAAGAAGACACCGAGTTCACCAAACACTTTGGGAAGTTTCGGTCACTATGGGCCGAATTGGAGATGCTTCGTCCAAGCACCGTGGATCCGAAAGTCTTAAATGAACGAAGAGAGCAAGACAAAGTATTTGGCTTACTCCTCACTCTGAACGGTAGCTACAAAGATGTGACCAAGCACTTGCTTCGATCCGACACCTTACCTAACCTTGAAGAGGTATGTGCACAACTCCAAAGGGAACAAGGGTCTATTGAACTCTTTGATGGCAAGAAGGAGCTAGTAACCGCCAACAAAGTGGCATTCAAACTCTCTTCCAAGACCTATGAAGAAAGGAGAGCCTTGACTTGTGAACATTGCAAGAAGAAGGGCCACATGAAGGAGAAGTGTTGGATATTGCATCCTAACCTCAAGCCGGCCAAGTTTAAGGAAGCCAAGGCCAATCTCTCTCATGATGACACGGCAAGCATGCCTAGCACAAGCGGATCAAACCGTGGCAAGGAAGAGGAGTCTTCGGCCATTGTCCCTTACATGGATGAGTACGTGAGGAAGTCCGACCTTGACGCCCTCATCAAAGCCCTTAAGGGCTCCGGTATTTCACCCTTCTACTCCCTTAGTGCTCAAAATATAGACAATAAACCTTTTAAGCCGATTATTATTGATTCGGGTGCTTCTCATCATATGATTAGTAACTTAGAATTGATTAGTAATGTTAAACCGGCTTTAGGTAATGTCATTATTGCAAATGGAAGTGAAATTCCTATAGAAGGATTAGGGAACCTCAAGTTGTTTGATAGAGATTCACAAGCGCTTTACATGCCTAGTTTTACTTCAAACCTTATATCCGTAAAACGCATTGCTTGTGATTTGAATTGCAATGTCATTTTTGGGCCTAATAATGTGGTTTTTCAGGATATTAAGAGTAAGGAGATCATTGGGAAAGGGGTCACAAGAGGCGATCTATATGTCCTTGAAGAAAACCCATCTAGTTCTTGTCTTTTTCATGCTTTTAATTCGGTTATAACCGAAACAAACAATGTTATTTGGCACTTTAGACTTGGTCATCCTCATTTGAATGCATTGAAAACTATGTTACCTAATGTTGTGTTTGATCATAAAACTTGTGAGGCGTGCATTTTAGGCAAGCATTGTAGAACCGTTTTCTCAAAATCAAAAATGTGTTACAAACCCTTTGAACTAGTTCACTCGGACGTTTGGTCCTCTCCTTGCAAATCTAGGGATAATCATAGCTATTTTGTCACATTCATAGATGAAAGCTCTAAATATACTTGGGTTACTCTTTTACAAACCAAAGATAGGGTATTAGAGGCTTTTAAAAACTTTCAAAACTATGTGACTAACCATTACAATGCTAAGATCAAAACCTTTAGGTCGGATAATGGGGGGAGTACACAAGCCGAGCATTCAAAGAACACATAGCCAACCATGGGATTCTTCACCAAACCACATGCCCATATACACCGCAACAAAATGGTGTGGCCGAGAGGAAGAATAGGCATCTCATGGAGGTCACACGGTCAATGATGTTCCATATGAACATCCCAAAACGGTTTTGGTCGGATGGTGTTTTAACCGCATGTTATCTCATCAACCGAACCCCCACTCAAATCTTAAACAATCAATCTCCTTTTGAAGTGTTAAATAAGAGTAAGCCCTTTATTAACCATCTAAGAGTATTTGGTTGTGTTTGTTTTGTGTTTGTGCCTAGTGAACAAAGGAACAAGCTTGAAGCAAAAAGCATCAAGGCCATGTTCATAGGCTACTCAAACACACAAAAAGGATACAAGTGCTATGTACCCGAGACAAGACGGGTATTAGTATCAAGAGATGTCAAGTTCCTTGAAGGCAAAAGCTTCTATGAAGACACCAATTGGGATAGTGTGAAGGACTTACCCGAGAAGGTCATAGATAGAGCTACAAGTCTAAGGAACCTAATGAAGAACCTTGGCATGAGTTTTGAAGAAGAACCAAGCCAAGATACACCAAACCAACAACCCACCCCTCTTGATCATGAGGGGGAGAACAATGAGCAAGTCAACTCCGAACCTCAAGAACCTAATGAGTCCGGGGGAGAACCAAATGCTCAACAACAAAATCCATCTCAAGAAAACCACGGACATGCTCAAGAAGATCATGATCAAGAAGTGGGTCAAGAAGCTAGTGAACCATCGGTGCCGGTTCTAAGAAGAAGTACTAGAGTGAAGAAGGATCCATCCAATTTGGGTAAACACAAGGGTATACTTCAATAGCAAGGCGGTGTCTCATCCAACTCAAGCCGTATGCTCTCTTGCAAGTCTTCCTAAGGAACACCAAGCATACATCACTTCCATGGATCAACATGTAATACCAAGAACTTATGAAGAAGCAATGAAAGAAGAAGTATGGGTCAATGCGGTAAAAGCCGAGAACAAAGCAATGGAGGACAATGAGACGTTTTATGAGACTGATCTCCCTCAAGGCAAAAGAACCGTGAGCTCAAGATACATCTTCACCATCAAGTATCATAGCAATGGCGAGATAGAAAGACACAAAGCTCGGCTAGTGGCAAGAGGGTTTACACAAACGTATGGAGAAGACTACTTGGACACTTTTGCTCCGGTTGCAAAACTCCACACCGTAAGAGTTATTCTATCATTGGCCACCAATCTCTCATGGGACTTATACCAAATGGATGTCAAGAATGCATTCCTTCAAGGAGAGCTTGAAGAAGAAGTATACATGACACCACCACCGGGTCTAGAAGAAACCATCACTCCGGGAAAAGTGTTGAGACTAAGGAAGGCTATTTATGGACTCAAGCAATCACCAAGAGCCTGGTACCATAAGCTTAGCTCAACCTTGATGGCAAAGGGATTCAAAAGATCTCATGTGGAACACACTCTATTCACCCGGACAAACGGAGAAGGTATGGTAGTGGTACTTGTCTATGTAGATGATATCATCATCTCCGGAAACAACAAGGAAGGTATCCATGACACTAAACTCTATTTAAAGTCTAAATTTGATATCAAAGATTTAGGAAAACTCAAGTACTTCCTTGGGATTGAAGTGTGTAGATCCGAAGAGGGTCTATTCCTTTCCCAAAGGAAGTACACCCATGATCTTTTGAGTGTTGTCAATATGACAGGAGTTAAGAAAGCTAAGACACCACTAGAAGAAGGATACAAGGTTGTCCAAGAAGGAAGTGGGGAAGACGAGCCATATACGGATCCTAAACTCTATAGGCAAATGGTGGGCAAGCTCATCTATTTGACAATCACAAGACCGGACATTTGCTTTGCCGTGAACCAAGTAGCACAACAAATGCAAAAGCCAAAGATACACCATTGGAAGATGCTAGAGAGAATCCTAAGCTATGTCAAGGAGACATCCAATTTGGGTATTTGGATGGGTTGCAACAAGAACACCGAGGTGATTGGGTATTGTGATGCGGATTATGCCGGAAATATGGAAGATAGGAGATCCACTACGGGGTATTGCACATTCATTGGTGGGAACCTCGTCACATGGAAGACTAAGAAGCAAAAAGATAGTCTCTTGCTCAACCGCCGAAGCCGAGTATAGAGCTATGAGAAAGCTAACACAAGAACTCATGTGGCTCAAGAACTTGCTAGGAGATTTGGGAATCAAGATAGAAGGGCCAATGACTATGCATTGTGACAACCAAGCGGCTATCCACATAGCATCTAACTCGGTATTCCATGAGAGGACAAAGCACATCGAAGTGGATTGTCACAAGGTTAGAGAACAAATGGTAAAGGGCACAATCCTACCATGCTTCACCAAGAGTCAAGATCAACTTGCGGACGTCTTCACCAAATCCGCAAGCTTGAAGGTTTGTGAGTCCATTCTACCTAGACTTGGACTCATCCGGGCAACCCAAGCCTAAGTCTCCAACCACATAAGCTTGTACTCTTTTCCCTTAGGTGAGTTTTATCCCAAGAGGTTTTCTCACCAAGGTTTTAACGAGGCAAGTTTATGCGGGGTCCAAGCTTAGCCATTTCATGAGGCTAAGCTTGCGGGGGAGTGTAAAAGAGACCAAGGCATTGCCCGGACAAGTATTGTCCACCAAGGCAATGACCTAGCGTGTGACCGAAGTAGAAGTCCACGCTCTCATGTTACCGTTACAAAGAAGTCAAAGGAATCAAAGACAAGAAGGGAAAGAGCCGTTGCAATGTGACCGTTGGCGAGTGGAACTCACTCGGCCGTACAAGTCACGGGTTGGTTTAAGAAGCGCGGCTAGACGAGTGAGAGCGACGTGTGGGGCGCGACTAAACCAAGACGGAAAGCGACATTTTTAGCATATTCCCTTGTTACTTGTTTTAACCTAGCTTCTTTATATATGCGCCTCCCTTTTGTAATGTAAAAAAAAACACTTTTGAATACAATTAAACCGAATCTCTTTACTCTCTCTATTCTCTCTCATTCTTGTCCTTGATGTTCTTGTTAAGAACTCAAGAACCTCATTCTCTAAATCTCTTCTAAATCTCTCAAATTCTAACATTCATAAGTTCGTAAATCTAGTACAAAGCTCATTGAGCCACTTATAAGCACTCATGTTGCATGAAACTTGGTTTAGAGTCCTAGCAACCATGTTGTTAGATGTTTCATAAATTCGTCAATCTAGTACAAAGCTCATTGAGACACTTATAAGCACTCATGTTGCACGAAACTTGGTTTAGAGTTCTAGCAACCACGTTGTTAGTTGTTTCATAAGTTCGGTCAAACTTGTACAAAGCTCATTGAGATACTTATAAGCACGCATGTTGCATGAAACTTGGTTTAGAGTCCTAGAAACGCGTTGTTAGATGTTTCATAAGTTCGTCAATCTAGTACAAAGCTCATTGAGACACTTATAAGCAATCATGTTGCATGAAACTTGGTTTAGAGTCCTAGAAACGCGTTGTTAGATGTTTCATAAGTTCGTCAAACTAGTACAAAGCTCATTGAGCCACTTATAAGCACTCATGTTGCATGAAACTTGGTTTAGAGTCCTAGAAACCGCGTTGTTAGATGTTTCATAAGTTTGTCAAACTAGTACAAAGCTTATTGAGCCACTTATACGCACTCATGTTGCATGAAACTTGGTTTAGACTCCTAGCAACCGCGTTGTTTGATGTTTCATAAGTTCGTCAAAGTAGTTCAAAACTCATTGAGACACTTATAAGCACTCATGTTGCATGAAACTTGGTTTAGAGTCCTAGAAATCGCGTTGTTAGATGTTTCATAAGTTCGTCAATCTAGTACAAAGCTCATTGGGCCACTTATAAGCACTCATGTTGCATGAAACTTGTTTTAGAGTCCTAGAAATCGCGTTGTTAGATGTTTCATAAGTTCGTCAATCTAGTACAAAGCTCATTTAGCCACTTATAAGCACTCATGTTGCATGAAACTTGGTTTAGAGTCCTAGCAACCATGTTGTTAGATGTTTCATAAGTTCGTCAATCTAGTACAAAGCTCAATGAGACACTTATAAGCACTCATGTTGCACGAAACTTGGTTTAGAGTTCTAGCAACCACGTTGTTAGTTGTTTCATAAGTTCGGTCAAATTTGTACAAAGCTCATTGAGACACTTATAAGCACTCATGTTGCCTGAAATTTGGTTTAGAATCCTAGAAACGCGTTGTTAGATGTTTCATAAGTTTGTCAATCTAGTACAAAGCTCATTGGGACACTTATAAGCACTCATGTTGCATGAAACTTGGTTTAGAGTCCTAGAAACGCGTTGTTAGATGGTTCATAAGTTCGTCAAACTAGTACAAAGCTCACTGAGCCACTTATAAGCACTCATGTTGCATGAAACTTGGTTTAGAGTCCTAGAAACCGCGTTTTTAGATGTTTCATAAGTTCGTCAAACTAGTACAAAGCTCATTGAGCCACTTATAAGCACTCATGTTGCATGAAACTTGGTTTAGAGTCCTAGAGTCCACGTTGTTAGATGTTTCATAAGTTCGTCAAACTAGTACAAAGCTTATTGAGCCACTTATACGCACTCATGTTGCATGAAACTTGGTTTAGACTCCTAGCAACCGCGTTGTTTGATGTTTCATAAGTTCGTCAAACTAGTTCAAAACTCATTGAGACACTTATAAGCACTCATGTTGCATGAAACTTGGTTTAGAGTCCTAGAAATCGCGTTGTTAGATGTTTCATAAGTTCGTCAATCTAGTACAAAGCTCATTGGGCCACTTATAAGCACTCATATTGCATGAAACTTGGTTTAGAGTCCTAGAAACCGCGTTGTTAGATGTTTCATAAGTTCGTCAAACTAGTACAAAGCTCATTGAGCCACTTATAAGCACTCATGTTGCACGAAACTTGGTTTAGAGTCCTAGCAACCACGTTGTTAGTTGTTTCATAAGTTCGCCAATCTAGTACAAAGCTCATTGAGAAACTTATAAGCACTCATGTTGCATGAAACTTGGTTTAGAGTTCTAGCAACCACGTTGTTAGATGTTTCATAAGTTCGTCAATCTAGTACAAAGCTTATTGAGACATTTATAAGCACTCATGTTTCATGAAAATTGGTTTAGAGTCCTAGAAACGTGTTGTTAGATGTTTCATAAGTTTGTCAAACTAGTACAAAGCTCATTGAGCCACTTATAAGCACTCATGTTTCATGAAACTTGGTTTAGAGTCCTACAAACGCGTTTTTAGATGTTTCATAAGTTCGTCGAACTAGTACAAAGCAAATTGAGCCACTTATAAGCACTCATGTTGCATGAAACGTGGTTTAGAGTCCTAGAAACCGAATTGTTAGATGTTTCATAAGTTCGTCAAACTAGTACAAAGCTCATTGAGCCACTTATAAGAACTCATGTTGTATGAAACTTGGTTTAGAGTCCTAGCAACCACGTTGTTAGATGTTTCATAAGTTCGTCAATTTAGTACAAAGCTCATTGAGACACTTATAAGCACTCATGTTGCATGAAACTTGGTTTAGAGTCCTATAAACACATTGTTAGTTGTTTCATAAGTTCGTCAAACTTGTACAAAGCTCATTGAGCCACTTATAAGCACTCATGTTGCATGAAACTTGGTTTAGAGTCCTAGAAACCGCGTTGTTAGATGTTTCATAAGTTCGTCAA
Organism: Cochlearia excelsa; assembly: GCA_963556525.1. Lineage (NCBI taxonomy): Eukaryota > Viridiplantae > Streptophyta > Magnoliopsida > Brassicales > Brassicaceae > Cochlearia > Cochlearia excelsa. The sequence continues at coordinate 2,663,256 of CAUVZT010000002.1, forward strand.
ACTAGTACAAAGCCCATTGAGCCACTTATAAGCACTCATGTTGCATGAAACTTGGTTTAGAGTCCTAGAAACCATGTTGTTAGATGTATCATAAGTTCGTCAAACTAGTACAAAGCTCATTGAGCCACTTATAAGCACTCATATTGCATGAAACTTGGTTTAGAGTCCTAGAAACCGCGTTGTTAGATGTTTCATAAGTTCGTCAAACTAGTACAAAGCTCATTGAGCCACTTATAAGCACTCATGTTGCATGAAACTTGGTTTAGAGTCCTAGAAACCACGTTGTTAGATGTTTCATAAGTTCGTCAATCTAGTACAAAGCTCACTAAGACACTTATAAGCACTCATGTTGCATGAAACTTGGTTAAGAGTCCTAGAAACGCGTTGTTAGATATTTCATAAGTTCGTAAAACTAGTACAAAGCTCATTGAGCCACTTATAAGCACTCATGTTGCATGAAACTTGGTTTAGAGTCCTAGCAATCACGTTGTTATATGTTTCATGAGTTCGTCAATCTAGTACAAAGCTCATTGAGACACTTATAAGCACTCATGTTGCATGAAACTTGGGTTAGAGTTCTAGAAAAGCGTTGTTAGGTTTTTCATAAGTTCGTCAAACTTGTACAAAGCTCGTTGAGACAATTAAAAGCACTCATGTTGCATGAAACTTGGTTTAGAGTCCTAGAAACTGCGTTGTTAGATGTTTCATAAGTTCGTCAAACTAGTACAAAGCTCATTGAGCCACTTATAAGCACTCATGTTGCATGAAACTTGGTTTAGAGTCCTAGATACGCGTTGTTAGATGTCTCATAAGTTCGTCAAACAAGTACACAACTCATTGAGACACTTATAAGCACTCATGTTGCATGAAACTTGGTTTAGTGTCCTAGAAACGCGTTGTTAGATGATTCATAAGTTTGTAAAACTTGTACAATGATCATTGAGACACTTATACGCACTCATGTTGATTGAAACTTGGTTAAGAGTCCTAGCAACCACGTTGTTAGATGTTTCATAAGTTCGTGAAACCTGTACAAAGCTCATTGAGACAATTATAATCACTCATGATGTATGAAACTTGGTTTAAAGTCCTAGAAACGCGTTGTTAGATGTTTCAGAAGTTCGTGCAACTTGTACAAAGCTCATTGAGACACTTATAAGCACTCATGTTGCATGAAACTTTGTTTAGAGTCTTAGAAACACGTTGTTAGATATTTCATAAGTTCGTCAAACTTGTACGAAGCTCATTGAGACACTTATAAGCACTCATTTTGCATGAAATTTCGTTTAAAGTCCTTGCAACCACGTTGTTAGATGTTTCATAAGTTCGAGAAACTTGTACAAAGCTCATTGAGACACTTATAATCACTCATTATGCATGAAATTAGGTTTAAAGTCCTAGAAACGCGTTATAGATGTTTCATAAGTTCGTGAAACTTGTACAAAGCTCATTGAGGAACTTATAAGCCCTCATGTAGCATGAAACTTGGTTTAGAGTCCTAGAAACCGCGTTGTTAGATGTTTCATAATTTCGTCAAACTAGAACAAAGCTTATTTTGACACTTAGAGCACTCATTTTGCATGAAACTTGGTTTAGAGTCCTAGAAACGCGTTGTTAGTTGTTTCATAAGTTCGTCAAAATTATACAAAGCTCATTTAGACACTTATAAGCACTCATGTTGCATGAAACTTGGTTTAGAGTCCTAGAAACGCGTTGCTAGATGTTTCATAAGTTCGTCAAACTAGTACAAAGCTCATTGAGATACTTATAAGCTCTCATAGTGCATGAAACTATGTTTAGAGTCCTAGAAACGCGTTGTTAGATGTTTCATAAGTTCAGCAAATTTTTACAAAGCTCATTGAGACACTTATAATCACTCATGATGCATGAAATTTGGTTTAAACTCCTAGAAACGCATTGTTAGATGTTTCATAATTTCGTGAAACTTGTACAAAGCTCGTTGAGGAAGTTATAAGCACTCATGTAGCATGAAACTTGGTTTAGAGTCCTAGAAAGGCGTTGTTAGTTGTTTCATAAGTTCGTCAAACTTGTACAAAGCTCATTGAGACACTTATAAGCACTTATGTTGCATGAAACTTGGTTTAGAGTCCTAGCAACCACATTGTTAGACGTTTCATAAGTTCGTCAAACTTGTACAAAGCTTATTGAGACACATATAAGCACTCATGTTGCATGAAACTTCATTTAGAGTCCTAGAAACGCGTTGTTAGATATTTCATAAGTTCGTCAAACTAGTACAAAGCTCATTGAGACACTTATAAGCACTCATGTTGCATGAAACTTGGTTTAGAGTCCTAGAAAGGCGTTGTTAGATGTTTCATAAGTTCGTCAAACTTGTACAAAGCTCATTGAGCCACTTATAAGCACTCATGTTGCTTGAAACTTGGTTTAGAGTCCTAGAAACGCGTTGTTAGTTGTTTAATAAGTTTGTCAAACTTGTACAAATTTCATTGAGAAACTTATAAGCACTTATGTTGCATGAAACTTGGTTTAGAGTTCTAGCAACCACGTTGTTAGATGTTTCATAAGTTCGTCAATCTAGTACAAAGCTTATTGAGACATATATAAGCACTCATGTTTCATGAAAATTGGTTTAGAGTCCTAGAAACGTGTTGTTAGATGTTTCATAAGTTTTTCAAACTAGTACAAAGCTCATTGAGCCACTTATAAGCACTCATGTTTCATGAAACTTGGTTTAGAGTCCTAGAAACGCGTTGTTAGATGTTTCATAAGTTCGTCGAACTAGTACAAAGAAAATTGAGCCACTTATAAGCACTCATGTTGCATGAAACGTGGTTTAGAGTCCTAGACACCGAATTGTTAGATATTTCATAAGTTCGTCAGACTAGTACAAAGCTCATTGAGCCACTTATAAGCACTCATGTTGCATGAAACTTGATTTAGAGTACTAGAAACGCGTTGTTAGATGTTTCATAAGTTCGTCAAACTAGTACAAAGCTCATTGAGCCACTTATAAGAACTCATGTTGCATGAAACTTGGTTTAGAGTCCTAGCAAACACGTTGTTAGATGTTTCATAAGTTCGTCAATTTAGTAAAAAGCTCATTGACACACTTATAAGCACTCATGTTGCATGAAACTTGGTTTAGAGTCCTAGAAATGCATTGTTAGTTGTTTCATAAGTTCGTCAAACTTGTAAAAAGCTCATCGAGCCACTTAAAAGCACTCATGTTGCATGAAACTTGGTTTAGAGTCCTAGAAACCGCGTTGTTAGATGTTTCATAAGTTCGTCAAACTAGTACAAAGCTCATTGAGCCACTTATAAGCACTCATGTTGCATGAAACTTGGTTTAGAGTCCTAGAAACCACGTTGTTAGATGTTTCATAAGTTCGTCAAACTAGTACAAAGCTTATTGAGCCACTTATACGCACTCATGTTGCATGAAACTTGGTTTAGACTCCTAGCAACCGCGTTGTTTGATGTTTCATAAGTTCGTCAAACTAGTTCAAAACTCATTGAGACACTTATAAGCACTCATGTTGCATGAAACTTGGTTTAGAGTCCTAGAAATCGCGTTGTTAGATGTTTCATAAGTTCGTCAATCTAGTACAAAGCTCATTGGGCCACTTATAAGCACTCATGTTGCATGAAACATGTTTTAGAGTCCTAGAAATCTCGTTATTAGATGTTTCATAAGTTCGTAAATCTAGTACAAAGCTCATTGAGCCACTTATAAGCACTCATGTTGCATGAAACTTGGTTTAGAGTCCTAGCAACCATGTTGTTAGATGTTTCATAAATTCGTCAATCTAGTACAAAGCTCATTGAGACACTTATAAGCACTCATGTTGCACGAAACTTGGTTTAGAGTTCTAGCAACCACGTTGTTAGTTGTTTCATAAGTTCGGTCAAACTTGTACAAAGCTCATTGAGATACTTATAAGCACTCATGTTGCATGAAACTTGGTTTAGAGTCCTAGAAACGCGTTGTTAGATGTTTCATAAGTTCGTCAATCTAGTACAAAGCTCATTGAGACACTTATAAGCAATCATGTTGCTTGAAACTTGGTTTAGAGTCCTAGAAACGCGTTGTTAGATGTTTCATAAGTTCGTCAAACTAGTACAAAGCTCATTGAGCCACTTATAAGCACTCATGTTGCATGAAACTTGGTTTAGAGTCCTAGAAACCGCGTTGTTAGATGTTTCATAAGTTTGTCAAACTAGTACAAAGCTTATTGAGCCACTTATACGCACTCATGTTGCATGAAACTTGGTTTAGACTCCTAGCAACCGCGTTGTTTGATGTTTCATAAGTTCGTCAAAGTAGTTCAAAACTCATTGAGACACTTATAAGCACTCATGTTGCATGAAACTTGGTTTAGAGTCCTAGAAATCGCGTTGTTAGATGTTTCATAAGTTCGTCAATCTAGTACAAAGCTCATTGGGCCACTTATAAGCACTCATGTTGCATGAAACTTGTTTTAGAGTCCTAGAAATCGCGTTGTTAGATGTTTCATAAGTTCGTCAATCTAGTACAAAGCTCATTTAGCCACTTATTATTAAGACTAATGATAACCTACAAAGGCATTAGATCAAGATACATCAAAGAAGGGAAAAGTATAGTTGAGGCGTGTAGTCGGCTAATGTAGTTGAGTCATGTAGTCGACTACATCGCAAGACTAAAGAGCCGTTAGAGCTATGGACCAATGGAATCAAGAGAGGGAAAATATAGTTGAGGCGTGTAGTCGACTAATGTAGTTGAGTCATGTAGTGGACTACATCGCAAGACTAAAGAGCCGTTAGAGAATTCAAATTTGAATTCTAGCCGTTGGAGACTTCTCTTGTTGTATCTTTTCTTTATATAAGTGTGATAAACTCTTGTAAAACTTTCAAGGAGTTGGTTACTCTTTCAATATACTAAAATGCACTTTCTCTCACATACTCTCTCTCTTTCTATTCTCAAATACTCTCTCCATACACTCAAGAACAAAGCCTCACTAGCTTTGCTTCTATTCTCTCAAGATTCGAGCTTAACCAACTCGAATCTATACTCCAATCTCTCCAAAATCCAACATGGTATCAGAGCGAAGCTCTTGAGACCCATAGGTAAGTCGCTTCCGCCATTCTCCTCTCTTTAATTTGCTTATAAACACAAGGATCTAGGGGAGAAGAGGAATTACCAAGATCCGCTTGTTTAAAGCACTAAGATCTTGGTGAATCAATTCTCCTCTTAGGAAGTTAACCATGATCTCTTTGTCTCTTAATGAGTAAAGAGACATGTTGAATCCAAGCTCCTTTCAAGAACAATTCAATCAAAACCGAATCATAGTGAGCATAAATCAATGGATTTAGCTACATGATGTTTTTGGTTGAGTTGTTCTTAAAGATCCTTGTTAGGCCGAAAGTTAGTGGATGAGAACAATTGTTCCCTCACTCTTATGAGTTCAAAAGGGACCTTGATGAATCCAAATCCATATAGCCTAGGCATATAAGCAATGAACAAGTATTCAAAGCATCAAAAGCTTGAAACTTGGGAGCTAAAAGAGTTAGAGAACCTTGTTATTGTCTCCTTTGAGAACAAATAACTTGTTGAATCCAACACTCTATAGCTTTTATTTAGAAGCCGAAAGCATAGAGGATGAGAACCATGGATTCCCCACTCTTATGAGTCCAAAGGGAACCATGTTGAATCCAAGACCATCTAAGCTTAGGCATTTTTAGAAGCCGAAAGCAAAGAGGATGAGAACCATGGATTCCCCACTCTTATGAGTCCAAAGGGAACCATGTTGAATCCAAATCGGACTTTGCTTAGGCATTTTTAGACTATGAACAAGTATTCAAGAACAAAACTTGAAACTTGCGAGTCAAAAGGGTTTGTGAACCTTGTGTGCTCACTCTTAGGAGTCCAAAGCCACTTGATGAATCCAAAACTCTTTCCTTTTATGCTTCAAACAAGACCTTTGGAAAGTGAACCATGATCCGCTTAACTCTTAGTGAGTAAAGGACATGTTGAATCCAATTTCCTTGGTAAGTACAAGACAATCAAAACACAATCATTGTTAGCATAAATCAACAAGGTCTAGCTACATGATAGTTTTGGTTGTATTGTTCTTTAAGGTCATTGTCTAACCCAAGACTAATGGATGAGAACCATGGCTTCTAAAAGAACCATGATGAATCCAATACCATGAAAGTTTCGGTTTAAAAGCATGTTCTTGGTCCGAATTTAAATCTCCAAGACTCAGTTGTCATGTAGTCATGTGACATAGTCGACTACATGACTCAACTACATAGTCTTTGAAAGATCTAGGATACAAGGTTCACTTATGTCTTTGTCTAAGACCAAATCACTAGTCCTTGTTTGGTGAAGTGGTTTGAATCTTGGTGAAAGACTAAGTGAATTTCAAACCTTGGTTAATCCAAAAGATCTTCGGTTTAATCAAAAGGGTAAGGTACCAAGACCCGCTTGTGATAAAGCTCTTAAGGTCTTATGGTATCCAAAACTCTCTTAGAGGGAAGAGAACCAAGCCTCTATAAGTGTTAATAAAACACCGAGAGCTTGATGAATCCTTCATAACCTCGGCTAACATGATTCTATAAAGAGATCCATGACCACTTAAAAGGTGATACTTTAAAGGGTCATGATGAATCCATCTTTAGACTTATGGGGAAATGATTCACTACATTAACATCTATATAAGGTGAAGATGGAATGATGATCTATGTCATAAACCGCCTATGTGCACTTAAGTTTATGATACAAGATGAGTAACTAAGCTATGAAAGCTATCAAGTTACAATGAATCTTGTTGGTGTGTTTTAAGATCATGGTCCGCCATTGTGCACTAAAGACCATGGTCCCTTGTTGCTAACTTGAATCTATGTGTAGGTAAAGAAGCAAACAAGAGAATTTCTCAATGACCATCTACTCAAGGAACTATAAAAGGCCATTTCTAAACTCTTTACTCTCTATACTTATATAGTTAGATATTGGCTTAAGTGATCATTAGTGCTTCATTGAATCATTTGCTTGATTGCTTAGCTAAGAATATATATAGAATTTGCAAATTATGAAAACTAGACTTGAACTTGACTTGTGATAAGATGCTTTTTATACTCGGGTTTAGGTACATGACTTAGGGAATATATTGAACTAAGTCTTAAACCCTCCTTTGCATTCTTACCGTGTGCTTGTGATTGTTGTTAAGTAATTTGTAAATTTGAAAATGTTGCTAATTACATGCCGGTTATCATGATGCTTAAAATCAAATTTTGTCTTTGTTATGGTGTAGGATCACCATTACTAAAAGACCAAAAGAGATTATTAATGAAAACCCCTAAGCATGAAGAGGTGACTAAGAAGAGTTAAAGAGAAGAGAAGTAACGAGAAGCATGAAAGAGGTCACAAAAGTTGCCCAAAGAGAGATGAGAACCTCTTCTCATTCAAGCTTGTGAAGAACAAAGCCGAGAAGGAGGAAACAATTCTAAGACTACTTCATCTTCATCATGAGGGGGAGAAGAAAAGTGACTAGACACACATCTTAACTTCATGATCAAAATGAAGAGTCTACCATTCGGAGAATCTACCATTCGGCTAAAGCATCCATCAAGAGCAAAGCCATCAAAGTGGAGAGTCTACCATTCGGCTAAAGGTTCTACGAAGAACAAAAGCCATCATTCTACCAATCTTCACTAAGTCTCGGTCTAAAGCCTCCTAGGAAAAGGAAAAAAGGCCGATCCATCTTATCATCATCCTTTGGTCAAGATCTAGCAAGTCAAAGACCTCCATTCAACCACCAACAAACCCGGCCAAAGTATCAAGAAGGACTAAGCCGCCACTACCACCAATCCGGCTAAGTATTGACTAAAGTACCAAGAAGGACGAAGTCAATACAAAGCTCTCTCACTCTCGGCTAAAGTACCAAGAAGGACGAAGCCTCCACAATCAACAAATCCATCCCGGCTTAAGTACCAACAAGATACAAGGCCAAAGTCACTTTGGAGCAAAGAAGAACCATCTTTTGGCTAAATACACTTGGAGAAAGCTAAAGTGTCCCAAGATGTAAAGAGCTCTCATCAATCATTCGGTCAAGCCTCTACAAGAAGCAAGACCATCATCATCATCATTATTGTGTGGCTCGGCTATGTCTCTAGCAATGACAAGAACGAACCACTCCATCCACCATCTATACTCGGCCAAACATCTATCAAGGAGTAAAGCCGAGTTAAGTCACCATCACACATTCATTTGGTCAAGCTCTTTTCAAAGAAGCAAAGACCAAACCAATCTCCCATAAAGTCTCGGCCAAAGTATCCACAATGAGCTAAGCCGAAGCACTTCATCAACCTTGGTCCAATTGCACAAAGGACGAAGCCACAAGACCTCATGAAGAAGTCAAAAGAGCTCAATCAAAGTGCAACTACAAGAGATCATCAATCTATCATACCACTACGAACAAAAGGCTGTCCCTTAACCTTACTCTCTTTATTATGATTAGTATTCTCATAAGAACTAGAGCCGCATCATATATTCTTGCTTAGTTCTTGTTAAAAACTAATCATCGCCCTTGGTAAAAGTTGTTTAGTCTATTAGGCCTAAATAAAATCATTTGAAATTTGTTAAAGAACTTAGGTTTAAATAACAAAATTACTCATTGATTTATTAGTTGCATCTAGACTTGGGACTCTTGTGTGCTTGTCTATCTAAACATATCAAGTAAACCCTTTCACTAAGCTCTATATCTCTCTTGAATCTTTTGTTTTGAAGGATAAAGGAGGTAAAAGACAAGTGATCATTCTCGGTGACTTGATTGACAAGAAGAAAGCCACCAAGGAGAAGTAAAGAGAAGAACGGAAGCAGTCAAAAGCTTCGTTCAAGTCCATCCACACCCAAGCTTGTGAAGAACAAAGTCGTGGATAGGAATCAAATCAAAGTCTCACACCAAAGTTTGTGAAGAACAAACCGTGAATACCAAATCAAGTATCCAAAGAACCCTCACTGAAGAACACGGCAAAGTCAAGAAGATCAAACCGGTTCTATCTTAAGGGGGAGTTTCGGCCAAGTCAAGAAGATAAAGGCCAAGATTAAGAAGACCCCTATTGCAAAGACTTACACTCTTTTTCCCCTTAGTAATGCTTTTATCCCAAGTGGTTTTGCTTACTAAGGGTTTTAATGAGGTTTGTTTAGCAATGTCCAATCTTAGCCATTTCATTAGGCTAAGCTTGAGGGGGAGTATTAAGACTAATGATAACCTACAAAGGCATTAGATCAAGATACATCAAAGAAGGGAAAAGTATAGTTGAGGCGTGTAGTCGGCTAATGTAGTTGAGTCATGTAGTCGACTACATCGCAAGACTAAAGAGCCGTTAGAGCTATGGACCAATGGAATCAAGAGAGGGAAAATATAGTTGAGGCGTGTAGTCGACTAATGTAGTTGAGTCATGTAGTCGACTACATCGCAAGACTAAAGAGCCGTTAGAGAATTCAAATTTGAATTCTAGCCGTTGGAGACTTCTCTTGTTGTATCTTTTCTTTATATAAGTGTGATAAACTCTTGTAAAACTTTCAAGGAGTTGGTTACTCTTTCAATATACTAAAATGCACTTTCTCTCACATACTCTCTCTCTTTCTATTCTCAAATACTCTCTCCATACACTCAAGAACAAAGCCTCACTAGCTTTGCTTCTATTCTCTCAAGATTCGAGCTTAACCAACTCGAATCTATACTCCAATCTCTCCAAAATCCAACACTTATAAGCACTCATGTTGCATGAAACTTGGTTTAGAGTCCTAGCAACCATGTTGTTAGATGTTTCATAAGTTCGTCAATCTAGTACAAAGCTCAATGAGACACTTATAAGCACTCATGTTGCACGAAACTTGGTTTAGAGTTCTAGCAACCACGTTGTTAGTTGTTTCATAAGTTCGGTCAAATTTGTACTAAGCTCATTGAGACACTTATAAGCACTCATGTTGCCTGAAATTTGGTTTAGAATCCTAGAAACGCGTTGTTAGATGTTTCATAAGTTTGTCAATCTAGTACAAAGCTCATTGGGACACTTATAAGCACTCATGTTGCATGAAACTTGGTTTAGAGTCCTAGAAACGCGTTGTTAGATGGTTCATAAGTTCGTCAAACTAGTACAAAGCTCACTGAGCCACTTATAAGCACTCATGTTGCATGAAACTTGGTTTAGAGTCCTAGAAACCACGTTGTTAGATGTTTCATAAGTTCGTCAAACTAGTACAAAGCTTATTGAGCCACTTATACGCACTCATGTTGCATGAAACTTGGTTTAGACTCCTAGCAACCGCGTTGTTTGATGTTTCATAAGTTCGTCAAACTAGTTCAAAACTCATTGAGACACTTATAAGCACTCATGTTGCATGAAACTTGGTTTAGAGTCCTAGAAATCGCGTTGTTAGATGTTTCATAAGTTCGTCAATCTAGTACAAAGCTCATTGGGCCACTTATAAGCACTCATGTTGCATGAAACATGTCTAGAGTCCTAGAAATCGCGTTGTTAGATGTTTCATAAGTTCGTCAATCTAGTACAAAGCTCATTGAGCCACTTATAAGCACTCATGTTGCATGAAACTTGGTTTAGAGTCCTAGCAACCATGTTGTTAGATGTTTCATAAGTTCGTCAATCTAGTACAAAGCTCATTGAGACACTTATAAGCACTCATGTTGCACGAAACTTGGTTTAGAGTTCTAGCAACCACGTTGTTAGTTGTTTCATAAGTTCGGTCAAACTTGTACAAAGCTCATTGAGACACTTATAAGCACTCATGTTGCATGAAACTTGGTTTAGAGTCCTAGAAACGCGTTGTTAGATGTTTCATAAGTTCATCAATCTAGTACAAAGCTCATTGAGACACTTATAAGCACTCATGTTGCATGAAACTTGGTTTAGAGTCCTAGAAACGTGTTCTTAGATGTTTCATAAGTTCGTCAAACTAGTACAAAGCTCATTGAGCCACTTATAAGCACTCATGTTGCATGAAACTTGGTTTAGAGTCCTAGAAACCGCGTTGTTAGATGTTTCATAAGTTTGTCAATCTGGTACAAAGCTTATTGAGTTACTTATAAGCACTCATGTTGCATGAAACTTGGTTTAGCCTCCTAGCAACCGCGTTGTTAGATGTTTCATAAGTTTGTCAAACTAGTTCAAAGCTCATTGAGACACTTATAAGCACTCATGTTGCATGAAACTTGGTTTAGAGTCCTAGAAATCGCGTTGTTAGATGTTTCATAAGTTCGTCAATCTAGTACAAAGATCATTGGGCCACTTATAAGCACTCATGTTGCATGAAACTTGTTTTAGAGTCCTAGAAATCGTGTGTTAGATGTTTCATAAGTTCGTCAATCTAGTACAAAGCTCATTGAGCCACTTATAAGCACTCATGTTGCATGAAACTTGGTTTAGAGTCCTAGAAACCGCGTTGTTAGATGTTTCATAAGTTTGTCAATCTAGTACAAAGCTTATTGAGCCACTTATAAGCACTCATGTTGCATGAAACTTGGTTTAGACTCCTAGCAACCGCGTTGTTAGATGTTTCATAAGTTTGTCAAAGTAGTTCAAAGCTCATTGAGACACTTATAAGCACTCATGTTGCATGAAACTTGGTTTAGAGTCCTAAAAATCGCGTTGTTAGATGTTTCATAAGTTCGTCAATCTAGTACAAAGCTCATTGGGCCACTTATAAGCACTCATGTTGCATGGAACTTGTTTTAGAGTCCTTGAAATCGTGTGTTAGATGTTTCATAAGTTCGTCAATCTAGTACAAAGCTCATTGAGCCACTTATAAGCACTCATGTTGCATGAAACTTGGTTTAGAGTCCTAGCAACCATGTTGTTAGATGTTTCATAAGTTCGCCAATCTAGTACAAAGCTCATTGAGAAACTTATAAGCACTCATGTTGCATGAAACTTGGTTTAGAGTTCTAGCAACCACGTTGTTAGATGTTTCATAAGTTCGTCAATCTAGTACAAAGCTTATTGAGACATTTATAAGCACTCATGTTTCATGAAAATTGGTTTAGAGTCCTAGAAACGTGTTGTTAGATGTTTCATAAGTTTGTCAAACTAGTACAAAGCTCATTGAGCCACTTATAAGCACTCATGTTTCATGAAACTTGGTTTAGAGTCCTACAAACGCGTTTTTAGATGTTTCATAAGTTCGTCGAACTAGTACAAAGCAAATTGAGCCACTTATAAGCACTCATGTTGCATGAAACGTGGTTTAGAGTCCTAGAAACCGAATTGTTAGATGTTTCATAAGTTCGTCAAACTAGTACAAAGCTCATTGAGCCACTTATAAGAACTCATGTTGTATGAAACTTGGTTTAGAGTCCTAGCAACCACGTTGTTAGATGTTTCATAAGTTCGTCAATTTAGTACAAAGCTCATTGAGACACTTATAAGCACTCATGTTGCATGAAACTTGGTTTAGAGTCCTATAAACACATTGTTAGTTGTTTCATAAGTTCGTCAAACTTGTACAAAGCTCATTGAGCCACTTATAAGCACTCATGTTGCATGAAACTTGGTTTAGAGTCCTAGAAACCGCGTTGTTAGATGTTTCATAAGTTCGTCAAACTAGTACAAAGCTCATTGAGCCACTTATAAGCACTCATGTTGCATGAAACTTGGTTTAGAGTCCTAGAAACCATGTTGTTAGATGTATCATAAGTTCGTCAAACTAGTACAAAGCTCATTGAGCCACTTATAAGCACTCATATTGCATGAAACTTGGTTTAGAGTCCTAGAAACCGCGTTGTTAGATGTTTCATAAGTTCGTCAAACTAGTACAAAGCTCATTGAGCCACTTATAAGCACTCATGTTGCATGAAACTTGGTTTAGAGTCCTAGAAACCACGTTGTTAGATGTTTCATAAGTTCGTCAATCTAGTACAAAGCTCACTAAGACACTTATAAGCACTCATGTTGCATGAAACTTGGTTAAGAGTCCTAGAAACGCGTTGTTAGATATTTCATAAGTTCGTAAAACTAGTACAAAGCTCATTGAGCCACTTATAAGCACTCATGTTGCATGAAACTTGGTTTAGAGTCCTAGCAATCACGTTGTTATATGTTTCATGAGTTCGTCAATCTAGTACAAAGCTCATTGAGACACTTATAAGCACTCATGTTGCATGAAACTTGGGTTAGAGTTCTAGAAAAGCGTTGTTAGGTTTTTCATAAGTTCGTCAAACTTGTACAAAGCTCGTTGAGACAATTAAAAGCACTCATGTTGCATGAAACTTGGTTTAGAGTCCTAGAAACTGCGTTGTTAGATGTTTCATAAGTTCGTCAAACTAGTACAAAGCTCATTGAGCCACTTATAAGCACTCATGTTGCATGAAACTTGGTTTAGAGTCCTAGATACGCGTTGTTAGATGTCTCATAAGTTCGTCAAACAAGTACACAACTCATTGAGACACTTATAAGCACTCATGTTGCATGAAACTTGGTTTAGTGTCCTAGAAACGCGTTGTTAGATGATTCATAAGTTTGTAAAACTTGTACAATGATCATTGAGACACTTATACGCACTCATGTTGATTGAAACTTGGTTAAGAGTCCTAGCAACCACGTTGTTAGATGTTTCATAAGTTCGTGAAACCTGTACAAAGCTCATTGAGACAATTATAATCACTCATGATGTATGAAACTTGGTTTAAAGTCCTAGAAACGCGTTGTTAGATGTTTCGAAGTTCGTGCAACTTGTTGTACAAAGCTCATTGAGACACTTATAAGCACTCATGTTGCATGAAACTTTGTTTAGAGTCTTAGAAACACGTTGTTAGATATTTCATAAGTTCGTCAAACTTGTACGAAGCTCATTGAGACACTTATAAGCACTCATTTTGCATGAAATTTCGTTTAAAGTCCTTGCAACCACGTTGTTAGATGTTTCATAAGTTCGAGAAACTTGTACAAAGCTCATTGAGACACTTATAATCACTCATTATGCATGAAATTAGGTTTAAAGTCCTAGAAACGCGTTATAGATGTTTCATAAGTTCGTGAAACTTGTACAAAGCTCATTGAGGAACTTATAAGCCCTCATGTAGCATGAAACTTGGTTTAGAGTCCTAGAAACCGCGTTGTTAGATGTTTCATAATTTCGTCAAACTAGAACAAAGCTTATTTTGACACTTAGAGCACTCATTTTGCATGAAACTTGGTTTAGAGTCCTAGAAACGCGTTGTTAGTTGTTTCATAAGTTCGTCAAAATTATACAAAGCTCATTTAGACACTTATAAGCACTCATGTTGCATGAAACTTGGTTTAGAGTCCTAGAAACGCGTTGCTAGATGTTTCATAAGTTCGTCAAACTAGTACAAAGCTCATTGAGATACTTATAAGCTCTCATAGTGCATGAAACTATGTTTAGAGTCCTAGAAACGCGTTGTTAGATGTTTCATAAGTTCAGCAAATTTTTACAAAGCTCATTGAGACACTTATAATCACTCATGATGCATGAAATTTGGTTTAAACTCCTAGAAACGCATTGTTAGATGTTTCATAATTTCGTGAAACTTGTACAAAGCTCATTGAGGAAGTTATAAGCACTCATGTAGCATGAAACTTGGTTTAGAGTCCTAGAAAGGCGTTGTTAGTTGTTTCATAAGTTCGTCAAACTTGTACAAAGCTCATTGAGACACTTATAAGCACTTATGTTGCATGAAACTTGGTTTAGAGTCCTAGCAACCACATTGTTAGACGTTTCATAAGTTCGTCAAACTTGTACAAAGCTTATTGAGACACATATAAGCACTCATGTTGCATGAAACTTCATTTTAGAGTCCTAGAAACGCGTTGTTAGATATTTCATAAGTTCGTCAAACTAGTACAAAGCTCATTGAGACACTTATAAGCACTCATGTTGCATGAAACTTGGTTTAGAGTCCTAGAAAGGCGTTGTTAGATGTTTCATAAGTTCGTCAAACTTGTACAAAGCTCATTGAGCCACTTATAAGCACTCATGTTGCTTGAAACTTGGTTTAGAGTCCTAGAAACGCGTTGTTAGTTGTTTAATAAGTTTGTCAAACTTGTACAAATTTCATTGAGAAACTTATAAGCACTTATGTTGCATGAAACTTGGTTTAGAGTTCTAGCAACCACGTTGTTAGATGTTTCATAAGTTCGTCAATCTAGTACAAAGCTTATTGAGACATATATAAGCACTCATGTTTCATGAAAATTGGTTTAGAGTCCTAGAAACGTGTTGTTAGATGTTTCATAAGTTTTTCAAACTAGTACAAAGCTCATTGAGCCACTTATAAGCACTCATGTTTCATGAAACTTGGTTTAGAGTCCTAGAAACGCGTTGTTAGATGTTTCATAAGTTCGTCGAACTAGTACAAAGAAAATTGAGCCACTTATAAGCACTCATGTTGCATGAAACGTGGTTTAGAGTCCTAGAAACCGAATTTGTTAGATATTTCATAAGTTCGTCGACTAGTACAAAGCTCATTGAGCCACTTATAAGCACTCATGTTGCATGAAACTTGGTTTAGAGTACTAGAAACGCGTTGTTAGATGTTTCATAAGTTCGTCAAACTAGTACAAAGCTCATTGAGCCATTTATAAGAACTCATGTTGCATGAAACTTGGTTTAGAGTCCTAGCAAACACGTTGTTAGATGTTTCATAAGTTCGTCAATTTAGTAAAAAGCTCATTGACACACTTATAAGCACTCATGTTGCATGAAACTTGGTTTAGAGTCCTAGAAATGCATTGTTAGTTGTTTCATAAGTTCGTCAAACTTGTAAAAAGCTCATCGAGCCACTTACAAGCACTCATGTTGCATGAAACTTGGTTTAGAGTCCTAGAAACCGCGTTGTTAGATGTTTCATAAGTTCGTCAAACTAGTACAAAGCTCATTGAGCCACTTATAAGCACTCATGTTGCATGAAACTTGGTTTAGAGTCCTAGAAACCACGTTGTTAGATGTTTCATAAGTTCGTCAAACTAGTACAAAGCTTATTGAGCCACTTATACGCACTCATGTTGCATGAAACTTGGTTTAGACTCCTAGCAACCGCGTTGTTTGATGTTTCATAAGTTCGTCAAACTAGTTCAAAACTCATTGAGACACTTATAAGCACTCATGTTGCATGAAACTTGGTTTAGAGTCCTAGAAATCGCGTTGTTAGATGTTTCATAAGTTCGTCAATCTAGTACAAAGCTCATTGGGCCACTTATAAGCACTCATGTTGCATGAAACATGTTTTAGAGTCCTAGAAATCGCGTTATTAGATGTTTCATAAGTTCGTAAATCTAGTACAAAGCTCATTGAGCCACTTATAAGCACTCATGTTGCATGAAACATGGTTTAGAGTCCTAGCAACCATGTTGTTAGATGTTTCATAAATTCGTCAATCTAGTACAAAGCTCATTGAGACACTTATAAGCACTCATGTTGCACGAAACTTGGTTTAGAGTTCTAGCAACCACGTTGTTAGTTGTTTCATAAGTTCGGTCAAACTTGTACAAAGCTCATTGAGATACTTATAAGCACTCATGTTGCATGAAACTTGGTTTAGAGTCCTAGAAACGCGTTGTTAGATGTTTCATAAGTTCGTCAATCTAGTACAAAGCTCATTGAGACACTTATAAGCAATCATGTTGCATGAAACTTGGTTTAGAGTCCTAGAAACGCGTTGTTAGATGTTTCATAAGTTCGTCAAACTAGTACAAAGCTCATTGAGCCACTTATAAGCACTCATGTTGCATGAAACTTGGTTTAGAGTCCTAGAAACCGCGTTGTTAGATGTTTCATAAGTTTGTCAAACTAGTACAAAGCTTATTGAGCCACTTATACGCACTCATGTTGCATGAAACTTGGTTTAGACTCCTAGCAACCGCGTTGTTTGATGTTTCATAAGTTCGTCAAAGTAGTTCAAAACTCATTGAGACACTTATAAGCACCCATGTTGCATGAAACTTGGTTTAGAGTCCTAGAAATCGCGTTGTTAGATGTTTCATAAGTTCGTCAATCTAGTACAAAGCTCATTGGGCCACTTATAAGCACTCATGTTGCATGAAACTTGTTTTAGAGTCCTAGAAATCGCGTTGTTAGATGTTTCATAAGTTCGTCAATCTAGTACAAAGCTCATTTAGCCACTTATAAGCACTCATGTTGCATGAAACTTGGTTTAGAGTCCTAGCAACCATGTTGTTAGATGTTTCATAAGTTCGTCAATCTAGTACAAAGCTCAATGAGACACTTATAAGCACTCATGTTGCACGAAACTTGGTTTAGAGTTCTAGCAACCACGTTGTTAGTTGTTTCATAAGTTCGGTCAAATTTGTACAAAGCTCATTGAGACACTTATAAGCACTCATGTTGCCTGAAATTTGGTTTAGAATCCTAGAAACGCGTTGTTAGATGTTTCATAAGTTTGTCAATCTAGTACAAAGCTCATTGGGACACTTATAAGCACTCATGTTGCATGAAACTTGGTTTAGAGTCCTAGAAACGCGTTGTTAGATGTTTCATAAGTTCGTCAAACTAGTACAAAGCTCACTGAGCCACTTATAAGCACTCATGTTGCATGAAACTTGGTTTAGAGTCCTAGAAACCACGTTTTTAGATGTTTCATAAGTTCGTCAAACTAGTACAAAGCTCATTGAGCCACTTATAAGCACTCATGTTGCATGAAACTTGGTTTAGAGTCCTAGAAACCACGTTGTTAGATGTTTCATAAGTTCGTCAAACTAGTACAAAGCTTATTGAGCCACTTATACGCACTCATGTTGCATGAAACTTGGTTTAGACTCCTAGCAACCGCGTTGTTTGATGTTTCATAAGTTCGTCAAACTAGTTCAAAACTCATTGAGACACTTATAAGCACTCATGTTGCATGAAACTTGGTTTAGAGTCCTAGAAATCGCGTTGTTAGATGTTTCATAAGTTCGTCAATCTAGTACAAAGCTCATTGGGCCACTTATAAGCACTCATGTTGCATGAAACATGTCTAGAGTCCTAGAAATCGCGTTGTTAGATGTTTCATAAGTTCGTCAATCTAGTACAAAGCTCATTGAGCCACTTATAAGCACTCATGTTGCATGAAACTTGGTTTAGAGTCCTAGCAACCATGTTGTTAGATGTTTCATAAATTCGTCAATCTAGTACAAAGCTCATTGAGACACTTATAAGCACTCATGTTGCACGAAACTTGGTTTAGAGTTCTAGCAACCACGTTGTTAGTTGTTTCATAAGTTCGGTCAAACTTGTACAAAGCTCATTGAGATACTTATAAGCACTCATGTTGCATGAAACTTGGTTTAGAGTCCTAGAAACGCGTTGTTAAATGTTTCATAAGTTCGTCAATCTAGTACAAAGCTCATTGAGACACTTATAAGCAATCATGTTGCATGAAACTTGGTTTAGAGTCCTAGAAACGCGTTGTTAGATGTTTCATAACTTCGTCAAACTAGTACAAAGCTCATTGAGCCACTTATAAGCACTCATGTTGCATGAAACTTGGTTTAGAGTCCTAGAAACCGCGTTGTTAGATGTTTCATAAGTTTGTCAAACTAGTACAAAGCTCAATGAGACACTTATAAGCACTCATGTTGCACGAAACTTGGTTTAGAGTTCTAGCAACCATGTTGTTAGTTGTTTCATAAGTTCGGTCAAATTTGTACAAAGCTCATTGAGACACTTATAAGCACTCATGTTGCCTGAAATTTGGTTTAGAATCCTAGAAACGCGTTGTTAGATGTTTCATAAGTTTGTCAATCTAGTACAAAGCTCATTGGGACACTTATAAGCACTCATGTTGCATGAAACTTGGTTTAGAGTCCTAGAAAAGCGTTGTTAGATGTTTCATAAGTTCGTCAAACTAGTACAAAGCTCACTGAGCCACTTATAAGCACTCATGTTGCATGAAACTTGGTTTAGAGTCCTAGAAATCGCGTTGTTAGATGTTTCATAAGTTCGTCAATCTAGTACAAAGCTCATTGGGCCACTTATAAGCCCTCATGTTGCATGAAACTTGTTTTAGAGTCCTAGAAATCGCGTTGTTAGATGTTTCATAAGTTCGTCAATCTAGTACAAAGCTCATTTAGCCACTTATAAGCACTCATGTTGCATGAAACTTGGTTTAGATTCCTAGCAACCATGTTGTTAGATGTTTCATAAGTTCGTCAATCTAGTACAAAGCTCAATGAGACACTTATAAGCACTCATGTTGCACGAAACTTGGTTTAGAGTTCAGCAACCACGTGTTGTTGTTTCATAAGTTCGGTCAAATTTGTACAAAGCTCATGGACACTTTAGACTCATGTTCTAAATTTGGTTTAAATCCAGAAACGCGTTGTTAGATGTTTCATAAGTTTGTCAATCTAGTACAAAGCTCATTGGGACACTTATAAGCACTCATGTTGCATGAAACTTGGTTTAGAGTCCTAGAAAAGCGTTGTTAGATGTTTCATAAGTTCGTCAAACTAGTACAAAGCTCACCGAGCCACTTATAAGCACTCATGTTGCATGAAACTTGGTTTAGAGTCCTAGAAATCGCGTTGTTAGATGTTTCATAAGTTCGTCAATCTAGTACAAAGCTCATTGGGCCACTTATAAGCACTCATGTTGCATGAAACTTGTTTTAGAGTCCTAGAAATCGCGTTGTTAGATGTTTCATAAGTTCGTCAATCTAGTACAAAGCTCATTTAGCCACTTATAAGCACTCATGTTGCATGAAACTTGGTTTAGAGTCCTAGCAACCATGTTGTTAGATGTTTCATAAGTTCGTCAATCTAGTACAAAGCTCAATGAGACACTTATAAGCACTCATGTTGCACGAAACTTGGTTTAGAGTTCTAGCAACCACGTTGTTAGTTGTTTCATAAGTTCGGTCAAATTTGTACAAAGCTCATTGAGACACTTATAAGCACTCATGTTGCCTGAAATTTGGTTTAGAATCCTAGAAACGCGTTGTTAGATGTTTCATAAGTTTGTCAATCTAGTACAAAGCTCATTGGGACACTTATAAGCACTCATGTTGCATGAAACTTGGTTTAGAGTCCTAGAAACGCGTTGTTAGATGTTTCATAAGTTCGTCAATCTAGTACAAAGCTCATTGAGCCACTTATAAGCACTCATGTTGCATGAAACTTGGTTTAGAGTCCTAGCAACCATGTTGTTAGATGTTTCATAAATTCGTCAATCTAGTACAAAGCTCATTGAGACACTTATAAGCACTCATGTTGCACGAAACTTGGTTTAGAGTTCTAGCAACCACGTTGTTAGTTGTTTCATAAGTTCGGTCAAACTTGTACAAAGCTCATTGAGATACTTATAAGCACTCATGTTGCATGAAACTTGGTTTAGAGTCCTAGAAACGCGTTGTTAGATGTTTCATAAGTTCGTCAATCTAGTACAAAGCTCATTGAGACACTTATAAGCAATCATGTTGCATGAAACTTGGTTTAGAGTCCTAGAAACGCGTTGTTAGATGTTTCATAAGTTCGTCAAACTAGTACAAAGCTCATTGAGCCACTTATAAACACTCATGTTGCATGAAACTTGGTTTAGAGTCCTAGAAACCGCGTTGTTAGATGTTTCATAAGTTTGTCAAACTAGTACAAAGCTTATTGAGCCACTTATACGCACTCATGTTGCATGAAACTTGGTTTAGACTCCTAGCAACCGCGTTGTTTGATGTTTCATAAGTTCGTCAAAGTAGTTCAAAACTCATTGAGACACTTATAAGCACTCATGTTGCATGAAACTTGGTTTAGAGTCCTAGAAATCGCGTTGTTAGATGTTTCATAAGTTCGTCAATCTAGTACAAAGCTCATTGGGCCACTTATAAGCACTCATGTTGCATGAAACTTGTTTTAGAGTCCTAGAAATCGCGTTGTTAGATGTTTCATAAGTTCGTCAATCTAGTACAAAGCTCATTTAGCCACTTATAAGCACTCATGTTGCATGAAACTTGGTTTAGAGTCCTAGCAACCATGTTGTTAGATGTTTCATAAGTTCGTCAATCTAGTACAAAGCTCAATGAGACACTTATAAGCACTCATGTTGCACGAAACTTGGTTTAGAGTTCTAGCAACCACGTTGTTAGTTGTTTCATAAGTTCGGTCAAATTTGTACAAAGCTCATTGAGACACTTATAAGCACTCATGTTGCCTGAAATTTGGTT
The DNA here is from genome assembly GCA_963556525.1 of Cochlearia excelsa. NCBI lineage: Eukaryota > Viridiplantae > Streptophyta > Magnoliopsida > Brassicales > Brassicaceae > Cochlearia > Cochlearia excelsa. The sequence goes on from CAUVZT010000002.1 coordinate 2,684,408, forward strand.
TAGAATCCTAGAAACGCGTTGTTAGATGTTTCATAAGTTTGTCAATCTAGTACAAAGCTCATTGGGACACTTATAAGCACTCATGTTGCATGAAACTTGGTTTAGACTCCTAGCAACCGCGTTGTTTGATGTTTCATAAGTTCGTCAAAGTAGTACAAAGCTTATTGAGCCACTTATAAGCACTCATGTTGCATGAAACTTGGTTTAGACTCCTAGCAACCGCGTTGTTAGATGTTTCATAAGTTCGTCAAACAAGTTCAAAGCTCATTGAGACACTTATAAGCACTCATGTTGCATGAAACTTGGTTTAGAGTCCTAGAAATCGCGATGTAGATGTTTCATAAGTTCGTCAATCTAGTACAAAGCTCATTGGGCCACTTATAAGCACTCATGTTGCATGAAACTTGTTTTAGATTCCTAGAAATCGTGTGTTAGATGTTTCATAAGTTCGTCAATCTAGTACAAAGCTCATTGAGCCACTTATAAGCACTCATGTTGCATGAAACTTGGTTTAGAGTTCTAGCAACCATGTTGTTAGATGTTTCATAAGTTCGTCAAACTAGTACAAAGCTCATTGAGCCACTTATAAGCACTCATGTTGCATGAAACTTGGTTTAGAGTCCTAGAAACGCGTTGTTAGTTGTTTAATAAGTTTGTCAAACTTGTAAAAAGTTCATTGAGAAACTTATAAGCACTCATGTTGCATGAAACTTGGTTTAGAGTTCTAGCAACCACGTTGTTAGATGTTTCATAAGTTCGTCAATCTAGTACAAAGCTTATTGAGACAGTTATAAGCACTCATGTTTCATGAAACTTGGTTTAGAGTCCTAGAAACGCGTTGTTAGATGTTTCATAAGTTCGTCGAACTAGTACAAAGCAAATTGAGCCACTTATAAGCACACCAAGTCTTCATGGCTTGCATTGATGGGAATTGGATTCCAAAGACATACGAGGAAGCTATGGAACATGATGTGTGGATAAAAGCCGTGGAAGAAGAAGACAAGGCCATGGAGCTAAACGAGACTTGGGAAGAGGCGAATTTACCTCAAGGCAAGAGAACGGTTAGCTCACGGTATGTCTTCACCATCAAGTACAAAAGTAATGGGGAGATAGAAAGGTACAAGGCTCGTCTAGTTGCGAGGGGCTTCACTCAAACATATGGGGAAGACTACCTTGAAACCTTTGCCCCGGTTGCCAAACTTCACACCATAAGAGTAATCTTCTCCATTGCCACTAACCAAGAGTGGGATCTTTGGCAAATGGATGTTAAGAATGCGTTCTTACAAGGAGAACTAGAGGATGAGGTATACATGACTCCGCCTCCGGGCATAAGGGACAAGATAACTCCGGGAAAAGTGCTGAGACTTAAGAAGGCCATCTACGGTTTGAAACAATCCCCTAGAGCATGGTACCACAAGCCGAGCAACACTCTTCTTGATAAGGGATTCAAGAAATCTGAATCCGACCATACTCTCTTTACAAGCAAGCGTAAAACAAAGTATAGTAGTCATCCTCGTATATGTTGATGATATCATCATAACTGGGGATGACAAGGTAAGAATTGAGGCTACTAAAGCTCATCTCAAATCTGTATTTGACATTAAAGATCTTGGAGAACTAAAGTATTTCCTTGGCATTGAGGTTTGTAGATCCAATGAGGGTCTATTCCTATCCCAAAGGAAATACGTCCTTGATTTGCTTGTTGAAACAGGAAAACTTGGAGCTAAACCTGCGAGTACGCCCTTGGAAGAAAACTACAAAGATATCCGCAAGGGGGAGCTCGAAGACAAGCCATACAAAGACCCTAAACAATATAGAAGACTTGTTGGTAAGCTTATCTACTTGACCATAACTAGACCTGATATCTGTTTTGCCGTGAATCAGGTCTCACAACACATGCAAGCTCCAAAGAATCATCATTGGAACTTGGTAGATAGAGTGCTTAGATATCTCAAAGGATCACCCGGCCAAGGCATTTGGATGGGATGCAACAAGAATACGGAGATAGTGGGTTATTGTGATGCTGATTGGGCAGGTGATAGAGGAGATAGACGCTCCACAACAGGCTACCGCACGTTCATAGGAGGCAATCTAGTTACGTGGAAGAGCAAGAAGCAAAAGGTGGTTTCATGTTCAACAACCGAGTCCGAGTATAGAGCCATGAGGAAGCTGACTCAGGAACTGATTTGGCTCAAGGCTTTGGTCATGGATCTCGGTATTGAAGTCAAGAACCCAATCACCATGCATGCCGACAACAAATCAGCAATCAACCTAGCATCCAACTCTGTATTTCACGAGAGAACCAAGCACATTGAAGTAGACGCCACAAAGTCCGAGAAGCAATGGTCAAGAAAATTATCCTTCCATGCTTTACCAAGAGTGAAGATCAGTTAGCGGACATCTTTACCAAAGCAGCAAGTACCAAGGTTTGTGAGTTCATCCACTCAAAGATGGGACTCACAAATCTCATCAAGCAATAAGAAGACCCTAACCGAAGCGGCTAGTACTCTTTTCCCTTAGCAAGTTTTTATCCCAAGTGGTTTTACTTGCAAGGTTTTAATGAGGCTAGCCACGAGGTTCCAAGTCTAGCCATTCCATCCGGCTAGTCTTGAGGGGGAGTGTTGAGGATATTGTGTCAAGACTATGAATAAGTATCCGAGACTATGTTGACTATTGTTGACCGAGATGGAGTTTGGGAGACTCTATGTGTAATGGAGGGTCTCATGATGAGATAAGGACTTAAGAAGGTAAGGATAAGGTGCGCAACGGCTAGTAGACGTGGCTCCAAGACTGGCTCGAGACGTGGCACCATGAATTGCCGAGACGTGGTCTAAAGGCGCCTGGTCAAAAAGGAGTCTGGTCAAAAGAGCCGTACAAGGCCAGCTAGACGTACGGACACGCGTGTGAGGAGAAGACGCCCTTGACTTCACATGTGGGACACTTATAAGCACTCATGTTGCACGAAACTTGGTTTAGAGTTCTAGCAACCACGTTGTTAGTTGTTTCATAAGTTCGGTCAAACTTGTACAAAGCTCATTGAGATACTTATAAGCACTCATGTTGCATGAAACTTGGTTTAGAGTCCTAGAAACGCGTTGTTAGATGTTTCATAAGTTCGTCAATCTAGTACAAAGCTCATTGAGACACTTATAAGCAATCATGTTGCATGAAACTTGGTTTAGAGTCCTAGAAACGCGTTGTTAGATGTTTCATAAGTTCGTCAAACTAGTACAAAGCTCATTGAGCCACTTATAAGCACTCATGTTGCATGAAACTTGGTTTAGAGTCCTAGAAACCGCGTTGTTAGATGTTTCATAAGTTTGTCAAACTAGTACAAAGCTTATTGAGCCACTTATACGCACTCATATTGCATGAAACTTGGTTTAGACTCCTAGCAACCGCGTTGTTTGATGTTTCATAAGTTCGTCAAAGTAGTTCAAAACTCATTGAGACACTTATAAGCACTCATGTTGCATGAAACTTGGTTTAGAGTCCTAGAAATCGCGTTGTTAGATGTTTCATAAGTTCGTCAATCTAGTACAAAGCTCATTGGGCCACTTATAAGCACTCATGTTGCATGAAACTTGTTTTAGAGTCCTAGAAATCGCGTTGTTAGATGTTTCATAAGTTCGTCAATCTAGTACAAAGCTCATTTAGCCACTTATAAGCACTCATGTTGCATGAAACTTGGTTTAGAGTCCTAGCAACCATGTTGTTAGATGTTTCATAAGTTCGTCAATCTAGTACAAAGCTCAATGAGACACTTATAAGCACTCATGTTGCACGAAACTTGGTTTAGAGTTCTAGCAACCACGTTGTTAGTTGTTTCATAAGTTCGGTCAAATTTGTACAAAGCTCATTGAGACACTTATAAGCACTCATGTTGCCTGAAATTTGGTTTAGAATCCTAGAAACGCGTTGTTAGATGTTTCATAAGTTTGTCAATCTAGTACAAAGCTCATTGGGACACTTATAAGCACTCATGTTGCATGAAACTTGGTTTAGAGTCCTAGAAACGCGTTGTTAGATGTTTCATAAGTTCGTCAAACTAGTACAAAGCTCACTGAGCCACTTATAAGCACTCATGTTGCATGAAACTTGGTTTAGAGTCCTAGAAACCGCGTTTTTAGATGTTTCATAAGTTCGTCAAACTAGTACAAAGCTCATTGAGCCACTTATAAGCACTCATGTTGCATGAAACTTGGTTTAGAGTCCTAGAAACCACGTTGTTAGATGTTTCATAAGTTCGTCAAACTAGTACAAAGCTTATTGAGCCACTTATACGCACTCATGTTGCATGAAACTTGGTTTAGACTCCTAGCAACCGCGTTGTTTGATGTTTCATAAGTTCGTCAAACTAGTTCAAAACTCATTGAGACACTTATAAGCACTCATGTTGCATGAAACTTGGTTTAGAGTCCTAGAAATCGCGTTGTTAGATGTTTCATAAGTTCGTCAATCTAGTACAAAGCTCATTGGGCCACTTATAAGCACTCATGTTGCATGAAACATGTTTTAGAGTCCTAGAAATCGCGTTGTTAGATGTTTCATAAGTTCGTCAATCTAGTACAAAGCTCATTGAGCCACTTATAAGCATTCATGTTGCATGAAACTTGGTTTAGAGTCCTAGCAACCATGTTGTTAGATGTTTCATAAATTCGTCAATCTAGTACAAAGCTCATTGAGACACTTATAAGCACTCATGTTGCACGAAACTTGGTTTAGAGTTCTAGCAACCACGTTGTTAGTTGTTTCATAAGTTCGGTCAAACTTGTACAAAGCTCATTGAGATACTTATAAGCACTCATGTTGCATGAAACTTGGTTTAGAGTCCTAGAAAAGCGTTGTTAGATGTTTCATAAGTTCGTCAAACTAGTACAAAGCTCACTGAGCCACTTATAAGCACTCATGTTGCATGAAACTTGGTTTAGAGTCCTAGAAATCGCGTTGTTAGATGTTTCATAAGTTCGTCAATCTAGTACAAAGCTCATTGAGACACTTATAAGCAATCATGTTGCATGAAACTTGGTTTAGAGTCCTAGAAACGCGTTGTTAGATGTTTCATAAGTTCGTCAAACTAGTACAAAGCTCATTGAGCCACTTATAAGCACTCATGTTGCATGAAACTTGGTTTAGAGTCCTAGAAACCGCGTTGTTAGATGTTTCATAAGTTTGTCAAACTAGTACAAAGCTCAATGAGACACTTATAAGCACTCATGTTGCACGAAACTTGGTTTAGAGTTCTAGCAACCACGTTGTTAGTTGTTTCATAAGTTCGGTCAAATTTGTACAAAGCTCATTGAGACACTTATAAGCACTCATGTTGCCTGAAATTTGGTTTAGAATCCTAGAAACGCGTTGTTAGATGTTTCATAAGTTTGTCAATCTAGTACAAAGCTCATTGGGACACTTATAAGCACTCATGTTGCATGAAACTTGGTTTAGAGTCCTAGAAAAGCGTTGTTAGATGTTTCATAAGTTCGTCAAACTAGTACAAAGCTCACTGAGCCACTTATAAGCACTCATGTTGCATGAAACTTGGTTTAGAGTCCTAGAAATCGCGTTGTTAGATGTTTCATAAGTTCGTCAATCTAGTACAAAGCTCATTGGGCCACTTATAAGCACTCATGTTGCATGAAACTTGTTTTAGAGTCCTAGAAATCGCGTTGTTAGATGTTTCATAAGTTCGTCAATCTAGTACAAAGCTCATTTAGCCACTTATAAGCACTCATGTTGCATGAAACTTGGTTTAGAGTCCTAGCAACCATGTTGTTAGATGTTTCATAAGTTCGTCAATCTAGTACAAAGCTCAATGAGACACTTATAAGCACTCATGTTGCACGAAACTTGGTTTAGAGTTCTAGCAACCACGTTGTTAGTTGTTTCATAAGTTCGGTCAAATTTGTACAAAGCTCATTGAGACACTTATAAGCACTCATGTTGCCTGAAATTTGGTTTAGAATCCTAGAAACGCGTTGTTAGATGTTTCATAAGTTTGTCAATCTAGTACAAAGCTCATTGGGACACTTATAAGCACTCATGTTGCATGAAACTTGGTTTAGAGTCCTAGAAAAGCGTTGTTAGATGTTTCATAAGTTCGTCAAACTAGTACAAAGCTCATTGAGCCACTTATAAGCACTCATGTTGCATGAAACTTGGTTTAGAGTCCTAGAAATCGCGTTGTTAGATGTTTCATAAGTTCGTCAATCTAGTACAAAGCTCATTGGGCCACTTATAAGCACTCATGTTGCATGAAACTTGTTTTAGAGTCCTAGAAATCGCGTTGTTAGATGTTTCATAAGTTCGTCAATCTAGTACAAAGCTCATTTAGCCACTTATAAGCACTCATGTTGCATGAAACTTGGTTTAGAGTCCTAGCAACCATGTTGTTAGATGTTTCATAAGTTCGTCAATCTAGTACAAAGCTCAATGAGACACTTATAAGCACTCATGTTGCACGAAACTTGGTTTAGAGTTCTAGCAACCACGTTGTTAGTTGTTTCATAAGTTCGGTCAAATTTGTACAAAGCTCATTGAGACACTTATAAGCACTCATGTTGCCTCGAAATTTGGTTTAGAATCCTAGAAACGCGTTGTTAGATGTTTCATAAGTTTGTCAATCTAGTACAAAGCTCATTGGGACACTTAAAAGCACTCATGTTGCATGAAACTTGGTTTAGAGTCCTAGAAACGCGTTGTTAGATGTTTCATAAGTTCGTCAATCTAGTACAAAGCTCATTGAGCCACTTATAAGCACTCATGTTGCATGAAACTTGGTTTAGAGTCCTAGCAACCATGTTGTTAGATGTTTCATAAATTCGTCAATCTAGTACAAAGCTCATTGAGACACTTATAAGCACTCATGTTGCACGAAACTTGGTTTAGAGTTCTAGCAACCACGTTGTTAGTTGTTTCATAAGTTCGGTCAAACTTGTACAAAGCTCATTGAGATACTTATAAGTACTCATGTTGCATGAAACTTGGTTTAGAGTCCTAGAAACGCGTTGTTAGATGTTTCATAAGTTCGTCAATCTAGTACAAAGCTCATTGAGACACTTATAAGCAATCATGTTGCATGAAACTTGGTTTAGAGTCCTAGAAACGCGTTGTTAGATGTTTCATAAGTTCGTCAAACTAGTACAAAGCTCATTGAGCCACTTATAAGCACTCATGTTGCATGAAACTTGGTTTAGAGTCCTAGAAACCGCGTTGTTAGATGTTTCATAAGTTTGTCAAACTAGTACAAAGCTTATTGAGCCACTTATACGCACTCATGTTGCATGAAACTTGGTTTAGACTCCTAGCAACCGCGTTGTTTGATGTTTCATAAGTTCGTCAAAGTAGTTCAAAACTCATTGAGACACTTATAAGCACTCATGTTGCATGAAACTTGGTTTAGAGTCCTAGAAATCGCGTTGTTAGATGTTTCATAAGTTCGTCAATCTAGTACAAAGCTCATTGGGCCACTTATAAGCACTCATGTTGCATGAAACTTGTTTTAGAGTCCTAGAAATCGCGTTGTTAGATGTTTCATAAGTTCGTCAATCTAGTACAAAGCTCATTTAGCCACTTATAAGCACTCATGTTGCATGAAACTTGGTTTAGAGTCCTAGCAACCATGTTGTTAGATGTTTCATAAGTTCGTCAATCTAGTACAAAGCTCAATGAGACATTTATAAGCACTCATGTTGCACGAAACTTGGTTTAGAGTTCTAGCAACCACGTTGTTAGTTGTTTCATAAGTTCGGTCAAATTTGTACAAAGCTCATTGAGACACTTATAAGCACTCATGTTGCCTGAAATTTGGTTTAGCATCCTAGAAACGCGTTGTTAGATGTTTCATAAGTTTTTCAATCTAGTACAAAGCTCATTGGGACACTTATAAGCACTCATGTTGCATGAAACTTGGTTTAGACTCCTAGCAACCGCGTTGTTTGATGTTTCATAAGTTCGTCAAAGTAGTACAAAGCTTATTGAGCCACTTATAAGCACTCATGTTGCATGAAACTTGGTTTAGACTCCTAGCAACCGCGTTGTTAGATGTTTCATAAGTTCGTCAAACAAGTTCAAAGCTCATTGAGACACTTATAAGCACTCATGTTGCATGAAACTTGGTTTAGAGTCCTAGAAATCGCGATGTAGATGTTTCATAAGTTCGTCAATCTAGTACAAAGCTCATTGGGCCACTTATAAGCACTCATGTTGCATGAAACTTGTTTTAGATTCCTAGAAATCGTGTGTTAGATGTTTCATAAGTTCGTCAATCTAGTACAAAGCTCATTGAGCCACTTATAAGCACTCATGTTGCATGAAACTTGGTTTAGAGTTCTAGCAACCATGTTGTTAGATGTTTCATAAGTTCGTCAAACTAGTACAAAGCTCATTGAGCCACTTATAAGCACTCATGTTGCATGAAACTTGGTTTAGAGTCCTAGAAACGCGTTGTTAGTTGTTTAATAAGTTTGTCAAACTTGTAAAAAGTTCATTGAGAAACTTATAAGCACTCATGTTGCATGAAACTTGGTTTAGAGTTCTAGCAACCACGTTGTTAGATGTTTCATAAGTTCGTCAATCTAGTACAAAGCTTATTGAGACAGTTATAAGCACTCATGTTTCATGAAACTTGGTTTAGAGTCCTAGAAACGCGTTGTTAGATGTTTCATAAGTTCGTCGAACTAGTACAAAGCAAATTGAGCCACTTATAATCACTCATGTTGCATGAAACGTGGTTTAGAGTCCTAGAAACCGAATTGTTAGATGTTTCATAAGTTCGTCAAACAAGTACAAAGCTCATTTAGCCACTTATAAGCACTCATGTTGCATGAAACTTGGTTTAGAGTACTAGAAACGCGTTGTTAGATGTTTCATAAGTTCGTCAAACTAGTACAAAGCTCATTGAGCCACTTATAAGAACTCATGTTGCATGAAACTTGGTTTAGAGTCCTAGCAACCACGTTGTTAGATGTTTCATAAGTTCGTCAATTTAGTACAAAGCTCATTGAGACACTTATAAGCACTCATGTTGCATGAAACTTGGTTTAGAGTCCTAGAAACGCATTGTTAGTTGTTTCATAAGTTCGTCAAACTTGTAGAAAGCTCATTGAGCCACTTATAAGCACTCATGTTGCATGAAACTTGGTTTAGAGTCCTAGAAACTGCGTTGTTAGATGTTTCATAAGTTCGTCAAACTAGTACAAAGCTCATTGAGCCACTTATAAGCACTCATGTTGCATGAAACTTGGTTTAGAGTCCTAGAAACCACGTTGTTAGATGTTTCATAAGTTCGTCAAACTAGTACAAAGCTCATTGATCCAATTATAAGCACTCATGTTGCATGAAACTTGGTTTAGAGTCCTAGAAACCGCGTTGTTAGATGTTTCATAAGTTTGTCAAACTATTACAAAGCTTATTGAGCCACTTATACGCACTCATGTTGCATGAAACTTGGTTTAGACTCCTAGCAACCGCGTTGATTGATGTTTCATAAGTTCGTCAAACTAGTTCAAAACTCATTGAGACACTTATAAGCACTCATGTTGCATGAAACTTGGTTTAGAGTCCTAGAAATCGCGTTGTTAGATGTTTCATAAGTTCGTCAATCTAGTACAAAGCTCATTGGGCCACTTATAAACACTCATGTTGCATGAAACTTGTTTTAGAGTCCTAGAAATCGTGTGTTAGATGTTTCATAAGTTCGTCAATCTAGTACAAAGCTCATTGAGCCACTTATAAGCACTCATGTTGCATGAAACTTGGTTTAGAGTTCAAGCAACCATGTTGTTAGATGTTTCATAAGTTCGTCAAACTAGTACAAAGCTCATTGAGCCACTTATAAGCACTCATGTTGCATGAAACTTGGTTTAGAGTCCTACAAACGCGTTGTTAGTTGTTTAATAAGTTTGTCAAACTTGTACAAAGTTCATTGAGAAACTTATAAGCACTCATGTTGCATGAAACTTGGTTTAGAGTTCTAGCAACCACGTTGTTAGATGTTTCATAAGTTCGTCAATCTAGTACAAAGCTTATTGAGACAGTTATAAGCACTCATGTTTCATGAAAATTGGTTTAGAGTCCTAGAAATGTGTTGTTAGATATTTCATAAGTTTGTCAAACTAGTACTAAGCTCATTGAGCCACTTATAAGCACTCATGTTTCATGAAACTTGGTTTAGAGTCCTAGAAACGCGTTGTTAGATGTTTCATAAGTTCGTCGAACTAGTACAAAGCAAATTGAGCCACTTATAAGCACTCATGTTGCATGAAACGTGGTTTAGAGTCGTAGAAACCGAATTGTTAGATGTTTCATAAGTTCGTCAAACAAGTACAAAGCTCATTGAGCCACTTATAAGCACTCATGTTGCATGAAACTTGGTTTAGAGTACTAGAAACGCGTTGTTATAGATGTTTCATAAGTTTGTCAAACTAGTACAAAGCTCATTGAGCCACTTATAAGAACTCATGTTGCATGAAACTTGGTTTAGAGTCCTAGCAACCACGTTGTTAGATGTTTCATAAGTTCGTCAATTTAGTACAAAGCTCATTGAGACACTTATAAGCACTCATGTTGCATGAAACTTGGTTTAGAGTCCTAGAAACGCATTGTTAGTTGTTTCATAAGTTCGTCAAACTTGTACAAAGCTCATTGAGCCACTTATAAGCACTCATGTTGCATGAAACTTGGTTTAGAGTCCTAGAAAATGCGTTGTTAGATGTTTCATAAGTTCGCCAAACTAGTACAAAGCTCATTGAGCCATTTATAAGCACTCATGTTGCATGAAACTTGGTTTAGAGTCCTAGAAACCACGTTGTTAGATTTTTCATAAGTTCGTCAAACTAGTACAAAGCTCATTGAGCCACTTATAAGAACTCATGTTGCATGAAACTTGGTTTAGAGTCCTAGAAACCGCGTTGTTAGATGTTTCATAAGTTCGTCAAACTAGTACAAAGCTCATTGAGACACTTATAAGCACTCATGTTGCATGAAACTTGGTTTAGAGTCCTAGAAACGTGTTTTTAGATGTTTCATAAGTTCGGGAAACTAGTACAAAGCTCATTGAGCCACTTATAAGCACTCATGTTGCATGAAACTTGGTTCAGAGTCCTAGCAATCACGTTGTTATATGTTTCATGAGTTCGTCAATCTAGTACAAAGCTCATTGAGACACTTATAAGCACTCATGTTGCATGAAACTTGGGTTAGAGTCCTAGAAACGCGTTGTTAGGTTTTTCATAAGTTCGTCAAACTTGTACAAAGCTCATTGAGACAATTATAAGCACTCATGTTGCATGAAACTTGGTTTTGAGTCCTAGAAACCGCGTTGTTAGATGTTTCATAAGTTCGTCAAACTAGTACAAAGCTCATTGAGCCACTTATAAGCACTCATGTTGCATGAAACTTGGTTTTGAGTCCTAGATACGCGTTGTAAGATGTCTCATAAGTTCATCAAACAAGTACACAACTCATTGAGACACTTATAAGCACTCATGTTGCATGAAACTTGGTTTAGAGTCCTAGAAACGAGTTGTTAGATGTTTCATAATTTCGTCAAACTAGTACAAAGCTCATTGAGCAACTTATAAGCACTCATGTTTCATGAAACTTGATTTAGAGTCCTAGAAACGCGTTGTTAGATGATTCATAAGTTTGTAAAACTTGTACAAAGCTCATTGAGACACTTATACGCACTCATGTTGATTGAAACTTGGTTAAGAGTCCTAGCAACCACGTTGTTAGATGTTTCATAAGTTCGTGAAACCTGTACAAAGCTCATTGAGACAATTATAATCACTCATGATATATCAAACTTGGTTTAAAGTCCTAGAAACGCGTTGTTAGATGTTCCAGAAGTTCGTGCAACTTGTACAAAGCTCGTTGAGACACTTATAAGCACTCATGTTGCATGAAACTTGGTTTAGAGTCTTAGAAACACGTTGTTAGATATTTCATAAGTTCATCAAACTTGTACGAAGCTCATTGAGACACTTATAAGCACTTGTTGCATGAAACGTTTATGTTGCATTGAAACCACGTTGTTAGATGTTTCATAAGTTCGAGAAACTTGTACAAATCTCATTGAGACACTTATAATCACTCATTATGCATGAAATTTGGTTTAAAGTCCTAGAAACGCGTTGTTAGATGTTTCATAAGTTCGTGAAACTTGTACAAAGCTCATTGAGGAACTTATAAGCCCTCATGTAGCATGAAACTTGGTTTAGAGTCCTAGAAACCGCGTTGTTAGATGTTTCATAAGTTCGTCAAACTAGAACAAAGCTTATTTTGACACTTAGGGCACTCATTTTGCATGAAACTTGGTTTAGAGTCCTAGAAACGCGTTGTTAGTTGTTTCATAAGTTCGTCAAAATTGTACAAAGCTCATTCAGACACTTATAAGCATTCGTGTTGCATGAAACTTGGTTTAGAGTCCTAGAAACGCGTTGTTAGATTTTTCATAAGTTCATCAAACTAGTACAAAGCTCATTGAGATACTTATAAGCTCTCATAGTGCATGAAACTATGTTTAGAGTCCTAGAAACGCGTTGTTAGATGTTTCATACGTTCGACAAACTTTTACAAAGCTCATTGAGACACTTATAATCACTCATGATGCTTGAAATTTGGTTTAAAGTCCTAAAAACGCATTGTTAAATGTTTCATAATTTCGTGAAACTTGTACAAAGCTCATTGAGGAACTTATAAGCACTCATGTAGCATGAAACTTGGTTTAGAGTCCTAGAAAGGCGTTGTTAGTTGTTTCATAAGTTCGTAAAACTTGTACAAAGCTCATTGACACACTTATTGTAAAAGAGACCAAGGCATTGCCCGGACAAGTATTGTCCACCAAGGCAATGACCTAGCGTGTGACCGAAGTAGAAGTCCACGCTCTCATGTTACCGTTACAAAGAAGTCAAAGGAATCAAAGACAAGAAGGGAAAGAGCCGTTGCAATGTGACCGTTGGCGAGTGGAACTCACTCGGCCGTACAAGTCACGGGTTGGTTTAAGAAGCGCGGCTAGACGAGTGAGAGCGACGTGTGGGGCGCGACTAAACCAAGACGGAAAGCGACATTTTTAGCATATTCCCTTGTTACTTGTTTTAACCTAGCTTCTTTATATATGCGCCTCCCTTTTGTAATGTAAGGTTAACATTTTTGAATACAATGAAACCGAATCTCTTTACTCTCTCTATTCTCTCTCATTCTTGTCCTTGATGTTCTTGTTAAGAACTCAAGAACCTCATTCTCTAAATCTCTTCTAAATCTCTCAAATTTTAACATGGTATCAGAGCTACAAAGCTCTTGAACCTACTTTTCTTCCGCGCAAACTCTCTCGGTTACTCTCGGTATCGACGATACTCGGTCTCGACAACTCTCGATACTCTGTTACTGTACACGTTCGACAACTCTCGATACTCGTTACCGTACACGTTCGACAACTCTCGATACTCTGTTACGTACACTCTCGACAAGGTTTTCTCGGCAAGAGTCTTGTTTTCCCGCCACTTGTCTCGACTACTCTCGACAAGATCTTTCCTCGACACCGAGCATCCTCGACTCTCGGTAACGATTTCTCGGCTCCTTCGGTTCAAAGTTCTAAATCTCGATTTCTAGATCCGAAATCTCAAAAACCAAAACTCAACCATGGAAGACAAAGAATCCAAGAGGGCACTTTGTCCGGTTACTCTCAAAGGCATCAACTACCTTCTATGGGCAAGGACCATGAAGATAGCCCTTTGTGGCCGCGGCTATTGGAACCATATCCTCACTCGGCAAGACGCCCCCATTGAGTTCAACAACGAACTCACAAACGACGATGAGAAGTGGTTCCAACTAGACCAAAAGGTACTTGGAATTATCCAAGCATCTCTTGAACCATCTATCTTGGAGGCGTATTCTTATTGTGAGAATGCCAAGGAACTATGGGATACCCTCCAAACCGTCTACGGCAACATATCCAACCTTAGCCGAGTCTATGAGGTCAAGAAAGCCATCAACGACCTCAACCAAGAAGACACCGAGTTCACCAAACACTTTGGGAAGTTTCGGTCACTATGGGCCGAATTGGAGATGCTTCGTCCAAGCACCGTGGATCCGAAAGTCTTAAATGAACGAAGAGAGCAAGACAAAGTATTTGGCTTACTCCTCACTCTCAACGGTAGCTACAAAGATGTGACCAAGCACTTGCTTCGATCCGACACCTTACCTAACCTTGAAGAGGTATGTGCACAACTCCAAAGGGAACAAGGGTCTATTGAACTCTTTGATGGCAAGAAGGAGCTAGTAACCGCCAACAAAGTGGCATTCAAACTCTCTTCCAAGACCTATGAAGAAAGGAGAGCCTTGACTTGTGAACATTGCAAGAAGAAGGGCCACATGAAGGAGAAGTGTTGGATATTGCATCCTAACCTCAAGCCGGCCAAGTTTAAGGAAGCCAAGGCCAATCTCTCTCATGATGACACGGCAAGCATGCCTAGCACAAGCGGATCAAACCGTGGCAAGGAAGAGGAGTCTTCGGCCATTGTCCCTTACATGGATGAGTACGTGAGGAAGTCCGACCTTGACGCCCTCATCAAAGCCCTTAAGGGCTCCGGTATTTCACCCTTCTACTCCCTTAGTGCTCAAAATATAGACAATAAACCTTTTAAGCCGATTATTATTGATTCGGGTGCTTCTCATCATATGATTAGTAACTTAGAATTGATTAGTAATGTTAAACCGGCTTTAGGTAATGTCATTATTGCAAATGGAAGTGAAATTCCTATAGAAGGATTAGGGAACCTCAAGTTGTTTGATAGAGATTCACAAGCGCTTTACATGCCTAGTTTTACTTCAAACCTTATATCCGTAAAACGCATTGCTTGTGATTTGAATTGCAATGTCATTTTTGGGCCTAATAATGTGGTTTTTCAGGATATTAAGAGTAAGGAGATCATTGGGAAAGGGGTCACAAGAGGCGATCTATATGTCCTTGAAGAAAACCCATCTAGTTCTTGTCTTTTTCATGCTTTTAATTCGGTTATAACCGAAACAAACAATGTTATTTGGCACTTTAGACTTGGTCATCCTCATTTGAATGCATTGAAAACTATGTTACCTAATGTTGTGTTTGATCATAAAACTTGTGAGGCGTGCATTTTAGGCAAGCATTGTAGAACCGTTTTCTCAAAATCAAAATGTGTTACAAACCCTTTGAACTAGTTCACTCGGACGTTTGGTCCTCTCCTTGCAAATCTAGGGATAATCATAGCTATTTTGTCACATTCATAGATGAAAGCTCTAAATATACTTGGGTTACTCTTTTACAAACCAAAGATAGGGTATTAGAGGCTTTTAAAAACTTTCAAAACTATGTGACTAACCATTACAATGCTAAGATCAAAACCTTTAGGTCGGATAATGGGGGGAGTACACAAGCCGAGCATTCAAAGAACACATAGCCAACCATGGGATTCTTCACCAAACCACATGCCCATATACACCGCAACAAAATGGTGTGGCCGAGAGGAAGAATAGGCATCTCATGGAGGTCACACGGTCAATGATGTTCCATATGAACATCCCAAAACGGTTTTGGTCGGATGGTGTTTTAACCGCATGTTATCTCATCAACCGAACCCCCACTCAAATCTTAAACAATCAATCTCCTTTTGAAGTGTTAAATAAGAGTAAGCCCTTTATTAACCATCTAAGAGTATTTGGTTGTGTTTGTTTTGTGTTTGTGCCTAGTGAACAAAGGAACAAGCTTGAAGCAAAAAGCATCAAGGCCATGTTCATAGGCTACTCAAACACACAAAAAGGATACAAGTGCTATGTACCCGAGACAAGACGGGTATTAGTATCAAGAGATGTCAAGTTCCTTGAAGGCAAAAGCTTCTATGAAGACACCAATTGGGATAGTGTGAAGGACTTACCCGAGAAGGTCATAGATAGAGCTACAAGTCTAAGGAACCTAATGAAGAACCTTGGCATGAGTTTTGAAGAAGAACCAAGCCAAGATACACCAAACCAACAACCCACCCCTCTTGATCATGAGGGGGAGAACAATGAGCAAGTCAACTCCGAACCTCAAGAACCTAATGAGTCCGGGGGAGAACCAAATGCTCAACAACAAAATCCATCTCAAGAAAACCACGGACATGCTCAAGAAGATCATGATCAAGAAGTGGGTCAAGAAGCTAGTGAACCATCGGTGCCGGTTCTAAGAAGAAGTACTAGAGTGAAGAAGGATCCATCCAATTGGGTAAACACAAGGGTATACTTCAATAGCAAGGCGGTGTCTCATCCAACTCAAGCCGTATGCTCTCTTGCAAGTCTTCCTAAGGAACACCAAGCATATATCACTTCCATGGATCAACATGTAATACCAAGAACTTATGAAGAAGCAATGAAAGAAGAAGTATGGGTCAATGCGGTAAAAGCCGAGAACAAAGCAATGGAGGACAATGAGACGTTTTATGAGACTGATCTCCCTCAAGGCAAAAGAACCGTGAGCTCAAGATACATCTTCACTATCAAGTATCATAGCAATGGCGAGATAGAAAGACACAAAGCTCGGCTAGTGGCAAGAGGGTTTACACAAACGTATGGAGAAGACTACTTGGACACTTTTGCTCCGGTTGCAAAACTCCACACCGTAAGAGTTATTCTATCATTGGCCACCAATCTCTCATGGGACTTATACCAAATGGATGTCAAGAATGCATTCCTTCAAGGAGAGCTTGAAGAAGAAGTATACATGACACCACCACCGGGTCTAGAAGAAACCATCACTCCGGGAAAAGTGTTGAGACTAAGGAAGGCTATTTATGGACTCAAGCAATCACCAAGAGCCTGGTACCATAAGCTTAGCTCAACCTTGATGGCAAAGGGATTCAAAAGATCTCATGTGGAACACACTCTATTCACCCGGACAAACGGAGAAGGTATGGTAGTGGTACTTGTCTATGTAGATGATATCATCATCTCCGGAAACAACAAGGAAGGTATCCATGACACTAAACTCTATTTAAAGTCTAAATTTGATATCAAAGATTTAGGAAAACTCAAGTACTTCCTTGGGATTGAAGTGTGTAGATCCGAAGAGGGTCTATTCCTTTCCCAAAGGAAGTACACCCATGATCTTTTGAGTGTTGTCAATATGACAGGAGTTAAGAAAGCTAAGACACCACTAGAAGAAGGATACAAGGTTGTCCAAGAAGGAAGTGGGGAAGACGAGCCATATACGGATCCTAAACTCTATAGGCAAATGGTGGGCAAGCTCATCTATTTGACAATCACAAGACGGACATTTGCTTTGCCGTGAACCAAGTAGCACAACAAATGCAAAAGCCAAAGATACACCATTGGAAGATGCTAGAGAGAATCCTAAGCTATGTCAAGGAGACATCCAATTTGGGTATTTGGATGGGTTGCAACAAGAACACCGAGGTGATTGGGTATTGTGATGCGGATTATGCCGGAAATATGGAAGATAGGAGATCCACTACGGGGTATTGCACATTCATTGGTGGGAACCTCGTCACATGGAAGACTAAGAAGCAAAAGATAGTCTCTTGCTCAACCGCCGAAGCCGAGTATAGAGCTATGAGAAAGCTAACACAAGAACTCATGTGGCTCAAAAACTTGCTAGGAGATTTGGGAATCAAGATAGAAGGGCCAATGACTATGCATTGTGACAACCAAGCGGCTATCCACATAGCATCTAACTCGGTATTCCATGAGAGGACAAAGCACATCGAAGTGGATTGTCACAAGGTTAGAGAACAAATGGTAAAGGGCACAATCCTACCATGCTTCACCAAGAGTCAAGATCAACTTGCGGACGTCTTCACCAAATCCGCAAGCTTGAAGGTTTGTGAGTCCATTCTACCTAGACTTGGACTCATCCGGGCAACCAAAGCCTAAGTCTCCAACCACATAAGCTTGTACTCTTTTCCCTTAGGTGAGTTTTATCCCAAGAGGTTTTCTCACCAAGGTTTTAACGAGGCAAGTTTATGGGGTCCAAGCTTAGCCATTTCATGAGGCTAAGCTTGCGGGGGAGTGTAAAAGAGACCAAGGCATTGCCCGGACAAGTATTGTCCACCAAGGCAATGACCTAGCGTGTGACCGAAGTAGAAGTCCACGCTCTCATGTTACCGTTACAAAGAAGTCAAAGGAATCAAAGACAAGAAGGGAAAGAGCCGTTGCAATGTGACCGTTGGCGAGTGGAACTCACTCGGCCGTACAAGTCACGGGTTGGTTTAAGAAGCGCGGCTAGACGAGTGAGAGCGACATGTGGGGCGCGACTAAACCAAGACGGAAAGCGACATTTTTAGCATATTCCCTTGTTACTTGTTTTAACCTAGCTTCTTTATATATGCGCCTCCCTTTTGTAATGTAAGGTTAACATTTTTGAATACAATGAAACCGAATCTCTTTACTCTCTCTATTCTCTCTCATTCTTGTCCTTGATGTTCTTGTTAAGAACTCAAGAACCTCATTCTCTAAATCTCTTCTAAATCTCTCAAATTTTAACACTTATAAGCACTCATGTTGCATGAAACTTGGTTTAGAGTCCTAGCAACCACATTGTTAGACGTTTCATAAGTTCGTCAAACTTGTACAAAGCTTATTGAGACACATATAAGCACTCATGTTGCATGAAACTTGATTTAGACTCCTAGAAACGCGTTGTTAGATATTTCATAAGTTCGTCAAACTAGTACAAAGCTCATTGAGACACTTATAAGCACTCATGTTGCATGAAACTTGGTTTAGAGTCCTAGAAAGGCCTTGTTAGATGTTTCATAAGTTCGTCAAACTTGTACAAAGCTCATTGAGACACTTATAAGCACTCATGTTGAATGAAACTTCGTTTAGAGTCCTAGCAACCACGTTGTTAGATGTTTCATAAGTTCGTGAAACTTGTACAAAGCTCATTGAGACAATTATAATCACTCATGATGCATGAAACTTGATTTAAAGTCCTAGAAACGCATTGTTAGATGTTTCATAAGTTCGTGAAACTTGTACAA
Organism: Cochlearia excelsa; assembly: GCA_963556525.1. Lineage (NCBI taxonomy): Eukaryota > Viridiplantae > Streptophyta > Magnoliopsida > Brassicales > Brassicaceae > Cochlearia > Cochlearia excelsa. The sequence continues at coordinate 2,703,418 of CAUVZT010000002.1, forward strand.
AGCTCATTGAGGAACCTATAAGTACTCATGTAGCATGAAACTTGGTATAGAGTCCTAGAAATGCGTTGTTAGTTGTTTCATAAGATCGTCAAACTTGTACAAAGCTCATTGAGACACTTATAAGCACTCATGTTGCATGAAACTTGGTTTAGAATCCTAGTAACCACGTTGTTAGATGTTTCATAAGTTCGTCAGTCTAGTACAAAGATCATTGAGACACTTATAAGCACTCATGTTGCATGAAACTTCGTTTAGAGTCTTAGAAACCACATTGTTAGATGTTTCATAAATTCGTCAAACTAGTACAAAGCTTATTTAGACACATATAAGAACTCATGTTGCATGAAACTTGGTTTAGAGTCCTAGAAACGTGTTGTTAGATGTTTCATAAGTTCGTCAAACTTGTACAAAGCTTATTGAGACAATTATAAGCACTCATGTTGCATGAAACTTGGTTTAGATTCCTAGCAACCACATTGTTAGACGTTTCATAAGTTCGTGAAACTTGTAAAAATCTCATTGAGGAACTTATAAGTACTCATGAAGCATGAAACTTGGTTTAGAGTCCTAGAAACCGCGTTGTTAGATGTTTCATAAGTTCGTCAAACTAGTACAAAACTCATTGAGACACTTATAAGCAATCATGTTGCATGAAACTTGAGTTAGAGTCTTAGAAACCGCGTTCTTAGATGTTTCATAAGTTCGTCAAACTAGTACAAAGCTCATTGAGACACATATAAGCACTCATGTTGCATGAAACTTAGTTTAGAGTCCTTGAAACGCATTGTTAGATGTTTCATAAGTTCGTCAAACTAGTACAAAGCTCATTGAGAAATTTATAAGCACTCATGTTCCATGAAATTAGGTTTAGAGTCCTAGAAACGCGTTGTTAGATGTTTCATAAGTTCAGGAAACTTGTACAAAGCTCATCGAGGAACTTATAAGCACTCATGTAGCATGAAACTTGGTTTAGGGTCCTAGAAACCGCATTGTTAGATGTTTCATAAGTTCGTCAAACTAGTACAAAGCTCATTGACAAACTTATAAGCACTCATGTTGCATGAAACTTGGTTTAGAGTCCTAGAAACGCGTTGTTAGTTGTTTTTTAAGTTCGTCAAACTTGTACAAAGCTCATTGAGACACTTATAAGCACTCATGTTGCATGAAACTTGGTTTAGAGTCCTAGCCACCACGTTGTTAGATGTTTCATAAGTTCGTGAAACTTGTACAAAGCTCATTGAGACAATTATAATCACTCATGATGTATGAAACTTGGTTTAAAGTCCTAGAAACGCGTTGTTAGATGTTTCAGAAGTTCGTGCAACTTGTACAAAGCTCATTGAGACACTTATAAGCACTCATGTAGCATGAAACTTGGTTTAGGGTCTTAGAAACACGTTGTTAGATATTTCATAAGTTCGTCAAACTTGTACGAATCTCATTGAGACACTTATAAGCACTCATGTTGCATGAAATTTCGTTTAAAGTCCTTGCAACCACGTTGTTAGATGTTTCATAAGTTCGAGAAACTTGTACAAAGCTCATTGAGACACTTATAATTACTCATTATGCATGAAATTTGGTTTAAAGTCCTAGAAACGCGTTGTTAGATGTTTCATAAGTTCGTGAAACTTGTACAAAGCTCATTTAGGAACTTATAAGCCCTCATGTAGCTTGAAACTTGGTTTAGAGTCCTAGAAACCGCGTTGTTAGATGTTTCATAAGTTCGTCAAACTAGAACAAAGCTTATTTTGACACTTAGAGCACTCATTTTGCATGAAACTTGGTTTAGAGTCCTAGAAACGCGTTGTTAGTTGTTTCATAAGTTCTTCAAAATTATACAAAGCTCATTCAGACACTTATAAGCACTCATGTTGCATGAAACTTGGTTTAGAGTCCTAGAAACGCGTTGTTAGATGTTTCATAAGTTCGTCAAACTAGTACAAAGCTCATTGAGATACTTATAAGCTCTCATAGTGCATGAAACTATGTTTAGAGTCCTAGAAACGCGTTGTTAGATGTTTCATAAGTTTGGCAAACTTTTACAAAGCTCATTGAGACACTTATAATCACTCATGATGCATGAAATTTGGTTTAAAGTCCTAGAAACGCATTGTTAGATGTTTCATAATTTCGTGAAACTTGTACAAAGCTCATTGAGGAACTTATAAGCACTCATGTAGCATGAAACTTGGTTTAGAGTCCTAGAAAGGCGTTGTTAGTTGTTTCATAAGTTCGTCAAACTTGTACAAAGCTCATTGAGACATTTATAAGAACTCATGTTGCATGAAACTTGGTTTAGAGTCCTAGCAACCACATTGTTAGACGTTTCATAAGTTCGTCAAAGTTGTACAAAGCTTATTGAGACACATATAAGCACTCATGTTGCATGAAACTTCATTTAGAGTCCTAGAAACGCGTTGTTAGATATTTCATAAGTTCGTCAAACTAGTACAAAGCTCATTGAGAAACTTATAAGCACTCATGTTGCATGAAACTTTGTTTAGAGTTCTAGCAACCACGTTGTTAGATGTTTCATAAGTTCGTCAATCTAGTACAAAGCTTATTGAGACACTTATAAGCACTCATGTTTCATGAAAATTGGTTTAGAGTCCTAGAAACGTGTTGTTAGATGTTTCATAAGTTTGTCAAACTAGTACAAAGCTCATTGAGCCACTTATAAGCACTCATGTTTCATGAAACTTGGTTTAGAGTCCTAGAAACGCGTTGTTAGATGTTTCATAAGTTCGTCGAACTAGTACAAAGCAAATTGAGCCACTTATAAGCACTCATGTTGCATGAAACGTGGTTTAGAGTCCTAGAAACCGAATTGTTAGATATTTCATAAGTTCGTCAAACTAGTACAAAGCTCATTGAGCCACTTATAAGCACTCATGTTGCATGAAACTTGGTTTAGAGTACTAGAAACGCGTTGTTAGATGTTTCATCAGTTCGTCAAACTAGTACAAAGCTCACTGAGCCACTTATAAGAACTCATGTTGCATGAAACTTGGTTTAGAGTCCTAGCAACCACGTTGTTAGATGTTTCATAAGTTCGTCAATTTAGTACAAAGCTCATTGAGACACTTATAAGCACTCATGTTGCATGAAACTTGGTTTAGAGTCCTAGAAACGCATTGTTAGTTGTTTCATAAGTTCGTCAAAATTGTACAAAGCTCATCGAGCCACTTATAAGCACTCATGTTGCATGAAACTTGGTTTAGAGTCCTAGAAACCGCGTTGTTAGATGTTTCATAAGTTCGTCAAACTAGTACAAAGCTCATTGAGCCACTTATAAGCACTCATGTTGCATGAAACTTGGTTTAGAGTCCTAGAAACCACGTTGTTAGATGTTTCATAAGTTCTTCAAACTAGTACAAAGCTTATTGAGCCACTTATACGCACTCATGTTGCATGAAACTTGGTTTAGACTCCTTGCAACCGCGTTGTTTGATGTTTCATAAGTTCGTCAAACTAGTTCAAAACTCATTGAGACACTTATAAGCACTCATGTTGCATGAAACTTGGTTTAGAGTCCTAGAAATCGCGTTGTTAGATGTTTCATAAGTTCGTCAATCTAGTACAAAGCTCATTGGGCCACTTATAAGCACTCATGTTGCATGAAACTTCTTTTAGAGTCCTAGAAATCGTGTTGTTAGATGTTTCATAAGTTCGTCAATCTAGTACAAAGCTCATTGAGCCACTTATAAGCACTCATGTTGCATGAAACTTGGTTTAGAGTCCTAGCAACCATGTTGTTAGATGTTTCATAAGTTCGTCAATCTAGTACAAAGGTCATTGAGACACTTATAAGCACTCATGTTGCACGAAACTTGGTTTAGAGTTCTAGCAACCACGTTGTTAGTTGTTTCATAAGTTCGGTCAAACTTGTAAAAAGCTCATTGAGACACTTATAAGCACTCATGTTGCATAAAACTTGGTTTAGAGTCCTAGAAATGCGTTGTTAGATGTTTCATAAGTTCGTCAATCTAGTACAAAGCTCATTGAGACACTTATAAGCACTCATGTTGCATGAAACTTGGTTTAGAGTCCTAGAAACGCGTTGTTAGATGTTTCATAAGTTCGTCAAACTAGTACAAAGCTCATTGAGCCACTTATAAGCACTCATGTTGCATGAAACTTTGTTTAGAGTCCTAGAAACCGCGTTGTTAGATGTTTCATAAGTGTGTCAAACTAGTACAAAGCTTATTGAGCCACTTATACGCACTCATGTTGCATGAAACTTGGTTTAGACTCCTAGCAACCGCGTTGTTTGATGTTTCATAAGTTCGTCAAACTAGTTCAAAACTCATTGAGACACTTATAAGCACTAATGCTGCATGAAACTTGTTTAGAGTCCTAGAAATCGCGTTGTTAGATGTTTCATAAGTTCGTCAATCTAGTACAAAGCTCATTGGGCCACTTATAAGCACTCATGTTGCATGAAACTTGTTTTAGAGTCCTAGAAATCGCGTTGTTAGATGTTTCATAAGTTCGTCAATCTAGTACAAAGCTCATTGAGCCACTTATAAGCACTCATGTTGCATGAAACTTGGTTTAGAGTTCTAGCAACCATGTTGTTAGATGTTTCATAAGTTCGTCAAACTAGTACAAAGCTCATTGAGCCACTTATAAGCACTCATGTTGCATGAAACTTGGTTTAGAGTCCTAGAAACGCGTTGTTAGTTGTTTAATAAGTTTGTCAAACTTGTACAAAGCTCATTGAGAAACTTATAAGCACTCATGTTGCATGAAACTTGGTTTAGAGTTCTAGCAACCACGTTGTTAGATGTTTCATAAGTTCGTCAATCTAGTACAAAGCTTATTGAGACAGTTATAAGCACTCATGTTTCATGAAAATTGGTTTAGAGTCCTAGAAACGTGTTGTTAGATGTTTCATAAGTTTGTCAAACTAGTACAAAGCTCATTGAGCCACTTATAAGCACTCATGTTTCATGAAACTTGGTTTAGAGTCCTAGAAACGCATTGTTAGATGTTTCATAAGTTCGTGAAACTTGTACAAATCTCATTGAGGAACTTATAAGTACTCATGAAGCATGAAACTTGGTTTAGAGTCCTAGAAACCGCGTTGTTAGATGTTTCATAAGTTCGTCAAACTAGTACAAAACTCATTGAGACACTTATAAGCAATCATGTTGCATGAAACTTTGTTTAGAGTCTTAGAAACCGCGTTGTTAGATGTTTCATAAGTTCGTCAAACTAGTACAAAGCTCATTGAGATACATATAAGCACTCATGTTGCATGAAACTTAGTTTAGAGTCCTCGAAACGCATTGTTAGATGTTTCATAAGTTCGTCAAACTAGTACAAAGCTCATTGAGAAATTTATAAGCACTCATGTTCCATGAAATTAGGTTTAGAGTCCTAGAAACGCGTTGTTAGATGTTTCATAAGTTCATGAAACTTGTACAAAGCTCATCGAGGAACTTATAAGCACTCATGTAGCATGAAACTTGGTTTAAGGTCCTAGAAACCGCATTGTTAGATTTTCATATGTTCGACAAACTAGTACAAAGCTCATTGACAAACTTATAAGCACTCATGTTGCATGAAACTTGGTTTAGAGTCCTAGAAACGCGTTGTTAGTTGTTTTTTAAGTTCGTCAAACTTGTACAAAGCTCATTGAGACACTTATAAGCACTCATGTTGCATGAAACTTGGTTTAGAGTCCTAGCCATCACGTTGTTAGATGTTTCATAAGTTCGTGAAACTTGTACAAAGCTCATTGAGACAATTATAATCACTCATGATGTATGAAACTTGGTTTAAAGTCCTAGAAACACGTTGTTAGATGTTTCAGAAGTTCGTGCAACTTGTACAAAGCTCATTGAGACACTTATAAGCACTCATGTAGCATGAAACTTGGTTTAGAGTCTTAGAAACACGTTGTTAGATATTTCATAATTTCGTCAAACTTGTACGAATCTCATTGAGACACTTATAAGCACTCATGTTGCATGAAATTTCGTTTAAAGTCCTTGCAACCACGTTGTTAGATGTTTCATAAGTTCGAGAAACTTGTACAAAGCTCATTGAGACACTTATAATTACTCATTATGCATGAAATTTGGTTTAAAGTCCTAGAAACGCGTTGTTAGATGTTTCATAAGTTCGTGAAACTTGTACAAAGCTCATTTAGGAACTTATAAGCCCTCATGTAGCATGAAACTTGGTTTAGAGTCCTAGAAACCGCGTTGTTAGATGTTTCATAAGTTCGTCAAACTAGAACAAAACTTATTTTGACACTTAGACCACTCATTTTGCATGAAACTTGATTTAGAGTCCTAGAAACGCGTTGTTAGTTGTTTCATAAGTTCGTCAAAATTGTACAAAGCTCATTCAGACACTTATAAGCACTCAGGTTGCATGAAACTTGGTTTAGAGTCCTAGAAACGCGTTGTTAGATGTTTCATAAGTTCGTCAAACTAGTACAAAGCTCATTGAGATACTTATAAGCACTCATAGTGCATGAAACTATGTTTAGAGTCCGAGAAACGCGTTGTTAGATGTTTCATAAGTTCGACAAACTTTCACAAAGCTCATTGAGACACATATAATCACTCATGATGCATGAAATTTGGTTTAAAGTCCTAGAAACGCATTGTTAGATGTTTCATAATTTTGTGAAACTTGTACAAAGCTCATTGAAGAACTTATAAGCACTCATGTATCATGAAACTTGGTTTAGAGTCCTAGAAAGGCGTTGTTAGTTGTTTCATAAGTTCGTCAAACTTGTACAAAGCTCATTGAGACACTTATAAGCACTCATGTTGCATGAAACTTGGTTTAGAGTTCTTGCAACCACATTGTTAGACGTTTCATAAGTTCGTCAAACTTGTACAAAGCTTATTGAGACACATATAAGCACTCATGTTGCATAAAACTTTATTTAGAGTCCTAGAAACTCGTTGTTAGATATTTCATAAGTTCGTCAAACTAGTACAAAGCTCATTAGGACACTTATAAGCACTCATGTAGCATGAAACTTGGTTTAGAGTCCTAGAAAGGCCTTGTTAGATGTTTCATAAGTTCGTCAAACTTGTACAAAGCTCATTGAGACACTTATAAGCACTCATGTTGAATGAAACTTCTTTTAGAGTCCTAGCAACCATGTTGTTAGATGTTTCATAAGTTCGTGAAACTTGTACAAAGCTCATGGAGACAATTATAATCACTCATGATGCATGAAACTAGGTTTAAAGTCCTAGAAACGCATTGTTAGATGTTTCATAAGTTCATGAAACTAGTACAAAGCTCATTGAGGAACCTATAAGTACTCATGTAGCATGAAACTTGGTATAGAGTCCTAGAAATGCGTTGTTAGTTGTTTCATAAGTTCGTCAAACTTGTACAAAGCTCATTGAGACACTTATAAGCACTCATGTTGCATGAAACTTGGTTTAGAGTCCTAGCAACCACGTTGTTAGATGTTTCATAAGTTCGTCAGTCTAGTACAAAGCTACAATGAGACACTTATAAGCACTCATGAGACACTTGCATGAAACTTCGTTTAGAGTCTTAGAAACCACGTTGTTATGAAACTTCGTTTCATAAGTTTGTCAAACTAGTACAAAGCTTATTTAGACACATATAAGTACTCATGTTGCATGAAACTTGGTTTAGAGTCCTAGAAACGCGTTGTTAGATGTTTCATAAATTCGTCAAACTTGTACAAAGATTATTGAGACAATTATAAGCACTCATGTTGCATGAAACTTGGTTTAGAGTCCTAGAAACCGCATTGTTAGATGTTTCATAAGTTCGTCAAACTAGTACAAAGCTCATTGAGACACTTATAAGCACTCATGTTGCATGAAACTTTGTTTAGAGACTTAGAAACCGCGTTGTTAGATGTTTCATAAGTTCGTCAAACTAGTACAAAGCTCATTGAGACACATATAAGCACTCATGTTGCATGAAACTTGGTTTAGAGTCCTGGAAACACATTGTTAGATGTTTCATAAGTTCGTCAAACTAGTACAAAGCTCATTGAGAAATTTATAAGCACTCATGTTGCATGAAATTAGGTTTAGAGTCCTAGAAACGCGTTGTTAGATGTTTCATAAGTTCAGGAAACTTGTACAAAGCTCATCGAGGAACTTATAAGCACTCATGTAGCATGAAACTTGGTTTAGGGTCCTAGAAACCGCATTGTTAGATGTTTCATAAGTTCGTCAAACTAGTACAAAGCTCATTGACAAACTTATAAGCACTCATGTTGCATGAAACTTGGTTTAGAATCCTAGAAACGCGTTGTTAGTTGTTTTATAAGTTCGTCAAACTTGTACAAAGTTCATTGAGACACTTATAAGCACTCATGTTGCATGAAACTTTGTTTAGAGTCCTAGCCACCACGTTGTTAGATATTTCATAAGTTCGTTAATCTAGTACAAAGCACATTGAGACACTTATAAGCGCTCATGTTGCATGAAACTTCGTTTAGAGTCTTAGAAACCGCGTTGTTAGATGTTTCATAAGTTCGTCAAACTAGTACAAAGCCCATTGAGACACATATAAGCACTCATGTTGCATGAAACTTGGTTTAAAGTCCTAGAAACGCATTGTTAGATGTTTCATAAGTTCGTCAAACTAGTACAAAGCTCATTGAGAAATTTATAAGCACTCATGTTGCATGAAATTAGGTTTAGAGTCCTAGAAACGCGTTGTTAGATGTTTCATAAGTTCAGGAAACTTGTACAAAGCTCATCGAGGAACTTATAAGCACTCATGTAGCATGAAACTTGGTTTAGGGTCCTAGAAACCACATTGTTAGATGTTTCATAAGTTCGTCAAACTAGTACAAAGCTCATTGACAAACTTATAAGCACTCATGTTGCATGAAACTTGGTTTAGAGTCCTAGAAACGCGTTGTTAGTTACTTTATAAGTTCGTCAAATATATACAAAGTTCATTGAGACACTTATAAGCACTCATGTTGCATGAAACTTGGTTTAGATTCCTAGCCACCACGTTGTTAGATATTTCATAAGTTCGTCAATCTAGTACAAAGCTCATTGAGACACTTATAAGCGCTCATGTTGCATGAAACTTCGTTTAGAGTCTTAGAAACCGCGTTGTTAGATGTTTCATCGTCAAACTAGTACAAAGCTCATTGAGACACTTATAAGCACTCATGTTCCATGAAATTTGGTTTAGAGTCCTAGAAACGCGATGTTAATTGTTTTATAAGTTCGTCAAATATGTACAAAGTTCATTGCGACACTTATAAGCACTCATGTTGCGTGAAACTTGGTTTAGAGTCCTAGCCACCACGTTGTTAGATATTTCATAAGTTCGTCAATCTAGTACAAAGCTCATTGAGACACTTACAAACACTCATGTTGCATGAAACTTGATTTAGAGTCCTGGAAACCGCGTTGTTAGATGTTTCAAAAGTTTGTCAAACTATTACAAAGCTAATTGAGCCACTTATAAGCACTCATGTTGTATGAAACTTGGTTTGGAGTCCTAGAAACGTGTTGTTAGATGTTTCATAAGTTTGTCAAACAAGTACAAAGCTCATTGAGACACTTATAAGCACTCAAGTTGCATGAAACTTGGTTTTGAGTCCTAGAAACCGCGTTGTTAGATGTTTCATAAGTTCGTCAAACTTGTATGAAGCTCATTGAGACACTTATAAGCACTCATGTTGAATAAAACTTTGTTTAGAGTCCTAGCAACCATGTTGTTAGATGTTTCATAAGTTCGTGAAACTTGTACAAAGCTCATTGAGACAATTATAATCACTCATGATGCATGAAACTTGGTTTAAAGTCCTAGAAACGCATTGTTAGATGTTTCATAAGTTCGTGAAACTTGTACAAAGCTCATTGAGGAACCTATAAGTACTCATGTAGCATGAAACTTGGTATAGAGTCCTAGAAATGCGTTGTTAGTTGTTTCATAAGTTCGTCAAACTTGTACAAAGCTCATTGAGACACTTATAAGCACTCATTTTGCATGAAACTTGGTTTAGAATCCTAGCAACCACGTTGTTAGATGTTTCATAAGTTCGTCAGTCTAGTACAAAGATCATTGAGACACTTATAAGCACTCATGTTGCATGAAACTTCGTTTAGAGTCTTAGAAACCACGTTGTTAGATGTTTCATAAGTTTGTCAAACTAGTACAAAGCTTATTTAGACACATATAAGTACTCATGTTGCATGAAACTTGGTTTAGAGTCCTAGAAACGCGTTGTTAGATGTTTCATAACTTCGTCAAACTTGTACAAAGATTATTGAGACAATTATAAGCACTCATGTTGCATGAAACTTGGTTTAGAGTCCTAGAAACCGCATTGTTAGATGTTTCATAAGTTCGTCAAACTAGTACAAAGCTCATTGAGACACTTATAAGCACTCATGTTGCATGAAACTTTGTTTAGAGTCTTAGAAACCGCGTTGTTAGATGTTTCATAAGTGATGATACGATCCTCCCTAGGCGGATCTCTTCTCTGGACGAGGCTGAGCTACGAGCTGGGTGGTATGTTGGATGTAGGTGGATATGATGGCTGTTTAAGAGCTAGAACAGATGCAGCGGATGATGGAGAAGGTGTGTAGATGGGTTATGGTCGTCTCAAAGCAAGAGATGGAGGCTTGCTTGATGGATAGATGATGGTGTGAGTGGAGGCGACGAACGAAAACTGTGGGAGCTTTGTATGGTGTGATTAAGAACAGATTTTGTGAGATGAGATGTGGATGATGATGGGGATGGATGGTGGACGTCTCTAGCAAGTGATGAGGAGCTTGCTAGATGGTTTGTAGATGCTCTTGAAAGTAGCTAGGACTTGTAAGAGAATCGATTCAAATCACATGAATCGTTTTGAGCGAAACTTGTAAAAAGGTTTTTGTCATGAAGTTTGCTAAAGAACAAGAGAGGGTGGCGTGGAGCTTATAAAGAGAAGCACAGGTCGCTTCCTCTTTAGGGCTTCACGCAAAATACAAAAAGGAAATTGTTCAAAGAAAAGGAAATCGCAAACATATCAAAAAGGAAATTGCAAAACAACGCAACGTTTTAAAGCGAAGGAGAAAGACAACGAGGCGTGCGGGATAGAACAGCGAGTAGTGTGAAGTGCCTCGCTTAATACACTCATCAGGGTAATGTCACTAAGCAACCGACGTAGTGCTCTTCTTGGCCTCGTTAAAAACCCTTGCATAGCAAACCCAATGGGACAAATCTATGCAAAGGGAAAGAGTACCAAGTCGAAACACTTAGTTACTTAGTTTCATTACCTTGGTATTCTTACTAGGCCATGATGTAGATGTGGAAGAACCTCCTAACAGCCTTCTCCAAGCTCCTCCTCCATGATCATTGCTTGGGACGTCCTTGGCTAGCTCCTTGGCCTTTGATTGGGTGATATCTCTTTGGATCAACTCCTCTTCATCAAGCTGTTTGATCGGCTTCTCCCTCATCATGCTTTGAGCTTGGCAAGATCATATCATCCCCTCCCTCTTGAAAAGGATTTGTCCTCAAATCTGAATCTGCAAGATAAGGAGGCAAGTCAATAACATTGAAAAAATCAGAGATTATATACTTACCTTGAGGATGGAGTCGATGATCATGGTCTTTGAAGTGCTCGAGGATCGGATTTGGTTCATGAGTATCCCCAATACTTCCTAGCCATTCGCCGGGTCTCCATATAAAAACCTGACACACACAAAGAATATTTAGTTCAAAGACGAGACGATCATCCTTAAATGAGACTAGAAGTATTCGGTTTAGGATTATGGCTGATCCAGCTCGTTGGTGCCGCTTGATTGAGATGCTTGAGAGGTTGGCCGTGATGCTCCAAGGTGGTGCAGCTGCTGGTCTTGCTGTCTTGTGCTTCACTTGAACGACACTCATCTTGATAGACACAAATTCTATAAGCTCTCCTCCTTGTGATTCCCTACACAATTGCTCACAAACAACAAAACTAGACAAGCACAAGTTATCGTAAAACAAGTATAAATCTCTCCTATGGTAATGATTACTAACATACTTCCCAAAAGCTTTACATGTTTTTCCAAACTCATTACCACTACCATATAGTTCCTTATAAACTCTAGAGCTAACATCATTGGTGCTGATGTTAAAGAGTAGAAAATACCTCCTTGACAATGTGTTGGACACACCATTGTCCTTACCTGTCTTGGAATGAATGGGATTAGGAAATATCTCATAGAAGTAGACACTTCTATCTCGTTCTTTGTCAATCTTTGGTGGTACTTCAAGATGGGGGAAACATTCATATTCAACGTGGTTGACAAGCTCATTAGTCTCCTTGGGTTTGGTTCGCTTGAGGTATGAGACATCTTGAGTGTTTGGTAGCTCTTTGTCTTTGGGGAACTCATGATCATGCTGCGAAACAAAAGAAAACTCACTCGGAAACACCGGTGGAAGATTAGAGAAACTCATAAGAGTTTCTTTATACACAAAACGTGACCGAGATTTACTAAAAGAATAAGTTTTCTCGATCTCACCCGATTGGTTCATGAGGGCTGGTGCTCTTGGACTTAGTCTCTTCTTGAATTTGCTTCAAACACAGCTGGTCTTTAGAGTATCTATGATCTCGATCCTTGAACTTAGATGCATGAAAAGAATCACCACTCATAATAGACTTTCGGCTAAGTGGTGGTTTGATAAGCATGGTAGCGTGTTGCTCTTGATGGCACATGCTTCGAATCTGTGAAGACTATTGAAGTGACCATCACGTTGTAGGTGATTCATATAGTCGACTATGTCACAAAACTATATGCATCACGTTGTAGGTGATTCATATAGTCGACTATGTCACAAAACTATATGTCGAAGCGAGTTTGAAAATAGAGCCGTTGGGGATTTCTTTTTAATGGGCTTATTTTCTATATATGTAATCCCCTTGTGTACCGTGATAAAATTTAACCTTTATGAAATTAATAAACATGTTTATCACATATTCTCTCTCTAATCTCTCTTCATGTTCTTCAAGAACATGAAGAACACCAATTCATAATCTTCTCCAAATCTCAAATATTCTCCGTTTACACTTACAAATTCTAACATGGTATCGAGCATGATTGCTCTTGAACCATAAATCTCGTTTCCGCGTTTCTTATTCTCTCGTTCTAAATCTCTGTTTTTCATAAAGATTCAAACTTTATCTCTGGTTTGGGTTTCTCTTCATAAAGATTCAAACTTTATCCTTGTAAACGTTTGATTCTCATCCAAATCACCAAACTTTCTCTCCAAAAAGGCCGATTCCTTCAAGATCGATCTTTTGAGCCATAAAGCTCTGTTTTTCCCAGATCTACTCCTAAATACTCTAGCTTTGTGTCTTTGAAACCCGGGAACAAGTAAAGCTCTAAACTTTATCTCTTCCTTCCTCGGTTTCTTCTCAAAAACACAAACTTGTCTCTCTAAATCGGCTTATACTCTTAAAGATCCAAGCTTTTCTTGTCTAAACTCTGTCTCTACTATAAAAGACACCGCCTTTATTCTGTTTTGGCTTGGATATCTCTAAAAGGAACAACCTTTTCTCGGTTCAAAATCAAAATCTTTCAACATGGAAGATAAGGAGCAATCTAAGAAGATACTTTGCCCAGTGACACTAAAGGGGATTAACTATCTCCTATGGGCAAGGACGGTAAAGATTGCTCTATGTGGTCGTGGTCTTTGGAGCCACATTCTCAAATCACAAGAAGTCATCTCGGATACTACCCTCACGAAGGTGATTCTCTTACCACCGAAGGCAAATGGTTTCAAGAAGACCGAGAAAGTGCTCGGGAATCATTCAAGGATCTCTTGATCCGGCGATACTTGAGGCTTACTCATACTGCGAGAGTGCCAAAGACTTGTGGGACACTCTCCAAACAGTATATGGCAACATATCCAACCTTAGCAGGGTCTATGAGGTGAAGAAGGCGATAAATGATCTTAATCAAGAAGACATGGAATTCACCAAGCATTTTGGAAGGTTTAGGAGCTTGTGGGCAGAGCTGGAAATGTTGCGGCCAAGTACCATTGATCCAAAAGTTCTCAATGAAAGGAGGGAGCAAGACAAGGTCTTTGGCTTGTTGCTCACGCTGAATGGTAGCTACAAGGATGTTATCAAGCATCTTTTGAGATCGATAAACTTCCCAATCTTGAAGAAGTGTGTGCTCAACCGCAAAGAGAGCAAGGATCCATAGAACTCTTTGGCAACAAAAAGGAGCTGGTCACCGCCAATAAGGTTGCCTACAAGCCAACCGCCAAGACTTATGAAGACGAGGAGGAGTCGTTGTGTGATCACTGCAAGAAGAAGGGGCACTCCAAGGAGAAATGCTGGATCCTGAATCCACATCTCAAGCCGGCCAAGTTCAAAGATGCAAAGGCCAACTTCTCCAACGATGATGCAACTGGTCCAAGCAGCTCCAGCACAATGAGTCTCAAGGATAAGGAGGATGAATCCACAGCTATGGTACCTTACACAGATGAATATGTGAGGAAGTCTGATCTAGATGCACTCATTAAAGCCCTTAGGGGCTCGGGTATTGACTCTTTCTACTCCCTTAGTGCTCATAACATTGAAAAACCTATTAAGCCTATTATCATTGATTCGGGAGCATCTCATCACATGATTAGTAATAAGAACCTGATTAGCAATGTTAAACCGGCACTAGGAAATGTTATTATTGCTAATGGTAGTAAGATCCTGTAAAAGGTCTAGGAAGCCTTAGAGTGTTTAATAGAGAATCTCAAGCCCTATATATGCCTAGCTTTACCTCTAATCTAATTTCGTTAAACGGATTGCTTGTGATCTAAAGTGCAATGTGATTTTCAGTCCTAATGAAGTTATATTTCGGGATATTGAAAGTAAGGAAGTAATTGGAAAGGGAACTACCAGGGGAGACCTCTACATTCTTGACAAAGAAGTGTCAAGCTCTAATCATCATTCTGCTTTCAATTCTGTCTTGTTAGAAGCTAATAATGTTTTGTGGCATTATAGATTAGGCCATCCTCATGTTAAGGCTTTAAAAACTCTTTTACCAAACGTATCTTTTGATCATAATAAATGTGAGTCTTGCATTTTGGGCAAGCACCACAAATCTGTGTTTTCAAACTCTAAAACTCGTATGAAAACTGTTTTGATCTTGTGCATTCGGATGTTTGGTCTTCACCTTGCAAATCTAGAGAAAACCAAGCATATTTTGTGACTTTCATTGATGAAAAATCCAAATATACTTGGCTTACATTATTACCATCTAAAGATAAGGTGCTAGATGCTTTTAAAATTTTTGAAACTTACATTACTAATCAATACAATGCCAAGATAAAATGTTTCAGATCAGACAATGGTGGGGAATACACAAGCAATGCATTCAAAGAACACATGGCCAATAAGGGTATACTTCACCAAACAAGCTGCCCATATACTCCTCAACAAAACGGTGTAGCCGAGAGGAAGAATAGGCACTTGATGGAAGTAACAAGATCCATGATGTTTCACATGAATGTGCCTAAGAGATTTTGGGCTGATGCTGTCTCAACAGCATGCTATCTAATAAACAGAACACCAACACAGATCCTTGAAAACCAATCCCCCTATCAGGTATTGAATAAGTCTAAACCATTTATCAATCATCTAAGAGTGTTTGGTTGTTTGTGTTTTGTATTTGTGCCAGGAGAGCAAAGAAACAAAGCTGGATGCAAAGAGCACAAAAGCTATGTTTATTGGCTAATCAAGCACACGAAAGGGTATAAGTGCTATGTCCCCGAAGCTAGACGTGTCCTTGTCTCAAGAGATGTCAAGTTTATTGAAGGAAAGAGCTACTATGAAGACAGCACTGGGAAAGTGTTCAAGACTTACCCGAGGCTGCCACGGATAGAGCCACTAGCCTCGAAACTTGATGAGGAACTTGGGGATGAACATCAATGAAGAAGCAAGGACAGAATCCACTCAACCTCGTGAACAAGACTCCCACCTTGATCATGAAGGGGGGAACAATGATGATACACAGGAGACTCATGAGGATCAAAGGGAAGAACCTGAAACTCAAGAAGAGCATCAAGGAGAACCGAGAGGATACTCAAGTCACTCAAGAAACAGTTCATCAAGAGATACATGATCAAGCTGCTCTGTGGTACCAAGAAGAAGTACTAGGATCGGGCGACCAAGTTCAAACTGGAAAAACACCCGAGTCTACTTCAACGGCAACGTTGTAGCCCATCCTATCCAAGCAGTGTGCTCCATGGCTGTTTTTCCACATGACCATCAAGCATTCATTGCCAAAATAGAGCAACATTGGATTCCAAGAACCTATGATGAGGCTATTGAGCATGAAGTATGGGTTAATGCGGTAAAAGCTGAAAATCAAGCAATGGAGCGTAACCACACTTGGGATGAGGCTGATCTTCCTAAAGGCAAGAAGGCAGTAAGCTCAAGATACGTGTTCACAATCAAGTACCCGAGCAATGGTG
Source organism: Cochlearia excelsa (assembly GCA_963556525.1). NCBI lineage: Eukaryota > Viridiplantae > Streptophyta > Magnoliopsida > Brassicales > Brassicaceae > Cochlearia > Cochlearia excelsa. The sequence goes on from CAUVZT010000002.1 coordinate 2,719,858, forward strand.
ACATTGAGAGGCACAAGGCAAGACTAGTGGCAAGAGGATTTACACGGACTTATGGTGAAGACTATTTGGATACTTTTGCCCAGGTTGGTTGCTAAACTCCACACGGTGAGAGTAATCTTATCTCTAGCGGTGAACCTGGATTGGGATCTTTGGCAAATGGATGTCAAGAATGCTTTCCTTCAAGGAGAGTTAGAAGAAGAAGTCTACATGACTCCACCTCCCGGCTTAGAAGACTCCATAACACCAGGGAAAAGTATTGAGATTGAGAAAGGCTATCTATGGGCTCAAAGCAATCCCCAAGAGCATGGTACCACAAACTCAGCACCACTCTAGTGACAAGGGGATTCAAGATGAGTCAAGCCGATCACACTCTATTCACTCTCCAATCAAAGGAAGGTATGGTAGTTATCCTCATCTACGTGGATGACATAGTCATCTCTCGGGGATAACAAGGTAGGAATTGCTTGAAACTAAGAACTATCTAAAGACTATGTTTGATATTAAAGATTTGGGGAAGATGAAATACTTCCTTGGAATTGAGATAAGTAGATCCGAAGAGGGTCTCTTTCTCTCCCAAAGGAAGTATACCCTGGATCTTCTTAATGAAACAAGTCACATGGATTCCAAGGCTGCAAAGACACCTTTGGAGGATGGCTACAAAGTCATTAGAGAGGGGGAGCTTGAAGACCAACCTTTCAAAGACCGAAGCTCTATAGGCGTATTGTGGGTAAGTTTATCTACTTGACCATAACTAGACCTGACATATGTTTTGCTGTGAACCAGGTTAGCCAACACATGCAAAGGCCAAAGATTCATCACTGGAACATGGTGCAAAGGATACTCAAGTATCTCAAAGGAACATCAAGCCAAGGCATTTGGATGGGAAGAAATCGAACACGAAGTGGTAGGCTATTGTGATGCTGACTATGCTGGAGATGTGGATGATAGGAGATCCACTACAGGATACTGCACTTTCATTGGAGGGAACCTAGTTACTTGGAAGACCAAGAAGCAAAAGATTGTGTCATGTTCAAGTGCGAATCTGAATACGAGCCATGAGGAAGCTTACTCAAGAGCTTATGTGGTTGAAGAATCTCCTTTGGGATCTTGGCATAGACATCAAGAAGCCGATCACCATGCACTTGTGACAACAAGGCAGCCATTCATATTGCCTCCAATTCTGTGTTTCATGAGAGGACCAAGCACATTGAGATGGATTGCCACAAAGTCCGGGAACAAATGGTAAAGGGGACTATTCTTCCTGCTACACCAAGAGCCAAGACCAACTAGCCGATGTCTTTACCAAATCAGCAAGTCTGAAAGTATGTGAGTACGTGCTACCCAAGCTAGGACTCACCACCTTGACCAGAAACTAGAAGACCCTAACCGTATGCTTTCATACTCTTTTTCCTTCAAGGAGTTTTATCCCAAGTGGTTTTCTCTTTGAAGTTTTTAACGAGGTGAAGTATGCGGTTCCAAGCTTAGCCATTTCATTGGGCTAAGCTTGAGGGGGAGTGTGAAGACTATTGAAGTGACCATCACAGTATAGGTGATTCATATAGTCGACTATGTCACAAAACTATATGCATCACGTTGTAGGTGATTCATATAGTCGACTATGTCACAAAACTATATGTCGAAGCGAGTTTGAAAATAGAGCCGTTGGGGATTTCTTTTAATGGGCTTATTTTCTATATATGTAATCCCCTTGTGTACTGTGATAAAATTTAACCTTTATGAAATTAATAAACATGTTTATCACATATTCTCTCTCTAATCTCTCTTCATGTTCTTCAAGAACATGAAGAACACCAATTCATAATCTTCTCCAAATCTCAAATATTCTCCGTTTACACTTACAAATTCTAACAGAATCAACGTCTTGATATGGACCAGGGGGTTATGAACATGTATAACGTCTCCAAGAGGGTCTGGTGTATGCTGTGGAGTAACTCCAGGTCGCCATATGAAGTTTTGAAGTGGACCATGCGTGCTCATCTTCATGAATAGCAAGCTGCCGTTAGCTGAACTTTGAACATCGATTGTGGTCAACTCCGACATGATATTGGGACGGACTATAGATTGAAAGATTCCTCTTTGAGTGTAGAATATGGTAGACATTTCCGTTTTAACCCAGTAGCTGATATTGGTCCTCTTTTTAGCTTCACAAGCCGCACCTATCAATCTGTCAATTTCTGAACTTGCCAAGTAGTTGCTGGTTTGAGTTGGCGACTCGTTCTGATCTGATCTGCACTCTTCTTGAGGTTAGACATGGCTGTAAGGGATCCTTTTGGGGTGAATAGTATGGCATCATCGGCTTCAAGAGGTAGGTTTTGCTCATAGATCACCATAGGCTTTGTAGAAGCTTCTTCTTCGGTTGTGATCATCTCCTTAGCACCTGAAAGTTCCGCAAGTCTCTTGACACAAGACAAGTGTTTTAAGACAGTCATGGAGCTATCAAAATCATATTTGAAATCAGATTTAGAATCAAGAGAAACAAGTGACTCCCTTTGATTTGAAACAGATCGTACAAGCTCTTGATTGTCTCCTTGTTCTTTAACCATACAACACTCAATAAGCTCCAATGCTTCATGTTCCTTATTGTACACCACTTTGTCATTATCTTGCTCCACGTTCTGTTCCATGTCTCCTCCTTGATCCTTTTGATCTTTATCTACAAGAGAAGACTTTGGCAAAGCCAAGTGCATTATACTAGAAATAATAGCATCATCAAAGACATTATTAACAATTCTCCTAATATCTTCTTCTAGCATATGTTGTGAGTTCTTTCTCTTGTTAATTCGTTCAGGTTCATTAATTTTTCTTTCCTCATGATATTCATATGGTCTTGTTTCTTGGGAAGTTGAAAAATTAAAAGACTTAGCTCGAGGATATGTCTCTTTAGGCTTATGTGTTGATCTAGTGGTTGGCCTTCGTGTGAGGTGTGGAGCATATCTTCTTCTCATGAGGGCCTTGAGTTCTGTCCAAGTGGTGATAGGTTGCTTAGGCCATCGACTCCACTCAATCTCTTCCCACCAAGTAAGAGCATCATCACGAAAACTTGAAACAGCGGCTCTTTGTAGCTCATCTTCGGTGAAACAATTGCACTTAGAAGCGTAGTTCATTCCAATCTCCCAATCGACATACTCATCGGGATCTTCGCTTCCGTGAAACGGTGGAGTGCTCCTATGTAGCTCTGCACATCGGTACATTCTTCGGTTCTATGAGTTCCTTGTAATATCTCCATAGTACCTGATTCACAAACAAATAACTCGAAGTAAGATGTTCTAAGAATAGCAACAAGAAGGCAACTAAAAGAACAAGACAGACTTTGATCACTTGTTATCAACAACGCTTAAAGTGTGATAACTAAGTTTTTAAACATGTATATCAAGTTATCTTATTCCTTAACCAAGCAGCAAGTAAACGAGTATGAAGGTATTAAATCAAACAACACAACTCACAGATTCAAGCAAAATTACTTAGAACCAAAGATAAAAATAGGTTTGTTTTTTTTTTTCAAACTCTTTGCCCAAAACAGAAACGTGATGATCAAGCTGTTAAAACGTGTTCAACAAGGTCCTAAGCTAGCATTCAAGTGATTTGCAATCAGTTTCATCAAGCAAACAAGCAACAGACCTATGCGAATCTATTTAGAACACAATGCACGAAAAGGAAATCCAAACCCACTAAATGAAATCACAAGTTTGAGAAAAGGAAATTCGAGGCCAAGGGGAAAAGGAAATTGTATTAGGGTTTTAGATAATCTATCAACCTAATCTTCACAGCCGTCACACGAGAAACAAAGAACACAAGCAAACAAATTCGAATCACTAACAACTTAATCAATTGGTTTCTTCTTTCAACACTTTAAAATCAAGCACACAAACGAATCAGATTAAAACAAGCAAACATGATTTTAGAGTAAGACATAAACTAGGGTTCTTATCAAGCGACTCAAAGCTATATCAAATCAGTTCAATTCAGACAAGTTCTAATCAAAACAGATTTAAACAATTCGTTTTTCAATCCCAAGCAAAGCTATCGAGTTGTAATCAATACCCAAATCACAAGTTCAAAACGAGATGATGGAATGAATCGGTTCTAGCAATTCTCTTAAACTAAAACAGATTCAAATATCACAAGATCTTAAACGAGAACAAAGGGTTAAAGAAAACTCAGCCTTTTTGGTACGAGAGGTGGCTCGATACCAGATGATACGATCCTCCCTAGGCGGATCTCTTCTCTGGACGAGGCCGAGCTACGAGCTGGGTGGTATGTTGGATGTAGGTGGATATGATGGCTGTTTAAGAGCTAGAACAGATGCAGCGGATGATGGAGAAGGTGTGTAGATGGGTTATGGTCGTCTCAAGCAAGAGATGGAGGCTTGCTTGATGGATAGATGATGGTGTGAGTGGAGGCGACAGAACAAAAACTGTGGAGCTTTGTATGGTGTGATTAAGAACAGATTTTGTGAGATGAGATGTGGATGATGATGGGGATGGATGGTGGACGTCTCTAGCAAGTGATGAGGAGCTTGCTAGATGGTTTGTAGATGCTCTTGAAAGTAGCTAGGACTTGTAAGAGAATCGATTCAAATCACATGAATCGTTTTGAGCGAAACTTGTAAAAAGGTTTTTGTCATGAAGTTTGCTAAAGAACAAGAGAGGGTGGCGTGGAGCTTATAAAGAGAAGCACATGTCGCTTCCTCTTTAGGGCTTCACGCAAAATACAAAAAGGAAATTGTTCAAAGAAAAGGAAATCGCAAACATATCAAAAAGGAAATTGCAAAACAACGCAACGTTTTAAAGCGAAGGAGAAAGACAACGAGGCGTGCGGGATAGAACAGCGAGTAGTGTGAAGTGCCTCGCTTAATACACTCATCAGGGTAATGTCACTAAGCAACCGACGTAGTGCTCTTCTTGGCCTCGTTAAAACCCTTGCATAGCAAACCCAATGGGACAAATCTATGCAAAGGAAAGAGTACCAAGTCGAAACACTTAGTTACTTAGTTTCATTACCTTGGTATTCTTACTAGGCCATGATGTAGATGTGGAAGAACCTCCTAACAGCTTCTCCAAGCTCCTCCTCCATGATCATTGCTTGGACGTCCTTGGCTAGCTCCTTGGCCTTTGATTGGGTGATATCTCTTTGGATCAACTCCTCTTCATCAAGTCTGTTTGATCGCTTCTCCTCATCATGCTTTGAGCTTGGCAAGATCATATCATTCGTCAAACTAGTACAAAGCTCATTGAGACACATATAAGCACTCATGTTGCATGAAACTTGGTTTAGAGTCCTGGAAACACATTGTTAGATGTTTCATAAGTTCGTCAAACTAGTACAAAGCTCATTGAGAAATTTATAAGCACTCATGTTGCATGAAATTAGGTTTAGAGTCCTAGAAACGCGTTGTTAGATGTTTCATAAGTTCAGGAAACTTGTACAAAGCTCATCGAGGAACTTATAAGCACTCATGTAGCATGAAACTTGGTTTAGGGTCCTAGAAACCGCATTGTTAGATGTTTCATAAGTTCGTCAAACTAGTACAAAGCTCATTGACAAACTTATAAGCACTCATGTTGCATGAAACTTGGTTTAGAATCCTAGAAACGCGTTGTTAGTTGTTTTATAAGTTCGTCAAACTTGTACAAAGTTCATTGAGACACTTATAAGCACTCATGTTGCATGAAACTTTGTTTAGAGTCCTAGCCACCACGTTGTTAGATATTTCATAAGTTCGTTAATCTAGTACAAAGCACATTGAGACACTTATAAGCGCTCATGTTGCATGAAACTTCGTTTAGAGTCTTAGAAACCGCGTTGTTAGATGTTTCATAAGTTCGTCAAACTAGTACAAAGCCCATTGAGACACATATAAGCACTCATGTTGCATGAAACTTGGTTTAAAGTCCTAGAAACGCATTGTTAGATGTTTCATAAGTTCGTCAAACTAGTACAAAGCTCATTGAGAAATTTATAAGCACTCATGTTGCATGAAATTAGGTTTAGAGTCCTAGAAACGCGTTGTTAGATGTTTCATAAGTTCAGGAAACTTGTACAAAGCTCATCGAGGAACTTATAAGCACTCATGTAGCATGAAACTTGGTTTAGGGTCCTAGAAACCACATTGTTAGATGTTTCATAAGTTCGTCAAACTAGTACAAAGCTCATTGACAAACTTATAAGCACTCATGTTGCATGAAACTTGGTTTAGAGTCCTAGAAACGCGTTGTTAGTTACTTTATAAGTTCGTCAAATATGTACAAAGTTCATTGAGACACTTATAAGCACTCATGTTGCATGAAACTTGGTTTAGATTCCTAGCCACCACGTTGTTAGATATTTCATAAGTTCGTCAATCTAGTACAAAGCTCATTGAGACACTTATAAGCGCTCATGTTGCATGAAACTTCGTTTAGAGTCTTAGAAACCGCGTTGTTAGATGTTTCATAAGTTCGTCAAACTAGTACAAAGCTCATTGAGACACTTATAAGCACTCATGTTCCATGAAATTTGGTTTAGAGTCCTAGAAACGCGATGTTAATTGTTTTATAAGTTCGTCAAATATGTACAAAGTTCATTGCGACACTTATAAGCACTCATGTTGCATGAAACTTGGTTTAGAGTCCTAGCCACCACGTTGTTAGATATTTCATAAGTTCGTCAATCTAGTACAAAGCTCATTGAGACACTTACAAGCACTCATGTTGCATGAAACTTGATTTAGAGTCCTGGAAACCGCGTTGTTAGATGTTTCAAAAGTTTGTCAAACTATTACAAAGCTAATTGAGCCACTTATAAGCACTCATGTTGTATGAAACTTGGTTTGGAGTCCTAGAAACGTGTTGTTAGATGTTTCATAAGTTCTTCAAACTAGTACAAAGCTCATTGAGACACTTATAAGCACTCAAGTTGCATGAAACTTGGTTTTGAGTCCTAGAAACCGCGTTGTTAGATGTTTCATAAGTTCGTCAAACTTGTATGAAGCTCATTGAGACACTTATAAGCACTCATGTTGAATGAAACTTTGTTTAGAGTCCTAGCAACCATGTTGTTAGATGTTTCATAAGTTCGTGAAACTTGTACAAAGCTCATTGAGACAATTATAATCACTCATGATGCATGAAACTTGGTTTAAAGTCCTAGAAACGCATTGTTAGATGTTTCATAAGTTCGTGAAACTTGTACAAAGCTCATTGAGGAACCTATAAGTACTCATGTAGCATGAAACTTGGTATAGAGTCCTAGAAATGCGTTGTTAGTTGTTTCATAAGTTCGTCAAACTTGTACAAAGCTCATTGAGACACTTATAAGCACTCATGTTGCATGAAACTTGGTTTAGAATCCTAGCAACCACGTTGTTAGATGTTTCATAAGTTCGTCAGTCTAGTACAAAGATCATTGAGACACTTATAAGCACTCATGTTGCATGAAACTTCGTTTAGAGTCTTAGAAACCACGTTGTTAGATGTTTCATAAGTTTGTCAAACTAGTACAAAGCTTATTTAGACACATATAAGTACTCATGTTGCATGAAACTTGGTTTAGAGTCCTAGAAACGCGTTGTTAGATGTTTCATAAGTTCGTCAAACTTGTACAAAGATTATTGAGACAATTATAAGCACTCATGTTGCATGAAACTTGGTTTAGAGTCCTAGAAACCGCATTGTTAGATGTTTCATAAGTTCGTCAAACTAGTACAAAGCTCATTGAGACACTTATAAGCACTCATGTTGCATGAAACTTTGTTTAGAGTCTTAGAAACCGCGTTGTTAGATGTTTCATAAGTTCGTCAAACTAGTACAAAGCTCATTGAGACACATATAAGCACTCATGTTGCATGAAACTTGGTTTAGAGTCCTGGAAACACATTGTTAGATGTTTCATAAGTTCGTCAAACTAGTACAAAGCTCATTGAGAAATTTATAAGCACTCATGTTGCATGAAATTAAGTTTAGAGTCCTAGAAACGCGTTGTTAGATGTTTCATAAGTTCAGGAAACTTGTACAAAGCTCATCGAGGAACTTATAAGCACTCATGTAGCATGAAACTTGGTTTAGGGTCCTAGAAACCGCATTGTTAGATGTTTCATAAGTTCGTCAAACTAGTACAAAGCTCATTGACAAACTTATAAGCACTCATGTTGCATGAAACTTGGTTTAGAATCCTAGAAACGCGTTGTTAGTTGTTTTATAAGTTCGTCAAACTTGTACAAAGTTCATTGAGACACTTATAAGCACTCATGTTGCATGAAACTTTGTTTAGAGTCCTAGCCACCACGTTGTTAGATATTTCATAAGTTCGTTAATCTAGTACAAAGCACATTGAGACACTTATAAGCGCTCATGTTGCATGAAATTTCGTTTAGAGTCTTAGAAACCGCGTTGTTAGATGTTTCATAAGTTCGTCAAACTAGTACAAAGCCCATTGAGACACATATAAGCACTCATGTTGCATGAAACTTGGTTTAAAGTCCTAGAAACGCATTGTTAGATGTTTCATAAGTTCGTCAAACTAGTACAAAGCTCATTGAGAAATTTATAAGCACTCATGTTGCATGAAATTAGGTTTAGAGTCCTAGAAACGCGTTGTTAGATGTTTCATAAGTTCAGGAAACTTGTACAAAGCTCATCGAGGAACTTATAAGCACTCATGTAGCATGAAACTTGGTTTAGGGTCCTAGAAACCAAATTGTTAGATGTTTCATAAGTTCGTCAAACTAGTACAAAGCTCATTGACAAACTTATAAGCACTCATGTTGCATGAAACTTGGTTTAGAGTCTTTATAAGTTCTAGAAACGCGTTGTTAGTTACTTTATAAGTTCGTCAAATATGTACAAAGTTCATTGAGACACTTATAAGCACTCATGTTGCATGAAACTTGGTTTAGATTCCTAGCCACCACGTTGTTAGATATTTCATAAGTTCGTCAATCTAGTACAAAGCTCATTGAGACACTTATAAGCGCTCATGTTGCATGAAACTTCGTTTAGAGTCTTAGAAACCGCGTTGTTAGATGTTTCATAAGTTCGTCAAACTAGTACAAAGCTCATTGAGACACTTATAAGCACTCATGTTCCATGAAATTTGGTTTAGAGTCCTAGAAACGCGATGTTAATTGTTTTATAAGTTCGTCAAATATGTACAAAGTTCATTGCGACACTTATAAGCACTCATGTTGCATGAAACTTGGTTTAGAGTCCTAGCCACCACGTTGTTAGATATTTCATAAGTTCGTCAATCTAGTACAAAGCTCATTGAGACACTTACAAGCACTCATGTTGCATGAAACTTGATTTAGAGTCCTAGAAACCGCGTTGTTAGATGTTCCAAAAGTTTGTCAAACTATTACAAAGCTAATTAAGCCACTTATAAGCACTCATGTTGTATGAAACTTGGTTTGGAGTCCTAGAAACGTGTTGTTAGATGTTTCATAAGTTTGTCAAACAAGTACAAAGCTCATTGAGACACTTATAAGCACTCAAGTTGCATGAAACTTGGTTTTGAGTCCTAGAAACCGCGTTGTTAGATGTTTCATAAGTTCGTCAAACTTGTATGAAGCTCATTGAGACACTTATAAGCACTCATGTTGAATGAAACTTTGTTTAGAGTCCTAGCAACCATGTTGTTAGATGTTTCATAAGTTCGTGAAACTTGTACAAAGCTCATTGAGACAATTATAATCACTCATGATGCATGAAACTTGGTTTAAAGTCCTAGAAACGCATTGTTAGATGTTTCATAAATTCGTGAAACTTGTACAAAGCTCATTGAGGAACCTATAAGTACTCATGTAGCATGAAACTTGGTATAGAGTCCTAGAAATGCGTTGTTAGTTGTTTCATAAGTTCGTCAAACTTGTACAAAGCTCATTGAGACAATTATAAGCACTCATGTTGCATGAAACTTGGTTTAGAATCCTAGCAACCACGTTGTTAGATGTTTCATAAGTTCGTCAGTCTAGTACAAAGATCATTGAGACACTTATAAGCACTCATGTTGCATGAAACTTCGTTTAGAGTCTTAGAAACCACGTTGTTAGATGTTTCATAAGTTCGTCAAACTAGTACAAAGCTTATTTAGACACATATAAGTACTCATGTTGCATGAAACTTGGTTTAGAGTCCTAGAAACGCGTTGTTAGATGTTTCATAAGTTCGTCAAACTTGTACAAAGCTTATTGAGACAATTATAAGCACTCATGTTGCATGAAACTTGGTTTAGAGTCCTAGCAACCACATTGTTAGACGTTTCATAAGTTCGTGAAACTTGTACAAATCTCATTGAGGAACTTATAAGTACTCATGAAGCATGAAACTTGGTTTAGAGTCCTAGAAACCGCGTTGTTAGATGTTTCATAAGTTCGTCAAACTAGTACAAAACTCATTGAGACACTTATAAGCAATCATGTTGCATGAAACTTTGTTTAGAGTCTTAGAAACCGCGTTGTTAGATGTTTCATAAGTTCGTCAAACTAGTACAAAGCTCATTGAGACACATATAAGCACTCATGTTGCATGAAACTTAGTTTAGAGTCCTCGAAACGCATTGTTAGATGTTTCATAAGTTCGTCAAACTAGTACAAAGCTCATTGAGAAATTTATAAGCACTCATGTTCCATGAAATTAGGTTTAGAGTCCTAGAAACTCGTTGTTAGATGTTTCATAAGTTCAGGAAACTTGTACAAAGCTCATCGAGGAACTTATAAGCACTCATGTAGCATGAAACTTGGTTTAGGGTCCTAGAAACCGCATTGTTAGATGTTTCATAAGTTCGTCAAACTAGTACAAAGCTCATTGACAAACTTATAAGCACTCATGTTGCATGAAACTTGGTTTAGAGTCCTAGAAACGCGTTGTTAGTTGTTTTTTAAGTTCGTCAAACTTGTACAAAGCTCATTGAGACACTTATAATCACTCATGTTGCATGAAACTTGGTTTAGAGTCCTAGCCACCACGTTGTTAGATGTTTCATAAGTTCGTGAAACTTGCACAAAGCTCATTGAGACAATTATAATCACTCATGATGTATGAAACTTGGTTTAAAGTCCTAGAAACGCGTTGTTAGATGTTTCAGAAGTTCGTGCAACTTGTACAAAGCTCATTGAGACACTTATAAGCACTCATGTAGCATGAAACTTGGTTTAGAGTCTTAGAAACACGTTGTTAGATATTTCATAAGTTTGTCAAACTTGTACGAATCTCATTGAGACACTTATAAGCACTCATGTTGCATGAGATTTCGTTTAAAGTCCTTGCAACCACGTTGTTAGATGTTTCATAAGTTCGAGAAACTTGTACAAAGCTCATTGAGACACTTATAATTACTCATTATGCATGAAATTTGGTTTAAAGTCCTAGAAACGCGTTGTTAGATGTTTCATAAGTTCGTGAAACTTGTACAAAGCTCATTTAGGAACTTATAATCCCTCATGTAGCATGAAACTTGGTTTAGAGTCCTAGAAACCGCGTTGTTAGATGTTTCATAAGTTTGTCAAACTAGAACAAAGCTTATTTTGACACTTAGAGCACTCATTTTGCATGAAACTTGGTTTAGAGTCCTAGAAACGAGTTGTTAGTTGTTTCATAAGTTCGTCAAAATTGTACAAAGCTCATTCAGACACTTATAAGCACTCATGTTGCATGAAACTTGGTTTAGAGTCCTAGAAACCAAGTTGTTAGATGTTTCATAAGTTCGTCAAACTAGTACAAAGCTCATTGAGATACTTATAAGCACTCATAGTGCATGAAACTATGTTTAGAGTCCTAGAAACGCGTTGTTAGATGTTTCATAAGTTCGACAAACTTTCACAAAGCTCATTGAGACACTTATAATCACTCATGATGCATGAAATTTGGTTTAAAGTCTTAGAAACGCATTGTTAGATGTTTCATAATTTCGTGAAACTTGTACAAAGCTCATTGAGGAACTTATAAGCACTCATGTATCATGAAACTTGGTTTAGAGTCCTAGAAAGGCGTTGTTAGTTGTTTCATAAGTTCGTCAAACTTGTACAAAGGTCATTGAGACACTTATAAGCACTCATGTTGCATGAAACTTGGTTTAGAGTCCTTGCAACCACATTGTTAGACGTTTCATAAGTTCGTCAAACTTGTACAAAGCTTATTGAGACACATATAAGCACTCATGTTGCATGAAACTTGATTTAGAGTCCTAGAAACTCGTTGTTAGATATTTCATAAGTTCGTCAAACTAGTACAAAGCTCATTAGGACACTTATAAGCACTCATGTAGCATGAAACTTAGTTTAGAGTCCTAGAAAGGCCTTGTTAGATGTTTCATAAGTTCAACAAACTTGTACAAAGCTCATTGAGACACTTATAAGCACTCATGTTGAATGAAACTTCGTTTAGAGTCCTAGCAACCATGTTGTTAGATGTTTCATAAGTTCGTGAAACTTGTACAAAGCTCATGGAGACAATTATAATCACTCATGATGCATGAAACTAGGTTTAAAGTCCTAGAAACGCATTGTTAGATGTTTCATAAGTTCGTGAAACTAGTACAAAGCTCATTGAGGAACCTATAAGTACTCATGTAGCATGAAACTTGGTATAGAGTCCTAGAAATGCGTTGTTAGTTGTTTCATAAGTTCGTCAAACTTGTACAAAGCTCATTGAGACACTTATAAGCACTCATGTTGCATGAAACTTGGTTTAGAGTCCTAGCAACCACGTTGTTAGATGTTTCATAAGTTCGTCAGTCTAGTACAAAGCTCATTGAGACACTTATAAGCACTCATGTTGCATGAAACTTCGTTTAGAGTCTTAGAAACCACGTTGTTAGATGTTTCATAAGTTTGTCAAACTAGTACAAAGCTTATTTAGACACATATAAGTACTCATGTTGCATGAAACTTGGTTTAGAGTCCTAGAAACGCGTTGTTAGATGTTTCATAAGTTCGTCAAACTTGTACAAAGATTATTGAGACAATTATAAGCACTCATGTTGCATGAAACTTGGTTTAGAGTCCTAGAAACCGCATTGTTAGATGTTTCATAAGTTCGTCAAACTAGTACAAAGCTCATTGAGACACTTATAATCACTCATGTTGCATGAAACTTTGTTTAGAGTCTTAGAAACCGCGTTGTTAGATGTTTCATAAGTTCGTCAAACTAGTACAAAGCTCATTGAGACACATATAAGCACTCATGTTGCATGAAACTTGGTTTAGAGTCCTGGAAACACATTGTTAGATGTTTCATAAGTTCGTCAAACTAGTACAAAGCTCATTGAGAAATTTATAAGCACTCATGTTGCATGAAATTAGGTTTAGAGTCCTAGAAACGCGTTGTTAGATGTTTCATAAGTTCAGGAAACTTGTACAAAGCTCATCGAGGAACTTATAAGCACTCATGTAGCATGAAACTTGGTTTAGGGTCCTAGAAACCACATTTTTAGATGTTTCATAAGTTCGTCAAACTAGTACAAAGCTCATTGACAAACTTATAAGCACTCATGTTGCATGAAACTTGGTTTAGAGTCCTAGAAACGCGTTGTTAGTTACTTTATAAGTTCGTCAAATATGTACAAAGTTCATTGAGACACTTATAAGCACTCAGTTGCATGAAACTTGGTTTAGAGTCCTAGCCACCACGTTGTTAGATATTTCATAAGTTCGTCAATCTAGTACAAAGCTCATTGAGACACTTATAAGCGCTCATGTTGCATGAAACTTCGTTTAGAGTCTTAGAAACCGCGTTGTTAGATGTTTCATAAGTTCGTCAAACTAGTACAAAGCTCATTGAGACACTTATAAGCACTCATGTTCCATGAAATTTGGTTTAGAGTCCTAGAAACGCGATGTTAATTGTTTTATAAGTTCGTCAAATATGTACAAAGTTCATTGAGACACTTATAAGCACTCATGTTGCATGAAACTTGGTTTAGAGTCCTAGCCACCACGTTGTTAGATATTTCATAAGTTCGTCAATCTAGTACAAAGCTCATTGAGACACTTACAAGCACTCATGTTGCATGAAACTTGATTTAGAGTCCTGGAAACCGCGTTGTTAGATGTTTCAAAAGTTTGTCAAACTATTTAGAGTCCTAAAAACGCGTTGTTAGATGTTTCATAAGTTCGTGAAACTTGTACAAAGCTCATTGAGGAACTTAAAAGCACTCATGTAGCATGAAACTTGGTTTAGAGTCTTAGAAACGCGTTGTTAGTTGTTTCATAATGTCGTCAAACTTGTACAAAGCTCATTGAGACACTTATAAACACTCATGTTACATGAAACTTGGTTTAGAGTCTGTAGAAAGGCCTTGTTAGATGTTTCATAAGTTCTTCAAACTTGTACAAAGCTCATTGAGATACTTATAAGCACTCATGTTGAATGAAACTTCGTTTAGAGTCCTAGCAACCACGTTGTTAGATGTTTCATAAATTCGTGAAACTTGTACAAAGCTCATTGAGACAATTATAATCACTCATGATGCATGATACTTTGTTTAAAGTCCTAGAAACACATTGTTAGATGTTTCATAAGTTCGTGAAACTTGTACAAATCTCATTGAGGAACTTATAAGTACTCATGAAGCATGAAACTTGGTTTAGAGTCCTAGAAATGCGTTGTTAGTTGTTTCATAAGTTCGTCAAACTTGTACAAAGCTCATTGAGACACTTATACACTACAAGAAAACAAGCATTTTCCGACTGTAATATCAGTCGTTGAATAGTCGCTGAATTACCAGTTACGACTATTGCACGACTAAACACCGTAGTCGGAAATCCTTAGTCGCTAAACTCGATTAGTCGTTAATATAGTCGCGATTAACGACTACGTGACGACCACAACGCGCAGTCGTAACATCGTCGCTCAATAGTCAGTATATTTGACGACTATTTAACGACTAACCTACGATTAATAAACATGAATAAGAGAATCTTTACAATAGTCTTAATGTAGTCGTATTACATAGCGACTATATAAAGACTGTTTTACGATTATTTACTATGAGCAGGTGTATCTATAATGTAGTCGGTAAATAGTCGTAACTATATAGTGACTAATTGACGACTATATGATGGCTAAACTTGAAATTTTAAAAATTTTATTCGGTCGTAAAGTAGACGTTATTTTTTTGCGACTACTTTGTGACTACTATGCGACTACTTTACGACTGTTATATGTCTATTTGGCGACTACTATTCGTAAAATTCTATGCATATGGTAATCGTTTTGTTTCTTTTGCCATTTGATTTAAATCTTGAAATCCGCTGCAAATAAAACACGATCTAATCTAAAAAACATCATACAATTGAAAAACCACATATATCCGTAAATTATGCAAAGAAAAATACTTAAACATCAATTCAAAACCAAGTAACATAACATAAACATCCAAATACAAAAGTGTTTAGTTCATGGAATTGTTTTAGTAACCTATGAAGGAGGGGAAGTTGAGAGAGGAGAGGTGGTGTCTTGATTATCTTCACTCTCCATGAAGTCGAGAAATGTCGGATCGAGTTTTGCGCAAGTACTTCTCCACCAAGGATAACTTTGCGACCTTGGCTTCTTGGTCCGCCAAAGCTTTGAGATGTTGTTCTTCACGCCTTTGACTCGCAGCAGCTTGTTCTTCAATTTTCTTTTGTGCGACCTTCAATTGCTCATGAATAGACAGGAATGAAGAAGACTCTCCTTGTGTAATCCTCTTGCTAGTTCCCACATTCTCAAGATTCTCCTTGAGGCTTCCGACTCCATATATATTGCCTCGTGAATCCTTTTCAGTTGACTGCGAATAGGATGCCAAAACAATAACCAAAAACGTAAACATAAAATCTATAAATGTGGATAATGGAAAATGTTTCTTAGTACCTCGAGAAAGATGGCGTTATAGTCATATGTTGTGAGCTCGCGAGGTCTCGAAGCACAATCTGAAACGGCAGAGTTTTCTCCGTCAAGCTGAGACAATTTAAGTTGCAAATTCTTTTCATATTCTGAAGCAATCTTCTCCGCCTTCTTATCCACATACGTGCCATCCGGCTTGGTGTGTGTCTTAATGAAAACCTCACCAATAGACACCGGTCTTCCCAATTCCTCTTCCTGAAATGATACAAATCAGGTTAAAGTACTTGCATATGAGTAGGAAAATTATAGAACATTTATATTTACTAACCATTCCATATTGGATTTGTTGATAAGATGTAGGACCAGATAGGTGTATGTGAGGACCAAGACCACCGCGTTGAGATAAACGAGCATTAGAATAAATCTCACTCTTTTCTTTTGCTTCCTCTCGTATCCCAATTCGCTGTCATCTCTTTCCAGAGAGTTTCGGTGATCCAAGTTGGGCGCTCTCGAGTAGTCCTCACGGAAGAGACCATGTCCTTCATACGACGTTGACAGATTTTCTCGAAATGTAGTTGAACAGTCCATGTTATCAATGGATCCCAAGTGTGGGTTTTCTACAAAACAAAGAGAGATAAGTAATTCATGTTAGTGATAACAAAACGAAGATAAAGCGATGAGAATTATAAAACGTACCGCGAACTCGAGAAAATATCGCTCTTGTCTATCCCGAGGCACACAAGACCAACTATAGAAAGGACCATCAAACTTGTTCGTAAAAACTTTCGTAATTTTACGAACAAGTTTAGACCCCTTGTCACGAGTAAACCTGTAGTGCAAATCATGAAGCAATGAACAAATCAGTTTACAAATTACACTAATCAAAGCAAAAGACTAGAAATCAAGAGAGACAATGCAAATCATCATACAACACAACAAGAGAGACAAAGCAAAAGAGAAACAAATCAATATAAAAGCAGTCAAACAAAACAAACACATGACTTTCGGTCCGTTTTTGAGCCGAATCACGAACATGAAGCCGCAATTCAAAAAGCCGCAATGAACATGAATCAAGAGAACAAGAGAATACCAAGTAGAGTTTGGAATCGCTAAGGGAGAGAGAAGCGTCACAAACTTTTCACGTCCTGGTATCATCAACAAAGAGTTTAGTGTCGCCAATGTGTCCTCCTGAAGCTCGGGCAATGCATCCACAGACTCGTCGAAGTTGTTTCCTTCCGAGGAAGGACGACTCTGGCTCTGAGAATGATGAGCCGTGCCGAGTTCGCGACTTCTTCACCCCGTTGACGTGGCTCACTACCCGAGTTTTGGAATAAAGCCATTGGCGGTGGATAGTCTCGATTCCGGCGGTGGTGGCTTTGAAGGTCCGGTTTGTTCTTGAGGCGATTGGTTAGGTAAAGATGGCGATTGGTTAGGTAAATCGCCGTGTTGCGCCGGCGTGAAGTTGTATTGAGTCGGAAGAGAGGTTGGCCTTTTCACCGCCCCGCTCATCGCCACATTCCGCGTCGTCTTTCTCTTTCGAGAAACCTTTTGTTTATTCATGGTGAGCCGCGAGGAGAAGACACGGAGAGGAGAATCGCGGCGAGGAGAAGGCGGCGAGGATAAGACGATTCGCGGCGACGAGAGAGAAGAGGCGGCGAGGAGAAGACGATTCGCGGCGACGAGAGGAGAAGCGGCGGCGACGAGAGGAGAAAGATGCGATTGGAGAAATGTCGAAGAAATTAGGTTTAGTAATTGGGGAAAAATTTCAGTCGCTTAACAGTCGCTAAATAAGTAGTCGCTAAGCAGTCGCTATATTGTAGTCGTGAAGCAGTCGCTATATGTGAAATAGTCGTAATATAGTCGCTAATTAGTCACTAAATTAAATGATTTCACAACAAATTTTACTTAGTATTTACTACTATGTATTACAAAAAAATTAGGAAAACTAATATTTATTTCAATTTTATTTTAATACATTAATAATAATACATTATTTCGAATTTTACAAATACATTAATAATACATTATTTCGAATTTTACAAATACATTATACGACAAATTAATCTTCGTCTTCTGTTTCATCATCAGAAGAAGATAAATTACATTGAAACTCATCTTCTGGATCTGCATCTCCGACATTGTAATCAAGATTTATTCGGTTAACTCCTTCTTCAAAATTGTCGAGTTCGAGATCTTCAATTGTCAACAGTACACCATCGTCATTTTCTGTTTGCAAAAGTGTTGGTTCGTTGTTCACATATTCCACCTCTATGTTTTTCCTCGGATTGACATTTACAACATTCAACCACGTTTTTTTCGGCTTCTTTACGTACGGGTACGGATTATAACAAACCTGATGCGCTTGAGAGGCTTTTTGCAAGATTAAAAAGTTTAAGTTACATATCAGATATATATATGATAATAATATTATTTAACGTGTTAATAATATATATGTATATATGTATACGTACCTAAAATAAATGGTTCATACTTATTGTATTTTCTCGATGAAAGAACGTCTACAACACCACCATTGCTCCTACGAGTGCCTCTACCAATAACGGGATCATACCACCGACACTTAAATAGTGTGATTCTTAAATTGACCATCCCCTCGTACTCAAGTTCCATTATATCAGTTAGAGTTCCATAGAAATCCGCTACATCAGATGCATCTGTGTAATTTTCACCTTTAACACTGACCCCGTAGTTACATGTCCTTCGTCCAGCGCCGTGATTTTCCGTATGAAACAAATAGCCTCGTGTAAAATACATTGGCCATGTTTTGACCTTGTTCAAAGGTCCATGAACTAGGTCTTGAACCCATGCAGGAAAAGGATTTGTGGCATTCCAATAAGTAACCTGCATATATATATATATATATATATATATATATATATATGAAAAATAATCAGAAAAACATGAGTAAAACTAAATTTACTATACATATATATGACTATATTTTGTACTTACATAATCTTTGACCCATAAATGATATTCCTCGGCTCTTTTTACAGAGAGTTCTTTTTCGGTAAGTCCTGTATATTTGTCCGTGATAAAATCCTCGAACATGCTATATATATTCAACAAGTATATAAATATATGTTGCGAAATTGTGTAATTATTTACATGAAAAGGTAAATAAGTTTATGTACCGCTCAATTGGCTGAAAGTAATCGCAATTTCTCAGCACATATGAGTGTGCGCATTGATAGTCTCTCTCGAAAGCCAAAGTTCATGCATTTCACCACTTGGGCGACCTGGTTGAGTAAATATCAAAGGCACTCCAGGAACATTATATACAGGGACATCACCTTCATCAAATCTAGTTAACCTGCATAATAAAACACTTTTAAGTAATTCACATTAATTAATAAGTTACGCGAAAGTGTATATTGTTCATTTACCTTGACTTTGTTTGTATATTCGCGGCAAAGTATTGTTCTGAAAAATATGCAATCTCGTCGTTGATATAAGATTGAACAATTGATCCTGCTGCATACCTTTTGTTCTTCGCTTTGCCTTTCAACTTTTTGAAAAACCTTTCGAAAGGATACATCCACCTATACTGGACAGGACCTCCCAATTCAGCTTCGTATGGGAGATGTATAGGCAGGTGTTCCATCACATCGAAAAACGATGGCGGAAAGATCTTCTCCAAATTGCATAGGATTATAATTATGTTCTGTTTTAGAATTTGAACGCGAGTTGTGTGCAAAGTCCTCGAACATAAATCCCGAAAAAAAGCTCCAATCCCTGCAATATACATATAGTTTAATTGCATCGTTGTGTTAATTATTACATAATTAATATATTAGAACGTAAAGAAGTTGCATATTCATATTCGTACCTGCTATCGCTTGGTGGACATTGCGGTGCAAGAGTTCTGCAATGATAAATGGAAGTAGTCGCTCCATAAACACATGACAGTCATGGCTCTTCATGCCTGAAAGCTTTCCATTCTCTATATCAACACAATTAGCCAAGTCTGAAGCATAACCATCTGGAAATTTAATCGAATGTTTCAAACATTCGAGTAAACTTGTTCTCGCAACTTCTGTCAATGTATAGGGTGGAAAAGGAGCCCTGCCTTCACTATCAATGTGTAAGTGTGGCCGAGCACAAAATCGTTCAATATCCCATCTTGACATGATGTTGTCTTTTGTTTTGCCCTTCACACTCATAAGAGTATTCATGATGTTATCAAAAAAATTCTTTTCTGTATGCATCACATCAATATTATGTCGAAGATTAAGGTCCCTCCAATACGGCAGCTCCCAAAATATACTTTCCTTGTGCCAATTATGTTCCTTCCCATAGCCACGTATCTTTTTTTCGTGACCATTTCCACCCACGATCTTAGTTCTCGGAGGATTTACACCTTCTATCCGCTCACAAGTAACTTGCTCACCGGTCAAAGACGAGGTGGGTACTCTCTTGATGCGTCTTTTCCTTTCAAAAAGTCTTTTTATTCCTTCTTAGTGGATGTCCATAAGGAAGAAATCTTCGATGACAATCAAACCAAAATGTCTTCTTTCCATTTGGTAGATAAAAAGACTTTGTATCTTCCATGCAAACCGGACAAGACAATTTACCATGGGTTGTCCATCCCGATAACATGCCATATGCTTTGGAAAGTCGCTTATCGTCCACATAAGCACTGCTTTTAGATTAAAATTTTGATTTAACGACACATCGTATGCATCGACTCCGGTAGACCACAACTCTTTTAACTCAGCAATAAGAGGTTGGAGAAAGACATCAAGACTAGCTCGCGGATGATTAGGCCCATAATTCGAATAGTAAGAAACAAGTACTCTTCATTCATGCACATACCGGGGGGTAGATTATATGGTGTCAAGATCACAGGCCACAATGAATGATTACGAGACATGCAAAATGGATTAAACCCATCTGTACACAATCCAAGGTAAACATTTCGTGGTTCGAAGACAAACCGAGGATGTTGATTTTGAAAATATTTCCATTCCGCCGCATCGGAAGGATGACTCATTACTCCCTCATTTGCTTTGTGCTCGGCATGCCATCTCATTACCGCCTGCAGTCTTGTGGCTCGATACATTCTCTTCAATCTGTCAGCAACTGGTAAATACCACATACGACTATATGGAACTTTCGTTCTACGTCTGTCGTTCTTAGGTTTCCATCTTTGTGCACCACAAAAAACACATTTTTCTTCGTTTTCGTATTCTTTCCAGAATATCATACAATTGTTAAGACAAACATCAATTGTATGATACGGAAGACCTAAATTACGCATCAACTTCTCAGTTTCGTAATGAGAACCGGTAGACTTATTTCCTTCTGGTAAATAATCTGTCAGTAAATCGCAAACCGAATCTACTAACTTTTCACTCATATTATATTCAGCCTTATTTTGCATGACTCGAGCAGCTAAGGATAACTGCGAGTGACCTTCACGACAACCATCATATAGTGGATCTTTTGCACCTTCTAACAAGTTGTAAAATTTCTTTGAATGGTTAAATATTGGTTCTTCTACATTTGCATAACTACCTTCTTGATGATAATTTTCATCAAAGCCCATGTTTTCACGAAATGCATCATTAACCATATCCACATACCTATCTTCAACTACATGGCTCCCACTTATATATGTAGGATCAATATAGCTAGTTCCTAAATCGATATTGATTTCTTCCCCATGCTTATACCAAACAAAATAATCTAGCATAAACCCTCTACTATAAAGATGGTTCCAAATTCTTGTCCGGGGAGAAATTTTTCGTTTTTGCAAACACTACAAGGGCAGAAAAACTTACCCCCGTTATCTTGTGTTAGAGACCGACTATTTGCAAACGTCATGAACTGCTCCACACTCCTAATCTGAACTCTTCTGAAAAATTTCCGGTATCTTCATCGATCCGCCGATACATCCACTCCCGAGAATTGTTATAATGACTCGACATTATACAATCATATGAAAAAGAGAATTTGAGATATCAAATTATATGATAAGAAACGTTTTTTATGTTGGAGAAAGAGATGTTTGTGGGTTGTTGAGGAAGAGAAGTGGTTGAGCTTTCTTTATAAAGAAACTACTAAGCGACTACATAGCGACTAAAACTATGTAGTCGCCAAAAACCAGTATACCTACCAACAAAACACGTGTTTTTTGCACCTAAAAAGACGACGATTTCCGACTATATAATGACCCGCCGGAAGAGTAGTTATATAGTCGCTAAAAACCCGACTATTTTACGACAGTTCGAATTAGTCACAAATTAGCGACTAATTACCGACTTCATTCAAAAATATTTTTCTCATAAAGATATTAGTCATATATCAGTCGTTAAATTACGACTACATTACCGATTACTGTTTGTAGTCGTTAAATAACGACTGATATATGACTATATCTATGTAGTCGTTATACAGTCGTA
This sequence comes from Cochlearia excelsa, assembly GCA_963556525.1. Classification (NCBI taxonomy): domain Eukaryota; kingdom Viridiplantae; phylum Streptophyta; class Magnoliopsida; order Brassicales; family Brassicaceae; genus Cochlearia; species Cochlearia excelsa. Next base: position 2,742,098 of record CAUVZT010000002.1, read on the forward strand.
TAATAGTCGTGAAATAGTCATCAAAGTTGGCGACTAATTGTTTAGTCGCTATATGTAGTCGGCAATTCGCTGTTTTCTTGTAGTGATAAGCACTAATTTTGCATGAAACTTGGTTTAGAGTCCTAGCAACCACGTTGTTAGATGTTTCATAAGTTCGCCAGACTAATACAAAGCTCATTGAGACACTTATAAGCACTCATGTTGCATGAAACTTCGTTTAGAGTCTTAGAAACCGCGTTGTTAGATGTTTCATAAGTTCATCAAACTAGTACAAAGCTCATTGAGACACATATAAGTACTCATGTTGCATGAAACTTGGTTTAGAGTCCTAGAAACGCGTTGTTAGATGTTTCATAAGTTCGTCAAACTTGTACAAAGCTCATTGAGACACTTATAAGCACTCATGTTGCATGAAACTTGGTTTAGAGTCGTCGAAACCGCGTTGTTAGATGTTTCATAAGTTCGTCAAACTAGTACAAAGCTCATTGAGACACTTATAAGCACTCATGTTGCATGAAACTTTGTTTAGAGTCCTAGAAACGCGTTGTTAGATGTTTCATAAGTTCGTCAAACATATACAAAGCTCATAGAGACACTTATAAGCAATCATGTTGAATGAAACTTGGTTTAGAGTCCTAGAAACGCGTTGTTAGATGTTTCATAAGTTCGTCAAACTTGTACAAAGTTCATTGAGACACTTATAAGCACTCATGTTGTATGAAACTTGGTTTAGAGTCCTAGAAACGCGTTTTTAGATGTTTCATAAGTTCTCAAACTAGTACAAAGCTCATTGAGACACTTTTATAACAACTCATGTTGCATGAAACTTGGTTTAGAGTCCTAGAAACGCGTTGTTAGATGTTTCATAAGTTCGTCAAACTAGTACAAAGCTCATTGAGAAACTTATCAGCACTCATGTTGCATTAAACTTGATTTAGAGTCCTAGAAAGGTGTTGTTAGATGTTTCATAAGTTCGTCAAACTAGTACAAAGCTCATTGAGACACATATAAGCACCCATGTTGCATGAAACTTGGTTTAGAGTCCTAGAAACGCGTTGTTAGATGTTTCATAAGTTCGTCAAACTTGTACAAAGCTCATTGAGACACTTATAAGCACTCATGTTGCATGAAACTTGGTTTAGAGTCCTAGAAACCGCATTGTTAGATGTTTCATAAGTTCGTCAAACTAGTACAAAGCTCATTGAAACATTTATAAGCACTCATGTTGAATGAAACTTCGTTTAGAGTCGTAGCAACCACGTTGTTAGATGTTTCATAAGTTTGTTAAACTTGTACAAAGCTCATTAAGACACTCATTATCACTCATGTTGCATGAAACTTGGTTTAGAGTCCTAGAAACGCGTTGTGAGATGTTTCATAAGTTCGTCAAACTTGTACAAAGCTCATTGAGACACTTATAAGCACTCATGTTACATGAAACATGGTTTAGAGTCCTAGAAACCGCGTTGTTAGATGTTTCATAAGTTCGTCAAACTAGTACAAAGGTCATTGAGCCAATTATAAGCACTCATGTTGCATGAAACTTGGTTTAGAGTCCTAGAAACGCGTTGTTAGATGTTTCATAGGTTCGTCAAACAAGTACAAAGCTCATTGAGACACTTACAAGCACTCATGTTGCATGAAACTTGGTTTAGAGTTCTAGAAACCGCGTTGTTAGATGTTTCATAAGTTCGTCAAACTAGTACATAGCTCATTGAAACGCTTATAAGCACTCATGTTGAATGAAACTTCGTTTAGAGTCCTAGCAACCACGTTGTTAGATGTTTCATAAGTTCGTGAAACTTGTACAAAGCTCATTGAGACAATTATAATCACTCATGATGCATGAAACTTGGTTTAAAGTCCTAGAAACGCGTTTTTAGATGTTTCATAATTTCGTTAAACTTGTACAAAGCTCGTTGAGACACTTATAAGCACTCATGTTGCATGAAACTTGGTTTTAGAGTACTAGCAACCACGTTGTTAGATGTTTCATAAGTTCGTCAATCTAGTACAAAGATCATTCGGACAGTTATAAGCACTAATGTTGCATGAAACTTCGTTTAGAGTCCTAGAAACCGCATTTTTAGATGTTTCATAAGTTCTTCAAACTAATACAAAGCTCATTGAGACACATATAAGCATTAATGTTGCATGAAACTTGGTTTAGACTCCTAGAAACGCGTATTTAGTTGTTTCATAAGTTCGTCAAACTTGTACCAAGCTCTTTGAGACAATTATAAGCACTCATGTTGCATGAAAATTGGTTTAGAGACCTAGCAACCATGTTGTTAGATGTTTCATACGTTCGTCAATTTAGTACAAAGCTCATTGAGACACTTATAAGCACTCATGTTGCATGAAACTTGGTTTAGAGTCCTAGAAACGCGTTGTTAGATGTTTCATAAGTTCTTCAAACTTGTACAAAGCTCATTGAGACACTTTTAAGCACTCATGTTGCATGAAACTTGGTTTAGAGTCCTAGAAACGCGTTGTTAGATGTTTCATAAGTTCGTCAAACTAGTACAAAGCTCATTGAGCCACTTATAAGCACTCATGTTGCATGAAACTTGGTTTAGAGTCCTAGCAATCACGTTGTTAGATGTTTCATAAGTTCGTCAATCTAGTACAAAGCTCAATGAGACACTTATAAGCACTCATGTTGCATGAAACTTGGTTTAGAGTCGTAGAAACGAGTTGTTAGATGTTTCTTAAGTTCGTCAAACTAGTACAAAGCTCATTGAGACACTTATAAGCACTCATGTTGCATGGAACTTGGTTTAGAGTCCTAGCAATCACGTTGTTAGATGTTTCATAAGTTCGTCAATCTAGTACAAAGCTCAATGAGCCATTTATAAGCACTCATGTTGCATGAAACTTGGTTTAGAGTCCTAGAAACCACGTTATTAGATGTTTCATAAGTTCGTCAAACTAGTACAAAGCTCATTGAGCCACTTATAATCACTCATGTTGCATGAAACTTGGTTTAGAGTCCTAGCAATCACGTTGTTAGATGTTTCATAAGTTCGTCAATCTAGTACGAAGCTCATTGAGACACTTATAAGCACTCATGTTGCATGAAACTTGGTTTAGAGTCCTAGAAACGCGTTGTTAGTTGTTTCATAAGTTCGTCAAACTAGTACAAAGGTCATTGAGCCAATTATAAGCACTCATGTTGCATGAAACTTGGTTTAGAGTCCTAGAAACGCGTTGTTAGATGTTTCATAGGTTCGTCAAACAAGTACAAAGCTCATTGAGACACTTACAAGCACTCATGTTGCATGAAACTTGGTTTAGAGTTCTAGAAACCGCGTTGTTAGATGTTTCATAAGTTCGTCAAACTAGTACATAGCTCATTGAAACGCTTATAAGCACTCATGTTGAATGAAACTTCGTTTAGAGTCCTAGCAACCACGTTGTTAGATGTTTCATAAGTTCGTGAAACTTGTACAAAGCTCATTGAGACAATTATAATCACTCATGATGCATGAAACTTGGTTTAAAGTCCTAGAAACGCGTTTTTAGATGTTTCATAATTTCGTTAAACTTGTACAAAGCTCGTTGAGACACTTATAAGCACTCATGTTGCATGAAACTTGGTTTTAGAGTACTAGCAACCACGTTGTTAGATGTTTCATAAGTTCGTCAATCTAGTACAAAGATCATTCAGACAGTTATAAGCACTAATGTTGCATGAAACTTCGTTTAGAGTCCTAGAAACCGCATTTTTAGATGTTTCATAAGTTCTTCAAACTAATACAAAGCTCATTGAGACACATATAAGCATTAATGTTGCATGAAACTTGGTTTAGACTCCTAGAAACGCGTATTTAGTTGTTTCATAAGTTCGTCAAACTTGTACCAAGCTCTTTGAGACAATTATAAGCACTCATGTTGCATGAAAATTGGTTTAGAGACCTAGCAACCATGTTGTTAGATGTTTCATACGTTCGTCAATTTAGTACAAAGCTCATTGAGACACTTATAAGCACTCATGTTGCATGAAACTTGGTTTAGAGTCCTAGAAACGCGTTGTTAGATGTTTCATAAGTTCTTCAAACTTGTACAAAGCTCATTGAGACACTTTTAAGCACTCATGTTGCATGAAACTTGGTTTAGAGTCCTAGAAACGCGTTGTTAGATGTTTCATAAGTTCGTCAAACTAGTACAAAGCTCATTGAGCCACTTATAGGCACTCATGTTGCATGAAACTTGGTTTAGAGTCCTAGCAATCACGTTGTTAGATGTTTCATAAGTTCGTCAATCTAGTACAAAGCTCAATGAGACACTTATAAGCACTCATGTTGCATGAAACTTGGTTTAGAGTCGTAGAAACGAGTTGTTAGATGTTTCTTAAGTTCGTCAAACTAGTACAAAGCTCATTGAGACACTTATAAGCACTCATGTTGCATGGAACTTGGTTTAGAGTCCTAGCAATCACGTTGTTAGATGTTTCATAAGTTCGTCAATCTAGTACAAAGCTCAATGAGCCATTTATAAGCACTCATGTTGCATGAAACTTGGTTTAGAGTCCTAGAAACCACGTTATTAGATGTTTCATAAGTTCGTCAAACTAGTACATAGCTCATTGAGCCACTTATAATCACTCATGTTGCATGAAACTTGGTTTAGAGTCCTAGCAATCACGTTGTTAGATGTTTCATAAGTTCGTCAATCTAGTACGAAGCTCATTGAGACACTTATAAGCACTCATGTTGCATGAAACTTGGTTTAGAGTCCTAGAAACGCGTTGTTAGTTGTTTCATAAGTTCGTCAAACTTGTACAAAGCTCATTGAGCCACTTATAAGCACTCATGTTGCATGAAACTTGGTTTAGAGTCCTAGAAACCACGTTGTTAGATGTTTCATAAGTTCGTCAAACTAGTACAAGGCTCATTGAGACACTTATAAGCACTTATGTTGCATGAAACTTGGTTTAGAGTCCTAGCAACCACGTTGTTAGATGTTTCATAAGTTCGTCAATCTAGTACAAAGCTCACTAAGACACTTATAAGCACTCATGTTGCATGTAACTTGGTTTAGAGTCCTAGAAACGCGTTCTTAGATGTTTCATAAGTTCGTAAAACTAGTACAAAGCTCATTGAGCCACTTATAAGAACTCATGTTGCATGAAACTTGGTTTAGAGTCCTAGCAATCACGTTGTTATATGTTTCATAAGTTCGTCAATCTAGTACAAAGCTCATTGAGACACTTATAAGCACTCATGTTACATGAAACTTGGGTTAGAGTCCTAGAAACGCGTTGTTAGTTGTTTCATAAGTTCGTCAAACTTGTACAAAGCTCATTGAGACAATTATAAGCACTCATGTTGCATGAAACTTGGTTTAGAGTCCTAGAAACCGCGTTGTTAGATGTTTCATAAGTTCGTCAATTTAGTACAAAGCTCATTGAGACACTTATAAGCACTCATGTTGTATGAAACTTGGTTTAGAGTCCTAGAAACGCGTTGTTAGATGTTTCATAAGTTCTTCAAACTTGTACAAAGCTCATTGAGACACTTTTAAGCACTCATGTTGCATGAAACTTGGTTTAGAGTCCTAGAAACGCGTTGTTAGATGTTTCATAAGTTCGTCAAACTAGTACAAAGCTCATTGAGCCACTTATAAGCACTCATGTTGCATGAAACTTGGTTTAGAGTCCTAGCAATCACGTTGTTAGATGTTTCATAAGTTCGTCAATCTAGTACAAAGCTCAATGAGACACTTATAAGCACTCATGTTGCATGAAACTTGGTTTAGAGTCCTAGAAACGAGTTGTTAGATGTTTCATAAGTTCGTCAAACTAGTACAAAGCTCATTGAGACACTTATAAGCACTCATGTTGCATGAAACTTGGTTTAGAGTCCTAGCAACCACGTTGTTAGATGTTTCATAAGTTCGTCAATCTAGTACAAAGCTCACTAAGTCACTTATAAGCACTCATGTTGCATGTAACTTGGTTTAGAATCCTAGAAACGCGTTGTTAGATGTTTCATAAGTTCGTAAAACTAGTACAAAGATCATTGAGCCACTTATAAGCACTCATGTTGCATGAAACTTGGTTTAGAGTCCTAGCAATCACGTTTTTATGTGTTCCATAAGTTCGTCAAACTTGTACAAAGCGCATTGAGCCACTTATAAGCACTCATGTTGCATGAAACTTGGTTTAGAGTCCTAGAAACCACGTTGTTAGATGTTTCATAAGTTCGTCAAACTAGTACAAAGCTCATTGAGCCACTTATAAGCACTTATGTTGCATGAAACTTGGTTTAGAGTCCTAGAAACGCGTTGATAGTTGTTTAATAAGTTTGTCAAACTTGTACAAAACTCATTGAGACACTTATAAGCACTCATGTTGCATGAAACTTGGTTTAGAGTTCTAGCAACCACGTTGTTAGATGTTTCATAAGTTCGTCAATCTAGTACAAAGCTTATTGAGACAGTTATAAGCACTCATGTTTCATGGAACTTGGTTTAGAGTCCTAGAAACGTGTTGTTATATGTTTCATAAGTTCGTCAAACTAATACAAAGCACATTGAGCCACTTATAAGCACTCATGGTGCATGAAACTTGGTTTAGAGTCCTAGTAACCACGTTGTTAGATGTTTCATAAGTTCGTAAATTTAGTACAAAGCTCATTGAGACACTTATAAGCACTCATGTTGCATGAAACTTGGTTTAGAGTCCTAGAAACGCATTGTTAGTTGTTTCATAAGTTCGTCAAACTTGTACAAAGCTCATTGAGCCATTTATAAGCACTCATGTTGCATGAAACTTGGTTTAGAGTCCTAGAAACCACGTTGTTAGATGTTTCATAAGTTCGTCAAACTAGTACAAAGCTCACTGAGCCACTTATAAGCACTTATGTTGCATGCAACTTGGTTTAGAGTCCTAGCAACCACGTTGTTAGATGTTTCATAAGTTCGTCAATCTAGTACAAAGCTCACTAAGACACTTATAAGCACTCATGTTGCATATAACTTGGTTTAGAGTCCTAGAAACGCGTTGTTAGATGTTTCATAAGTTCGTAAAACTAGTACAAAGCTCATTGAGCCACTTATAAGCACTCATATTGCATGAAACTTGGTTTAGAGTCCTAGAAATCACGTTGTTATATGTTTCATAAGTTTGTCAATCTAGTACAAAGCTCATTGAGACACTTATAAGCACTCATGTTGCATGAAACTTGGGTTAGAGTCCTAGAAACGCGTTGTTAGTTGTTTCATAAGTTCGTCAAACTTGTACAAATCTCATTGAGACAATTATAAGCACTCCTGTTGCATGAAACTTGGTTTAGAGTCCTAGAAACCGCGTTGTTAGATGTTTCATAAGTTCGTCAATTTAGTACAAAGCTCATTGAGACACTTATAAGCACTCATGTTGCATGAAACTTGGTTTAGAGTCCTAGAAACGCGTTGTTAGATGTTTCATAAGTTCTTCAAACTTTTACAAAGCTCATTGAGACACTTTTAAGCACTCATGTTGCATGAAACTTGGTTTAGAGTCCTAGAAACGCGTTGTTAGATGTTTCATAAGTTCGTCAAATTAGTACAAAGCTCATTGAGCCACTTATAAGCACTCATGTTGCATGAAACTTGGTTTAGAGTCCTAGCAATCACGTTGTTAGATGTTTCATAAGTTCGTCAATCTAGTACAAAGCTCAATTAGACACTTATAAGCACTCATGTTGCTTGAAACTTGGTTTAGAGTCCTAGAAACGAGTTGTTAGATGTTTCATAAGTTCGTCAAACTAGTACAAAGCTCATTGAGACACTTATAAGCACTCATGTTGCATGAAACTTGGTTTAGAATCCTAGCAACCACGTTGTTAGATGTTTCATAATTTCGTCAATCTAGTACAAAGCTCATTGAGACAATTATAAGCACTCATGTTGCATGAAACTTGGTTTAGAGTCCTAGAAACCGCGTTGTTAGATGTTTCATAAGTTCGTCAATTTAGTACAAAGCTCATTGAGACACTTATAAGCACTCATGTTGTATGAAACTTGGTTTAGAGTCCTAGAAACGTGTTGTTATATGTTTCATAAGTTCGTCAAACTAATACAAAGCACATTGAGCCACTTATAAGCACTCATGGTGCATGAAACTTGGTTTAGAGTCCTAGTAACCACGTTGTTAGATGTTTCATAAGTTCGTAAATTTAGTACAAAGCTCATTGAGACACTTATAAGCACTCATGTTGCATGAAACTTGGTTTAGAGTCCTAGAAACGCATTGTTAGTTGTTTCATAAGTTCGTCAATCTAGTACAAAGCTTATTGAGACAGTTATAAGCACTCATGTTTCATGGAAACGCGTTGTTAGATGTTTCATAAGTTCGTAAAACTAGTACAAAGCTCATTGAGCCACTTATAAGCACTCATATTGCATTAAACTTGGTTTAGAGTCCTAGCAATCACGTTGTTATATGTTTCATAAGTTCGTCAATCTAGTACAAAGCTCATTGAGACACTTATATGCACTTATGTTGCATGAAACTTGGTTTAGAGTCCTAGAAACGCGTTGATAGTTGTTTAATAAGTTTGTCAAACTTGTACAAAACTCATTGATACACTTATAAGCACTCATGTTGCATGAAACTTGGTTTAGAGTTCTAGCAACCACGTTGTTAGATGTTTCATAAGTTCGTGAATCTAGTACAAAGCTTATTGAGACAGTTATAAGCACTCATGTTTCATGGAACTTGGTTTAGAGTCCTAGAAACGTGTTGTTATATGTTTCATAAGTTCGTCAAACTAATACAAAGCACATTGAGCCACTTATAAGCACTCATGGTGCATGAAACTTGGTTTAGAGTCCTAGTAACCACGTTGTTAGATGTTTCATAAGTTCGTAAATTTAGTACAAAGCTCATTGAGACACTTATAAGCACTCATGTTGCATGAAACTTGGTTTAGAGTCCTAGAAACGCATTGTTAGTTGTTTCATAAGTTCGTCAAACTAGTACAAAGCTCATTGAGCCACTTATAAGCACTCATGTTGCATGAAACTTGGTTTAGAGTCCTAGAAAACGCGTTTATAGATGTTTCATAAGTTCGTCAAACTAGTACAAAGCTCATTGAGCCACTTATAAGCACTCATGTTGCATGAAACTTGGTTTAGAGTCCTAGCAACCACGTTGTTAGATGTTTCATAAGTTCGTCAATCTAGTACAAAGCTCACTAAGACACTTATAAGCACTCATGTTGCATGTAACTTGGTTTAGAGTCCTAGAAACGCGTTGTTAGATGTTTCATAAGTTCGTAAAACTAGTACAAAGCTCATGGAGCCACTTATAAGCACTCATGTTGCATGAAAATTGGTTTAGAGTCCTAGCAATCACGTTCTTAGTTGTTTCATAAGTTCGTCAAACTTGTACAAAGCTCATTGAGACACTTATAAGCACTCATGTTGCATGAAACTTGGTCTAGAGTCCTAGCAACCACATTGTTAGACATTTCATAAGTTCGTCAAACTTGTACAAAGCTTATTGAGACACATATAAGCACTCATGTTGCATGAAACTTGGTTTAGAGTCCTAGAAACCGCGTTGTTAGATGTTTCATAAGTTCGTCAATTTAGTACAAAGCTCATTGAGGAACTTATAAGCACTCATGTAGCATGAAAATTGGTTTAGAGTCCTAGAAAGGCGTTGTTAGTTGTTTCATAAGTTCGTCAAACTTGTACAAAGCTCATTGAGACACTTATAAGCACTCATGTTGCATGAAACTTGGTTTAGAGTCCTAGCAACCACATTGTTAGACGTTTCATAAGTTCGTCAAACTTGTACAAAGCTTATTGAGACACATATAAGCACTCATGTTACATGAAACTTGATTTAGAGTCCTAGAAACGCGTTGTTAGATATTTCATAAGTTCGTCAAACTAGTACAAAGCTCATTGAGACACTTATAAGCACTCATGTTGCATGAAACTTGGTTTAGAGTCCTAGAAAGGCCTTGTTAGATGTTTCATAAGTTCGTCAAACTTGTACAAAGCTTATTGAGACACTTATAAGCACTCATGTTGAATGAAACTTCATTTAGAGTCCTAGCAACCACGTTGTTAGATGTTTCATAAGTTCGTGAAACTTGTACAAAGCTCATTGAGACAATTCTAATCACTCATGATACATGAAACTTGGTTTAAAGTCCTAGAAACGCATTGTTAGATGTTTCATAAGTTCGTGAAACTTGTACAAAGCTCATTGAGGAACCTATAAGTACTCATGTAGCATGAAACTTGGTATAGAGTCCTAGAAATGCGTTGTTAGTTGTTTCATAAGTTCGTCAAACTTGTACAAAGCTCATTGAAACACTTATAAGCACTCATGTTGCATGAAACTTGGTTTAGAGTCCTAGCAACCACGTTGTTAGATGTTTCATAAGTTCGTCAGTCTAGTACAAAGCTCATTAAGACACTTATAAGCACTCATGTTGCATGAAATTTTGTTTAGAGTCTTAGAAACCACGTTGTTAGATGTTTCATAAGTTCGTCAAACTAGTACAAAGCTTATTGAGACACATATAAGTACTCATGTTGCATGAAACTTGGTTTAGTGTCCTAGAAACGCGTTGTTAGATGTTTCATAAGTTCGTCAAACTTGTACAAAGCTTATTGAGACAATTATAAGCACTCATGTTGCATGAAAATTGGTTTAGAGTCCTAGAAACCGCGTTGTTAGATGTTTCATAAGTTCGTCAAATTAGTACACAACTCATTGAGACACTTATAAGCACTCATGTTGCATGAAACTTTGTTTAGAGTCTTAGAAACCGCGTTGTTAGATGTTTCATAAGTTCGTCAAACTAGTACAAAGCTCATTGAGACACATATAAGCATGTTAGAATTTGAGAGAATAGACCGAGAGTGTTTGAGATTTAGGGGAGATTTGGTCTCGGTGTTCTTCATGTTCTTGAAGAACATAAAGAGAGAGTAGAGAGAGAATAGAGGATAAACATGTTTATTGATTTCATAAACATTACTTTTACAAGATTACAAGGAAAAGCAAGATATAGACAAAGCCAATATGACCGTTAGAGGATAAGAGCGCTAAAAGAAAGTTTGACCGGGAGAAACCGCGCGGGTCCGCGGGGAAGCGCATTTTACCGAGCGCTGACCGTACCGCGGTAAGGAAACTATCAGGCGCCGGATAAACTTACCGAGCTCCCAATGTACCGCGGTACGGTAAAATGGTAAGTTTTGGTTTAGACCAAAACCAGCCTCCCTCTCCACTCGTCTACCTTTCCTCCTTCATGGTTACCTCTTAAACCATCCTTCTCAGTCAATACTTTGCCTTTACGAGCTAGACTTGCACTCCAAGTCTTGTAATCTTTGAACCGGACTAAATGCCTTGGTGGATAGGCATTAGTCTTAACACTCCCCCTCAAGCTTAGCCCAATGCAATGGCTAAGCTTGGAACCGCATACTTCACCTCGTTAAAACCCTCAAAGAGAAAATCACTTGGGATAAAACTCCTTGAAGGAAAAAGAGTATGAAGCATACCGTTAGGGTCTTCTTGTTTCTGGTCAAGGTAGTGAGTCCTAGCTTGGGTAGCACATACTCACATACTTTCAGACTCGCTGACTTGGTGAAGACATCAGCTAGTTGGTCTTGGCTCTTTGTGTAGCAGGGAAGGATAGTTTCCTTTACCATTTGTTCCCGGACTTTGTGGCAATCCATCTCTATGTGCTTTGTCCTCTCATGAAACACCGAATTGGAGACAATATGAATGGCTGGCTTGTTGTCACAGTGCATGGTGATTGGCTTCTTGATGTCTATGCCAAGATCCCCAAGGAGATTCTTCAACCACATAAGCTCCTGAGTAAGCTTCCTCATGGCTCTGTATTCGGATTCTGCACTTGAACATGACACAATCTTTTGCTTCTTGGTCTTCCAAGTAACCAGATTCCCTCCAATGAAAGTGCAGTATCCTGTAGTGGATCTCCTATCATCCACATCCCCAGCATAGTCAACATCACAATAGCCTACCACTTCTGTGTTTCGATTCCTTCCCATCCAAATGCCTTGGCTTGATGTTCCTTTGAGATACTTGAGTATCCTTTGCACCATGTTCCAGTGATGAATCTTTGGCCTTTGCATGTGTTGGCTAACCTGGTTCACAGCAAAACATATGTCAGGCCTGGTTATGGTCAAGTAGATAAACTTGCCCACAATGCGCCTATAGACCTTCTGGTCTTTGAAGGGTTGGTCTTCAAGCTCCCCCTCTCTAATGACTTTGTAGCCGTCCTCCAATGGTGTTCTTGCAGCCTTGGAATCCATGTGACCTGTTTCATTAAGAAGATCCAAGGTATATTTCCTTTGGGAGAGAAAGAGACCCTCTTCGGATCTACTTATCTCAATTCCAAGGAAGTATTTCATCTTCCCCAAATCTTTAATATCAAACATAGTCTTTAGATAGTTTTTAGTTTCAGCAATTCCTACCTTGTTATCCCCAGAGATGACTATGTCATCCACGTAGATGAGGATAACTACCATACCTTCCTTTAATTGGAGAGTGAATAGAGTGTGATCGGCTTGACTCATCTTGAATCCCCTTTTCACTAGAGTGGTGCTAAGTTTGTGGTACCATGCTCTTGGAGATTGCTTGAGCACATAGATGGCCTTTCTCAATCTCAATACTTTCCCTGGTGTTATGGAGTCTTCTAATCCGGGAGGTTGAGTCATGTAGACTTCTTCTTCTAACTCTCCTTGAAGGAAAGCATTCTTGACATCCATTTGCCAAAGATCCCAATCCAGGTTCACGGCTAGAGATAGGATTACTCTTACCGTGTGGAGTTTAGCAACTGGGGCAAAAGTATTTAAATAGTCTTCACCATAAGCCTGTGTAAATCCTCTTGCCACCATTCTTGCCTTGTGCCTCTCAATGTCACCGTTGCTCAGGTACTTGATTGTGAACACATATCTTGAGCTTACTGCCTTCTTGCCTTTAGGTAGATCAGCCTCATCCCAAGTGTGGTTACGTTCCATTGCTTGATTTTCATCTTTTACCGCATTAACCCATACTTTATGTTCAATAGCCTCTTCATAGGTTCTTGGAACCCAATGTTGCTCTATTTTGGCGATGAAGGCTTGATGATCATGTGGGAAAGCAGCCATGGAGCACACTGCTTGATATGATCTTGGCCAGCAATGGAACTAAAGACATGGAGGAGCTTGAACCAAAGGAAGCTGAAGAAAGAACCATGGAGCAGCTAGAACGTGAGGAAACAAGGAACAAAGACTTGAGCGTATCAATTGGTCCAATGACTAGATCAAGACAAGCCATATTTCATCAAGCACTACACCAACTTCTCTACACTATCCAGGGCAGTGTAGTGTATGCTAATCTAACCACATTGGTTGTGATACAAGCTACCTAGACATTCATCAAGAGAGGTGTTGTGACTCGCGCTCTTTTCCTTGGTTTGGTTTTGTCCCATTGGGTTTTCCAAACAAGGTTTTTAATGAGGCTTGTCCACAACACTTATACATTTGCCTCTTGGTGAAGTTTAGGCCCATTTCTATCTTAGTTTTTGAATTTAAACCTTGGTCTTGGATTATATTTCCAAGACAGTTTCTGTTTTTATTAGTTTCTCTTTTTCCAAGGAGTTGTGCATGTACAATCTCCTTCTCTTTATAATATGGACGAAAATCTATCAATAAGATCATCAAACACTTTTCTAAAACTTAAGAACTCTCTCTTGAATCTTGTTTGATCATTGTTTGTCTGTTCTTGGTCAGAATTCGTTTCTGCGTCTACAAGCAATCTTCGGTAGTCTAAGAGTCTTTCCGCACCTCTTAGAAGTATCAATTCAATCCACTTCGTGTTACCATCATCACAATCATTGGAGAATCATTCAGGGACGAGATCCTTATGCTTAGGGTCGTATTACTGCTTGGATAGGATGGGCTACAGCATTGTTGTTGAAGTAGACTCTGGTGTTTTTCCAGTTTGAACTTGGCTGCTTGATCCTAGTACTTCTTCTTGGTACCACAGGAGCAGCTTGATCATGTACTTCTTGATGAACCGTTTCTTCAGTGGCTTGAGTATCCTCTGGTTCTCGTTGATACTCTTCTTGAGTTTCAGGTTCTTCCCTTTGATCCTCATGACCTCTTTGATCATCATAAGTTTCAGGTTCAGGTTCTTCTGTATCTTCATTGTTCCCCCCTTCATGATCAAGGTGGGAGTCTTGATGCACATGTTGTTGAGTAGATTCTGTTCTTGTTACTTCATTGATGTCCATTCCTAAATTCCTCATTAGGTTCTTAAGACTAGTTTCTCTATATGTGGCAAATTCAGGAATATCCTTAACACTTTCCCAAGTGTTGTCCTAATAGCAACTCTGTCCTTCAATGAACTTAACATCTCTTGAGACAAGGACTCTTCTTGTTTCAGGAACATAACATTTGTATCCCTTCTGTGTGCTGGAGTAGCCTATGAACATAGCTTTTGTGCTCTTTGCATCTAGCTTGTTCCGTTGCTCTCCTGGCACAAAGACAAAACACACACAACCAAACACTCTTAGGTGGTTTATAAAGGGTTTAGCTTTATTCAATACCTGATATGGGGATTGGTTTTCCAATATTTGTGTTGGTGTTCTGTTGATGAGGTAGCAAGCTGTGGAGACAGCATCCGACCAAAAACGTCTAGGTACATTCATGTGGAACATCATGGATCTTGTGACTTCCATCAAGTGCCTATTCTTCCTCTCGGCAACGCCATTTTGTTGAGGAGTGTAGGGGCAGCTTGTTTGGTGCAAGATCCCATGTTTTGCCATATGTTCTTTGAAGGCATTGCTTGTGTATTCCCCCCCATTATCTGATCTAAAACACTTAATCTTTGCATGATATTGGTTAGTGATATAGTTTTGGAAGTTTTTGAAAGCGTCTAACACCCTATCTTTTGAAGGAAGCAAAGTTAGCCAAGTATATTTTGATTTTTCATCAATAAAAGTCACAAAATATGCTTGGTTTTCTCTAGATTTGCATGGTGAAGACCAAACATCAGAATGCACAAGGTCAAAACATTTTTCATAAACCATTTTAGAGTTTGAAAAGACAGATTTATGGTGCTTGCCCAAAATGCAAGACTCACAAGTGTTATGATCAAAACAGTTTTCAAAGCTTTAACATGCAGATGGCCTAATCTATAGTGCCATAAAACATTGTTAGCCTCGGCCAAAACATAATTAAAGATAGAATGAAAATCGTAGCTTGACACTTCTTTGTCAAGGATGTAGAGATCTCCTCTGGTGATTCCTTTCCCAATCACTTCTTTACTTTCAATTGTAGATTTGTGAGAGATTATGTGGATTAAGGAGAGAATAAGAGAGATTTTATTGATAAGTATAAGAGGAAGTATCTTCCTTAATGTTTACAATGAAGATTACAAAGTATATAAAGAGAGAGAGAGAAGAATATAGCCGTTGGAGCTCTAACGGCTCTATTTGGTACGGTGTATCGGCCATGTGTGGCCGATATGCTTCCACCGATATGAGTCGGATCCGACCGTTGGGAGGTTACCGTTTGAATGTATCGGCCAAGTGTGGCCGATACACCTTACCGATATAAGTCTCCCTTCACCTTGTATCGGTCACTCTAGACCGATACACCTTCTCGATGTGGGTTCCGTTATTCATATCGGTCATCTCCGTGACCGATACCGTTGGCCGATACTTATCCTCAACACTCCCCCTCAAGTCTAGCCTAATGGAATGGCTAGACTTGGAACCTCGTGACTAGCCTCATTAAAACCTTGCAAGTAAAACCACTTGGGATAAAAACTTGCTAAGGGAAAAAGAGTACTAGTCTCTTCGGTTAGGGATCTCCTCATTGTTTGATGAGGTTCGTGAGTCCCATCTTTGAGTGGATGAACTCACAAACCTTGGTGCTTGCTGCCTTTGTAAAAATGTCCGCCAATTGGTCTTCACTCTTGGTGAAACACGGAAGGATGATCTTCTTGACTATTGCTTCTCGGACTTTATGGCAATCTACCTCAATGTGCTTTGTCCTCTCATGGAACACGGAGTTTGATGCTAAGTTGATTGCGGACTTGTTGTCGGCGTGCATAGTCATTGGTCCATTGACTTGAATACCAAGATCCGTGACCAATCCTCTAAGCCAAATGAGCTCTTGAGTCAACTTCCTCATGGCTCGGTACTCGGACTCGGTTGTGGAGCATGAGACAACCTTTTGCTTCTTGCTCTTCCAAGTGACAAGATTGCCTCCAATAAAAGTGCAATAGCCGGTTGTGGATCTTCTATCCCCTCTATCACCGGCCCAATCCGCATCACAATAGCCCACTATCTCCGTGTTCTTGTTGCATCCCATCCAAATGCCTTGTCCGGGAGCTCCTTTGAGATACCTTAGCACTCTATCCACCAAGTTCCAATGGTGATTCTTCGGTGATTGCATGTGTTGTGAGACCTGGTTCACGGCAAAACAAATGTCAGGCCGAGTTATAGTCAAGTATATGAGCTTACCAACAAGTCTCCTATATTGCTTTGGATCTTTGTATGGCTTGTCTTCAAGCTCCCCCTTGCGGATATCTTTGTAGTTCTCCTCCAAGGGTGTCTTTGCGGGTTTAGCTCCAAGCTTTCCTGTTTCAACAAGTAAATCAAGAGTATACTTCCTTTGGGAGAGGAATAGGCCTTCTTTAGACCTACACACTTCAATACCAAGGAAGTACTTAAGCTCTCCGAGATCTTTAATGTCAAAAACAGATTTGAGATGAGCTTTGGTAGCCTCAATCCTTACCTTGTCATCCCGGTGATGATGATATCATCAACATACACGAGGATGACTACTATACCCGTTCGGCGTTTGCTTGTGAAGAGAGTATGGTCGGATTCGGATTTCTTGAATCCTTTGTTGAGAAGAGTGGTACTAAGCTTGTGGTACCAAGCCCTTGGCGATTGCTTTAGACCATAGATAGCCTTCTTCAATCTAAGTACTTTACCCGGAGTGATCTTGTCTTTGATACCCGGAGGAGGAGTCATGTACACTTCATCCTCTAATTCACCTTGTAAGAATGCATTCTTGACGTCCATTTGCCATAGATCCCATTCAAGGTTTGTGGCAATAGAGAAGATAACTCTCACCGTGTGAAGCTTAGCAACCGGAGCAAAGGTCTCAAGATAATCCTCACCATAGGTTTGGGTAAAGCCCCTTGCCACTAGCCGAGCCTTATGTCTTTCTATCTCTCCGTTACTCTTGTACTTGATAGTAAAGACATACCGAGAGCTAACCGTCCTCTTTCCTTTGGGTAAGTCGGTCTCATACCAAGTGTCATTAAGCTCCATGGCTTTGTCTTCTTGGTCTACGGCTTGAACCCATACTTCATGTTCCATAGCTTCTTCATACGTCTTAGGTATCCAATTCTCATCAATGCTAGCCATAAAGACTTGATGCTCTTGAGGAAAGGATACCATATTGCATACGGCTTGGATTGGATGAGCAACGGCTTTTATTGTTGAAGTAGACTCGAGTATTGACCCAATTGGATGGGGGGTGCTTGATTCTAGTGCTTCTCCGTAGAGGTTGTTGCACTACTTCTTCATTTACACCTTCTTGTTGATTCTCTTGAACCGTATCTTCTCTATGATTATCTTGATCATGAACCGGATCGGCTTGAGCTTGAGTTTGGGATGAATCTTGTACTACATGATCCTCTTGATCATTCATAGCCGATTCTTCTTCATTCTCCCCCCTCATGATCAAGATGAGGTTCTTGGGAATGTGATGGTACTTCATCATCAAGATCATCACCGAGGTTTAATCCGAGATCCTCCATAAGTCTCTTGAGGTTTGCGGCTCTATCTTGGGAAGGATTGGGTAGATCCTTAATGCTCTCCCAATTCTTCTCCTCATAGTAGCCTTGTCCTTCAAGAAACTTCACATCTCTTGAGACCATTACCCTTCTTCTCTCGGGTATGTAGGCCTTGTAGCCCTTTTGAGTAGTGGAGTAGCCGATGAACATTCCTTTTAGGCTCTTTGCATCTAGCTTACTCCTTTGTTCCCCTGGAATTAGAACAAAGCAAACACATCCAAATACGCGTAAGTGAGAGATAAAAGGCTTGGTATTGTTTAGAACTTCAAAAGGAGATAAATTATTAAGAATTTGAGTTGGAGTTCTATTGATTAGATAACAAGCCGATGTCACCGCATCTCCCCAAAATCTCTTTGGGACATTGGTGTGAAACATCATTGATCTTGCAACTTCCATAAGATGCCTATTCTTCCTCTCGGCTACGCCGTTTTGTTGTGGTGTGTATGGGCAACTTGTTTGATGAAGTATCCCATGCTTTGCTAAGTGATCTTTGAACATTTGGCCCATGTATTCTCCCCATTGTCCGACCTAAAACATTTTATCTTGGCATTGTATTGGTTAGATATATAGTTTTGAAAGTTTTTAAAAGCGTCTAAGACTCTATCCTTAGAGGAAATAAGAGTTAACCATGTGAATTTGGACTTCTCATCTATGAAAGTAACAAAGTACTTGTGGTTTTCTCTAGAAACGCACGGGAGAAGTCCATACATCCGAATGGATTAACTCAAAACAATGTTCATAAACTTTTATAGACTTTGAGAAAACGGTTCTACAATGTTTACCAAGAATGCAAGATTCACAAAGATTATTATCAAAAGAAACACAAGGTAACATAAGTTTAAGAGCTTTAGAGTTAGGATGTCCTAATCTAGCATGCCAAATAGAACTATTAGCCTCGGATAAAACCGTTTTAAAAGCAAAAGAAAGATGAGAGCTTGTCGGATTTGTATCAAGCACATATAGATCTCCCTTGGTGCTCCCTCTACCAATGATCTTCTTTGAGTCAATATCCTGAAATGTTACACCATTAGGTCCAAACACAACATTGCAATTCAATTCATTGGCTATCCGTTTTACCGATAAGAGATTAGAAGTGAAACTAGGCATATAAAGGGCTTTCATATCTCTATCAAACAACCTAAGATCTCCTAGTCCTTTTATCGGTACTTTACTCCCATTAGCAACAATGACATTCCCTATGGCCGGTTTAACATTTCTCATAAGATTCTCATTACTAATCATATGGTGAGAGGCACCCGAGTCTACTATTATTGGCTTGACTATCCTATGGTCATTGTCTATCTTAATAGCATTTAGAGAATAAGAGGCAATACTGGACCCCTTTAGGGCCTTTATGAGTGCTTCAATATCCGACTTCCGGACAAACTCATCGGTGAACGGAGCCACGGCTAATGCTTGCTCATCTTTGCCTCGGCTTGAAGTGCTTGCTCCATTAGCCGAGTCTTCTTGAGTGAGATTGGCCTTGGACTCCGAGAACTTGCTTGGTTTGAGATGGGGATGAAGAATCCAGCATTTGTCCTTCATGTGCCCTCCCTTCTTGCAATGATCACACACCATTGGCCTTCTTCCTTCACGCGGCTTGAAGAAGGCTTTGTTGGCTAAGACAATCTCCTTCTTTCCGAATAGCTCATCGCCTCCTTGTTCTCTTTGGAGTTGAGATACAACGGAGTCTAGAGATGGGAGAGTGTCGGCTCTTAAGAGATGTTTGATGAGGTCCTTATAACTTGAGTTAAGAGTCAAGAGAAGTCCGAAGACTTTGTCTTGCTCCTTCCTCTCGTTAATCACCTTCACATCCATAGAGCTTGGCCTTAGCATCTCTAGCTCCGCCCATAAAGCTCGGAACTTTCCATAGTGGGCGGTGAGTTCGGTATCTTCTTGAGAGAGATTGTTGAGAGCTTTCTTTACCTCATATACTCGGCTTAGATTGGATACATTCCCATAGATGTTCTTGAGTGTATCCCAAAGCTCCTTAGCCGTCTCACAATAAGAGTAGGCCTCAAGTATCGCCGGATCTAGAGCATGTTGTATGATTCCTAGCACCCGTTGATCTCCTTGGAACCATTTCTCCTCTTCCTCGGTCAAGTCTTCATCACCGAGAAGTCTATCCGTGTTAATAGACTCATGAGGCTTGGTAATATGCTTCAAAAGACCACGGCCTCCAAGAGCGGTTTTGATCGTTCTTGTCCAAAGGAGATAGTTACTCCCCTTTAGAATAACCGATGGTAAGCCGAACTTGGAGCTTTGATAGGTAGAAATTTGTGTGTCTTGAGTCTCCTCCATGATAAAACCGAATTAGATTTGAAAGAAAGATGGTAAATTTTAAGATTTAAGAGAAGAGAATAAGAAATGTGTGAATTTTAAGCTTTGTGATGCTTAAAGTTCAAGAGCACCGAAAGTTTTGAGCTTTGTGATGCTCAAAAACAGAAAAGAGATTTGCGGAATAGAGATTTAGGAGCTATTACGCTCGATACCATGTAGATTTGTGAGAGATTATGTGGATTAAGGAGAGAATAAGAGAGATTTTATTGATAAGTATAAGAGGAAGTATCTTCCTTAATGTTTACAATGAAGATTACAAAGTATATAAAGAGAGAGAGAGAAGAATATAGCCGTTGGAGCTCTAACGGCTCTATTTGGTACGGTGTATCGGCCATGTGTGGCCGATATGCTTCCACCGATATGAGTCGGATCCGACCGTTGGGAGGTTACCGTTTGAATGTATCGGCCAAGTGTGGCCGATACACCTTACCGATATAAGTCTCCCTTCACCTTGTATCGGTCACTCTAGACCGATACACCTTCTCGATGTGGGTTCCGTTATTCATATCGGTCATCTCCGTGACCGATACCGTTGGCCGATACTTATCCTCAACATCAATATCCTGAAATATGACTTCATTAGGACTAAAAATGACATTGCAATTTAGATCACAAGCAATTCTTTTAACCGTGATAAGATTGGATGTAAAACTAGGCATGTACAAGGCTTGAGAATCTCTATTGAACAACCTAAGATCACCTAATCCTGTCACAGGGATTCTACTACCATTAGCAATAATCACATTTCCTAGGGCAGGTTTAACATTAGTAATCAAATTTTTATTGCTAATCATATGGTGAGATGCTCCTGAGTCAATAATGATAGGTTTTATATGTTTCTCAATTACTTGAGCACTAAGAGAGTAAAGGGAATCCATACCAGAACCCTTAAGGGCTTTGATGAGTGCCTCCAAGTCAGATTTCCTCACGTATTCATCTGTGTAAGGCACCATCGCTGTGGATTCCTCTTCCTTGTCTTTGGAGCTCATGGTACTAGTGCTAGGACCGGTTGCATCTTCACTTGAGAGATTTGCCTTGGCATCCTTGAATTTGGCAGGCTTGAGATGGGGGTTTAAGATCCAGCATTTGTCCTTGGAGTGCCCTTTCTTCTTGCAATGATCACATAGAGTGGCTCTTCTTTCCTCATACGTCTTGGAGCTTGACTTGTATGCTACTTTGTTGGCGGTGACCAGCTCTTTCTTGTTGCCGAATAGCTCAATGGAACCTTGCTCTCTTTGTAACTGAGCACACACTTCCTCAAGGTTGGGCAGAGTATCCGAACGGAGTAAGTGCTTGATCACATCTTTGTAGCTACTATTGAGTGTTAGAAGAAGACCAAAGACCTTGTGTTGCTCTCTACGCTCATTAAGGATCTTGGGATCAATGGTA
This sequence comes from Cochlearia excelsa, assembly GCA_963556525.1. Taxonomy (NCBI): domain Eukaryota; kingdom Viridiplantae; phylum Streptophyta; class Magnoliopsida; order Brassicales; family Brassicaceae; genus Cochlearia; species Cochlearia excelsa. Next base: position 2,763,657 of record CAUVZT010000002.1, read on the forward strand.
CTCGGACGCAACATCTCCAGTTCTGCCCATAGACTTCTAAACCTCCCAAAATGTTTAGTGAACTCCATATCTTCCTGGTTTAGATCATTAATCGCCTTCTTGACCTCATATACCCGACTAAGATTGGAAATATTGCCATAAACCGTTTGGAGGGTATCCCAAAGATCCTTAGCACTCTCACAGTATGAGTAAGCTTCAAGGATAGACGAATCCAGAGATCCTTGTATGATTCCTAACACCTTTTGGTCCTCTTGGAACCACTTGTTTTCTTCGGTGAGAGATTCACTATCCGTGAGGGTGATATCCGAGATTGTTGCTTGTGATTTGAGGATGTGGTTCCAAAGACCACGACCACAGAGAGCAATCTTCACGGTCCTTGCTCATAAGAGATAGTTAATCCCTTTAAGAGTTACCGGACAAGAGATCTTCTTATGTTCCTTGTTCTCCATGAAGAAAGGAGATGACTTTTGTTCTTGAACCGAGACAAGATTGAAACTTTAGAGAGAAACCAGAGTTTAGAACAAGAAAGTTTGTGTTTTTGGATAGAGACCGAGGAAAAGGTATAAAGTTTGGATCTTTATATGTTTTCAAGTCTCAAAAGGCACAAAGCTAGAAACTTTGAACTAGATCTGGAAAAACAGAGATTTTTATGAATCCAAAGTCTAGATCTTAAGGTATCCGACTTCTTTTGGATGAAAGTTTTGTGTATAGGATAGAAACAAGCTTCACAATGAAAAAGTTTGAATCTTTGACACAAAACCGTGAAGAACAAGAGAAAGATTGAATCTTTATGAAACAGAGAATGGAAAAACAGAGAATATAAGGATGCGGAAGCTAGATTAATGGTTTAAGAGCAAGTTTGCTCTGATACCATGTTAGAATTTGAGAGAATAGACCGAGAGTGTTTGAGATTTAGGGGAGATTTGGTCTCGGTGTTCTTCATGTTCTTGAAGAACATAAAGAGAGATTAGAGAGAGAATAGAGGATAAACATGTTTATTGATTTCATAAAGATTACTTTTACAAGATTACAAGGAAAATCAAGATATAGACAAAGCCAATATGACCGTTAGAGGATAAGAGCGCTAAAAGAAAGTTTGACCGGGAGAAACCGCGCGCGTCCGCGGGGAAGCGCATTTTACCGAGCGCTGACCGTACCGCGGTAAGGAAACTATCGGGCGCCGGATAAACTTACCGAGCTCCCAATGTACCGCGGTACGGTAAAATGGTAAGTTTTGGTTTAGACCAAAACCAGCCTCCCTCTCCACTCGTCTACCTTTCCTCCTTCATGGTTACCTCTTAAACCATCCTTCTCAGTCAATACTTTGCCTTTACGAGCTAGACTTGCACTCCAAGTCTTGTAATCTTTGAACCGGACTAAATGCCTTGGTGGATAGGCATTAGTCTTAACAAAGCACTCATGTTGCATGAAACTTGGTTTAGAGTCCTCGAAACGTATTGTTAGATGTTTCATAAGTTCGTCAAACTAGTACAAAGCTCATTGAGAAATTTATAAGCACTCATGTTGCATGAAATTAGGTTTAGAGTCCTAGAAACGCGTTGTTAGATGTTTCATAAGTTTATGAAACTTGTACAAAGCTAATCGAGGAATTTATAAGCACTCATGTAGCATGAAACTTGGTTTAGGGTCCTAGAAACCGCATTGTTAGATGTTTCATAAGTTCGTCAAACTAGTTCAAAGCTCATTGACAAACTTATAAGCACTCATGTTGCATGAAACTTGGTTTAGAGTCCTAGAAACGCGTTGTTAGTTGTTTTATAAGTTCGTCAAACTTGTACAAAGCTCATTGAGACACTTATAAGCACTCATGTTGCATGAAATTTGGTTTAGAGTCCTAGCCACCACGTTGTTAGATATTTCATAAGTTCGTCAATCTAGTCAAAGCTCATTGAGACATTTATAAGCGCTCATGTTGCATGAAACTTCGTTTAGAGTCTTAGAAACCGCGTTGTTAGATGTTTCATAAGTTCGTCAATCAAGTACAAAGCTCATTGAGACGCTTATAAGCACTCATGTTGCATGAAACTTGGTTTAGAGTCCTAGAAAGGCGTTGTTAGATGTTTCATAAGTTCGTCAAACTAGTACAAAGCTCATTGAGACACTTATAAGCACTCATGTTGCATGAAACTTGGTTTAGAGTCCTAGAAACGCGTTGTTAGTTGTTTCATAAGTTCATCAAACTTGTACAAAGCTCATTGAGACACTTATAAGCACTTATGTTGCATGAAACTTGGTTTAGAGTCCTAGAAACGCGTTGTTAGTTGTTTAATAAGTTTGTCAAACTTGTACAAAGCTCATTGAGACACTTATAAGCACTCATGTTGCATGAAACTTGGTTTAGAGTTCTAGCAACCACGTTGTTAGATGTTTCATAAGTTTGTCAATCTAGTAAAAAGCTTATTGAGACAGTTATAAGCACTCATGTTTCATGGAACTTGGTTTAGAGTCCTAGAAACGTGTTGTTAGATGTTTCATAAGTTCGTCAAACTAGTACAAAGCACATTGAGCCACTTATAAGCACTCATGTTGCATGAAACTTGGTTTAGAGTCCTAGCAACCACGTTGTTAGATGTTTCATAAGTTCGTAAATTTAGTACAAAGCTCATTGAGACACTTATAAGCACTCATGTTGCATGAAACTTGGTTTAGAGTCCTAGAAACGCATTGTTAGTTGTTTCATAAGTTCGTCAAACTTGTACAAAACTCATTGAGCCACTTATAAGCACTCATGTTGCATGAAACTTGGTTTAGAGTCCTAGAAACCACGTTGTTAGATGTTTCATAAGTTCGTCAAACTAGTACAAAGCTCATTGAGCCACTTATAAGCACTCATGTTGCATGAAACTTGGTTTAGAGTCCTAGAAACGCATTGTTAGTTGTTTCATAAGTTCGTCAACTTGTACAAAACTCATTGAGCCACTTATAAGCACTCATGTTGCATGAAACTTGGTTTAGAGTCCTAGAAACCACGTTGTTAGATGTTTCATAAGTTCGTCAAACTAGTACAAAGCTCATTGAGCCACTTATAAGCACTCATGTTGCATGAAACTTGGTTTAGAGTCCTAGAAACCGCGTTGTTAGATGTTTCATAAGTTTGTCAAATTAGTACGCAGCTCATTGAGACACTTATAAGCATTCATGTTGCCTGAAACTTTGTTTAGAGTCTTAGAAACCGCGTTGTTAGATTTTTCATAAGTTCGTCAAACTAGTACAAAAGTCATTGAGAAATTTATAAGCACTCAAGTTGCATGAAATTAGGTTTAGAATCCTAGAAACGCGTTGTTAGATGTTTCATAAATTTATGAAACTTGTACAAAGCTAATCATGGAATTTATAAGCACGCATGTAGCATGAAACTTGGTTTAGGGTCCTAGAAACCGCATTGTTAGATGTTTCATAAGTTCGTCAAACTAGTTCAAAGCTCATTGACAAACTTATAAGCACTCATGTTGCATGAAACTTGGTTTAGAGTCCTAGAAACGCGTTGTTAGTTGTTTTATAAGTTCGTCAAACTTGTACAAAGCTCATTGAGACACTTATAAGCACTCATGTTGCATGAAACTTGGTTTAGAGTCCTAGCCACCACGTTGTTAGATATTTCATAAGTTCGTCAATCTAGTCAAAGCTCATTGAGACACTTATAAGCGCTCATGTTGCATGAAACTTCGTTTAGAGTCTTAGAAACCGCGTTGTTAGATGTTTCATAAGTTCGTCAATCTAGTACAAAGCTCATTGAGACACTTATAAGCAAACATGTTGCATGAAACTTGGTTAAGAGTCCTAGAAACGCGTTGTTAGATGTTTCATAAGTTCGTCAAACTAGTACAAAGCTCATTGAGCCACTTATAAGCACCCATGTTGCATGAAACTTGGTTTTGAGTCCTAGCAATCACGTTGTTAGATGTTTCATAAGTTCGTCAATCTAGTACAAAGCTCATTGAGACACTTATAAGCACTCATGTTGCATGAAACTTGGTTTAGAGTCCTAGAAACGCGTTGTTAGTTGTTTCATAAGTTCGTCAAACTTGTACAAAGCTCATTGAGACACTTATAAGCACTTATGTTGCATGAAACTTGGTTTAGAGTCCTAGAAACGCGTTGTTAGTTGTTTAATAAGTTTGTCAAACTTGTACAAAGCTCATTGAGACACTTATAAACACTCATGTTGCATGAAACTTGGTTTAGAGTCCAATAAACCACGTTGTTAGATGTTTCATAAGTTTGTCAATCTAGTAAAAAGCTTATTGAGAGAGTTATAAGCACTCATGTTTCATGGAACTTGGTTTAGAGTCCTAGAAACGTGTTGTTAGATGTTTCATAATTTCGTCAAACTAGTACAAAGCACATTGAGCCACTTATAAGCACTCATGCTGCATGAAACTTGGTTTATAGTCCTAGCAACCACGTTGTTAGATGTTTCATAAGTTCGTAAATTTAGTACAAAGCTCATTGAGACACTTATAAGCACTTATGTTGCATGAAACATGGTTTAGAGTCCTAGAAACGCATTGTTAGTTGTTTCATAAGTTCGTCAAACTTGTACAAAGCTCATTGAGCCACTTATAAGCACTCATGTTGCATGAAACTTGGTTTTGGGTCCTAGCAATCACGTTGTTATATGTTTCATAAGTTCGTCAATCTAGTACAAAGCTCATTGAGACACTTATAAGCACTCATGTTGCATGAAACTTGGGTTAGAGTCCTAGAAACACGTTGTTAGTTGTTTCATAAGTTCGTCAAACTTGTACAAAGCTGATTGAGACAATTATAAGCACTCATGTTGCATGAAACTTGGTTTAGAGTCCTAGAAACCGCGTTGTTAGATGTTTCATAAGTTCGTCAAACTAGTACAAAGCTCATTGAGCCACTTATAAGCACTCATGTTGCATGAAACTTGGTTTTGAGTCCTAGCAATCAAGTTGTTATATGTTTCATAAGTTCGTCAATCTAGTACAAAGCTCATTGAGACACTTATAAGCAATAATGTTGCATGAAACTTGGGTTAGAGTCCTAGAAACGCGTTGTTAGTTGTTTCATAAGTTCGTCAAACTTGTACAAAGCTCATTGAGACAATTATAAGCACTCATCTTGCATGAAAATTGGTTTAGAGTCCTAGAAACCGCGTTGTTAGATGTTTCATAAGTTCGTAAATTTAGTACAAAGCTCATTGAGACACTTATAAGCACTCATGTTGCATGAAACTTGGTTTAGAGTTCTAGCAACCACGTTGTTAGATGTTTCATAAGTTTGTAAATCTAGTACAAAGCTTATTGAGACAGTTATAAGCACTCATGTTTCATGGAACTTGGTTTAGAGTCCGAGAAACGTGTTGTTAGATGTTTCATAAGTTCGTCAAACTAGTACAAAGCACATTGAGCCACTTATAAGCACTCATGTTGCATGAAACTTGGTTTAGAGTCCTAGCAACAACGTTGTTAGATGTTTCATAAGTTCGTAAATTTAGTACAAAGCTTATTGAGACACTTATAAGCACTCATGTTGCATGAAACTTTGTTTGGAGTCCTAGAAACGCATTGTTAGTTGTTTCATAAGTTCGTCAAACTTGTACAAAGCTCATTGACCCACTTATAAGCACTCATGTTGCATGAAACTTGGTTTAGAGTCCTAGAAACCACGTTGTTAGATGTTTCATAAGTTCGTCAAACTAGTACAAAGCTCATTGAGCCACTTATAAGCACTCATGTTGCATGAAACTTGGTTTAGAGTCCTAGAAACCGCGTTGTTAGATGGTTCAAAATTTCGTCAAACAAGTACAAAGCTCATTGAGCCACTTATAAGCACTCATGTTGCATGAAACTTGGTTTAGAGTCCTAGCAACCACGTTGTTAGATGTTTCATAAGTTCGTCAATCTAGTACAAAGCTCACTAAGACACTTATAAGCACTCATGTTGCATGTAACTTGGTTTAGAGTCCTAGAAACGCATTGTTAGATGTTTCATAAGTTCGTAAAACTAGTACAAAGCTCATTGAGCCACTTATAAGCACTCATGTTGCATGAAACTTGGTTTAGAGTCCTAGAAATCAAGTTGTTATATGTTTCATAAGTTCGTCAATCTAGTACAAAGCTCATTGAGACACTTATAAGCAATCATGTTGCATGAAACTTGGGTTAGAGTCCTAGAAACGCGTTGTTAGTTGTTTCATAAGTTCGTCAAACTTGTACAAAGCTCATTGAGACAATTATAAGCACTCATCTTGCATGAAACTTGGTTTAGAGTCCTAGAAACCGCGTTGTTAGATATTTCATAAGTTCGTAAATTTAGTACAAAGATCATTGAGACACTTATAAGCACTCATGTTGCATGAAACTTGGTTTAGAGTCCTAGAAACGCATTGTTAGTTGTTTCATAAGTTCGTCAAACTTGTACAAAGCTCATTGAGCCACTTATAAGCACTCATGTTGCATGAAACTTGGTTTAGAGTCCTAGAAACCACGTTGTTAGATGTTTCATAAGTTCGTCAAACTAGTACAAAGCTCATTGAGCCACTTATAAGCACTCATGTTGCATGAAACTTGGTTTAGAGTCCTAGAAACCGCGTTGTTAGATGTTTCATAAGTTCGTCAAACTAGTACAAAGCTCATTGAGCCACTTATAAGCACTCATGTTGCATGAAACTTAGTTTAGAGTCCTAGCAACCACGTTGTTAGATGTTTCATAAGTTCGTCAATCTAGTACAAAGCTCATTAAGACACTTATAAGCACTCATGTTGCATGTAACTTGGTTTAGAGTCCTAGAAACGCGTTGTTAGATGTTTCATAAGTTCGTAAAACTAGTACAAAGCTCATTGAGCCACTTATAAGCACTCATGTTGCATGAAACTTAGTTTAGAGTCCTAGCAACCACGTTGTTAGATGTTTCATAAGTTCGTCAATCTAGTACAAAGCTCACTAAGACACTTATAAGCACTCATGTTGCATGTAACTTGGTTTAGAGTCCTAGAAACGCATTGTTAGATGTTTCATAAGTTCGTAAAACTAGTACAAAGCTCATTGAGCCACTTATAAGCACTCATGTTGCATGAAACTTGGTTTAGAGTCCTAGAAATCAAGTTGTTATATGTTTCATAAGTTCGTCAATCTAGTACAAAGCTCATTGAGACACTTATAAGCAATCATGTTGCATGAAACTTGGGTTAGAGTCCTAGAAACGCGTTGTTAGTTGTTTCATAAGTTCGTCAAACTTGTACAAAGCTCATTGAGACAATTATAAGCACTCATCTTGCATGAAACTTGGTTTAGAGTCCTAGAAACCGCGTTGTTAGATATTTCATAAGTTCGTAAATTTAGTACAAAGATCATTGAGACACTTATAAGCACTCATGTTGCATGAAACTTGGTTTAGAGTCCTAGAAACGCATTGTTAGTTGTTTCATAAGTTCGTCAAACTTGTACAAAGCTCATTGAGCCACTTATAAGCACTCATGTTGCATGAAACTTGGTTTAGAGTCCTAGAAACCACGTTGTTAGATGTTTCATAAGTTCGTCAAACTAGTACAAAGCTCATTGAGCCACTTATAAGCACTCATGTTGCATGAAACTTGGTTTAGAGTCCTAGAAACCGCGTTGTTAGATGTTTCATAAGTTCGTCAAACTAGTACAAAGCTCATTGAGCCACTTATAAGCACTCATGTTGCATGAAACTTAGTTTAGAGTCCTAGCAACCACGTTGTTAGATGTTTCATAAGTTCGTCAATCTAGTACAAAGCTCATTAAGACACTTATAAGCACTCATGTTGCATGTAACTTGGTTTAGAGTCCTAGAAACGCGTTGTTAGATGTTTCATAAGTTCGTAAAACTAGTACAAAGCTCATTGAGCCACTTATAAGCACTCATGTTGCATGAAACTTGGTTTAGAGTCCTAGCAATCACGTTGTTATATGTTTCATAAGTTCGTCAATCTAGAACAAAGCCCATTGAGACACTTATAAGCACTCATGTTGCTTGAAACTTGGGTTAGAGTCCTAGAAACGCGTTGTTAGTTGTTTCATAAGTTCGTCAAACTTGTACAAAGTTGATTGAGACAATTATAAGCACTCATGTTGCATGAAACTTGGTTTAGAGTCCTAGAAACCGCGTTGTTAGATGTTTCATAAGTTCGTCAAACTAGTACAAAGCTCATTGAGCCACTTATAAGCACTCATGTTGCATGAAACTTAGTTTAGAGTCCTAGCAACCACGTTGTTAGATGTTTCATAAGTTCGTCAATCTAGTACAAAGCTCACTAAGACACTTATAAGCACTCATGTTGCATGTAACTTGGTTTAGAGTCCTAGAAACGCATTGTTAGATGTTTCATAAGTTCGTAAAACTAGTACAAAGCTCATTGAGCCACTTATAAGCACTCATGTTGCATGAAACTTGGTTTAGAGTCCTAGAAATCAAGTTGTTATATGTTTCATAAGTTCGTCAATCTAGTACAAAGCTCATTGAGACACTTATAAGCAATCATGTTGCATGAAACTTGGGTTAGAGTCCTAGAAACGCGTTGTTAGTTGTTTCATAAGTTCGTCAAACTTGTACAAAGCTCATTGAGACAATTATAAGCACTCATCTTGCATGAAACTTGGTTTAGAGTCCTAGAAACCGCGTTGTTAGATATTTCATAAGTTCGTAAATTTAGTACAAAGATCATTGAGACACTTATAAGCACTCATGTTGCATGAAACTTGGTTTAGAGTCCTAGAAACGCATTGTTAGTTGTTTCATAAGTTCGTCAAACTTGTACAAAGCTCATTGAGCCACTTATAAGCACTCATGTTGCATGAAACTTGGTTTAGAGTCCTAGAAACCACGTTGTTAGATGTTTCATAAGTTCGTCAAACTAGTACAAAGCTCATTGAGCCACTTATAAGCACTCATGTTGCATGAAACTTGGTTTAGAGTCCTAGAAACCGCGTTGTTAGATGTTTCATAAGTTCGTCAAACTAGTACAAAGCTCATTGAGCCACTTATAAGCACTCATGTTGCATGAAACTTAGTTTAGAGTCCTAGCAACCACGTTGTTAGATGTTTCATAAGTTCGTCAATCTAGTACAAAGCTCATTAAGACACTTATAAGCACTCATGTTGCATGTAACTTGGTTTAGAGTCCTAGAAACGCGTTGTTAGATGTTTCATAAGTTCGTAAAACTAGTACAAAGCTCATTGAGCCACTTATAAGCACTCATGTTGCATGAAACTTGGTTTAGAGTCCTAGCAATCACGTTGTTATATGTTTCATAAGTTCGTCAATCTAGAACAAAGCCCATTGAGACACTTATAAGCACTCATGTTGCTTGAAACTTGGGTTAGAGTCCTAGAAACGCGTTGTTAGTTGTTTCATAAGTTCGTCAAACTTGTACAAAGTTGATTGAGACAATTATAAGCACTCATGTTGCATGAAACTTGGTTTAGAGTCCTAGAAACCGCGTTGTTAGATGTTTCATAAGTTCGTCAAACTAGTACAAAGCTCATTGAGCCACTTATAAGCACTCATGTTGCATGGAACTTGGTTTTGAGTCCTAGCAATCACGTTGTTAGATGTTTCATAAGTTCGTCAATCTAGTACAAAGCTCATTGAGACACTTATAAGCACTCATGTTGCATGAAACTTGGTTTAGAGTCCTAGAAATGCGTTGTTAGTTGTTTCATAAGTTCGTCAAACTTGTACAAAGCTCATTGAGACACTTATAAGCACTTATGTTGCATGAAACTTGGTTTAGAGTCCTAGAAAAGATGTTGTTAGTTGTTTAATAAGTTTGTCAAACTTGTACAAAGCTCATTGAGACACTTATAAGCACTCATGTTGCATGAAACTTGGTTTAGAGTTCTAGCAACCACGTTGTTAGATGTTTCATAAGTTCGTCAATCTAGTACAAAGCTTATTGAGACAGTTATAAGCACTCATGTTTCATGGAACTTGGTTTAGAGTCCTAGAAACGTGTTGTTAGATGTTTCATACGTTCGTCAAACTAGTACAAAGCACATTGAGCCACTTATAAGCATTCATGTTGCATGAAACTTGGTTTAGAGTCCTAGCAACCACGTTGTTAGATGTTTCATAAGTTCGTAAATTTAGTACAAAGCTTATTAAGACACTTATAAGCACTCATGTTGCATGAAACTTGGTTTAGAGTCCTAGAAACGCATTGTTAGATGTTTCATAAGTTCGTCAAACTTGTACAAAGCTCATTGACCCACTTATAAGCACTCATGTTGCATGAAACTTGGTTTAGAGTCCTAGAAACCACGTTGTTAGATGTTTCATAAGTTCGTCAAACTAGTACAAAGCTCATTGAGCCACTTATAAGCACTCATGTTGCATGAAACTTGGTTTAGAGTCCTAGAAACGCATTGTTAGTTGTTTCATAAGTTCGTCAAACTTGTACAAAGCTCATTGACCCACTTATAAGCACTCATGTTGCATGAAACTTGGTTTAGAGTCCTAGAAACCACGTTCTTAGATGTTTCATAAGTTCGTCAAACTAGTACAAAGCTCATTGAGCCACTTATAAGCACTCATGTTGCATGAAACTTGGTTTAGAGTCCTAGAAACCGCGTTGTTAGATGTTTCAAAAGTTCGTCAAACTAGTACAAAGCTCATTGAGCCACTTATAAACACTCATGTTGCATGAAACTTGGTTTAGAGTCCTAGCAAGCACGTTGTTAGATGTTTCATAAGTTCGTCAATCTAGTACAAAGCTCATTGAGACACTTATAAGCACTCATGTTGCATGAAACTTGGGTTAGAGTCCTAGAAACGCGTTGTTAGTTGTTTCATAAGTTCGTCAAACTTGTACAAAGCTCATTGAGACAATTATAAGCACTCATGTTGCATGAAACTTGGTTTAGAGTCCTAGAAACCGTGTTGTTATATATTTCATAAGTTCGTCAATTTAGTACAAAGCTCATTGAGACACTTATAAGCACTCATGTTGCATGAAACTTGGTTTAGAGTCCTAGAAACGCGTTGTTAGATGTTTCATAAGTTCTTCAAACTTGTACAAAGCTCATTGAGACACTTTTAAGCACTCATGTTGCATGAAACTTGGTTTAGAGTCCTAGAAACGCGTTGTTAGAGGTTTCATAAGTTCGTCAAACTAGTACAAACCTTATTGAGCCACTTATAAGCACTCATGTTGCATGAAACTTGGTTTAGAGTCCTAGCAATCATGTTGTTAGATGTTTCATAAGTTCGTCAATCTAGTACAAAGCTCATTGAGACACTTATAAGCACTCATGTTGCATGAAACTTGGTTTAGAGTCCTAGAAACCGCGTTTTTAGATGTTTCAAAAGTTCGTCAAACTAGTACAAAGCTCATTGAGCCACTTATAAGCAATCATGTTGCATGAAACTTGGTTTAGAGTCCTAGCAACCACGTTGTTAGATGTTTCATAAGTTCGTCAATCTAGTACAAAGCTCACTAAGACACTTATAAGCACTCATGTTGCATGTAACTTGGTTTAGAGTCCTAGAAACGCGTTGTTAGATGTTTCATAAGTTCGTAAAACTAGTACAAAGCTCATTGAGCCACTTATAAGCACTCATGTTGCATGAAACTTGGGTTAGAGTCCTAGAAACGCGTTGTTAGTTGTTTCATAAGTTCGTCAAACTTGTACAAAGCTCATTGAGACAATTATAAGCACTCATGTTGCATGAAACTTGGTTTAGAGTTCTAGAAACAGCGTTGTTAGATGTTTCATAAGTTCGTCAATTTAGTACAAAGCTCATTGAGACACTTATAAGCACTCATGTTGCATGAAACTTGGTTTAGAGTCCTAGAAACGCGTTGTTAGATGTTTCATAAGTTCTTCAAACTTGTACAAAGCTCATTGAGACACTTTTAAGCACTCATGTTGCATGAAAATTGGTTTAGAGTCCTAGAAACGCGTTGTTAGATGTTTCATAAGTTCGCCAAACTAGTACAAAGCTCATTGAGCCACTTATAAGCACTCATGTTGCATGAAACTTGGTTTAGAGTCCTAGCAATCACGTTGTTAGATGTTTCATAAGTTCGTCAATCTAGTACAAAGCTCATTGAGACACTTATAAGCACTCATGTTGCATGAAACTTGGTTTAGAGTCCTAGAAACGAGTTGTTAGATGTTTCATAAGTTCGTCAAACTAGTACAAAGCTCATTGAGCCACTTCTAAGCACTCATGTTGCATGAAACTTGTTTTAGAGTCCTAGAAACGCGTTGTTAGATGTTTCATAAGTTCTTCAAACTAGTACAAAGCTCATTGAGACACTTATAAGCACTCATGTTGCATGAAACTTGGTTTTGAGTCGTAGCAATCACGTTGTTAGATGTTTCATAAGTTCGTCAAACTAGTACAAAGCTCATTGAGACACATATAAGCACTCATGTTGCATGAAATTAGGTTTAGAGTCCTAGAAACGCGTTGTTAGATGTTTCATAAGTTCGTCAAACTAGTACAAAGCTCATTGAGAAATTTATAAACACTCATGTTGCATGAAATTAGGTTTAGAGTCCTAGAAAGGCGTTGTTAGATGTTTCATAAGTTCAAGAAACTTGTACAAAGCTCATTGAGCCACTTATAAGCACTCATGTTGCATGAAACTTGGTTTAGAGTCCTAGCAATCACGTTGTTAGATGTTTCATAAGTTCGTCAATCTAGTACAAAGCTCATTGAGACACTTATAAGCACTCATGTTGCATGAAACTTGGTTTAGAGTCCTAGAAACGAGTTGTTAGATGTTTCATAAGTTCGTCAAACTAGTACAAAGCTCATTGAGCCACTTCTAAGCACTCATGTTGCATGAAACTTGTTTTAGAGTCCTAGAAACGCGTTGTTAGATGTTTCATAAGTTCTTCAAACTAGTACAAAGCTCATTGAGACACTTATAAGCACTCATGTTGCATGAAACTTGGTTTTGAGTCGTAGCAATCACGTTGTTAGATGTTTCATAAGTTCGTCAAACTAGTACAAAGCTCATTGAGACACATATAAGCACTCATGTTGCATGAAATTAGGTTTAGAGTCCTAGAAACGCGTTGTTAGATGTTTCATAAGTTCGTCAAACTAGTACAAAGCTCATTGAGAAATTTATAAACACTCATGTTGCATGAAATTAGGTTTAGAGTCCTAGAAAGGCGTTGTTAGATGTTTCATAAGTTCATGAAACTTGTACAAAGCTAATCGAGGAACTTATAAGCACTCATTTAGCATGAAACTTGGTTTAGGATCCTAGAAACCCCATTGTTAGATGTTTCATAAGTTCGCCAAACTAGTACAAAGCTCATTGACAAACTTATAAGCACTCATGTTGCATGAAACTTGGTTTAGAGTCCTATACATGCGTTGTTAGTTGTTTTATAAGTTCGTCAAACTTGTACAAAGCTCATTGAGATACTTATAAGCACTCATGTTGCATGAAACTTGGTTTAGAGTCCTAGCCACCACGTTGTTAGATATTTCATAAGTTCGTCAATCTAGTACAAAGCTCATTGAGACACTTATAAGCGCTCATGTTGCATGAAACTTTGTTTAGAGTCCTAGAAACGCGTTGTTAGATGTTTCATAAGTTCGTCAATCTAGTACAAAGCTCATTGAGACACTTATAAGCACTCATGTTGCATGAAACTTGGTTTAGAGTCCTAGAAACGCGTTGTTAGTTGTTTCATAAGTTCGTCAAACTTGTACAAAGCTCATTGAGACACTTATAAGCACTTATGTTGCATGAAACTTGGTTTAGAGTCTTAGAAATGCGTTGTTAGTTGTTTAATAAGTTTGTCAAACTTGTACAAAGCTCATTGAGACACTTATAAGCACTCATGTTGCATGAAACTTGGTTTAGAGTCCTAGAAACGCGTTGTTAGAGGTTTCATAAGTTCGTCAAACTAGTACAAACCTTATTGAGCCACTTATAAGCACTCATGTTGCATGAAACTTGGTTTAGAGTCCTAGCAATCATGTTGTTAGATGTTTCATAAGTTCGTCAATCTAGTACAAAGCTCATTGAGACACTTATAAGCACTCATGTTGCATGAAACTTGGTTTAGAGTCCTAGAAACCGCGTTTTTAGATGTTTCAAAAGTTCGTCAAACTAGTACAAAGCTCATTGAGCCACTTATAAGCAATCATGTTGCATGAAACTTGGTTTAGAGTCCTAGCAACCACGTTGTTAGATGTTTCATAAGTTCGTCAATCTAGTACAAAGCTCACTAAGACACTTATAAGCACTCATGTTGCATGTAACTTGGTTTAGAGTCCTAGAAACGCGTTGTTAGATGTTTCATAAGTTCGTAAAACTAGTACAAAGCTCATTGAGCCACTTATAAGCACTCATGTTGCATGAAACTTGGGTTAGAGTCCTAGAAACGCGTTGTTAGTTGTTTCATAAGTTCGTCAAACTTGTACAAAGCTCATTGAGACAATTATAAGCACTCATGTTGCATGAAACTTGGTTTAGAGTTCTAGAAACAGCGTTGTTAGATGTTTCATAAGTTCGTCAATTTAGTACAAAGCTCATTGAGACACTTATAAGCACTCATGTTGCATGAAACTTGGTTTAGAGTCCTAGAAACGCGTTGTTAGATGTTTCATAAGTTCTTCAAACTTGTACAAAGCGCATTGAGACACTTTTAAGCACTCATGTTGCATGAAAATTGGTTTAGAGTCCTAGAAACGCGTTGTTAGATGTTACATAAGTTCGCCAAACTAGTACAAAGCTCATTGAGCCACTTATATGTTGAGACTAATGGTAACCCATAAAGGGCATTAGGTCAAAACATATGAAGAAACTCACAAAACAAACCAAGGCATTGCCCGGACAACAAGGCAATGCCGAAGTCAAACTCGAGCTCGGCTAAGGCAAAGCCGAAGTCACATGTTCTCTTGTTACCGTTGGAAAGAAGACTCTAGAAGAAAAGAGCAAGTGACCATTGGAGAGTGCACTACACTTGCTGGAGCAAGTCACATGTGAAAATAAGCCATCCAAGGCAAAGTCACATGTCAAGTTAAGGAATGGTCACATGTGGACTTAAGGCAAGTGAGCCTCACTCTCCAAGTCACATGTTTCTCTAAGGGGCGCGGCTAACCAAGCGAAGACCAAGTGATAAGGACATATTTAGCATATTCCTTTGATACCTCTCTAAGCCAATTATTTTATATATATGTCTCCTCCTTGTAAACACAAAAAAACCAACACTTATGAAATGTAAACTCCATTCTCTCTCTTTTGTTCTTGGTGTTCTTGAGGAAACATCAAGAACCAAATCTCACAATACCCTCTTAATCTCTTCTAATCTTCTCTAATCTCTTAAAATCTAACATGGTATCAGAGCATTTATGCTCCTAATCTTATTATTTCCGCAAAATCTCTTCTTTAATTTGCTTATAAACACAAAGATCTAGAGGAGAAAAAGAATGGCCAAGATCCAAGTGGTTAAAACCCTTAAAGATCTTGGTGAATCAATGCTCCTCTTAGGGAAGAGAACCATGATCTCTTTGTCTCTTAATGAGTAAAGAGACACGTTGTATCCAAGTTCCTTTCAAGAACAATCCAATCAAAACCGAATCATAGTGAGCATAGATTGAAAATCTAGCTACATGATGTTTTTGGTTGAGTTGTTCTTTAAGATCTTTGTTTAGGCCGAAAGTTATGGATGAGAACCTTTGTTTCCTCACTCTTATGAGTTTAAAAGGGACCTTGATGAATCCAAATCCATCTAACTTAGGCATTAGGCAATGACCAAGTATTCAAAGCATAAAGCTTGAAACTTGAGAGCTAAAGAGTAAGAGAACTTTGTTCATTGATTCTTTAAGAACAATGGCTTGTTGAATCCAAAACTCTATGTTTTTCCTTAAGATACAAAGATAAAAGAATGAGATCCATGTTCCCCCACGAGAGAGTGGACATGTTGTATCCAAATCCGAAGGGAATCACTCCAAATCCAAAGCGACTCATAAAGTTTGAACTTAAAGTTCTAAAGCTCTATGATTCTTAAAGTTTTGTTTGTGAGTGACCCTTCATCTTTGTAAGGCCGAAAGCAAGAGGATGAGAACCATGGTTTCTCCACTCTTATGAGTCCAAGGAACCTTGTTGAATCCAAATCCGACTATGCTTAGGTATTAATAGACAATGAACTAGTTCTTAAAGCTAAAAGCTTAGAACTTGTGAGTCAAGAGTATGAGAACCTTGTCTTTTGACTCTTATGAGTACAAATGCTTGCTGAATCCAACAAACTCTAAAGTTTTATTTAGGCAATGATCAAGTTATCAAAGCTAATCACTTTATACTTGTGAGCTAAAGGAAAAGAGAACCTTGTTAATCTCTCTTATGAGATAAATTAACTTGTTGAATCCACAAATCCTTGCTTTATACTCGGCCATGACCAAGTTAACAATGTAATGATCACTAAAGGATTAAAACTTGTTACTTGTGAGCTTAAAGGGTATGAACCTTGTTCATAAAGCTTTCATAAGCTTTAGTAACTTGGTGAATTCAAAATCCCTTCTTGGTGTTTGTTGTGTCATGAGCATAAGGTTGTTTTGAATTTAAAATGTTTTGACAATGAAGGGATTGAAAAGGAACATTGACCATGTGTCTTAAAAGTGTGAGAAAGGTTTAACAAAATCCTTATCTCCTAAAATCTCCAATTCAATTAATCCCCAAGTCACTATGCTCATGTTCGAATTTAAAGACTCAAATCACTAGTCCTTGTTTGGTAAAGTGGTTTAAGTCTTATTCTTGTTACACAAAGAGTAGGAACCAAAGATCCGCTTGTGATTAAGCAACGGTCTTAGGGATTCCAAAACTCCTTAGAGGAAAGAGAACCGAGACTCACTAAGTGTTCAAACACATGTGAGCTCGTTGAATCCAATGCTTCCTCGGTCAACATGTGTATAAGAAGAGATACATGACTTACTAAAGGACTAAGGTCTTTAAAGGTCATGTTGAATCTAATTCTTTAACACATGGAGAAATGATTTATTACTTATGTAATCCAAAACGGATACATAAGTCATAATGATCTAATTAATGGTAAGATCATAAACCGCCTTAAGTGCATCTAAGTTTATGATCCAAGAGGAGTGACTCGCCATAAAGGCATCAAAAGTCACAATGATTCTTTGTGTGTTTAAGGAATGGTCCGGTTTTTGAATCTTTAAAAGACCATGTCCCATATAAGTCTTTGGCAAGTGCCAATGTTTAAGACTCTTGGTGCTAAACCGGTTTCATGTGTAGGTATTAAGCTTTCAAAAGACCATGTCCATAAGGGAAGTCTTAAACTCAATCATAGACTAGCCAATGTCAAGGTGCTCTAAGAGTGTAATGACCTTCCCATATGACCATCTACTCAAGAACTTAACCGAAAAGGGCCATTTCTAAATCCCCTTCTCTCTAATTTGTATTTAAGATATTGCTTAAGTTATTGAGTGTTCATAAGAGCTATTGTTTAAATATATTTATGCTTAGTTCGCTTTTGGCTTAAGTACTCATACATGATAATCTTAAAAGTTAGAACTTGAACTTGTGATTAGATGCAATATTAATCTCGGGCATAAGCTCTTCTTCATTGCAATCTTGCCTTGTACTTGCTCTTAGTATTTAAGCATTTGAAATGAGTTTTAAGTTGCTAATCATGCCGGTAATCATTGTACTTAAAATCAATTTTGTTTTTGTGGTGATGTAGGATCATCATACCAAAGGCTATAAGAGATTCACAATGAAGAACCACTAAGCATTGATGGAAACAACAATCGGTTTAAAAGGAAGAGAAGAAAGGAGATACATGAGAATGTCAAAGGAAATTTCCAAAAGAGAGATGAGAAACCTTCACATTAAGATTGCCAAGTCGTGAAGATAAAACCAACAAAGAATAATCTCATCTTAACCATGAGGGGGGAGAAAAGATCAAGATCAAGATCATCTTCATGATTAAGATGGAGATTCAAGAAGTCTTCTTGAAGAAAGAAGCATCGACCAAAGTCCCTAGCAAAGACAAGGCCATCATCAACACCATTCTCAATCGGCCAAGTCCTTAGCAAAGACAAAGGCCATCACCACTCGACCAAAGTCCCTAGCAAAGACGAGGTCACCACTCGGCCAAGTCAAGTCAAGCCGAGTCCAACCACCAAAAATCATCTCTCGGCCAAGTCAAGTCAAGCCGAGTCCAATCACTCAATCGGTCAAGTCCCTAGCAAAGACAAAGACCATCACTTGACCAAAAGTCCCTAGCAAAGACAAGGTCACCATTCTCCGGTTAAAGCATCTTCCAAGGCGCCAAACCAAGTCACTCTCGGCCAAATCCTTACAAAGGAGAAGGCCAAACCATCTTATCATCATCTTTTGGTCAAGATCTAGCAAGTCAAAGACCTCCATTCAACCACCAACAAACCCGGCCAAAGTATCAAGAAGGACTAAGTCTCCACTACCACCAATCCGGCTAAGTATTGACTAAAGTACCAAGAAGGAAGAAGTCAATACAAAGCTCTCACTCTCGGCTAAAGTACCAAGAAGGACGAAGCCTCCACAACCTATCCATTTCGGCTTAAGTACCAACAAGATACAAGGCCAAAGTTTCTTTGGAACAAAGAAGCAAGACCATCATCATCATCAATACTAGGCTCGGCCAAGTACATGGCAAAGACTAAACCGAGCCATTCATGTCCTAGAAAGAGACCGATGAATCAACACGACCAATTGGCTCTACTCACTATCGGCCAAAGCAACTACCAAGTGCAAGGCCTAATCTTGTTACTCGGCTTATGCATCTATCAAGAGATAAGCCAAAATACTCCGACAAATCCTTGTTCCAACCGCACAAAGAAGAAAGCAAGACTTCAAGAAGAAGCCAAAGCTCAAACCTAGATGCGACTACAAGGACAAGTCATTCCTCTACGAATTAAAGGCTGTCCCTTAACCTTCTCTTTAATATACTTAAATAAGAATCATTAGACTAGGACTACATCTTTCCTGCTTAGTCTATGATCAATCACTTTAAGCTTATACTTTATATGTCCAAAGTGTCTTTGCTAAGTCTAAATTCACTTGGACCCTTGTAGGTTCAAAGAAGTGATAGACCCAAGACAACAAGGAAGTTCAAGGAAGAAGCAAAGAGAAGGAAAGAAAGTCATCATGTTCGGCTCAAAGTCTCACACCAAAGTTTGTGAAGAACAAACCGTGAAGACCAAATCAAGAATCAAAGAACTCACCACCAAGACAAGAGAAGTGCTGAGTATCCAAAGAAACCGCAAAGAAGAACACGACAAAGGCAAGATCAAGACCGGTTCTATCTTTGGGGAGCTTCGGCCAAGTCAAGAAGACTTATGGCCTAGATGATCAAGACCTCTCATTGAACTAACTTACACTCTTTTTCCTTCGGTGAGGTTTTTCCCATGTGGTTTACTCACCAAGGTTTTAATGAGGTTTGTTGGTCAATGTCCAATCTTAGCCATTTCATTAGGCTAAGCTTGAGGGGGAGTGTTGAGACTAATGGTAACCCATAAAGGGCATTAGGTCAAAACATATGAAGAAACTCACAAAACAAACCAAGGCATTGCCCGGACAACAAGGCAATGCCGAAGTCAAACTCGAGCTCGGCTAAGGCAAAGCCGAAGTCACATGTTCTCTTGTTACCGTTGGAAAGAAGACTCTAGAAGAAAAGAGCAAGTGACCATTGGAGAGTGCACTACACTTGCTGGAGCAAGTCACATGTGAAAATAAGCCATCCAAGGCAAAGTCACATGTCAAGTTAAGGAATGGTCACATGTGGACTTAAGGCAAGTGAGCCTCACTCTCCAAGTCACATGTTTCTCTAAGGGGCGCGGCTAACCAAGCGAAGACCAAGTGATAAGGACATATTTAGCATATTCCTTTGATACCTCTCTAAGCCAATTATTTTATATATATGTCTCCTCCTTGTAAACACAAAAAAACCAACACTTATGAAATGTAAACTCCATTCTCTCTCTTTTGTTCTTGGTGTTCTTGAGGAAACATCAAGAACCAAATCTCACAATACCCTCTTAATCTCTTCTAATCTTCTCTAATCTCTTAAAATCTAACATTATAAGCACTCATGTTGCATGAAACTTGGTTTAGAGTCCTAGCAATCACGTTGTTAGATGTTTCATAAGTTCGTCAATCTAGTACAAAGCTCATTGAGACACTTATAAGCACTCATGTTGCATGAAACTTGGTTTAGAGTCCTAGAAACGAGTTGTTAGATGTTTCATAAGTTCGTCAAACTAGTACAAAGCTCATTGAGCCACTTCTAAGCACTCATGTTGCATGAAACTTGTTTTAGAGTCCTAGAAACGCGTTGTTAGATGTTTCATAAGTTCGTCAAACTAGTACAAAGCTCATTGAGACACTTATAATCACTCATGTTGCATGAAACTTGGTTTTGAGTCCTAGCAATCACGTTGTTAGATGTTTCATAAGTTCGTCAAACTAGTACAAAGCTCATTGAGACACATATAAGCACTCATGTTGCATGAAATTAGGTTTAGAGTCCTAGAAACGCGTTGTTAGATGTTTCATAAGTTCGTCAAACTAGTACAAAGCTCATTGAGAAATTTATAAACACTCATGTTGCATGAAATTAGGTTTAGAGTCCTAGAAAGGCGTTGTTAGATGTTTCATAAGTTCATGAAACTTGTACAAAGCTAATCGAGGAACTTATAAGCACTCATTTAGCATGAAACTTGGTTTAGGATCCTAGAAACCCCATTGTTAGATGTTTCATAAGTTCGCCAAACTAGTACAAAGCTCATTGACAAACTTATAAGCACTCATGTTGCATGAAACTTGGTTTAGAGTCCTAGACATGCGTTGTTAGTTGTTTTATAAGTTCGTCAAACTTGTACAAAGCTCATTGAGATACTTATAAGCACTCATGTTGCATGAAACTTGGTTTAGAGTCCTAGCCACCACGTTGTTAGATATTTCATAAGTTCGTCAATCTAGTACAAAGCTCATTGAGACACTTATAAGCGCTCATGTTGCATGAAACTTTGTTTAGAGTCCTAGAAACGCGTTGTTAGATGTTTCATAAGTTCGTCAATCTAGTACAAAGCTCATTGAGACACTTATAAGCACTCATGTTGCATGAAACTTGGTTTAGAGTCCTAGAAACGCGTTGTTAGTTGTTTCATAAGTTCGTCAAACTTGTACAAAGCTCATTGAGACACTTATAAGCACTTATGTTGCATGAAACTTGGTTTAGAGTCTTAGAAATGCGTTGTTAGTTGTTTAATAAGTTTGTCAAACTTGTACAAAGCTCATTGAGACACTTATAAGCACTCATGTTGCATGAAACTTGGTTTAGAGTTCTAGCAACCACGTTGTTAGATGTTTCATAAGTTCGTCAATCTAGTACAAAGCTTATTGAGACAGTTATAAGCACTCATGTTTCATGGAACTTGGTTTATTGTCCTAGAAACGTGTTGTTAGATGTTTCATAAGTTCGTCAAACTAGTACAAAGCACATTGAGCCACTTATAAGCACTCATGTTGCACGAAACTTGGTTTAGAGTCCTAGCAACCACGTTGTTAGATGTTTCATAATGTCGTCATACTTGTATAAAGCTCATTGAGACACTTATAAACACTCATGTTACATGAAACTTGGTTTAGAGTCGTAGAAAGGCCTTGTTAGATGATTCATAAGTTCGTCAAAGTTGTACAAAGCTCATTGAGATACTTATAAGCATTAATGTTGAATGTAACTTCGTTTAGAGTCCTAGCAACTACGTTGTTAGATGTTTCATAAGTTCGTGAAACTTGTACAAAGCTCATTGAGACAATTATAATCACTCATGATGCATGAAACTTGGTTTAAAGTCCTAGAAACACATTGTTAGATATTTCATAAGTTCGTGAAACTTGTACAAATCTCATTGAGGAACTTATAAGTACTCATGAAGCATGAAACTTGGTTTAGAGTCCTAGAAACGTGTTGTTAGATGTTTCATAAGTTCGTCAAACCTGTACAAAGCTCATTGAAACACTTATAAGCACTCATGTTGAATGAAACTTCGTTTAGAGTCCTAGCAACCACGTTGTTAGATGTTTCATAAGTTCGTGAAACTTGTACAAAGCTCATTGAGACACTTATAAGCACTCATGTAGAATGAAACTTGGTTTAGAGTCCTAGAAAGGTGTTGTTAGATGTTTCATAAGTTCATGAAACTAGTACAAAGCTCATTGAGGCACATATAAGCACCCATGTTGCATGAAACTTGGTTTAGAGTCCTAGAAACGCGTTGTTAGATGTTTCATAAGTTCGTCAAACTTGTACAGAGCTCATTGAGACACTTATAAGCATTCATGTTGCATGAAACTTGGTTTAGAGTCCTAGAAACCGCGTTGTTAGATGTTTCATAAGTTCGTCAAACTAGTACAAAGCTCATTGAAACACTTATAAGCACTCATGTTGAATGAAACTTTGTTTAGAGTCCTAGCAACCACATTGTTAGATGTTTCATAAGTTCGTGAAACTTGTACAAAGCTCATTAAGACACTTATTATCACTCATGTTGCATGAAACTTGGTTTAGAGTCCTAGAAACGCGTTGTGAGATGTTTCATAAGTTCGTCAAACTTGTACAAAGCTCATTGAGACACTTATAAGCACTCATGTTACATGAAACTTGGTTTAGAGTCCTAGAAACCGCGTTGTTCGATGTTTCATAAGTTCGTCAAACTAGTACAAAGGTCATTGAGCCACTTATAAGCACTCATGTTGCATGAAACTTGGTTTAGAGTCCTAGAAACGCGTTGTTAGATGTTTCATAAGTTCGTCAAACAAGTACAAAGCTCATTGAGACACTTATAAGCACTCATGTTGCATGAAACTTGGTTTACAGTCCTAGAAACCGCGTTGTTAGATGTTTCATAAGTTCGTCAAACTAGTACATAGCTCATTGAAGCGCTTATAATTAGCACTCATGTTGAATGAAACTTCGTTTAGAGTCATAGCAACCACGTTGTTAGATGTTTCATAAGTTCTTCAAACTAGTACAAAGCTCATTGAGACACATATAAGCACTAATGTTGCATGAAACTTGGTTTAGAGTCCTAGAAACGCGTATTTAGTTGTTTCATAAGTTCGTCAAACTTGTACAAAGCTCATTGAGGCACATATAAGCACCCATGTTGCATGAAACTTGGTTTAGAGTCCTAGAAACGCGTTGTTAGATGTTTCATAAGTTCGTCAAACTTGTACAGAGCTCATTGAGACACTTATAAGCATTCATGTTGCATGAAACTTGGTTTAGAGTCCTAGAAACCGCGTTGTTAGATGTTTCATAAGTTCGTCAAACTAGTACAAAGCTCATTGAAACACTTATAAGCACTCATGTTGAATGAAACTTTGTTTAGAGTCCTAGCAACCACATTGTTAGATGTTTCATAAGTTCGTGAAACTTGTACAAAGCTCATTAAGACACTTATTATCACTCATGTTGCATGAAACTTGGTTTAGAGTCCTAGAAACGCGTTGTGAGATGTTTCATAAGTTCGTCAAACTTGTACAAAGCTCATTGAGACACTTATAAGCACTCATGTTACATGAAACTTGGTTTAGAGTCCTAGAAACCGCGTTGTTCGATGTTTCATAAGTTCGTCAAACTAGTACAAAGGTCATTGAGCCACTTATAAGCACTCATGTTGCATGAAACTTGGTTTAGAGTCCTAGAAACGCGTTGTTAGATGTTTCATAAGTTCGTCAAACAAGTACAAAGCTCATTGAGACACTTATAAGCACTCATGTTGCATGAAACTTGGTTTACAGTCCTAGAAACCGCGTTGTTAGATGTTTCATAAGTTCGTCAAACTAGTACATAGCTCATTGAAGCGCTTATAATTAGCACTCATGTTGAATGAAACTTCGTTTAGAGTCATAGCAACCACGTTGTTAGATGTTTCATAAGTTCTTCAAACTAGTACAAAGCTCATTGAGACACATATAAGCACTAATGTTGCATGAAACTTGGTTTAGAGTCCTAGAAACGCGTATTTAGTTGTTTCATAAGTTCGTCAAACTTGTACAAAGCTCATTGAGACACTTATAAGCAATCATGTTGCATGAAAATTGGTTTAGAGTCCTAGCAACCATGTTGTTAGATGTTTCATACGTTCGTCAATTTAGTACAAAGCTCATTCAGACACTTATAGCACTCATGTTGCATGAAACTTTGTTTAGAGTCCTAGCAACCACGTTGTTAGATGTTTCATTAGTTCGTAAATTTAGTACAAAGCTCATTGAGACACTTATAAGCACTCATGTTGCATGAAACTTGGTTTAGAGTCCTAGAAACGCATTGTTAGTTGTTCCATAAGTTAGTCAAACTAGTACAAAGCTCATTGAGAAATTTATAAGCACTCATGTTGCATGAAATTAGGTTTAGAGTCCTAGAAACGCGTTGTTAGATGTTTCATAAGTTCATGAAACTTGTACAAAGCTAATCGAGGAACTTATAAGCACTCATGTAGCATGAAACTTGGTTTAGGGTCCTAGAAACCGCATTGTTAGATGTTTCATAAGTTCGTCAAACTAGTACAAAGCTCATTGACAAACTTATAAGCACTCATGTTGCATGAAACTTGGTTTAGAGTCCTAGAAACACATTGTTATTTGTTTTATAAGTTCGTCAAACTTGTACAAAGCTCATTCAGACACTTATAAGCACTCAAGTTGCATGAAACTTGGTTGGAGTCCTAGAAACGTGTTGTTAGATGTTTCATAAGTTTGTCAAACAAGTACAAAGCTCATTGAGACACTTATAAGCACTCAAGTTGCATGAAACTTTGTTTTTAGTCCTAGAAACCGCGTTGTTAGATGTTTCATAAGTTCGTCAAACTTGTACGAAGTTCATTGAGGAACTTATAAGCACTCATGTAGCATGAAACTTGGTTTAGAGCCCTAGAAACGCGTTGTTAGTTGTTTCATAATGTCGTCAAACTTGTATAAAGCTCATTGAGACACTTATAAACACTCATGTTACATGAAACTTGGTTTAGAGTCGTAGAAAGGCCTTGTTAGATGTTTCATAAGTTCGTCAAAGTTGTACAAAGCTCATTGAGATACTTATAAGCACTAATGTTGAATGTAACTTCGTTTAGAGTCCTTGCAACCACGTTGTTAGATGTTTCATAAGTTCGTGAAACTTGTACAAAGCTCATTGAGACAATTATAATCACTCATGATGCATGAAACTTGGTTTAAAGTCCTAGAAACACATTGTTAGATATTTCATAATTTCGTGAAACTTGTACAAATCTCATTGAGGAACTTATAAGTACTCATGAAGCATGAAACTTGGTTTAGAGTCCTAGAAACCGCGTTGTTAGATGTTTCATAAGTTCGTCAAACTAGTAAAAAGCTCATTGAAACACTTATAAGCACTCATGTTGAATGAAACTTTGTTTAGAGTCCTAGCAACCACGTTATTAGATGTTTCATAAGTTCGTGAAACTTGTACAAAGCTCATTAAGACACTTATTATCACTCATGTTGCATGAAACTTGGTTTAGAGTCTTAGAAACGCGTTGTGAGATGTTTCATAAGTTCGTCAAACTTGTACAAAGCTCATTGAGACACTAATAAGAACTCATGTTGAATGAAACTTGGTTTAGAGTCCTAGAAACCGCGTTGTTAGATGTTTCATAAGTTCGTCAAACTAGTACAAAGCTTATTGAGACACTTATAAGCACTCATGTTGCATAAAATTTGGTTTAGATTCCTAGATACGCGTTGTTAGATGTTTCATAAGTTCGTCAAACTACTGCAAAGCTCATTGAGACACTTATAAGCACTCATGTTGCATGAAACTTGGTTTAGAGTCCTAGAAACGCGTTGTTAGATGTTTCATAAGTTCATCAAACATATACAAAGCTCATAGAGACACTTATAAGCACTCATGTTGAATGAAACTTGGTTTAGATTCCTAGATACGCGTTGTTAGGTGTTTCATAAGTTCGTCAAACTTGTACAAAGCTCATTGAGACACTTATAATCACTCATGTTGCATGAATCTTCGTTTAGAATCCTAGCAAGCACGTTGTTAGATGTTTCATAAGTTCGTGAAACTTGTACAAAGCTCAATGAGACACTTAGTATCACTCATAATGCATGAAATTTGGTTTAAAGTCCTTGAAATGCGTTGTTAGATGTTTCATAAGTTCGTGAAACTTGTACAAAGCTCATTGAGGAACTTATAAGTACTCATGTAGCATGAAACATTGTTTATAGTCCTCGAAAATCGTTGTTAGATGTTTAATGAGTTCGTCAAACTAGTACAAAGCTCATTGAGACACTTATAAGCACTCATGTTGAATGAAACTTCGTTTAGAGTCCTAGAAACCACGTTGTTAGATGTTTCATAAGTTCGTCAAACTTGTAAAAAGCTCATTGAGGAACTTATAAGCACGCATGTTGCATGAAACTTGATTTAGAGTCCTAGAAACGCGTTGTTAAATATTTCATAAGTTCGTCAAACTAGTACAAAACTCACTGAGACACTTATAAGCACTCATGTTGCATGAAACTTGATTTAGAGTCCTAGAAACGCGTTGTTAGATGTTTCATAAGTTCGTCAAACTAGTACAAAGCTCATTGAGAAACTTATAAGCACTCATGTTGCTTGAAACTTGGTTTAGAGTCCTAGAAACCCCGTTGTTAGATGTTTCATAAGTTCGTCAAATTTGTAGAAAACTCATTGAGACACTTATAATCACTCATGTTGCATGAAATTTCATTTAAAATCCTAGATACGTGATGTTTCATAAGTTCGTCAAACTTGTACAAAGCTCATTGAGACACTTATAAGCACTCATGTTGCATGAAACTTGGTTTGCAGTCCAAGAAACGCGTTGTTAGATGTTTCATAAGTTCGCCAAACTTGTACAAAGCTCATTGAGACACTTATATGCACTCATGTTGAATGGAACTTAGTTAAGAGTCCTAGAAACACGTTGTTAGATGTTTCATAAGTTCGTCAAACTAGTACAAAGCTCATTGAGACACATATAAGCACTCATGTTTCATGAAAAATGATTTAGAGACCTAGAAACTCGTTGTTAGATGTTTCATAAGTTCGTCAAACTTGTACAAAGCTCATTGAGACACTTATAAACACTCATGTTGCATGAAACTTGGTTTAGAGTCCTAGAAACGCGTTGTTAGATGTTTCATAAGTTCGTCAAACTTGTACAAAGCTCATTGAGACACTTATATGCACTCATGTTGAATGAAACTTAGTTAAGACTCCTAGAAACGCGTTGTTAGATGTTTCATAAGTTCGTCAAACTAGTAAAAAGCTCATTGAGACACTTATAAGCACTCATGTTGCATGAAACTTGGTTTAGAGTCCTAGAAACGCGTTGTTAGATGTTTCATAAGTTCATCAAACATATACAAAGCTCATAGAGACACTTATAAGCACTCATGTTGAATGAAACTTGGTTTAGATTCCTAGATACGCGTTGTTAGGTGTTTCATAAGTTCGTCAAACTTGTACAAAGCTCATTGAGACACTTATAATTACTCATGTTGCATGAATCTTCGTTTATAATCCTAGCAAGCACGTTGTTAGATGTTTCATAAGTTCGTGAAACTTGTACAAAGCTCATTGAGACACTTAGTATCACTCATGATGCATGGAATTTGGTTTAAAGTCCTTGAAATGCGTTGTTAGATGTTTCATAAGTTCGTGAAACTTGTACAAAGCTCATTGAGGAACTTATAAGTACTCATGTAGCATGAAACATTGTTTATAGTCCTCGAAAATCGTTGTTAGATGTTTAATGAGTTCGTCAAACTAGTACAAAGCTCATTGAGACACTTATAAGCACTCATGTTGAATGAAACTTCGTTTAGAGTCCTAGAAACCACGTTGTTAGATGTTTCATAAGTTCGTCAAACTTGTAAAAAGCTCATTGAGGAACTTATAAGCACGCATGTTGCATGAAACTTGATTTAGAGTCCTAGAAACGCGTTGTTAAATATTTCATAAGTTCGTCAAACTAGTACAAAACTCACCGAGACACTTATAAGCACTCATGTTGCATGAAACTTGATTTAGAGTCCTAGAAACGCGTTGTTAGATGTTTCATAAGTTCGTCAAACTAGTACAAAGCTCATTGAGAAACTTATAAGCACTCATGTTGCATGAAACTTGGTTTAGAGTCCTAGAAACCCCGTTGTTAGATGTTTCATAAGTTCGTCAAATTTGTAGAAAACTCATTGAGACACTTATAATCACTCATGTTGCATGAAATTTCATTTAAAATCCTAGATACGTGTTGTTAGATGTTTCATAAGTTCGTCAAACTTGTACAAAGCTCATTGAGACACTTATAAGCACTCATGTTGCATGAAACTTGGTTTGGAGTCCAAGAAACGCGTTGTTAGATGTTTCATAAGTTCGCCAAACTTGTACAAAGCTCAGTGAGACACTTATATGCACTCATGTTGAATGGAACTTAGTTAAGAGTCCTAGAAACACGTTGTTAGATGTTTCAGAAATTCGTCAAACTAGTACAAAGCTCATTGAGACACATATAAGCACTCATGTTTCATGGAAAATGATTTAGAGACCTAGAAACTCGTTGTTAGATGTTTCATAAGTTCGTCAAACTTGTACAAAGCTCATTGAGACACTTATAAGCACTCATGTTGCATGAAACTTGGTTTAGAGTCCTAGAAACGCGTTGTTAGATGTTTCATAAGTTCGTCAAACTTGTACAAAGCTCATTGAGACACTTATATGCACTCATGTTGAATGAAACTTAGTTAAGACTCCTAGAAACGCGTTGTTAGATGTTTCATAAGTTCGTCAAACTAGTAAAAAGCTCATTGAGACACTTATAAGCACTCATGTTGCATGAAACTTGGTTTAGAGTCCTAGAAACGCGTTTTTAGATGTTTCCTAAGTTCGTCAAACTTGTACAAAGCTCATTGAGCTCATTGAGACACTTATAATCACTCATGTTGCATGAAACTTTGTTTAGAATCCTAGCAAGCACGTTGTTAGATGTTTCATAAGTTCGTGAAACTTGTACAAAGCTCATTGAGACACTTATTATCACTCATGATGCAAGAAATTTGGTTTAAAGTCCTAGAAACGCGTTGAAAGTTGTTTCATAGGTTCGTCAAACTTGTACAAAGCTCATTGAGACACTTATAAGCACTCATGTTGCATGAAACTTGGTTTAGAGTCCTAGAAACGCTTTGTTAGATGTTTCATAAGTTTGTCAAACTAGTACAAAGTTCATTGAGACACTTATAAGCACTCATGTTGCATGAAACTTGGTTTAGAGTCCTGAAAACGCGTTGTTAGATGTTTCATAAGTTTGTCGAACTTGTACAAAGCTCATTGAGACATTTATAATCATTCATGTTGCATGAAACTTCGTTTAGAATCCTAGCAAGCACGTTATTAGATGTTTCAAAAGTTCGTGAAACTTGTACAAAGCTCATTGAGAAACTTATTATCACTCATGATGCATGAAATTTGGTTTAAAGTCCTTGAAACGCGTTGTTAGATGTTTCATAAGTTCGTGAAACTTGTACAAAGCTCATTGAGGAACTTATAAGTACTAATGTAGCATGAACCTTGGTTTATAGTCCTAGAAAATTGTTGTTAGATGTTTAATGGGTTCGTCAAACTAGTACAAAGCTCATTGAGACACTTATAAGCACTCATGTTGAATGAAACATCGTTTAGAGTCCTAGAAACCACGTTGTTAGATGTTTCATAAGTTCGTCAAACTTGTAAAAAGCTCATTGAGGAACTTATAAGCACGCATGTTGCATGAAACTTGATTTAGAGTCCTAAAAACGCTTTGTTAGATATTTCATAAGTTCGTCAAACTAGTACAAAGCGCACTGAGACACTTATAAGCACTCATGTTGCATGAAATTTGATTTAGAGTCCTAGAAACACGTTGTTAGATGTTTCATAAGTTCGTGAAACTTGTACAAAGCACATTGAGGAATTTATAAGCACTCATGTAGCATGAAACTTGGTTTAGAGTCCTAGAAACGCGTTGTTAGTTGTTTCATAAGTTCGTCAAACTTGTACAAAGCTCATTGAAACACATATAAGCACCCATGTTCCATGAAACTTGGTTTAGAGTTCTAGAAACGCGTTGTTAGATGTTTCATAAGTTCGTCAAACTAGTACAAAGCTCATTGAGAAACTTATAAGCACTCATCTTGCATGAAATTTGGTTTAGAGTCCTAGAAACCCCGTTGTTAGATGTTTCATAAGTTCGTCAAATTTGTACAAAACTCATTGAGACACTTATAATCACTCATGTTGCATGAAATTTGGTTTAAAGTCCTAGATACGTGTTGTTAGATGTTTCATAAGTTCGTGAAACTTGTACAAAGCTCATTGAGGAACTTATAAGCACTCATGTAGCATGAAACTTAGTTTAGTGATACGCTCGGCCTTGAGGGATCTAAGCTCCGAACGAGGCTGAACTATGCGGGTGATGGATGGGAAGGTTAGGTGTGGGAAAGTAGTGGAAGTATGCGGAGGATACGGCGGTGGTGGATGGAAAAGAGGTATGAGTGGCCGCAGGGACTTGTTAAGTGTTGATGAGGCTTAACAAGAGGTAGAAGTTCTCTCAAACGGCGGCTGCGCAAGGAGAAGAACAGATCTCTTTACAAGATCCACGGGGAACCGATATTTTCACAAGATCAAAGAGGTGATAAACCTTAGAAGATAGTTTTGTATTAAGTTGTTCGATGGGCGACAAAGTAGTGCGGCGTGAAGCTTATATAGGTAAGCACAAGTCGCTTCCTTTAGGGCTTCACGCGTTTTAAGACAAAAGGAAATCACAAGAAAATGGAAATCGTAACCGAGTAAGAAAATGGAAATCCTAAGAAGAAAATGGAAATTACGGATAAATAAGAAAGTAGTGGCCCACTACTAAAAAAATATCATATAGCAACGACCGTATCCGTGGCTATAGCGTTAAATCCGTGGCTATACGTTCGTAGCTAAACAATTCCGTGGCAAACCGTGGCTAAATAGCCACGGATTTTTTTTATAGCCACGGATACGACCGTGGCTATATGATATTTTTTTAGTAGTGTGGAAGTGCCTTGCTTTAACACACTCTTCAAGCTATGGTGGCTAATGGACGACGTAGTGTTCTTCTTGGCCTCGTTAAAACCTAGTGGGAAAGAGTACCAAGCGAGACACTTAGTCCGCTTAGCTACCATAGCTTGGTCTTCCTCAAATAGCCGTGGTGAAGATGTTGAAGTAGCTTCTCGTATCGGCTTCTCCAAACTTCTCTTCCTTGATCATCGTGTGAGCTTTCCTTGCTAGCTCCTTAGCTCTTGACCGGGTGATAACTCCCTCAGATTCGCTTGGCATTTCCTCGATTCCGGATGATTGGTTGCTCGGCATTTCCTCGGCTCCGGATGATCGTTTCTCGGTTCCGGATGATCGTTGCTCGGTTCCGGATGATCGTTGCTCGGTTCCGGACGATCGGGCGCCCGGTAGTTTGCGATCGGCTGATCGGTTGCCCGGTACTGGCTCGTACTCGGTTTCCTCGTCCGACGGTTCGGTAACGATCGCATCAACCAAGCATTTTGGAAGGTTCAGAAGCCTGTGGGCGGAACTAGAGATGCTGCGTCCTAGCACTATTGATCCAAAGGTTCATAATGAAAGGAGGGAGCAAGACAAGGTCTTTGGCTTGCTCCTCACGCTTAATGGTAGCTACAAAGACGTAATCAAGCACCTCTTAAGATCCGACAAGTTGCCTAATCTTGAAAAAGTTTGTGCCCAGCTACAAAGAGAACAAGGGTCTATTGAACTCTTTGGCAACAAGAAGGAGCTAGTCACCGCCAATAAGGTGACCTACAAACCAACAACCAAGTCCTATGAAGACAGAAGGGGTCTAGTGTTTGATCACTGCAAGAAGAAAGGGCACTCCAAGGAGAAATGTTGGATCCTGAACCCACATCTCAAGCCGGCCAAGTTCAAAGATGCAAAGGCCAACTTCTCCAATGATGATGAAACCGGTCCAAGCTCTAGCACAATGAGTCTCAAGAATAAGGAGGATGAGTCCACAGCTATGGTGCCTTACACGAATGAATATGTGAGGAAGTCTGATCTAGATGCACTCATTAAAGCCCTTAAGGGCTCTGGTATTGACTCCTTTTACTCCCTTAGTGCTCATAACATTGAAAAACCTATTAAGCCTATTATCATTGATTCATGAGCATCTCATCATATGATTAGTAATAAGAACCTGATTAGCAATGTTAAACCGGCACTAGGAAATGTTATAATTGCTAATGGTAGTAGGATTCCTGTAAAAGGTCTAGGAAGCCTTAGAGTGATCAATAGAGAATCTCAAGCTTTATATATGCCTAGCTTTACCTCTAATCTGATTTCTGTTAAACGGATTGCTTGTGATCTTAATTGCAATGTGATTTTCAGTCCTAATGAAGTTATATTTCAGGATATTGAAAGTAAGGAAGTGATTGGAAAGGGAACTACCAGGGGAGACCTCTACATACTTGACAAAGAAGTTTCAAGCTCTAATCATCACTCTGCTTTCAATTATGTCTTAGTAGAAGCTAATAATGTTTTGTGGCATTATAGACTAGGCCATCCTCATGTTAAGGCTTTAAAAACACTTTTGCCAAACGTTTCTTTTGACCATAATAAGTGCGAGTCTTGCATTTTGAGCAAGCACCACAAATATGTGTTTTCAAACTCTAAAACTCTTTATGAAAACTGTTTTGATCTTGTGCATTCAGATGTTTGGTCATCACCTTGCAAATCTAGAGAAAACCAAGCATATTTTGTGACTTTCATGTTAATTTTAGGAGAGTATAAACGAGATTTGAGAGTTTATGTTCTTGAGTTCATGAAGAACATCAAGAACAAGAGAGAGAGAATAGAGAGAGAGAGAGTTTAATCGGAAAAGAGTATATGAGATTAATGTTTTTGTGTTACAACAATAGGATATTAATACAAGGAATATCGCCTAAAGAGGAATCAAAGATAGATGCTAAAAACGTCCACATCCTCCTCGGTTAGCCGCGCCCACACGTCGCTTTCCCTCGTGTAGCCGCGCTTCCTTATGGCAACATGTGACTTGTACGGCCGAGTGGTGTACACTCGCCTAATGGCTATATTGATTAAGCGCACCTTCCTTCTAGATCCTTCTTTGGTCTTCCTTGTAATTCAAACGGTAACATCCCAACGGTAACTAAAGAGAACTTGTGTCTTTGCCTTTGATCACAAGCTAGGTCTTTGCCTTGGTGAACAAGTGTGTCCGGGCAAAGCCTTGGTCTCTTTTTAACACTCCCCCGCAAGCATAGCCTAATGCAATGGCTAAGCTTGGAACCCGCATAACCTTGCCTCGTTAAAACCTTGGTGAGAAAACCACTTGGGATAAAACTCACCTAAGGGAAAAGAGTGCAAGCCTATGCGGTTGGAGACTTAGGCTTTGGTAGCCCGTGTGAGTCCTAGTCCTGGTAGGATGGACTCACAAACCTTCAAGCTTGCTGATTTGGTGAAGATGTCCGCAAGTTGGTCTTCACTCTTGGTGTAGCACGGTAAGATGGTCCCTTTGAGCATTTGCTCTCTAACCTTGTGACAATCCACCTCTATGTGCTTGGTCCGTTCATGGAAGACCGAGTTGGTTGCTATGTGGATGGCCGCTTGGTTATCACAATGCATGGTCATTGGTGCTTCAATCTTGAAACCCAAATCCCCTAGCAAGTTCTTTAGCCACATGAGTTCTTGAGTTAGCTTCCTCATGGCTCTATACTCGGCTTCGGCGGTTGAGCAAGACACTATCTTTTGCTTCTTTGTCTTCCATGTGACAAGGTTGCCTCCAATGAAAGTACAATACCCGGTGGTTGACCGCCTGTCTTCTAGGTTCCCGGCATAGTCTGCGTCACAATACCCAACAACTTCCGTGCTTTTGTTGCAACCCATCCATATACCCAAGCTTGAAGTTCCCTTAAGGTATCCCAAGATCCTCATGATCATGTTCCAATGATGTTGCTTCGGCCTTTGCATATGTTGGGAGACTTGATTCACGGCAAAGCATAGATCCGGTCTAGTGATGGTAAGGTAAATGAGCTTTCCCACTAGCCGTCTATATAGCATAGGATCTTTGTATGGTTGATCGTCTTCACTACCCTCTTGAATGGTCTTGTAGCCGTCTTCAAGAGGTGTCTTGGCTACCTTGGTACCTGCCATATTGACAACACTTAAAACATCATGGGTGTACTTCCTTTGGGAGAGAAATAGACCTTCCTTTGATCTACATACTTCAATCCCAAGGAAGTACTTGAGCAAACCGAGATCTTTAATATCAAATTTGGACTTAAGAAAAGACTTGGTTTCTTGAATACCTCCCTTGTTGTTTCCGGAGATGATGATGTCATCTACGTATACAAGTACTACTACTATACCTTCTTGGTTTTGTAGTGTGAAGAGTGTGTGTTCGGCTTGTGATCTCTTGAATCCTCTTGCCATCAATGTTGAGCTAAGCTTGTGGTACCAAGCTCTTGGTGATTGCTTGAGACCGTAGATAGCCTTTCTTAACCTTAAGACTTTCCCGGGGGTAATCTCTACTCCGGGTGGTGGAGTCATGTATACCTCTTCCTCAAGTTCTCCTTGTAGAAAGGCGTTCTTCACATCCATTTGAAAGAGATCCCAAGATAAATTAGTAGCCAAGGATAGAATGACCCTAACTGTGTGAAGTTTGGCCACCGGTGCAAAGGTATCCAAGTAATCCTCTCCATAGGTTTGAGTGAAGCCTCTTGCCACAAGTCTTGCCTTATGCCTTTCAATATCCCCATTGCTTAGATACTTGATAGTGAACACGTATCTAGAGCTTACGGTCTTCTTGCCCTTGGGAAGATCAGTTTCATAGAAGGTTTCATTGTCTTCCATTGCCTTGTTCTCGGCTCTAACCGCATTGATCCACACTTCTTCCTTCATTGCTTCTTCATATGTCCTTGGTATCACATGTTGATCCATGGCGGTAAGGAAGGCTTGGTATTATTTGGGAATTCTTGCAAGAGAGCATGTTGCTTGAGTAGGATGGGCCACCGCCTTGCTATTGTAGTAGACCCTTGTGTTTACCCAATTAGATGGATGCTTCTTTACCCTAGTGCTTCTCCTTAGAGTCGGCTCCGGTTGTACACTAGTCGGCTCCGGTGGTACACTTCCTCCTTGACCAACTTCTTGATCATGATCCTCTTGAGCATGTCCTTGGTCTTCTTGTGGTGTAGTTTGTTGATGAGCATTTGATTCTCCCCCGGACTCATTAGAATCTTGAGGTTCGGAGTTGGCTTGCTCATTGATGTTCTCCCCCTCATGATCAAGATGAGTGGGTTGTTGATTTGGTATGTCTTGGCTTGGCTCTTCTTCAAAGTCCATGCCAAGGTTCTTCATTAGGTTCCTTAGGCTTGTGGCTCTATCCGTGACCTTCTCAGGTAAGTCCTTCACACTATCCCAATTCTTGTCTTCATAGAAGCTTTTGCCTTCAAGGAACTTGACATCTCTTGAGACTATGACCCTTCTTGTCTCGGGTACATAGCATTTGTATCCTTTTTGTGTGTTGGAGTAGCCTATGAACATGGCCTTGATGCTCTTTGCTTCAAGTTTGTTCCTTTGTTCACTAGGCACAAAAACAAAACACACACAACCAAAAACTCTTAGATGGTTAAGAATAGGCTTACTCTTATTCAAAACTTGAAAGGGAGATTGGTTGTTTAAGATTTGAGTAGGGGTTCGGTTGATGAGATAACACGCGGTTAAAACACCATCCGACCAAAACCGTTTTGGGATGTTCATGTAGAACATCATTGACCGTGTGACCTCCATGAGATGCCTATTCTTCCTCTCGGCCACACCGTTTTGTTGCGGTGTATATGGGCATGTGGTTTGGTGAAGAATCCCATGGTTGGCTATGTGTTCTTTGAATGCTCGGCTTGTGTACTCTCCTCCATTATCCGACCTAAAGGTTTTAATCTTAGCATTGTAATGGTTAGTCACATAGTTTTGAAAGTTTTTAAAAGCCTCTAATACCCTATATTTAGTTTGTAAAAGTGTAACCCAAGTGTATTTAGAGCTTTCATCTATAAATGTGACAAAATAAGCTTGATTATCCCTAGATTTGCAAGGAGAGGACCAAACGTCTGAGTGGACCAATTCAAAAGGTTTGTAACACATTTTGGATTTTGAAAATACGGTTCTACAATGTTTGCCCAAAATACAAGCCTCACAAGTTTGATGATCAAAACAACATTAGGGAAAATAGTTTTTAAAGCATTCAAATGAGGATGACCAAGTCTAAAATGCCAAATAACATTGTTAACCTCGGCTATAACCGATTTAAAAGCATGACAAAGAGAAGTAGAAGTAGAAATAGAGTTTTTGAAATCAAATTCTTCAAGAACATAGAGGTCCCCTCTTGTGACCCCTTTTCCAATGATCTTCTCACTCTTAATATCCTGAAAAATCACATCATTAGGACTGAAAATAACCTTGCAATTCAAATCACAAGCAATGCGTTTAACGGATATAAGATTGGAAGTGAAACTAGGCATATAAAGAGCTTGAGAATCACTATCAAACAACTTAAGATTTCCTAACCCTTCTATAGGAATTTCACTCCCATTTGCCCATTACCTAAAGCCGGTTTAACATTACTAATTAAATTCAAGTTACTAATCATATGATGAGAAGCACCCGAATCAACAATAATAGGCTTATATGGTTTAATGTCTATGTTTTGAGCACTAAGAGATTAATAGGGTGAAATACGGAGCCCTTAAGGGCTTTGATGAGTGCGTCAAGGTCCGACTTCCTCACAAACTCGTCCATGTATGGGACAATGGCCGAAGACTCCTCTTCCTTGCCATGGCTTGGTCCGCTTGTACTTGGTATGCTAGCCTAGTCATCGTGAGAGTAGTTGGCCTTGGCATCCTTGAACTTGGCCGGCTTGAGGCTATGGTGTAGGATCCAACACTTCTCCTTGTCGTGGCCTTTCTTCTTGCAATGCTCACACGTCAAGGCTCTCCTTTCTTCATATGTCTTGGAAGACGGTTTAAAAGCCACCTTGTTTGCGGTCACAAGCTCCTTCTTGCCATCAAATAGTTCAATGGAACCTTGTTCTCTTTGGAGTTGGGCACACACTTCTTCAAGGTTTGGTAGGGTATCGGCTCGGAGGAGGTGCTTAGTAACCTCCTTGTAGCTGCCGTTGAGTGTGAGAAGCAAGCCGAAGACCTTGTCTTGCTCTCTCCTTTCATTTAGCACTTTTGGCTCCACGGTGCTTGGACAGAGCATCTCTAATTCAGCCCAAAGGGACCTAAATTTTCCGAAGTGCTTTGTGAACTCGGTGTCCTCTTGATTGAGATCATTGATAGCTTTCTTGACTTCATAGACTCGGCTAAGGTTGGAGACATTGTCGTAGACGGTTTGGAGGGTATCCCACAGTTCCTTGGCATTCTCACAATATGAGTATGCCTCCAAGATAGATGGCTCTAGGGATCCTTGGATGATTCCAAGGACCTTTTGGTCTAGCTGAAACCATTTCTCGTCATCGGTGGTGAGCTCTTCATTTCCAAAGTTGAAGTCAATGGGAGCGTCTTGCCTAGTGAGGATGTGATTCCACAACCCCCGACCACAAAGGGCAATCTTCATTGTTCTTGCCCATAGGAGGTAGTTTATACCTTTTAAGGTAACCGGACAAGGAGTCTTCTTAGATTCTTTGTCTTCCATGGTTTACCGCTTGGATTGAGAATACTTGTCTTGGGTAGATCTCGAGTTTTAAAGGACAAAGGAGATACCTTTCTTCAAGATCTGGACTTTAAAACTGAGTATGTTGAGCGTGCACGGAAACCGAGGCTAGCCGAGCACCAAGAATCGAGAATAACCGGGCATCGAGAGTTTGGTTATCGGGCACCGAAAAAAGCCCGATGATTCTGTTACCGGGCAACAAAAATCTCCATGATTTTGTTTACCGGGGGCAACGGAAAAACCGAGCGCCGAGAATGCCCGAACGCCGAGAGAGGAATGTAGCGGAAGCGAGATTAGGTTCCAGAGCAAGGTTGCTCTGATACCATGTTAATTTTAGGAGAGTATAAACGAGATTTGAGAGTTTATATTCTTGAGTTCATGAAGAACATCAAGAACAAGAGAGAGAGAATAGAGAGAGAGAGAGTTTAATCGGAAAAGAGTATATGAGATTAATGTTTTTGTGTTACAACAATAAGATATTAATACAAGGAATATCGCCTAAAGAGGAATCAAAGATAGATGCTAAAAACGTCCACATCCTCCTCGGTTAGCCGCGCCCACACGTCGCTTTCCCTCGTGTAGCCGCGCTTCCTTATGGCAACATGTGACTTGTACGGCCGAGTGGTGTACACTCGCCTAACGGCTATATTGATTAAGCGCACCTTCCTTCTAGATCCTTCTTTGGTCTTCCTTGTAATTCAAACGGTAACATCCCAACGGTAACTAAAGAGAACTTGTGTCTTTGCCTTTGATCACAAGCTAGGTCTTTGCCTTGGTGAACAAGTGTGTTCGGCAAAGCCTTGGTCTCTTTTTAACATTTCATAGATGAGAAATCCAAATATACTTGGCTTACATTGTTACCATCTAAGGATAGGGTGCTAGATGCTTTTAAAATTTTTGAAACCTATATTACTAATCAATACAATGCCAAGATAAAATGTTTCAGATCAGACAATGGTGGGGAATACACAAGCAATGCCTTCAAAGAACACATGATCACTAAGGGTATTCTACATCAAACAAGTTGCCCCTATACTCCTCAACAAAACGGTGTAGCCGAGAGGAAGAATAGGCACTTGATGGAAGTAACAAGATCCATGATGTTCCACATGAATGTGCCTAAGAGATTTTGGGCTGATGATGTCTCAACAACATGCTATCTTATAAACAGAACGCCAACACAGATTCTTGAAAACAATCTCCTTATCAGGTATTGAATAAGTCTAAACCATTTATCAATCATCTAAGAGTGTTTGGTTGTTTGTATTTTGTATTTGTGCCAGGAGAGCAAAGAAACAAGCTGGATGCAAAGAGCACAAAAGCTATGTTTATTGGCTACTCAAGCACACAGAAAGGGTATAAGTGTTATGTCCCTGAAGCTAGACGTGTCCTTGTCTCAAGGGATGTCAAGTTTATTGAAGGAAAGAGCTACTATGAAGACAGTACCTGGGAAAGTGTTCAAGACTTACCTGAGACTGCCACAGATAGAGCCACTAGCCTCATAAACTTGATGAGGAACTTGGGGATGAACATCAATGAAGAAGCAATGACAGAATCCACTCAGCAACCTGTTGATCAAGACTCCCACCTATATCATGAAGGGGGGAACAATGATGATACACAGGAGACTCATGAGGATCAAAGGGAAAACCTGAAACTCAAGAAGAGCTTCAAGGAGAACCAGAGGATACTCAAGCCACTCAAAAAACAGTTCATCAAGAGATACATGATCAAGCTGCTCCTGTGGTACCAAGAAGAAGTACTAGGATTAAGCAGCCAAGTTCAAACTGGAAAAACACCAAAGTCTACTTCAACAGCAATGTTGTAGCCCATCCTATCCAAGCAGTGTGCTCCATGGCTGTGTTTCCACATGATCATCAAGCATTCATTGCCAAAATAGAGCAACATTGGATTCCAAGAACCTATGAAGAGGCTGTTGAGCATGAAGTATGGGTTAATCCGGTAAAAGCTGGAAATCAAGCAATGGAACGTAACCACACTTTGGATGAGGCTGATCTACCTAAAGGCAAGAAGGCAGTAAGCTCAAGATATGTGTTCACAATCAAGTACCTGAGCAACGGTGACATTGAGAGGCACAAGGCAAGACTAGTAGCAAGAGGATTTACACAGACTTATGGTGAATACTATTTGGATACTTTTGCCCCAGTTGCTAAACTCCACACGGTGAGAGTAATCCTATCTCTAGCTGTGAACCTGGATTGGGATCTTTGGCAAATGGATGTCAAGAATGCTTTCCTTCAAGGAGAGTTAGAAGAAGAAGTCTACATGACTCCACCTCCCGGATTAGAAGACTCCATAACACCAAGGAAAGTATTGAGATTGAGAAAGGCTATCTATGGGCTCAAGAAATCTCCAAGAGCATGGTACCACAAACTCAGCACCACTCTAGTGACAAGGGGATTCAAGATGAGTCAAGCCGATCACACTCTATTCACCCTCTAATCAAAGGAAGGTATGGTGGTTATCCTCATCTACGTGGATGACATACACTACAAGAATCTGCGCAAATTACCACGAAAAATTTACAACGATTTGATTCGTCGTAAACTTACGACGATATTACGACGATTTTACGACGATTTTGGCAATCGTCGTAAAATCGTCGTAAATTTACGACGATTTTACAACGATTTTCCGATTAAGCACCAAATCGTTGTAAATTCGTGGTAAATTTACAACGATTTACCGACGTTTTGATTTATAAGAATATTTCGTCGCTATATCGTTGCTAATTTACCACGAATTTACAACTTCTTATTTTGGGACTTTTTAACAACGATTTAAAGACATTTAATCTGGTAGTTGAAAACGTGTATTTACTGTTGCACCTAATTATTTACAACTTTCACTTTAGTCGTTAAATCGTTGTAAAATCGTTGTTAATTCCTTGTAGAATTATGAATCGTTGTAAATTAGTAGTTAATTTCCTTGGTAAAAAGTTGGAAATTTTTTAAAAATCCTATAAATACCTCCTCATCTTTCACCATAATTCACACCATCAATTTTAAATCTCTCTATCTCTCTCACTTACAAAAAAAAAATTCTTTTTATAAAAAAAAAATGTCCGGAGGCGATATTTACGAAATCCGAAAATGGATGTACATACATCGAGGCGATGACGGATCGGTGACAAGGGAGTTCCTCGACAGGGTTGAAGTATTCATGCAGCAAGCCACAAATCTACCTGTCACTATCGAAAGTGGTAAGATGTTTTGTCCTTGTATCAAATGCGACAATAGACGATTCATTTTGGTTGAAAATGTTTGGAAGCATTTGTTAAATAGAGGATTTACACCACAATATTATATATGGTTTCAGCATGGGGAAGGTTATTCTGGTAATGTTGCTAGTA
The DNA here is from genome assembly GCA_963556525.1 of Cochlearia excelsa. Taxonomy (NCBI): domain Eukaryota; kingdom Viridiplantae; phylum Streptophyta; class Magnoliopsida; order Brassicales; family Brassicaceae; genus Cochlearia; species Cochlearia excelsa. Next base: position 2,804,819 of record CAUVZT010000002.1, read on the forward strand.
GTAGTAATTATCATCAGGAATCTGTAGACTATGACCAACATGTAGAAAATGAGTATGATTTTTATAATTTTCATCATGGTCATGGAAATGAACCGGATAGGATAAATGACATGGTTAGCGATGCATTTCTTCCTGAAGTTGCATCCGATGGAAATTTAGTTGAAGAACCTAATTTAGATGCTAAAAAATTCTACGACATGTTAAATGCCGCAAATCAACCAATATATGATAATTGTAGAGAAGGGCACTCTAAATTGTCATTAGCCGCTAGAATGATGAATATTAAAACAGACCATAACTTATCCGAGGTTTGCATGGATGATTGGGCCTCATTGTTAAAAGAATATCTACCCTCCGATAATTTAGTCGCCGAAACGTTTTATGAGGTTCAAAAATTGGTTATCAGTCTTGGTCTTCCGTATCGGTCAATTGATGTCCGTGTAGACAATTGTATGATATTTTGGAAAGACGACGACATTCTTGAGGAATGTCGTTTTTGCAAAAAACCAAGATATAGGCCGAAGGAGTAGGTCGGAAGAGGGTACCGTACCGAAGATGTGGTATCTTCCTATAACAGACAGGGTACAAAGGATGTATCACTCAGAGAGGACAGCTTCTTCGATGAGGTGGCATGCGAACATACACGAAGCTCTGGAGAGGTGACCCACCCATCCGATGCGAAAGCGTGGAAACACTTTAACTCGGTGTACCCCGATTTTGCTAGACGAAAAGGTAACGTCTACCTTGGTCTATGTACGGATGGATTTAGTCCATTTGGTATGTCGTAGGCAGTATTCTTTATGGCCCGTCATCGTCACCCTTATAACCTCCCACCAGAGATGTGTATGCAAAGGGAATTTTTATTTCGAGCATTTTAGTCCCTGGACCTAAACATCCAAAAAGATCCCTTGATGTTTTTCTACAGCCTTTGGTGGAAGAGTTGAAGGAGTTATGGCACACTGGAGTAAAGACTTACGATTGTTCGTTGAAACGGAATTTTACAATGCGTGCAGTGCTTCTATGGACGATTAACGACTTTCCCGCTTATGGAATGTTGTCGGGCTGGACTACACACGGACGACTATCTTGTCCTTACTGCATGCATCGTACTGACGCCTTCCAATTGAAGCATAGAAGGAAAACTAGTTGGTTCGATTGTCACCGTAAGTTTCTTAGTCTGCGCCACCCTTATCGGAAAAACAAACGATTGTTTAAAAAGAACAAAGTGGTTCGTGATCATCCACCAGTTTATTACACGGGCGAACAAGTTGAGGCGCATATGGATCATTACTGTGCGAATTACACAGTTCCCCAAGGAGGAAACTGGCATGTCCCGCCTAATCTGCCTGATGGTTATCTTACGGAACACAATTGGCATAAGAAAAGCATTTTCTGGGAGCTTCCATACTGGAAAGATCATCTACTCCGACACAATCTTGACGTGATGCACATAGAGAAGAACTTTTTCGATAACATTATGAACACTCTTTTGAATGTGCAGGGAAAGACAAAAGACAATTTTAAATCACGTCTTGACTTGGCTGAGATATGTGCGAGATCCGAATTGCACATTGATAATGACGGAAAAGCCCCAATACCTATATTCAGATTATCGAGTGCAGCGAAGACGTCGTTGTTCCAGTGGGTGATCTCTGAAGTTAAGTTTCCTGATGGTTTTGTTTCTAATCTTTCTCGGTGTGTAGATGGTAGTAAATTCACAGTATGAAAAGTCACGATTGTCATGTGTTCATGCAACGACCGCTACCATTTGTCTTGGCCGAACTTGTTCCACAAAATGTGCACGAAGCAATTGCTGGTACGTATACGTAATGTCTAATAAAATATTTCATAACTGAATATATCGTAATACGTACGTTTTATATAATTTGTGTAGGTGTTGGGTTGTTCTTTCGTGATCTTTCCACAAGAACGTTGAACGATGAAGTAATAACACAACTCGACGAGAACATTCCTCTCATTTTGTGCAATTTAGAGAAGATATTTCCCCCATCCTTTTTTGATGTTATGGAGCACCTACCAAGACATCTCCCACACGAAGCGAACTAGGGGCCCGTTCACTTCCGATGGATGTACCCTTTCGAACGATTTATGAAACATCTAAAAGGGAAGGCGAAGAATCTAGCTAAAGTCGAGGGTTCAATCGTTGCGGGTTGTATTACAGAGGAAACGTCTCACTTTACGTCGTACTACTTTGCACCAATCTGTGAGGACACGTAAAAGAGCGCCGAGGAGATATGATGACGGAGGCATTCAAACAACGTACGCGGTGGAAGGAGTACCGACATATTTTGTCCCATTGGTCGGCTTAGCGGACGCATAAAAGAGGTTTGGTGGAGCAACGAGGATGAAATTCATTGTGCCCACACGTACATTGTATTGAATTGCGATATTGTTACTCCATGGGAAAGGTAAAAGTAAATGTTTTTTAATACTCTTTAATTCATTACAACACTCATGAAATATTGTTTACTTATGATATTTTCATATATATATAGTATCTTCGTCGAACAAGTTCAAAAAGGGATTCCGGGGATATCGAAGATGAGCTCGATTCCCGTAAAACTCAACACTTTGTGATGTGGTTGCAAACACAGGTATATGAAAATATCAAATATGAAATTACATATAAACGTAATATATTTAAACAAAATTATTGTTGGTGTCTGCAGATTGAGTACGAGGACGAATCTTATCCGGTGTGGTTCCACGAGATGCTACAACGTCCCCTTGCGAAGATTCGGAGAGGTGAATGAGGACGAAGAAGAAGTCGAAGAGACTGACGAATTTGATGAATCTGACTCTGAGGACGAACATGAGTCTGCTGATGACTCCGAGTAATAAATAAGAAAATAATGTATTTTAAGAAAATAATGTATTTAAATTTTTTTTATAAAATAAATTAACAATCGTGGTAAATTCGTGGTAAATTTACAACGATTTTACCACGATATGTGTAAATTTAACAAATCGTGGTAAAATCGTCGTAAATTTACAACGATTTTGCCACGATATGTGTAAATTTCACAAATCGTGGTAAAATCGTCGTAAATTTACGACGATTTTACCACGAATAATCTTATAATTCGTTGTCTTTTAAAGACATCTAATCCTCAGAGTTTTGTTTGTACGAGGTTGTCGACGTCAACGATTACCACGAGTTTACAACGCTTTAAAACGAAATCGTTGTAAAATCGTGGTAAATTTACCACGATTTTACAACGTCTTTTTGTATAAACCCCTAAACCCTAAACATTTTTAAAAGTATGTCTTATATTATGTACAAACACTCGTTAAGACCTCTAAAGTTAATGAATAACTATAAAAACAATGTTAAAATTGCTTATCAATAAGTTTTGTTTACATATTCTTAGAATTCATAAAGTTTAAGATAAAGTGTACTATAATATATTGTTGTTAATATGTATATATGTTCTAATTTTATGAAAACTTGTTTTTGTGCAATCATACGACTTAGAATGATTTCATATGCATACAATATCATAATTATATTCAACATGAAGTCAAATGGCAGATGAATTTCAGCGATATCCATTTAGTGTAATAAATCGTCGTAAATTCGTGGTAAATTTACCACGAATTTACGACGATTCACACAAAATCGATGGAAATTCGTGGTAAGTTAACAACGAATTTACGACCAAAAATGAAACTCTAAACGTCAAATCCTCAGGAGTTTTGTTTGTACGAGGTTGTCAACGTCAATTATTACCACGATTTTACAACGATTTATAAAGTTCAAAAAGACGTTGTTAAATCGTGGTAAAGTTACCACGATTTTACGACGATTTAAAAGGTAATCGTTGTAAAATCGTGGTAAATTTACCACTATTTTACAACGTCTTTTTGTATAAACCCCTAAACCCCAAACATTTTTAAAAGTATGTCTTATATTACGTACAAACACTCTTTAAGACCTCTAAAGTTAATGAATAACTATAAAAACAATGTTAAAATTGCTTATCAATAAGTTTTGTTTACATATTCTTAGAATTTATAAAGTTTAAGATAAAGTGTACTATAATATATTGTTGTTAATATGTCTATATGTTCTAATTTTACAAAAACTTGTTTTTCTGCAATCATACGACTTAGTATGATTTCATATGCATACAATATCATAATTATATGCAACATGAAGTCAAATGACAGATGAATTTTAGCAAAATCCATTTAGTGTAATAAATCGTCGTAAATTCGTGGTAAATTTACCACGAATTTACGACGATTCATACAAATTCGATGGAAATTCCTGGTAAGTTAACAACGAATTTACGTCCACAAATGAAACTCTAAACGTCCAATCCTCAGGAGTTTTATTAAATCAAATCGTTGTTAAATCGTGGTAAATTTACCACGATTTAACAACGATTTTATTTTCATCATTCCCAAAACGCGGCAAACCAAACGAACCAAAACGTTTCAATTTTTTTTACAACGATTTAACGACGAATCGTCGTAAAATCGTCGTAAATTTACGACGATTTTACGACGATTGCTTATACTATATATAGTGGACCAAAATTTTTCATTTTCACTCATTCTCTCTAAATCTCTCTATCTCTCTAAAACTTTCTCTCTCTAAAACTCTACAACTTTCACACTCTTCAACATCCCCAAAGGTAAATATTTTTAATATATGTGTTATAAAACCGGATTTTAGAATTAGTTTTAGGAATTGGAATTTAGTTTTAGGAATTAGAATTTAGTTTTAGGCTCGGATTTTAGTTTTATGATTCAAATTTTAGAATTATATGTTTAGGACATATAATGTCATTAAAATACTTATATAATGTTTAGTTTTTAAATACTTAATGTTTATTATTTAAATATTTAATGTTTTTTTTGGCAGGTACTTATATATGGCTCCTAGGAGAGGGAAGACCTTACCGCCGGACTACATGCAGATGTTGGCGGAGAGGAGGGCTTCCCGGGAAGGCTCGGCTTCCCGGGAAGGCTCGGCTTCCGGTTCAGCTTCCCGGACATCTCCTGTCCACACCGGGACGTCCGTCCATGGCGAGCATCCTCCTCCTCCTCCTTCTGTGCCCGCCGCCGCCGCCGACGCCGCGACCCCGCAGACGACGATATCCCGGGCCCGGTAAATCCAGAGTTGGATGTATCGGGACACGCGCCGTACTCCAACCTCCGGGTTGAGGATATTCTCTCGCTCAACCCGGACATGACAGTCTCCGCCGGTTGGATCCGTACAAGTCTCCGGACACTTACCGGTAATTAACTTAATTTTTTTTTTATTATTTTTATTATATTAATAAATTAATTAATGTTTTTTTCGTGTTCAAGTACGACAACCAGGTCTCGCGTTCTATCGCGGACATAATCAAGGGATACTTCACCGAGTCGCATCCCAATTGGAGCAAGACACCCGAGCACATCAAGAGAACGTGGTTCAAATGTTTCGCGGTAATGTTCTAATTTAATTTCAATTAAATTTATTTATTTAACTTTAAATTTTTTATTATATATTATTCGCGTAAAGTAACTTATAATTTCTCATATTTTGCAGCAAAAGTGGCATTGGGATGTCTCGATCAACGAGACCGTGAGGACGGAGTTCAACAAGACGGCGAAATTCCGTCTCGTCAACACGGTCTCTGACTGGAAGGACAAGTGGAGAGTCGTCAACGACGCGGGGAAGCCGGTTTATCTCTCGGTCGCGGTCTGGGACGGCTTGAAGAAATATTGGACGGATGGCCACAACGCGACCGTAGCTGAGAAGTGTTCCACCTCCAGGAACGCGAAGCTACCCGACGGGACGCCGGCGATGGCTCACACGTCCGGACAAATCCCGTTCGCGGGTCGGCCGCACGAAATGGTAAGTCTTTCTTACTAACTCTTCCAAATTATTTTTATTTTCAAATTACTAATATTATACTAATGCACATATATTTTATTATTTGTTTGTAGGCCAAGGAGCTGGGTCACAAACCGGCCGTCAGTGCCGTCTTCGAGAAGACGCACAGGAAAAAGACCGGCGAGTTCGTTGACTCCCATTCCGAGCGGATATTCAACGATCTTGAAGCTCGGAAGACGGAGATCGAGACTCAACGATCTCAGAGATCCCCGGGAGGCACTCAATATCCAGGCGAGCCGCTTACTACCGCCGAGCTCGATCAAATATATCATGAGGTAAAATTTTACTGTAAAATTATTTTTTAAAACATTCATTTATTAATTGTTTAATTTTATAGGTTGCTCCTAAGAAGAAAGGACGGGTTCTAGGCATGGGATCCATGCAGGACGTCCCACTTGCTCCTCCCAATTACCGATCTCAGCCGAGTTGCGGTGAGATTCGAACTCCGCATGCGACTCAGGCGAATAACATGCAGTTCTACAACAGCATGTTTACGGTGCTTTCTGCATCTAACCCGGAACTACTTCGGACGATGCAGACACATCCCCTCCGTCCGACGACTGAGCAGGCCGGAACAAGCAACGTAGATCCCGAGAACGCAACGCATGACTATTTCGGGCCTAATTTCAATTTAGACGACTAATTATTTTTGTATTTTGTATTTTGAAATTGTAATAAAAATATTTTAAAAAAATAATATTTTATTTTATAAAATATTATTTTTTTTTAATTATAATAATATTAATCGTGGTAAAATCGTCCCTAATTAGGGACGATTTTACCACGATTTGAAAAATTTATATTTCTTCCAATCGTCGTAAAGTCGTCCCTAATTAGGGTCGATTTTACGACGATTTGTAAAATTTATATTTCTTATAATCGTCGTAAAATCGTCCCTAATTAGGGACGATTTTACGACGATTTGTAAAATTTATATTTCTTATAATCGTCGTAAACTCGTCCCTAATTAGGGACGATTTTACCACGATTGTAAGAATTTTCGATTTATTATAATTACAAATTTACAACCAAATATTCGTTGTAAACTCGTTGTAATTGTTACAACGATTTTACAACGAATATTTTACCACGAATTTACAACGAATGTGGTTCGTCGTAAAATTTACCACGATTTTACGACGATTTGGTTTTTACTTCGATCGATTAACGACGAAATGGAAATCGTCGTAAAATCGTGGTAAACTGCGTTTTACCACGATTTTACAACGATTATGGTCGTGGTAAAAGTCGTGATTTCTTGTAGTGATAGTCATCTCTGGGGATAATAAGGTAGGAATTGCTGAAACTATAAACTATCTAAAGACTATGTTTGATATTAAAGATTTGGGAAAGATGAAATACTTCCTTGGAATTGAGATAAGTAGATCCGAAGAGGGTCTCTTTCTCTCCCAAAGGAAGTATACCTTGGATTTTCTTAATGAAACAGGTCACATGGATTCCAAGATTGCAAAAACACCGTTGGAGGATGGCTACAAAGTCATTAGAGAGGGGGAGCTTGAAGACCAACCTTTCAAAGACCAGAAGCTCTATAGGCGCATTGTGGGTAAGTTTATCTACTTGACCATAACTAGGCCTGACATATGTTTTGCTGTGAACCAGGTTAGCCAACACATGCAAAGGCCAAAGATTCATCACTGGAACATGGTGCAAAGGATACTCAAGTACCTCAAAGGAACATCAAGCCAAGGCATTTGGATGGGAAGGAATCAGAACACAGAAGTGGTAGGCTATTGTGATGCTGACTATGTTGGGGATGTGGATGATAGGAGATCCACTACAGGATACTGCACTTTCATTGGAGGGAATCTAGTTACTTGGAAGACCAAGAAGCAAAAGATTGTGTCATGTTCAAGTGCAGAATCCGAATACAGAGCCATGAGGAAGCTTACTCAAGAGCTTATGTGGTTGAAGAATCTCCTTGGGGACCTTGGCATAGACATCAAGAAGCCAATCACCATGCACTGTGACAACAAGGCAGCCATTCATATTGCCTCCAATTCTGTGTTTCATGAGAGGACCAAGCACATAGAGATGGATTGCCACAAAGTCCGGGAACAAATGGTAAAGGGAACTATCCTTCCCTGCTACACCAAGAGCCAAGACCAACTAGCTGATGTCTTCACCAAGTCAGCAAGTCTAAAAGTATGTGAGTATGTGCTACCCAAGCTAGGACTCACTACCTTGGCCATAAACTAGAAGACCCTAGCCGTATGCTTCATACTCTTTTCCCTTCAAGGAGTTTTATCCCAAGTGGTTTTCTCTTTGAAGGTTTTAACGAGGTGAAGTATGCGGTTCCAAGCTTAGCCATTTCATTGGGCTAAGCTTGAGGGGGAGTGTGAAGACTAATGCACCATCCATCAAGGCATTTAGTCCGGTTCAAAGATTACAAGACTTGGAGTGCAAGGTTAGCTCGTAAAGGCAAAGTATTGACTGAGAAGGATGGTTTAAGAGGTAACCGTGAAGAGGGAAAGGTAGACGAGTGGAAAGGGAGGCTGGTTTTGGTCTCAACCAAAAGTTACCATTTTACCGTACCGCGGTACGTTGGGAGCTCGGTAAATCTATCCGGCGCCCGATAGTTACCTTACCGCGGTACGGTCAGCGCTCGGTAAAATGCGCTTCCCCGCGGACGCGCGCGACTTCTCCCGATCAAACTTCTTTACCGCGTCTCTTATCCGTTAACGGTCATATTTTGGCCTATATGTTGTTTTGCCTTGTAAATCTTGTAATTTTATCTTTATGAAATCAAAACCATGTTTATCACATATTCTCTCTCTAATCTCTCTTCATGTTCTTCAAGAACATGAAGAACACCGATACATAATCTTCTCCAAATCTCAAATACTCTCCGTATAATCTCACAAATTCTAACAAGGATGACCACTAAACCAGTTTTACGCTTGCTTGTAAAGAGAGTATGATCGGATTCGGATTTCTTGAAACCCTTATCAAGGAGAGTGTTGCTAAGCTTGTGGTACCATGCTCTAGGGGATTGTTTCAAACCGTAGATGGCCTTCATAAGTCTTAGCACTTTTACCGGAGTGATCTTGTCCCTTATACCCGGTGGTGGAGTCATGTATACCTCATCCTCTAGTTATCCTTGTAAGAATGCATTCTTGACATCCATTTGCCAAAGATCCCACTGTCGGTTAGTGGCAATGGAAAAGATCACTCTTATGGTGTGAAGTTTAGGAACCGGAGAAAAGGTTTCAAGGTAGTCCTCACCATATGTTTGACTGAAGTCCCTCGCAACTAGACGAGCCTTATACCTTTCATTTCCCCATTGCTTTTGTACTTCATGGTGAAGACATACCGTGAGCTAACCGTTCTCTTGCCTTGAGGTAAATTAGCCTCTTCCCAAGTCTCATTTAGCTCCATGGCCTTGTCTTCTTCTTCCACGACTTTTATCCACACATCATGTTCCATAGCTTCCTCATATGTCTTTGGAATCCAATTCCCATCAATGCAAGCCATGAAGACTTGGTGTTCTCGTGGAAATGACACTATATTGCATACGGCTTGTATGGGATGTGCCACCGCATTTTTTTTGAAATACACCCTTGTGTTGACCCAATTGGATGGAGGGTTCTTGGTTCTAGTACTCCTTCTTAGAGGATGTACTACTTCTTCACCACTACCATCTTCTTCTTGAGTTTGAACCGGAACATCATCTTGAATGTGAGCCGGATCGGCTTGAGTTTGTGTTGGAGATTGGGTTGAATCTTCTCCTCCATGTTGACCAGCCAATTCTTGTCCAGTCTCCCCCTCACTACCAAGGTGAGGTTCTCGGTTTACTTGTGGTTCTTCACCACTAGTGTCACCGCTAAGAGCTAGACCAAGGTCTTCCATGAGTTTCTTGAGGAGGTTAGCTCTATCTTGAGCCGGAGTGGTGATACACCCTTTGTTAGGACCGTAACTCTAATGGCAAAGGAGAGAGCTTTCTGTGACGATCTGATGGAGGAGAAGGATGGTGGTGGCGGCAGTAACTTGTAACCGAATGGGGCGGAGGATGGAAGCAGCGATATGGTGGGGAAACGAATCAAGCAAGCTATGGATTACTTGCTTGATGGATGCAGAATCACTTGAAAGTATCTAGGACTTGTAAGCGCTTCGGATTCAATGAAGAATCAAGGTGAGTCGAACAAAGAAGTTGATGATAAAAGTTTGACTAAAGAAGAAGAAAGGAGGCGTGATCCTTTATAAATAGAGAGCACAAGTCGCTTGTTCTTTAGGGTTTCACGCTTTTTAACAAAAAGGAAATTGTCTTAGAAAAAGGAAATCGCAACATAAGAGAAAAGGAAATTGCAAAACAACATGACGTTTTAAATAAGGAGAAACGCCTTGTAGTTTTGCGGATAGGACAACGATTATTTTCAGTGCCTCGCTTAGTACACTCTTCAATCTAATGTCCCTAAGTAACAGACGTAGTGCTCTTCTTGGCCTCGTTAAAACCCTTGCATAGTAAACCCAATGGGACAAACTTATGCAAAGGGAAAGAGTACCGAGTCGAAACACTTAGTTACCTAGTTTCATTAGTTTGGTCTTCCTTCTAGGCCTTAGTAAAGATGTTGAAGAAGCTCCTAGCTGCTCCTCCAAGCTCCTCCATGATCATCGTATGGACATCTTGAGCTAGCTTCTTGGCCCTTGCTCGCGTAACCACTCCTTCGTGATGATCGGTGCTCGGTGCGTGGTCGATGTCGAGTGGTCGGGCGCCGGGGTGGTCGGTGTCGAGTGGTCGAGCGCCTGGTTGTTCGGTTCCCGGTTCTATGCTCATATCAAGTGGATAGGTTCTTGATACTATCCCAATTCTTCTCTTGATAGTAACCTTGTCCTTCAAGGAACCTCACATGCCTTGAGACCATGACCCTTCTTCTTTCCAGTATGTAGCATTTGTACCCCTTTTGGCTAGATGAGTACCCAATGAAGATCCGTTTAATGCTCTTGGCGTCTAGCTTACTTCTCTGTTCTCCTGGAATCAAGACAAAGGAGACACATCCAAACACACGTAAGTAAGAGATAGATGGCTTAGTTTTATTTAAAACTTCAAATGGAGAAAGATCATTAAGGATTTGAGTTGGTGTCCTATTGATCAAGTAGCAAGCCGATGTAACCGCATCTCCCCAAAATCTATTTGGGACATTTGTATGGAACATCATCGATCTTGCCACCTCCATTAAGTGCCTATTCTTCCTCTCGGCTACTCCGTTTTGTTGTGGTGTGTATGGACAGCTTGTTTGGTGCAAGATTCCATGTTTAGCCAAGTGGTCTTTGAATGCATAGCTTGTGTATTCTCCTCCATTATCTGTCCTAAAACATTTGATCTTGGCATTGTAATGGTTAGAAACATAAGCTTGAAAATTTTTGAATGCATCTAAGACCCTATCTTTTGATAAAATTAACGTTATACATGTGAATTTGGACTTCTCATCTATGAAAGTAACAAAATACTTGTGGTTTTCTCTATAAACGCACGGAGAAGTCCACACATCCGAATGGATAAGTTCAAAACATGCATCATAAGTCTTATTAGATTTTGAGAAAACGGTTTTGCAATGCTTTCCAAGGATGCATGATTCACAAAGTTTATTATCAAAAGAAACAAGAGACAACATTATTTTAAGAACTCTAGAGTTAGGATGGCCTAATCTAGCATGCCAATTAACATTATTGGCCTCGGCTAAAACAAAATTAAACGCAAAAGATAAGTGGGAACTAGTTGGTCTCTCATCAAGCACATATAGATCTCCCTTAGTGCTTCCTCTACCAATGATCTTCCTTGAGTTAATATCCTGAAATATCACATTGTTAGGACCAAATGTAACATTGCAATTCAAATCATTAGCAATTCGTTTAACCGATAAAAGATTAGAGGTAAAATTAGGCATGTATAGAGCTTTCATATCTCTATCAAACAACCTAAGATTTCCTAAAACTTTTATTGGAACTTTACCACCATTTGCAACCATAACATTTCCTATAGCCGGTTTGATATTACTCATAAGGTTCTCATTACTAATCATATGGTGTGAAGCACCCGAATCTACTACTATTGGCTTATCTATCCTAATAGCATTTAGGGATAAGAAATCAATACCGGACCCCTTTAGGGTCTTAATGAGAGCTTCAAGGTCGGATTTGCGGACATATTAATCGGTTAATGGAACCACCGCTAACGCCTCTTCATCCTTTCCTTGGCTTGAAGAGCTCCCTCCTTGGACCGATTCATCTTGCGAGAGGTTCGCCTTTGGATCCATGAACTTGCTTGGTTTGAGATGGGGATGAAGAATCCAACATTTGTCCTTCACGTGCCCCTTCTTCTTGCAATGATCACACGCCATAGACTTCCTCTCCTCTCGCGGCTTGAACGTTGCTTTGTTGGCTAGGACTATCTTTTTCTTGCTAAAGATTCATCACCACCTTGTTCTCTTTGTAGTTGAGACACCACCGAGTCAAGAGATGGGAGAGTGTCGGCTCTTAGAAGATGCTTGATAAGGTCCTTATAACTTGAGTTGAGAGTCAATAGAAGTCCGAAGACTTTGTCTTGCTCTTTCCTCTCATTAATCACCTTAGCATCTATTGAGCTTGGTCTCAACATCTCTAACTCTGCCCATAAAGCTCTAAACTTCCCATAGTTTGCGGTGAACTCGGTCTCTTCTTGTGAAAGGTTATTAAGAGCTTTCTTTACCTCATACACACGGCTTAGATTGGATACATTACCATAGATGTTCTTGAGAGTATCCCACATATCTTTAGTCGTCTCACAGTAAGAGTATGCTTCAAGAATCGCCGGATCTAGAGTGTGTTGAATGATGCCTAGAACACGTTGATCTCCTTGGAACCACTTCTCTTCCTCCTCGGTTAAACCTTCATTGCCGAGAGATCTCTCCGTGTTTATTGAATCAGGAGCTTTAGAGATGTGTTTCCATAGTCCCCGGCTTCCAAGAGCAGTCTTGATAATCCTGGTCCAAAGGAGATAATTTATCCTGATGAGGAAATGAACTATAACCAGCTACATGGTCAAGTAAAAGTCCCTACAATGTATGAACCACCTAGAACAAGATCAGGCACCAAACGATTAAGCGAAGCATTCAACAAGTCAGTTCAAGCTTTGGTGAATAAGCAAGAGATTGAGGAAGCTCAAGGCCTAAGATTGCTACTAGGAGACAAGGGAGAGGACTATGAATCAGCTGGACCAGAAGAAGAACTTAAGAGCTGCGAGTGGCCTTTGATCAAAGCTAACAAGACTTTAAACCTCTTCACCATCCTTCGGCAAGGTGAGTCAATTCAATATGATTAAACTAATGATCTTCTTGTCTTTGGTGCGCAGGTTATGTTATTTTTTTTTAATATAAAGACATTAGTTTCCTTTTAAAACTTTAAGTTGCACGCTTTGCTGTTTTTGTTTCAGTTGTAGTTTTAATTTAAAAACCTTGTTGTTTTCTTTTAAATTTTGATTCAAACAATATGTTGTTTGAGTTAAGCCCTAGAAGGCACGACCTAAGAGCTATTAATAAAGCTCCTTTGAGGTCTTTGTACTTTTACGATATATCAATAAAGAAAACACCTTCTTGCAGGAACAACTTGCTTATTATCGCTTCATTCTCTTTGTGTGGATTCCCCTTAGAGCTTGAATCAAACCCTGACTTATCACAGCTTCTCCATCAGTTGTGTGGCGTCTCATCACTCCCCTGGTTCTATAGTTTAAGTAGAGAGCTCCTTAAAGACAACTACTTAGGCTGGCTTGGTGTGAAGCAAAGAGAGGAGATTCTTTAGATCCTTCTTCAAGCTTCTGTCTTGGCACCATTAAGATTCAACCTCCTTGGATCTTATATCATCTGGTATCAGAGCTAAAGGTTCCTAAACCTTTGGATCTTTCCTCTATCTTTTAGTTTATTTGCTTTCTATTTCGTTTGTTTCATCTTTATAAGAAAATCCATAAAAAGTAATTGTCTTTGCTTTCTTTGCTTGCTGTTATTTGATTCTAGTTTATTTGCTTTCATAAATCTAAAACAAAATAACAAAATTTCGTTGCTTGATAGTTTATCTCTCTGTTTAGTCTTTAATAAAAAAAAAAAATCATAAAAAGTTTGTTCTTAGCTTATTTGCTCTCTTTTGAATTAGTTTTAGAGTTTCTGCTTGTATCTTCTAGTTTTTTTTTGTTTCAAAACCCTTAAGAACCTTAGAGAATTCGTGGCTGCTGTGTTTTCAAGTTTAAAACATTAAGAAAAACCCTAGAGAAAAGAAAAGAAAAGGAAAAGTTTAAGTTTTTAAAGAATTTCCATTTTTTTGACCAGTTGGTTCTTTTTTCCATTTTTTCTGTTTTAGCTTTTCCCTTTGCGTTTAATCTTTTGTTAAGTGTTAGACAGAAAATCTAAAGAGAGATGGAGCAAGAAAATGAGCAGATCACAACAGCACAAGCCTTAATAGCCATACAAGCTCAACTACAAGCTCTCGGAAATCGTTTGGATCTCCTTGAGCCACCATTAGCCCAACAACAACACCACCAACCTAACAATGATGAAGAGGAAGCAATGGATGAGCACGAAGATGATCCTCCTCAGCAAAACAACCAGCCCTAGACAACATCATCCTCCTGAACAAAACGACTATCCTAGGCCAAGAATTCAAGCCCGGAGGGGCAGAGTGATTGATGAAGATTTTAATAGGCGAGGGAATAATGACATAAAACTAAAGGCACCTACTTTTGCTGGCAGGGTGAATCCAGATGCATACTTGGATTGGGAGAGACGCATGGAGTACATCTTTGATCATTACAACTATACCGATCAAAAGAAAGTTTCCTTAGCATCGGCTCAACTCACAGAGAATGCATTATCTTGGTGGGACAGAGAAGTGGCTGAAAGAAGAAGGCATAGGCATCTTCAAATCACCACTTGGGAAGACATGAGATTGAGCCTTAGAAAAAGGTATGTACCTCCTTATTTTTATAGAGACTTACAAAAGAAATTTCGTCAACTTGCGCAGAAAAACAGAAGTGTGGAGGAATATTTTGAGGAGTTTGAACAAGTCAAGAATAGATTGGAGTCAAATGAGTCAGAAGAATCCCTTATGGCTCAGTTCTTAGACGGATTGAATGATAGGATTGCTAGAAAAGTAGAGAGACAACCTTATCATGACCTAGAAGATCTACTACACATGGCTGTCCAAGCTGAGCAACATATCAAAAGGAAGATATCAAGTACCTCACGAGCCAAGCCTACTTGGAGCAACAACAACAATCAGTCACTAAAGAGCTATGACAAGACCAAGCCAATGGAGACAGATTCTAAGCTTAAGAAACCAACCATTGAGTCACCAAAAGGAAGTAGACCAGAACAAGGTAAGTCTCAAACTAACTCTAGGACAAGAGATATTACTTGTTTCAAATGTCGGGGCGGGGGACACTATGCTAGAGATTGCCCAAACCAGAGAGTAATGATCATCAATCAAGATGGTGGTTATGAGTCGCAAGAAGAGCAAGAGGAGTGTCAAGAAGAGTCTAATGATGAAGTGGAGTATCCAGATAGTGGAGAGCTACTTGTGACCAGAAGGGTACTAAGTGCTATGATCGAACCAGAAACAGCTCATAGAGAAAACATCTTCCACACAAGATGCACAATAAACACAAAGGTATGTAGCTTAATCATAGATGGTGGATCATGTACTAATGTAGCTAGCAAGTATATGGTTGATAAGCTAGGTTTGAAGAAATCTAAGCATCCGAGGCCATACAAGCTGAGATGGCTCAATGATGACAATGAGTTGAAGATCACGGATCAAGTCACCATTCCCTTTAGTGTTGGAAGGTATTGTGATCAAGTTTTGTGTAATGTGGTACCCATGAAGGCCAGCCATCTTCTACTAGGCAGACCGTGGCAGTTTGACAAAGAAGCTATACACAATGGACGCACAAACTACTACACATTCACTCATGACAAACGTAAGTTTAATCTAGCGCCTTTAACTCCATTTCAAGTCCATGAAATGCAAGTTAAGATGGCTAAAGATTTTGAGGTAAGTAAGACTAATCTGTATGTTACATCTAATTCAATCTCTAAGGCTTTAAATCAGAATTATGTGGTGCTACTCAGGATCTTTAGAGAAGGGTTGTTTTCAGGAAGCGAAGTTGTAGAACATCCTCAAGAAATCACTAAGCTATTGGAACAATTCAAGGATGTCTTTCGCGAAGACAATCCACCGGGTTTACCACCTATAAGAGGTATAGAACATCAAATTGATCTTGTACCAGGTTCAGCTCTTCCCAATAGGCCAGCCTATAGGATGAACCCAACCGAGTCTAAAGAATTGGAGAAACAAGTTCAAGACTTGTTGTCCAAGGGCTACATAAGAGAGAGTCTTAGCCCATGTGATGTACCGGTTCTGTTAGTGCCAAAGAAAGATGGGACTTGGCGCATGTGTGTAGATTGTAGAGCAATCAACAACATCACCATCAAGTATAGGCACACAATACCACGCTTACACGACATGCTGGATGAGCTCAACGGTGCAACCGTCTTCTCTAAGGTGGACTTGAAGAGTGGCTATCACCAAGTCAGGATGAAAGAAGGAGATGAATGGAAGACAGCTTTCAAAACCAAGCAAGGTTTGTATGAGTGGTTAGTAATGCCTTTTGGTTTAACTAATGCTCCTAGTACCTTTATGCGCTTAATGAATCATATCCTTAGAGCATACATTAGCAAGTTTGTAGTTGTGTACTTTGATGATATCTTGATATATAGTCAGAATCTATCTGACCATGTGAAGCACCTTGAGCAAGTTTTAGAGACTCTTCGCCAAGAAGGTCTATTTGCAAACCTCAAGAAGTGCACCTTTTGTACTGATCAACTAGTTTTCCTAGGTTTTGTTGTAAGTTCGCAGGGACTACAGGTTGATCAAGAGAAGATCAAGGCAATCCAAGAATGGCCAACACCTACAAGCATTGGACATGTTAGAAGTTTCCATGGATTAGCAAGCTTTTATAGAAGATTTGTTAAAGACTTCAGCACAATCGCCGCCCCTCTAACTGCTGTGATCAAGAAGAACATATCCTTTTCATGGGGACAAGCTCAACAAGAAGCTTTTGATAAACTTAAAATAAGTTTGACTAATGCGCATGTCTTAGTACTTCATGATTTTGATAAAACGTTTGAGGTTGAATGTGATGCTTCAGGTTTAGGTATTGGAGTTGTTCTAACTCAAGGAGGCAGACCGGTAGCTTACTTTAGTGAGAAGCTTAGTGAAGCCACACTTAATTATCCAACCTATGATAAAGAACTCTACGCATTGGTTAGATCTTTAGAGACTTGGCAACACTACCTGCTGGCCAAGGAGTTTGTCATTCACACCGACCATGAGACACTTAAGCACTTGAAGGGACAGACTACACTCAAGAGGAGACATGCTAGGTGGCTAGAGTTTGTAGAGACCTTCCCTTACATCATCAAATACAAGAAAGGGAAAGACAACATAGTGGCTGATGCACTATCCAGGAGATATGCTCTTATTACTACTTTAGAAGCTAAAGTGATGGGTTTTGAGCATATATGGGAGAGCTACGAAGGTGATCCAGACTTTGGAACCATCTTTCAAGCGTGTTGTAAAGCTGCTTTCGGGTCATTCTACCAACATGAAGGGTTCTTGTTCAGAAACAAGCGTTTATGCATTCCTTAAGGATCAATGAGAGAGCTTTTGATTAGAGAATCACATGGTGGAGGACTAATGGGACATTTTGGAGTTGATAAGACTCTAAGTGTGCTGGTAGAGCATTTCTTTTGGCCTCACTTGAAGAGAGACGTGGAGAAGTTCTGTTCTAAATGTGTCACTTCTCTTAAGACAAAATCCAGGTTACATCATCATGGTCTATATATGCCTTTGCCTATTCCTACTATGCCTTGGGTAGATATTTCTATGGATTTTGTATTAGGCTTACCGCCAATTCGGCACAAAGACTCTATCTTTGTTGTAGTAGACAGGTTCTCAAAGATGGCTCATTTCATTCCATGTGCTAAGACCAATGATGCAACACAGACTGCTGATCTCTTCTTCAAAGAAGTGGTGCGTTTACATGGACGGACAATTGTGCCAGATAGGGATGTGAAGTTCCTCAGCCATTTCTGGAAAACCTTATGGAGAAAGCTCGGAACCAAGCTCTTGTTTTCAACAACCTGCCATCCCCAAACAGATGGGCAAACTGAAGTGGTAAACAGAACTCTATCAACTCTTTTAAGAGCCACGATGGGTAAGAATCTTAGGAATTGGTTAGATTGTTTACCATTCATTGATTGTTTGCCATTCATTGAATTTGCTTATAATAGAGCTATGAGCAAGGCTGACGCAATCAAGCCACAACACCTTTGGATCTTATTGCTTTACCACCTACTGAACATGTTAATCAAGATGCTATGAGCAAGGCTGACGCAATCAAGAAGCTATGAGCAAGGCTGACGCAATCAAGAAGCTTCACCAACAAGTCAAGGAGAACTTAGAGAAGAAAACTATGCAATACAAGGCACAAGCTGACAAGGGCAAAAAAGAAGTGATCTTTGAACCAGGGATTGGGTTTGGCTACATATGAGGCATGAGAGGTTTCCAAGCCAAAGAAAGTCCAAGTTAGCACCACGTGGAGATGGTACATTCAAAGTCTTGGAACGCATCAACAACAACGCCTACAAGCTAGAACTCCCAGGTGATCTTAAAATTTCATCTAGCTTTAATGTGACTGATTTGGTACCTTTCAATGTAGATGAAAAAGTTCTGAGGTCAGAACCTTCTCAAGAGGGAGGGAATGATGAGGAAATGAACTATAACCAGCTACATGGTCAAGTAAAAGTCCCTACAATGTATGAACCACCTAGAACAAGATCAGGCACCAAACGATTAAGCGAAGCATTCAACAAGTCAGTTCAAGCTTTGGTGAATAAGCAAGAGATTGAGGAAGCTCAAGGCCTAAGATTGCTACTAGGAGACAAGGGAGAGGACTATGAATCAGCTGGACCAGAAGAAGAACTTAAGAGCTGCGAGTGGCCTTTGATCAAAGCTAACAAGACTTTAAACCTCTTCACCATCCTTCGGCAAGGTGAGTCAATTCCATATGATTAAACTAATGATCTTCTTGTCTTTGGTGCGCAGGTTATGTTATTTTTTTTAATATAAAGACATTAGTTTCCTTTTAAAACTTTAAGTTGCACGCTTTGCTGTTTTTGTTTCAGTTGTAGTTTTAATTTAAAAACCTTGTTGTTTTCTTTTAAATTTTGATTCAAACAGCATGTTGTTTGAGTTAAGCCCTAGAAGTGATACGATCGGCCTTGAGGGATCTACTCTCCAAACGAGGCTGAACTGTCTCGGCGATGGAAAAGGATGGACGGGAGGTGAAGGTAGTGGAATGATGCGGTGGAACGTCGATGTAGGATGGGAGGGGAAGTGTAAGTAATGGCGGAAACTTGTTAAACGTTGAGGAGGTTTAACAAGTGATAGAAGTTCTCTCCAACGGCGGTTGCGCAAGGAGAAGAACGGATCTCTTCACAAGATCAAAGGGAGCCGATCTCTTCACAAGATCAAGAAGGCGACAAAGACCTTAGGTTAAGTTTTTTTCTTTCTAAGTTGTTCGATTATGACAAAGGATGCGGCGCACTCCTTTTATAGGACAAGCACATGTCGCTTGTTACCTTAGGGTTTTGCGCAAAAACAGAAAAAGGAAATTGTTCGAGAAATGGAAATCGCAACATAAGCGAAAAAAGGAAATCCTAGGAAAAATGGAAATTGCGCGGATAAATAAGCAAGTAGCGAAAGTGCCTTGCTTAACACACTCTTCAAGCTATGGTGGCTAATGGACGACGTAGTGGTCTTCTTGGCCTCGTTAAAACCCGGTGGGAAAGAGTACCAAGCGAGTCACTTAGTCCGCTTAGCTACCATAGCTTGGTCTTCCTCAAGTAGCCGTGGTGAAGATGTTGAAGTAGCTTCCCGTGTCGGCTTCTCCAATCTTCTCTTCCTTGATCATCGTGTGAGCTTTCCTTGCTAGCTCCTTAGCTCTGGCCCGGGTGATAACTCCTTCTTGTACACTCGACATTTCCTCGGCATTCGATGTTCGGGTACTCGGCAACTCCTCGGCATCGGTTGGTCGAGTGGTCGACATCG
The DNA here is from genome assembly GCA_963556525.1 of Cochlearia excelsa. Taxonomy (NCBI): domain Eukaryota; kingdom Viridiplantae; phylum Streptophyta; class Magnoliopsida; order Brassicales; family Brassicaceae; genus Cochlearia; species Cochlearia excelsa. Next base: position 2,824,881 of record CAUVZT010000002.1, read on the forward strand.
GCATTTCGTCGGTGTCGAGTGGTCGAGTGGTCGATATCGGCTCGTTCGCGGTTTCCTCGTCCGATGGCTCGGTTACGATCGCATCATCCTCCCCCACTTGAAAAGGATTTGACCTCAAATCAGAATCGCAATAAAACGAGCTAAGTCGAAACATTAAACGAATCGTAGATTGTGTACTTCCCTTGAAGATCAATTTTGTAGGCGTTGTCGTTGATCCGCTTCAGGACTTTGAACGGGCCATCTACTCTCGGCATCAGCTTGGATTTTCTCTCGGCTGGGAACCTCTCCTTCCTTAGGTGAACCCACACCAGGTCGCCTTCTTTAAAGATAACCTCCTTGCGACCCTTGTTGGCTTTCTTTGCGTATAGCCGCGTCTTGTGCTCGATGTTGATCCTAGCCTTCTCGTGGATTTTCCTTACTTGTTCCGCCTTCTTCTTACCGTCTAAACTGCCACGTTCACTCAAAGGCAAAGAGATTAAATCTAGGGGTGAAGACGGGTTAAACCCATAAACAATTTCAAAAGGAGAGAACAAAGTAGAGGAGTGTTGAGAATGATTGTAAGCAAACTCAACGTGGGGTAGACAATCCTCCCACGACTTGAGATTGCTTCTTACCATCGTCCTTAGCAAGGTCCTTAAGGACCGGTTGACTACCTCCGTCTGACCATCAGTCTGTGGGTGGCAAGTGGTGGAAAAGGTCAGCTTGGTTCCTAGCTTTGCCCACAAGGTTCTCCAAAAATGGCTAAGAAACTTCGTATCCCCGTCGGACACAATAACAAGAGGCATACCATGCAACCTAACAACTTCTCTAAAGAACAGGTTAGCGACATTAACAGCATCATCGGTCTTATGACAAGCAATAAAGTGAGCCATCTTAGAAAACCTATCAACAACCACAAAGATCGAGTCTCTACCAGTTTTAGTCCTAGGCAATCCTATCACAAAGTCCATCGATATATCTGTCCAAGGATGCTCGGGGATAGGTAAAGGGAGATACAAACCGTGCGGCTGGACTTTACTCTTAGCCTGTTTGCATGTAGCACACCTAGCACGGACTTTCTCCACGTCCTTCCTCATGCCCGGCCAATAGAAGTGTTGTTGTAGGCTGTGAAGAGTCTTAGTAACTCCAAAGTGCCCGCAAGTCCACCCCCATGGGATTCCCTGACTAACAACTCTCTAACAGAAACATTAGGCACACACAACTTATGGTTATAAAAGAGATATCCATCGTGCCTATAGTAACCATCACAAGAGAATTTTGAACACTTCCTATACGCCTCACTAAACTCATTGTCTATCTCATATAGTTCTTTCAATCTCTCAAATCCAATGAGTTTAGATGTCAAAGTACTAAGAAGAGTGTACCTCCGGGACAATGCATCGGCGACTACATTGTCCTTACCTTTCTTGTACTTAATGACATATGGGAAGGTCTCGATGAATTCTATCCAACGTCCATGCCTCCGGTTCAGCTTCTGTTGCCCCTTTAGATGTTTCAAGGATTCATGGTCCGTGTGTATGACGAACTCCTTGGGCCACGAGATAGTGCTGCCATGTTTGTAGAGCTCTCACCAGCGCGTATAGCTCCTTGTCATATGTTGGATAGTTGACCGTTGAGCCTCCTAACTTTTCGCTGAAATAAGCAATGGGTCTTTTGTCCTGCATTAGAACAGCTCCAATGCCTACACCAGACGCATCACACTCAATTTCAAAAGTTTTCATAAAATCAGGTAAAGCAAGTAGAGGGGAATTGATAAGCTTCTCTTTAAGAGCCTGAAAGGCTTGCTCTTGGGCGGCTTCCCACTTGAACCCTACTTCCTTCTTGATGACTTCAGTGAGTGGTGCGGCTACGGTGCTGAAGTCTTTGACGAACCGGCGGTAGAAGCCGGCTAGGCCGTGAAAACTCCTAACTTCTCCGACGTTCTTAGGGCTCGGCCAGTCTCGGATGGCCTTTATCTTGTCCTCGTCAACCTGTACGCCGTCTGCACTCACAACAAAACCTAAGAAAATAACTCGGTTAGTGCAAAAGGTACACTTGCTGAGGTTAGCAAACAAGCGCTCCTTCCGAAGTACTTCTAGCACCATCTGGATGTGAGTGAGATGGGCCTCCATATCCCTGCTATAAATCAGTATATCGTCAAAGTAAACAACTACAAAGACACCTATAAAGGACCTCAACACATGATTCATTAAACGCATAAAGGTACTAGGAGCATTAGTTAAACCGAAGGGCATTACAAGCCATTCGTACAATCCTTGCTTAGTCTTAAAGGCGGTCTTCCATTCGTCACCTTCCTTCATCCTAATCGATGATAACCACTCTTAAGATCGATCTTAGAGAACACGTTAGACCCACACAATTCATCTAACATATCATCAAGTCTAGGGATAGGGTGGCGATACTTAACCGTGATGTTGTTGATGGCTCGGCAATCAACACACATGCGCCACGTTCCATCTTTCTTTGGCACCCGTAGGGACTGGGACGGCACATGGACTCATACTCTCACGGATGTGACCCTTCTTCATCAACTCCTCCACTTGGTTTTGGAGTTCTTTGGTTTCAGTGGGTTGGTGCGGTAAGCTGGCCGGTTCGGCAAAGCGACTCCGGGCACCAAGTCTATCCGGTGCTCAATCCCTCGGATAGGTGGCAGTCTGGCGGGGCATCCTCCGGGAACACATCCCTAAAATCCTGCAAAAGCCGAGACATACCACTAGGAAGACCCTGTGCAAACTCGGTTAAACTAGCAAGCGTTTCTCTATATATAAGCATTAAGATAGGTAGTTCCGAGTTTAAGTCTTTGAAAACTTCACTAGAGTGGATGAGAAGGTTGGTATTAGGCGGTATCTCCTTATCCTTCTCGTTCTTTAGTTTGATGTAGAGCTGGTCTTGGTAGACTTCGCTAGGTGTGAGAGGGAGAAGGATGATTTTGCGCCCCTTGAACTCAAAGGAGTGCTTGTTGGTGTATCCATCATGCGAACCTTGCGGTCTGATTGCCACGGTCTACCCCCAGCAGGAGGTGGCTCGAGCCCATGGGCAAGACATCACAGAGTACGTCATCCTCATACTTTCCTATGGCAAAGGCTACCTTGACTTGGTGAGTAACCGTCGGGCTCCTCCTTCATTCAGCCATTGCGGCTTATATGGCCTCGGATGTGGGGTGGTTTGGAGGTGAAGTTTCTCGACCATATGCTCACTTGCAGCGTTGGTGCAACTCCCTCCATCTATGATTAGGCTACACACCCTTTCCTTGACGATGCACCGGGTGTGGAACAAGTTGTCCCGTTGTTGTAGCTCCTCGGCCTGATTCTGGACACTTAATGCTCGGTGGGCTACAAGCATCTCTCCAACCGCGGCGGACTCTTCTTCCTCTTCTTCATGAGGGTCGATTCGAGTCCGTATCCGGTGGAAGGATGTCTCCGTTATCAAGCAGCATGTAGACCTTCTTGTTGACACAATCCCTAGCGTAATGACCCATGCCTTGACACTTGTAACACCTGACATGGCTCAAGGATGCTCCATTCCTATCCTTGAAGGCTGTCTTGGGCTCTTCTTTCACGCCGCTAGGTGGTGGTTTGAACTCTCGGCGGTATTCTGGTTTGGTTGGCTGGACATCCCGCGGCTTGGTTGCATTGGATGGGTAGCTTGGCCTAGTATACCGGCGCTTGTTCTGGCTCTCAATCAACTCGGCCTTGTGCACTAACTCCTCAAGATCTTCATAAGATTGGAGTTCCAGCTTGTCTTGAATGTCCCGAGCAAGTCCTCCAATGAACCGGGCCATGGCGACCTCGTCGTCTTCTTCTAGGCCGGCTCGGACCAGCAGGGTTTCCATCTCTTGGTAGTAGTCTCTGACGGAGCTTGACCCCTGGGTGAGTTTCCTGAGTTTGTGGAGAGTCTCACGGTGGTAATGGTTGGGAACAAAACGCTTCCTCATGTGCGTGGTAAGTTGTGCCCAAGTGGTGATAGCCGGCTCGTTGTGTCGGCTTCTGGTGGTGCATAGCTGATCCCACCACAGGAGAGCATAGTCACTGAATTCGGACACGGCAATTTTTACCTTGTTGACCGGGTAAGTGTCATGGTAGATGAAGCTAGACTCCATCTTCCTTTCCCAATCTAGGTAGACCTCGGGATCGTTCTTACCTTGGAAGGGAGGGAACTTAGCTTTGATGTGTCTAAGTTGTTGCCTAACAGGATCCCCGGCCTCCTGTCCCGCCTACGGCTTCTATGGCTGCGATCCGATGCGCCTAGCTCATAGTAATCTTCGTCGGAGTGAATGTGGATCCTATGGTCCCCAACGGTTTCGTCCGACGACCGTGGTCGAAGTGTGGAGCGCGTCTAGGAGCGAAAGGTGCCGGTCTAAAAGGATCGGCTCTATCTCTAGGTAACCGGGTCTCCTTCTCGGTATTGTCTCGGGGAAAGACGTGTCGGACGGCCTGCACCCCGGAACTACCGGTGGGCCTTTTCCTTTGGCAAGGCGGATAGCTTCGGATGGTGTTGGTGTGTGACCACTCTCGGACTCCGAGGAAACTTCCTTGGCTTCCCTGGCTTGCTTCTCACGTTCCAAGGTGAGCTGCTGGGAGATTTGTTGCGGTAGGAGCCGAGCCATGGCCTCGGCAACTTGGGTAGCGATGAGCTTCGGAGGTCGTCTAACGCCTCGGGTGAGAGCGCCATGGTGCACGGTACACGCAAAAATAACCCAAAGTAAGGTGTTCACGATAATGCCAAACAAATCACGCTAACAAAAGGAAAACACTCGGTTTCAATGAAAAGGAAATCGTCTCACGCGGTTTTGTCAAAAGAATGGAAATCGGCCACGCGGTTTTGAAAAAAAGGAAATCGTCTCGCTTAAATGAAACGCACGTTTTATGAAAAAAAGGAAATCACGAACACAAGTTTCGAAAGATGCGATTAGGTTTTGAAAGATCAAAGTTTTTTTTTTTTTTTTTTTTTAAAATACCGCCGCCAAACAAGAACACGACGAACAAATAAGAACGACCTATCAATGATTCAACAAGTTACTAGTAGTACCCAAGCAAGCAACGAAATCAACAACAAGTTACGGACAATCACTCAGGCAAGCAAGCAAGTTGAAACATACGGTATAGATCTAAAGTTAAGCATAAACGATAAAGAAGAGAAGTAAGAGATAGAAGCGACTCAGCCTTGGTTCGAGGCGGCTCGATACCACATGATACGATCGGCCTTGAGGGATCTACTCTCCAAACGAGGCTGAACTGTCTCGGCGATGGAAAAGGATGGACGGGAGGTGAAGGTAGTGGAATGATGCGGTGGAACGTCGATGTAGGATGGGAGGGGAAGTGTAAGTAATGGCGGAAACTTGTTAAACGTTGAGGAGGTTTAACAAGTGATAGAAGTTCTCTCCAACGGCGGTTGCGCAAGGAGAAGAACGGATCTCTTCACAAGATCAAAGGGAGCCGATCTCTTCACAAGATCAAGAAGGCGACAAAGACCTTAGGTTAAGTTTTTTTCTTTCTAAGTTGTTCGATTATGACAAAGGATGCGGCGCACTCCTTTTATAGGACAAGCACATGTCGCTTGTTACCTTAGGGTTTTGCGCAAAAACAGAAAAAGGAAATTGTTCGAGAAATGGAAATCGCAACATAAGCGAAAAAAGGAAATCCTAGGAAAAATGGAAATTGCGCGGATAAATAAGCAAGTAGCGAAAGTGCCTTGCTTAACACACTCTTCAAGCTATGGTGGCTAATGGACGACGTAGTGGTCTTCTTGGCCTCGTTAAAACCCGGTGGGAAAGAGTACCAAGCGAGTCACTTAGTCCGCTTAGCTACCATAGCTTGGTCTTCCTCAAGTAGCCGTGGTGAAGATGTTGAAGTAGCTTCCCGTGTCGGCTTCTCCAATCTTCTCTTCCTTGATCATCGTGTGAGCTTTCCTTGCTAGCTCCTTAGCTCTGGCCCGGGTGATAACTCCTTCTTGTACACTCGACATTTCCTCGGCATTCGATGTTCGGGTACTCGGCAACTCCTCGGCATCGGTTGGTCGAGTGGTCGACATCGGCATTTCGTCGGTGTCGAGTGGTCGAGTGGTCGATATCGGCTCGTTCGCGGTTTCCTCGTCCGATGGCTCGGTTACGATCGCATCAAGAAGGCACGACCTAAGAGCTATTTATAAAGCTCCTTTGAGGTCTTTGTACTTTTACGATATATCAATAAAGAAAACACCTTCTTGCCGGAACAACTTGCTTATTATCGCTTCATTCTCTTTGTGTGGATTCCCCTTAGAGCTTGAATCAAACCCTGACTTATCACAGCTTCTCCATCGTTGTGTGGCGTCTCATCACTCCCCTGGTTCTATAGTTTAAGTAGAGAGCTCCTTAAAGACAACTACTTAGGCTGGCTTGGTGTGAAGCAAAGAGAGGAGATTCTTTAGATCCTTCTTCAAGCTTCTGTCTTGGCACCATTAAGATTCAACCTCCTTGGATCTTATATCATATCCCCTTTAGGATCACCGATGGTAAGGCAAGCTTAGAGCTATGATGATCTTGAGTATCTTCCATGTTTAAGAGTAAAAAATGATGACTTTATGACTCGGATCTGTCTAGTATCAGAAAGGAGAAGACTTTATGAAGAAAGGAGGTGACTTTATGAAGAAACAAAGTGAAAACAGAGTGTTTTATGAAGAAACAGAGTGAAAAACAGAGTATTTGAAGAACACCGAATGGATTTTGATGAGTTTAGATGGAAAGATTGTGTCTTTAAGCTTTGTGATGCTTAACAACACAAGAAAAGAAGCGGAATAGAGAGATTAGGAGCTATTATGCTCTGATACCATGTAGAAATGTGAAGAGTATTGCGGATTAACAAGAGATTAGTAAGATATGTGTGAAGGGAATCATGTTCGGTGTATTAGTGTTTAGAGAATAGAGAGAATAGATAAGTTTCTTGATTTTTATTAATTACACATAGAGGTATTTATAAGGAGAATACAAGATAGGGTTTTAGGGAGAGAAAGAGCCGTTTAAAGATAAGAGCCGCGTGTGGAGTCAAAGATCCGGTCTTCTCGCACCCTTCCGCGTCCGTACGGTCTTTGCTCCTTTTTGACCCGCGCGCCTTTGACCACGTCTTGACACACAATGGTGCCACGTCTACTCCAGCTTGTGGAGCCACGTCTCGTAGCCGTTGCACCTCATGAAACACTCTTTTCCACTTAGAGTCTTCCAAAATCCCTTCTCGGTCAATAATGGTTCGGATACTAGTCATGCGCTAGACCGTTGACTATTTCTCCTAGACCATTGACTATTTCTCCTCAACACTTATGAAACATCTAACAACGCCTTTCTAGGACTCTAAACCAAGTTTCATGCGACATGAGTGCTTATAAGTGTCTCAATGAGCTTTGTACTTGTTTGACGAACTTATGAAACATCTAACAACGCGATTTCTAAGACTCTAAACCAAGTTTCATGAACCATGAGTGCTTATAAGTGTTTCAATGAGCTTTGTACTAGTTTGGAAAACTTATGAAACATCTAACAATGCCTTTCTAGGACTCTAAACCAAGTTTCATGCAACATGAGTGCTTATGAGTGTCTCAATGAGCTTTCTACAAGTTTCACGAACTTATGAAACATCTAACAACGCGTTTCTAGGACTTTAAACCAAGTTTCATGCAACAAGAGTGCTTATAAGTGTCTTAATGAGCTTTGTACTAGTTTGACGAACTTATGAATCATCTAACAACGCGGTTTCTAGGACTCCAAACTAATTTTCATGCAACATGAGTGATTATAAGTGTCTCAATGAGCTTTGTACAAGTTTGAGGAACTTATGAAAGAACTAACAACGCGTTTCTAGGACTCTAAACCAAGTTTCATGCTACATGAGTGCTTATAAGTTCCTCAATGAGCTTTGTACAAGTTTCACGAACTTATGAAACATCTAACAACGCGTTTCTAGGAATCTAAATCAAGTTTCATGCAACATGAGTGCTTATAAGTGTCTCAATGAGCTTTGAACTAGTTTGACGAACTTATGAAACATCTAACAACGCGGTTTCTAGAACTCTAAACTAAATTTCATGCAACATGAGTGCTTATATGTGGCTCAATGAGCTTTGTACTAGTTTGACGAACTTATGAAACATCTAACAACGCGGTTTCTAGGACTCTAAACCAAGTTTCATGCAACATGAGTGCTTATAAGTTCCTCAATGAGCTTTCTACAAGTTTCACGAACTTATGAAACATCTAACAACGCGTTTCTAAGACTCTAAACCATGGTTCATGCAACATGAGTGCTTATATGTGTCTCAATGAGCTTTGTACAAGTTTGATAAACTTATGAAACATCTAACAACACGTTTCTAGGACTCTAAACCAAGTTTCATGCAACATGAGTGCTTATAAGTGTCTAAATGAGCTTTGTACTAGTTTGACGAACTTATGAAACATCTAACAACGCGGTTTCTAGGACTCCAAACTAAATTTCATGCACCATGAGTGCTTATAAGTGTATCAATGAGCTTTGTACAAGTTTGAGGAACTTATGAAAGAACTAACAACGCGTTTCTAGGACTCTAAACAAAGTTTCATGCTACATGAGTGCTTATAAGTTCCTCAATGAGCTGTGTACAAGTTTCACGAACTTATGAAACATCTAACAACGCGTTTCTAGGACTCTAAATCAAGTTTCATGCAACATGAGTGCTTATAAGTGTCTCAATGAGCTTTGAACTAGTTTTACGAACTTATGAAACATCTAACAACACGGTTTCTAGAACTCTAAACTAAATTTCATGCAACATGAGTGCATATAAGTGTCTCAATGAGGTTTGTACAAGTTTGACAAACTTATGAAATATCTAACAACGCGTTTCTAGGACTCTAAACCTAGTTTCATGCAACATGAGTTCTTATAAGTGTCTCAATGAGCTTTGTACTTGTTTGATGTACTTATGAAACATCTAATAGCGAGTTTCTAGAACTCTAAACCAAGTTTCATGCAACATGAGTGCTTATATGTGGCTCAATGAGCTTTGTACTAGTTTGACGAACTTATGAAACATCTAACAACGCGGTTTCTAGGACTCTAAACCAAGTTTCATGCAACATGAGTGCTTATAAGTTCCTTAATGAGCTTTGTACAAGTTTCACGAACTTATGAAACATCTAACAGCGCGTTTCTAGGACTCTAAACCATGGTTCATGCAACATGAGTGCTTATATGTGTCTCAATGAGCTTTGTACAAGTTTGACAAACTTATGAAACATCTAACAACACGTTTCTAGGACTCTAAACCAAGTTTCATGCAACATGAGTGCTTATAAGTGTGTCAATGAGCTTTGTACTAGTTTGACGAACTTATGAAACATCTAACAACGCGGTTTCTAGGACTCCAAACTAAATTTCATGCAACATGAGTGCTTATAAGTGTCTCAATGAGCTTTGTACAAGTTTGAGGAACTTATGAAAGAACTAACAACGCGTTTCTAGGACTCTAGACCAAGTTTCATGCTACATGAGTGCTTATAAGTTCCTCAATGAGCTTTGTACAAGTTTCACGAACTTATGAAACATCTAACAACGCGTTTCTAGGACTCTAAATCAAGTTTCATGCAACATGAGTGCTTATAAGTGTCTCAATGAGCTTTGAACTAGTTTGACGAACTTATGAAACATCTAACAACGCGGTTTCTAGAACTCTAAACTAAATTTCATGCAACATGAGTGCTTATAAGTGTCTCAATGAGCTTTGTACAAGTTTGACGAACTTATGAAAGAACTAACAACGCGTTTCTACGACTCTAAACTAAGTTTCATGCTACATGAGTGCTTATAAGTTCCTCAATGAGCTTTGTACAAGTTTCACGAACTTATGAAACATCTAACAACGCGTTTCTAGGATTCTAAATCAGGTTTCATGCAACATGAGTGCTTATAAGTGTCTCAATGAGCTTTGTACTAGTTTGACGAACTTATGAAACATCCAACAACGCGTTTCTAGGACTCTAAACCAAGTTTCATGCAACATGAGTGCTTATAAGTGTTTCAATGAGCTTTGTACTAGTTTGACGAACTTATGAAACATCTAATTACGTGTTTCTAGGAGTCTTAACTAAGTTTCATTCAACATGAGTGCATATAAGTGTCTCAATGAGCTTTGTACAAGTTTGACAAACTTATGAAATATCTAACAACGCGTTTCTAGGACTCTAAACCAAGTATCATGCAACATGAGTGCTTATAAGTGTCTCAATGAGCTTTGTACTTGTTTGATGTACTTATGAAACATCTAATAGCGAGTTTCTAGAACTCTAAACCAAGTTTCATGCAACATGAGTGCTTATATGTGGCTCAATGAGCTTTGTACTAGTTTGACGAACTTATGAAACAACTAACAACGCGGTTTCTAGGACTCTAAACCAAGTTTCATGCAACATGAGTGCTTATAAGTTTCTCAATGAGCTTTGTACAAGTTTCACGAACTTTTGAAACATCTAACAACGCGTTTCTAGGACTCTAAACCATGGTTCATGCAACATGAGTGCTTATATGTGTCTCAATGAGCTTTGTACAAGTTTGAGAAACTTATGAAACATCTAACAACACGTTTCTAGGACTCTAAACAAAGTTTCATGCAACATGAGTGCTTATAAGTGTCTCAATGAGCTTTGTAGCTTTGTACTAGTTTGACGAACTTATGAAACATCTAACAACTCGGTTTCTAGGACTCCAAACTAAATTTCATGCAACATGAGTGCTTATAAGTGTCTCAATGAGCTTTGTACAAGTTTGACGAACTTATGAAAGAACTATCAACGCGTTTCTAGGAGTGTTAACAAAGTTGCATTCAACATAAGTGCATATAAGTGTCTCAATGAGCTTTTTACAAGTTTAAAGAACTTAAGAAACATCTAACAACGCGTTTCTAGGACTCTAAACCAAGTTTCATGCAACATGAGTGCTTATAAGTGTTTCAATGAGCTTTGTACTTGTTTGACGAACTTATGAAAAATCTAACAACGCGTTTTTAGGACTCTAAACCAAGTTTCATGCAACATGAGTGCTTATAAGTGGCTCAATAAGCTTTGTACTAGTTTGACGAACTTATAAAGAATCTAACAACGCGTTTTCTAGGACTCTAAATCAAGTTTCATGCAACATGAGTGCTTATAAGTGTCTCAATGAGCTTTGTACAAGTTTGACGAACTTATGAAACATCTAACAACGCGTTTCTAGGACTCTAAACAAAGTTTCATGCAACATGAGTGCTTATAAGTGTCTCAATGAGATTTGTACTAGTTTGACGAACTTATGAAACATCTAACAATGTGTTTCTAGGACTCTAAACCAAGTTTCATGCAACATGAGTGCTTATAAGTGTCTTAATGAGCTTTGTACTAGTTTGACGAACTTATGAAACATCTAACAACGCATTTCTACGAGTCTTAACAAAGTTGCATTCAACATGAGTGCATATAAGTGTCACAATGAGCTTTGTACAAGTTTAACGATCTTATGAACAACGCGTTTCTAGGACTCTAAACTAAGTTTCATGCAACATGAGTGCTTATAAGTGTCTCAATGAGCTTTGTACTAGTTTGACGAACTTATGAAACATCTAACAACGCGGTTTCTAAGACTCTAAACGAAGTTTCATGCAACATGAGTGCTTATAAGTGTCTGAATGAGCTTTGTACTGGATTGACGAACTTATGAAACATCTAACAACGTGGTTGCTAGGACTCTAAAACCAAGTTTCATGCAACATGAATGCTTATAAGTGTCTCAATGAGCTTTGTACTAGTTTGACGAACTTATGAAACATCTAATAACGCCTTTCTAGGACTCTAAACCAAGTTTCATGCAACATGAGTGCTTATAAGTGTCTCAATGAGCTTTGTACAAGTTTGACGAACTTATGAAACATCCAACAACTCGTTTCTAGGACTCTAAACCATATTTCATGCAATATGAGTGCTTATAAGTGTCTCAATGAGCTTTGTACTAGTTTGATGAACTTATGAAACATCTAACAACGCGTTTCTAGGACTTTAAACCAAGTTTCATGCAACATGAGTGCTTATAAGTGTCTCAATGAGCTTTGTACAAGTTTGACAAACTTATGAAACATCTAACAACGTGGTTGCTAGGACTCTAAATCAAGTTTCATGCAACATGAGTGCTTATAAGTGATGTGATATTGTGAGACAGAAGTACATGTGTTCATTGATCGGATCATATATTTTCAACCGAGAGGCCAAAACTCATGAGACCATTTTCGGAATGTGCTCAGCTCATTTATCTAACTCCTAAAAGAAGAATCGAACCAAACGGAGATCAGATGACAGCGTTATTAAACTTACAAAAGAGGTGATCTGCTGTTTACTCTATTCGGACCTACGTGCATTCATCGAACCATTCCGACCAAACCATAAGAAATTAAGTTACAAACGGAGTTGTTCTATAATCCTGGTTCAATAGAGAAGCCCTTCAAATCTTAATAGGCCCAAGAAGAGCAAAAGAAGATTAATTTTCGTCCATTTTAAAAGAACATTCATTTTGACTTTTTGTCTTCCTTGCATGCACCTTAATAGTTCTATTCATCTTCCAAGATGCTTTGCATGTTAAACATTCATTATGGACGAATTTATTGTAATATCCTCTATATAATGAGTCTCATATGATGAATAAAAAGATAAGTTTAAGTGAGTATTTTTGGAACCTTTGAGAGTGATTCTCTTTTCTTTTGTCAATGGTGTGTAATATCCATTGATAGATCATGGTGTGTAATATCCATTGATCGTCTGATCCGTCTTGGTGCGTCATATCCAAGGGATCACCCGGTATATCAAGAGTCTTTCACATCTCTTGTGAGGCCATTCAATCCAGGGTAAATCAAGAGACTCTCCGCATCTCTTGTGTGACCCTCCAATCCACCGCCTTGTTTTGTTGGAGCGTTTTAAGAAAGTGTTGGGTATAAGGTTTAATATACCTTAGGTTTGTGCTTCACGAGTTCATCTAAGTCGAGGATTATCCCTTTTACAACTTAGAGTGTCGAGTCCTTGGGTGATTTTCATCAATTAGTGTTTCAATGACCTTTGTACAAGTTTTACGAACTTATGAAACATCTAACAACGCGGTTTCTAAGTCTCTAAACGAAGTTTCATGCAACATGAGTGCTTATAAGTGTCTGAATGAGCTTTGTACTATATTGACGAACTTATGAAACATCTAACAACGTGGTTGCTAGGACTCTAAAACCAAGTTTCATGCAACATGAGTGCTTATAAGTGTCTCAATTAGCTTTGTACAAGTTTGACGAACTTATGAAACAACTAACAACGCGTTTCTAGGACTCTAAACCAAGTTTCATGCTACATGAGTGCTTATAAGTTCCTCAATTAGCTTTGTACTTGTTTCACGAACTTATGAAACATCTAAAAACACGTTTCTAGGACTTTAATTGTAATGAGTGATTATAATTGTCTCAATGAGCTTTGTACGAGTTTGACGAACTTATGAAACATCTAACAACGTGGTTGCTAGGACTCTAAACGAAGTTTCATTCAACTTGAGTGCTTATAAGTGTTTCAATGAGCTTTGTACAAGTTTGACGAACTTATGAAACATCTAACAACGCGTTTCTAGGACTCTAAACCACAAGTTTCATGCAACATGAGTGCTTATAAGTGTCTCAATTAGCTTTGTACTTGTTTGACGAACTTATGAAACATCTAACAACGCGATTTCTAAGACTCTAAACAAAGTTTCATGAACCATGAGTGCTTATAAGTGCCTCAATGAGCATTGTACTAGTTTGGCGAACTTATGAAACATCTAACAATGCCTTTCTAGGACTCTAAACCAAGTTTCATGCAACATTAATGCTTACAAGTATCTCAATGAGCTTTGTACAAGTTTAACGATCTTATGAAACATCTAACAACGCGTTTCTAGGACTCTAAACCAAGTTTCATGCAACATGAGTGCTTATAAGTGTCTCAATGAGCTTTGTACTAGTTTGACGAACTTATGAAACATCTAACAACGCGTTTCTAGGACTCTAAACCAAGTTTCATGCAACATGAGTGCTTATATGTGTCTCAATGGGTTTTGTACAAATTTGACAAACTTATGAAACATCTAACAACACGTTTCTAGGACTCTAAACCAAGTTTCATGCAACATGAGTGCTTATAAGTGTCTCAATGAGATTTGTACAAGTTTGACAAACTTATAAAACATCTAACAACACGTTTCTAGGACTCTAAACCAAGTTTCATGCAACACGAGTGCTTACAAGTTTCTCAATGAGCTTTGTACTAGTTTGACGAACTTATGAAATATCTAACAACGCGTTTCTAGGAATCTAAACCAAGTTTTATGCAACATGAGTGCTTATAAGTGTCTCAATGAGCTTTGTACTAGTTTGACGAACTTGTGAAACATCTAACAACGCGTTTCTAGGAGTCTTAACTAAATTTCATTCAACATGAGTGCATATAAGTGTCTCAATGAGCTTTGTACAAGTTTGACGAACTTATGAAACATCTAACAACGCGTTTCTAGGACTCTAAACCATGTTTCATGCAACATGAGTCCTTATAAGTGTCTCAATGAGCTTTGTACTAGTTAGACGATCTTATGAAACATCTAACAACACGTTTCTAGGACTCTAAACCATGTTTCATGCAACATGAGTGCTTATATGTGTCTCAATGAGCTTTGTACTAGTTTGACGAACTTATGAAACATCTAACAACGCGGTTTCTAAGACTCTAAACGAAGTTTCATGCAACATGAGTGCTTATAAGTGTCTGAATGAGCTTTGTACTTGGATTGACGAACTTATGAAACATCTAACAACGTGGTTTCTAGGACTCTAAAACGAATTTTCATGCAACATGAGTGCTTATAAATGTCTCAATGAGCTTTGTACTAGTTTGACGAACTTATGAAACATCTAACAACGCGGTTTCTAGGACTCTAAACTAAATTTCATGCAACATGAGTGCTTATAAGTGTCTCAATGAGCTTTGTACAAGTGTGTCGAACTTATAAAAGAACGAACAACGCGTTTCTAGGACACTAAACCAAGTTTCATGCTACATGAGTGCTTATAAGTTCCTCAATGAGCTTTGTACAAGTTTCACGAACTTATGAAACATCTAACAACGCGTTTCTAGGACTCTAAATCAAGTTTCATGCAACATGAGTGCTTATAAGTGTCTCAATGAGCTTTGTACTAGTTTGACGAACTTATAAAACATCTAACTACGCGTTTCTAGGACTCTAAACCAAGTTTCATGCAACATGAGTGCTTATAAGTGTCTCAATGAGCTTTGTACTAGCTTGACGAACTTATGAAAAATTTAACAACGCGTTTCTATGAGTCTTAACTAAGTTTCATTCAACACGAGTGCATATAAGTGTGTCAATGAGCTTTGTACAAGTTTGACGAACTTATGAAAAAACTAACAACGCGTTTCTAGGACTCTAAACCAAGTTTCATGCAACATGAGTGCTTATAAGTGGCTCAATGAGCTTTGTACTAGTTTGACAAACTTATGAAACATCTAACAACGCGGTTTCTAGGACTCTAAACCAAGTTTCATGCAACATGAGTGCTTATAAGTGTCGCAATGGGCTTTTTACAAGTTTGACGAACTTATGAAACATCTAACAACACGGTTTCTAAGACTCTAAACGAAGTTTCATGCAACATGAGTGCTTATAAGTGTCTGAATGAGCTTTGTACTGGATTGACGAACTTATGAATCGTCTAATAACGTGGTTGCTAGGACTCTAAAACCAAGTTTCGTGCAACATGAGTGTTTTTAAGTGTCTCAATGAGCTTTGTACTAGTTTGACGAACTTATGAAACATCTAACAACGGGGTTTCTAGGACTCTAAACCATGTTTCATGCAACATGAGTGCTTATATGTGGCTCAATGAGCTTTGTACTAGTATGACGATCTTATAAAACATCTAACAACACGGTTTCTAAGGCTCTAAACAAAGTTTCATGCAACATGAGTGCTTATAAGTGTCTGAATGAGCTTTGTATTGGATTGACGAACTTATGAAACATCTAACAACGTGGTTGCTAGGACTCTAAAACCAAGTTTCATGCAACATGAGTGCTTATAAGTGTCTCAATGAGCTTTGTACTAGTTTGACGAACTTATGAAACATCTAACAACGCGGTTTCTAGGACTCTAAACCAAGTTTCACGCAACATGAGTGCTTATAAGTGTCTCAATGAGCTTTATACAAGTTTGACGAACTTATGAAACATCTAACAACGCGTTTCTAGGACTCTAAACCATGTTTCATGCAACATGAGTGCTTATAAGTGTCTCAATGAGCTTTTTACAAGTTTGACAAACTTATGAAACATCTAACAACGCGTTTCTAGGACTCTAAACCAAGTTTCATGCAACATGAGTGCTTATAAGTATCTCAATGAGCTTTGTACTAGTTTGACGAACTTATGAAACATCTAACAACGCGTTTCTAGGACTCTAAACCAAGTTTCATGCAACATGAGTGCTTATATGTGTCTCAATGAGCTTTGTACAAGTTTGACAAACTTATGAAACATCTAACAACGCGTTTCTAGGACTCTAAACCAAGTTTCATGAAAACATGAGTGCTTATAAGTGTCTCAATGAGCTTTGTACAAGTTTGACAAACTTATGAAAAATCTAACAACACATTTCTATGACTCTAAACCAAGTTTCATGCAACATGAGTGCTTATAAGTGTCTCAATGAGCTTTGTACTAGTTTGATGAACTTATGAAACATCTAACCACGCGTTTCTAGGACTCTAAACCAAATTTCATGCAACATGAGTGTTTATAAGTGTCTCAATGAGCTTTGTACAAGTTTGACGAACTTATAAAAGAACTAATAACGCGTTTCTACGACTCTAAACCAAGTTTCACGCTACATGAGTGCTTATAAGTTCCTCAATGAGCTTTTTTCAAGTTTCACGAACTTATGAAATATCTAAGAACGCGTTTCTAGGACTCTTAATCAAGTTTCATGCAACATGAGTGCTTATAAGTGTCTCAATGAGCTTTGTACTAGTTTGACGAACTTATAAAACATCTAACAACGCGTTTCTAGGATTCTAAACCAAGTTTCATGCAACATGAGTGCTTATAAGTGTCTCAATGAGCTTTGTACTAGTTTGACGAACTTATGAAACATCTAACAACGTGTTTCTAGGAGTCTTAACTAAGTTTCATTCAACATGAGTGCATATAAGTGTCTCAATGAGCTTTGTACAAGTTTGACGAACTTATGAAACATCTAACAACGCGTTTCTAGGACTCTAAACCAAGTTTCATGCAACATGAGTGCTTATAAGTGTCTCAATGAGCTTTGTACTAGTTTGACGAACTTATGAAACATCTAACAACGCGTTTCTAGGACTCTAAACCAAGTTTCATGCAACATGAGTGCTTATATGTGTCTCAATGAGCTTTGTACAAGTTTGACAAACTTATGAAACATCTAACAACGCGTTTCTAGGACTCTAAACCAAGTTTCATGCAACATGAGTGCTTATAAGTGTCTCAATGAGCTTTGTACAAGTTTGACAAACTTATGAAACATCTAACAACGCGTTTCTAGGACTCTAAACCAAGTTTAATGCAACATGAGTGCTTATAAGTGTCTCAATGAGCTTTGTACTAGTTTGACAAACTTATGAAACATCTAACAACGCGTTTCTAGGACTCTAAACCAAGTTTCATGCAACATGAGTGCTTATAAGTGTCTCAATGAGTTTTGTACAAGTTTGACGAACTTATAAAAGAACTAATAACGCGTTTCTACGACTCTAAAGCAAGTTTCATGCTACATGAATGCTTATAAGTTCCTCAATGAGCTTTGTACAAGTTTCACGAACTTATGAAACATCTAACAACGCGTTTCTAGGACTCTTAATCAAGTTTCATGCAACATGAGTGCTTATAAGTGTCTCAATGAGCTTTGTACTAGTTTGACGAACTTATAAAACATCTAACAACGCGTTTCTAGGACTCTAAACCAAGTTTCATGCAACATGAGTGCTTATAAGTGTCTGAATGAGCTTTGTACTATATTGACGAACTTATGAAACATCTAACAACGTGGTTGCTAGGACTCTAAAACCAAGTTTCATGCAACATGAGTGCTTATAAGTGTCTCAATTAGCTTTGTACAAGTTTGACGAACTTATGAAACAACTAACAACGCGTTTCTAGGACTCTAAACCAAGTTTCATGCTACATGAGTGCTTATAAGTTCCTCAATTAGCTTTGTACTTGTTTCACGAACTTATGAAACATCTAAAAACACGTTTCTAGGACTTTAATTGTAATGAGTGATTATAATTGTCTCAATGAGCTTTGTACGAGTTTGACGAACTTATGAAACATCTAACAACGTGGTTGCTAGGACTCTAAACGAAGTTTCATTCAACTTGAGTGCTTATAAGTGTTTCAATGAGCTTTGTACAAGTTTGACGAACTTATGAAACATCTAACAACGCGTTTCTAGGACTCTAAACCACAAGTTTCATGCAACATGAGTGCTTATAAGTGTCTCAATTAGCTTTGTACTTGTTTGACGAACTTATGAAACATCTAACAACGCGATTTCTAAGACTCTAAACAAAGTTTCATGAACCATGAGTGCTTATAAGTGCCTCAATGAGCATTGTCCTAGTTTGGCGAACTTATGAAACATCTAACAATGCCTTTCTAGGACTCTAAACCAAGTTTCATGCAACATTAATGCTTACAAGTATCTCAATGAGCTTTGTACAAGTTTAACGATCTTATGAAACATCTAACAACGCGTTTCTAGGACTCTAAACCAAGTTTCATGCAACATGAGTGCTTATAAGTGTCTCAATGAGCTTTGTACTAGTTTGACGAACTTATGAAACATCTAACAACGCGTTTCTAGGACTCTAAACCAAGTTTCATGCAACATGAGTGCTTATATGTGTCTCAATGGGTTTTGTACAAATTTGACAAACTTATGAAACATCTAACAACACGTTTCTAGGACTCTAAACCAAGTTTCATGCAACATGAGTGCTTATAAGTGTCTCAATGAGATTTGTACAAGTTTGACAAACTTATAAAACATCTAACAACACGTTTCTAGGACTCTAAACCAAGTTTCATGCAACACGAGTGCTTACAAGTTTCTCAATGAGCTTTGTACTAGTTTGACGAACTTATGAAATATCTAACAACGCGTTTCTAGGAATCTAAACCAAGTTTTATGCAACATGAGTGCTTATAAGTGTCTCAATGAGCTTTGTACTAGTTTGACGAACTTGTGAAACATCTAACAACGCGTTTCTAGGAGTCTTAACTAAATTTCATTCAACATGAGTGCATATAAGTGTCTCAATGAGCTTTGTACAAGTTTGACGAACTTATGAAACATCTAACAACGCGTTTCTAGGACTCTAAACCATGTTTCATGCAACATGAGTCCTTATAAGTGTCTCAATGAGCTTTGTACTAGTTAGACGATCTTATGAAACATCTAACAACACGTTTCTAGGACTCTAAACCATGTTTCATGCAACATGAGTGCTTATATGTGTCTCAATGAGCTTTGTTCTAGTTTGACGAACTTATGAAACATCTAACAACGCGGTTTCTAAGACTCTAAACGAAGTTTCATGCAACATGAGTGCTTATAAGTGTCTGAATGAGCTTTGTACTGGATTGACGAACTTATGAAACATCTAACAACGTGGTTGTTAGGACTCTAAAACGAATTTTCATGGAACATGAGTGCTTATAAATGTCTCAATGAGCTTTGTACTAGTTTGACGAACTTATGAAACATCTAACAACGCGGTTTCTAGGACTCTAAACTAAATTTCATGCAACATGAGTGCTTATAAGTGTCTCAATGAGCTTTGTACAAGTGTGTCGAACTTATAAAAGAACGAACAACGCGTTTCTAGGACACTAAACCAAGTTTCATGCTACATGAGTGCTTATAAGTTCCTCAATGAGCTTTGTACAAGTTTCACGAACTTATGAAACATCTAACAACGCGTTTCTAGGACTCTAAATCAAGTTTCATGCAACATGAGTGCTTATAAGTGTCTCAATGAGCTTTGTACTAGTTTGACGAACTTATAAAACATCTAACTACGCGTTTCTAGGACTCTAAACCAAGTTTCATGCAACATGAGTGCTTATAAGTGTCTCAATGAGCTTTGTACTAGCTTGACGAACTTATGAAAAATTTAACAACGCGTTTCTATGAGTCTTAACTAAGTTTCATTCAACACGAGTGCATATAAGTGTGTCAATGAGCTTTGTACAAGTTTGACGAACTTATGAAAAAACTAACAACGCGTTTCTAGGACTCTAAACCAAGTTTCATGCAACATGAGTGCTTATAAGTGGCTCAATGAGCTTTGTACTAGTTTGACAAACTTATGAAACATCTAACAACGCGGTTTCTAGGACTCTAAACCAAGTTTCATGCAACATGAGTGCTTATAAGTGTCGCAATGGGCTTTTTACAAGTTTGACGAACTTATGAAACATCTAACAACACGGTTTCTAAGACTCTAAACGAAGTTTCATGCAACATGAGTGCTTATAAGTGTCTGAATGAGCTTTGTACTGGATTGACGAACTTATGAATCGTCTAATAACGTGGTTGCTAGGACTCTAAAACCAAGTTTCGTGCAACATGAGTGTTTTTAAGTGTCTCAATGAGCTTTGTACTAGTTTGACGAACTTATGAAACATCTAACAACGGGGTTTCTAGGACTCTAAACCATGTTTCATGCAACATGAGTGCTTATATGTGGCTCAATGAGCTTTGTACTAGTATGACGATCTTATAAAACATCTAACAACACGGTTTCTAAGGCTCTAAACAAAGTTTCATGCAACATGAGTGCTTATAAGTGTCTGAATGAGCTTTGTATTGGATTGACGAACTTATGAAACATCTAACAACGTGGTTGCTAGGACTCTAAAACCAAGTTTCATGCAACATGAGTGCTTATAAGTGTCTCAATGAGCTTTGTACTAGTTTGACGAACTTATGAAACATCTAACAACGCGGTTTCTAGGACTCTAAACCAAGTTTCACGCAACATGAGTGCTTATAAGTGTCTCAATGAGCTTTATACAAGTTTGACGAACTTATGAAACATCTAACAACGCGTTTCTAGGACTCTAAACCATGTTTCATGCAACATGAGTGCTTATAAGTGTCTCAATGAGCTTTTTACAAGTTTGACAAACTTATGAAACATCTAACAACGCGTTTCTAGGACTCTAAACCAAGTTTCATGCAACATGAGTGCTTATAAGTATCTCAATGAGCTTTGTACTAGTTTGACGAACTTATGAAACATCTAACAACGCGTTTCTAGGACTCTAAACCAAGTTTCATGCAACATGAGTGCTTATATGTGTCTCAATGAGCTTTGTACAAGTTTGACAAACTTATGAAACATCTAACAACGCGTTTCTAGGACTCTAAACCAAGTTTCATGAAAACATGAGTGCTTATAAGTGTCTCAATGAGCTTTGTACAAGTTTGACAAACTTATGAAAAATCTAACAACACATTTCTATGACTCTAAACCAAGTTTCATGCAACATGAGTGCTTATAAGTGTCTCAATGAGCTTTGTACTAGTTTGATGAACTTATGAAACATCTAACCACGCGTTTCTAGGACTCTAAACCAAATTTCATGCAACATGAGTGTTTATAAGTGTCTCAATGAGCTTTGTACAAGTTTGACGAACTTATAAAAGAACTAATAACGCGTTTCTACGACTCTAAACCAAGTTTCACGCTACATGAGTGCTTATAAGTTCCTCAATGAGCTTTTTTCAAGTTTCACGAACTTATGAAATATCTAAGAACGCGTTTCTAGGACTCTT
The DNA here is from genome assembly GCA_963556525.1 of Cochlearia excelsa. Taxonomy (NCBI): domain Eukaryota; kingdom Viridiplantae; phylum Streptophyta; class Magnoliopsida; order Brassicales; family Brassicaceae; genus Cochlearia; species Cochlearia excelsa. The sequence goes on from CAUVZT010000002.1 coordinate 2,846,801, forward strand.
AATCAAGTTTCATGCAACATGAGTGCTTATAAGTGTCTCAATGAGCTTTGTACTAGTTTGACGAACTTATAAAACATCTAACAACGCGTTTCTAGGATTCTAAACCAAGTTTCATGCAACATGAGTGCTTATAAGTGTCTCAATGAGCTTTGTACTAGTTTGACGAACTTATGAAACATCTAACAACGTGTTTCTAGGAGTCTTAACTAAGTTTCATTCAACATGAGTGCATATAAGTGTCTCAATGAGCTTTGTACAAGTTTGACGAACTTATGAAACATCTAACAACGCGTTTCTAGGACTCTAAACCAAGTTTCATGCAACATGAGTGCTTATAAGTGTCTCAATGAGCTTTGTACTAGTTTGACGAACTTATGAAACATCTAACAACGCGTTTCTAGGACTCTAAACCAAGTTTCATGCAACATGAGTGCTTATATGTGTCTCAATGAGCTTTGTACAAGTTTGACAAACTTATGAAACATCTAACAACGCGTTTCTAGGACTCTAAACCAAGTTTCATGCAACATGAGTGCTTATAAGTGTCTCAATGAGCTTTGTACAAGTTTGACAAACTTATGAAACATCTAACAACGCGTTTCTAGGACTCTAAACCAAGTTTAATGCAACATGAGTGCTTATAAGTGTCTCAATGAGCTTTGTACTAGTTTGACAAACTTATGAAACATCTAACAACGCGTTTCTAGGACTCTAAACCAAGTTTCATGCAACATGAGTGCTTATAAGTGTCTCAATGAGTTTTGTACAAGTTTGACGAACTTATAAAAGAACTAATAACGCGTTTCTACGACTCTAAAGCAAGTTTCATGCTACATGAATGCTTATAAGTTCCTCAATGAGCTTTGTACAAGTTTCACGAACTTATGAAACATCTAACAACGCGTTTCTAGGACTCTTAATCAAGTTTCATGCAACATGAGTGCTTATAAGTGTCTCAATGAGCTTTGTACTAGTTTGACGAACTTATAAAACATCTAACAACGCGTTTCTAGGACTCTAAACCAAGTTTCATGCAACATGAGTGCTTATAAGTGTCTGAATGAGCTTTGTACTATATTGACGAACTTATGAAACATCTAACAACGTGGTTGCTAGGACTCTAAAACCAAGTTTCATGCAACATGAGTGCTTATAAGTGTCTCAATTAGCTTTGTACAAGTTTGACGAACTTATGAAACAACTAACAACGCGTTTCTAGGACTCTAAACCAAGTTTCATGCTACATGAGTGCTTATAAGTTCCTCAATTAGCTTTGTACTTGTTTCACGAACTTATGAAACATCTAAAAACACGTTTCTAGGACTTTAATTGTAATGAGTGATTATAATTGTCTCAATGAGCTTTGTACGAGTTTGACGAACTTATGAAACATCTAACAACGTGGTTGCTAGGACTCTAAACGAAGTTTCATTCAACTTGAGTGCTTATAAGTGTTTCAATGAGCTTTGTACAAGTTTGACGAACTTATGAAACATCTAACAACGCGTTTCTAGGACTCTAAACCACAAGTTTCATGCAACATGAGTGCTTATAAGTGTCTCAATTAGCTTTGTACTTGTTTGACGAACTTATGAAACATCTAACAACGCGATTTCTAAGACTCTAAACAAAGTTTCATGAACCATGAGTGCTTATAAGTGCCTCAATGAGCATTGTCCTAGTTTGGCGAACTTATGAAACATCTAACAATGCCTTTCTAGGACTCTAAACCAAGTTTCATGCAACATTAATGCTTACAAGTATCTCAATGAGCTTTGTACAAGTTTAACTATCTTATGAAACATCTAACAACGCGTTTCTAGGACTCTAAACCAAGTTTCATGCAACATGAGTGCTTATAAGTGTCTCAATGAGCTTTGTACTAGTTTGACGAACTTATGAAACATCTAACAACGCGTTTCTAGGACTCTAAACCAAGTTTCATGCAACATGAGTGCTTATATGTGTCTCAATGGGTTTTGTACAAATTTGACAAACTTATGAAACATCTAACAACACGTTTCTAGGACTCTAAACCAAGTTTCATGCAACATGAGTGCTTATAAGTGTCTCAATGAGATTTGTACAAGTTTGACAAACTTATAAAACATCTAACAACACGTTTCTAGGACTCTAAACCAAGTTTCATGCAACACGAGTGCTTACAAGTTTCTCAATGATCTTTGTACTAGTTTGACGAACTTATGAAATATCTAACAACGCGTTTCTAGGAATCTAAACCAAGTTTTATGCAACATGAGTGCTTATAAGTGTCTCAATGAGCTTTGTACTAGTTTGACGAACTTGTGAAACATCTAACAACGCGTTTCTAGGAGTCTTAACTAAATTTCATTCAACATGAGTGCATATAAGTGTCTCAATGAGCTTTGTACAAGTTTGACGAACTTATGAAACATCTAACAACGCGTTTCTAGGACTCTAAACCATGTTTCATGCAACATGAGTCCTTATAAGTGTCTCAATGAGCTTTGTACTAGTTAGACGATCTTATGAAACATCTAACAACACGTTTCTAGGACTCTAAACCATGTTTCATGCAACATGAGTGCTTATATGTGTCTCAATGAGCTTTGTACTAGTTTGACGAACTTATGAAACATCTAACAACGCGGTTTCTAAGACTCTAAACGAAGTTTCATGCAACATGAGTGCTTATAAGTGTCTGAATGAGCTTTGTACTGGATTGACGAACTTATGAAACATCTAACAACGTGGTTGTTAGGACTCTAAAACGAATTTTCATGGAACATGAGTGCTTATAAATGTCTCAATGAGCTTTGTACTAGTTTGACGAACTTATGAAACATCTAACAACGCGGTTTCTAGGACTCTAAACTAAATTTCATGCAACATGAGTGCTTATAAGTGTCTCAATGAGCTTTGTACAAGTGTGTCGAACTTATAAAAGAACGAACAACGCGTTTCTAGGACACTAAACCAAGTTTCATGCTACATGAGTGCTTATAAGTTCCTCAATGAGCTTTGTACAAGTTTCACGAACTTATGAAACATCTAACAACGCGTTTCTAGGACTCTAAATCAAGTTTCATGCAACATGAGTGCTTATAAGTGTCTCAATGAGCTTTGTACTAGTTTGACGAACTTATAAAACATCTAACTACGCGTTTCTAGGACTCTAAACCAAGTTTCATGCAACATGAGTGCTTATAAGTGTCTCAATGAGCTTTGTACTAGCTTGACGAACTTATGAAAAATTTAACAACGCGTTTCTATGAGTCTTAACTAAGTTTCATTCAACACGAGTGCATATAAGTGTGTCAATGAGCTTTGTACAAGTTTGACGAACTTATGAAAAAACTAACAACGCGTTTCTAGGACTCTAAACCAAGTTTCATGCAACATGAGTGCTTATAAGTGGCTCAATGAGCTTTGTACTAGTTTGACAAACTTATGAAACATCTAACAACGCGGTTTCTAGGACTCTAAACCAAGTTTCATGCAACATGAGTGCTTATAAGTGTCGCAATGGGCTTTTTACAAGTTTGACGAACTTATGAAACATCTAACAACACGGTTTCTAAGACTCTAAACGAAGTTTCATGCAACATGAGTGCTTATAAGTGTCTGAATGAGCTTTGTACTTGGATTGACGAACTTATGAATCGTCTAATAACGTGGTTGCTAGGACTCTAAAACCAAGTTTCGTGCAACATGAGTGTTTTTAAGTGTCTCAATGAGCTTTGTACTAGTTTGACGAACTTATGAAACATCTAACAACGGGGTTTCTAGGACTCTAAACCATGTTTCATGCAACATGAGTGCTTATATGTGGCTCAATGAGCTTTGTACTAGTATGACGATCTTATAAAACATCTAACAACACGGTTTCTAAGGCTCTAAACAAAGTTTCATGCAACATGAGTGCTTATAAGTGTCTGAATGAGCTTTGTATTGGATTGACGAACTTATGAAACATCTAACAACGTGGTTGCTAGGACTCTAAAACCAAGTTTCATGCAACATGAGTGCTTATAAGTGTCTCAATGAGCTTTGTACTAGTTTGACGAACTTATGAAACATCTAACAACGCGGTTTCTAGGACTCTAAACCAAGTTTCACGCAACATGAGTGCTTATAAGTGTCTCAATGAGCTTTATACAAGTTTGACGAACTTATGAAACATCTAACAACGCGTTTCTAGGACTCTAAACCATGTTTCATGCAACATGAGTGCTTATAAGTGTCTCAATGAGCTTTTTACAAGTTTGACAAATTATGAAACATCTAACAACGCGTTTCTAGGACTCTAAACCAAGTTTCATGCAACATGAGTGCTTATAAGTATCTCAATGAGCTTTGTACTAGTTTGACGAACTTATGAAACATCTAACAACGCGTTTCTAGGACTCTAAACCAAGTTTCATGCAACATGAGTGCTTATATGTGTCTCAATGAGCTTTGTACAAGTTTGACAAACTTATGAAACATCTAACAACGCGTTTCTAGGACTCTAAACCAAGTTTCATGAAAACATGAGTGCTTATAAGTGTCTCAATGAGCTTTGTACAAGTTTGACAAACTTATGAAAAATCTAACAACACATTTCTATGACTCTAAACCAAGTTTCATGCAACATGAGTGCTTATAAGTGTCTCAATGAGCTTTGTACTAGTTTGATGAACTTATGAAACATCTAACCACGCGTTTCTAGGACTCTAAACCAAATTTCATGCAACATGAGTGTTTATAAGTGTCTCAATGAGCTTTGTACAAGTTTGACGAACTTATAAAAGAACTAATAACGCGTTTCTACGACTCTAAACCAAGTTTCACGCTACATGAGTGCTTATAAGTTCCTCAATGAGCTTTTTTCAAGTTTCACGAACTTATGAAATATCTAAGAACGCGTTTCTAGGACTCTTAATCAAGTTTCATGCAACATGAGTGCTTATAAGTGTCTCAATGAGCTTTGTACTAGTTTGACGAACTTATAAAACATCTAACAACGCGTTTCTAGGATTCTAAACCAAGTTTCATGCAACATGAGTGCTTATAAGTGTCTCAATGAGCTTTGTACTAGTTTGACGAACTTATGAAACATCTAACAACGTGTTTCTAGGAGTCTTAACTAAGTTTCATTCAACATGAGTGCATATAAGTGTCTCAATGAGCTTTGTACAAGTTTGACGAACTTATGAAACATCTAACAACGCGTTTCTAGGACTCTAAACCAAGTTTCATGCAACATGAGTGCTTATAAGTGTCTCAATGAGCTTTGTACTAGTTTGACGAACTTATGAAACATCTAACAACGCGTTTCTAGGACTCTAAACCAAGTTTCATGCAACATGAGTGCTTATATGTGTCTCAATGAGCTTTGTACAAGTTTGACAAACTTATGAAACATCTAACAACGCGTTTCTAGGACTCTAAACCAAGTTTCATGCAACATGAGTGCTTATAAGTGTCTCAATGAGCTTTGTACAAGTTTGACAAACTTATGAAACATCTAACAACGCGTTTCTAGGACTCTAAACCAAGTTTAATGCAACATGAGTGCTTATAAGTGTCTCAATGAGCTTTGTACTAGTTTGACAAACTTATGAAACATCTAACAACGCGTTTCTAGGACTCTAAACCAAGTTTCATGCAACATGAGTGCTTATAAGTGTCTCAATGAGTTTTGTACAAGTTTGACGAACTTATAAAAGAACTAATAACGCGTTTCTACGACTCTAAAGCAAGTTTCATGCTACATGAATGCTTATAAGTTCCTCAATGAGCTTTGTACAAGTTTCACGAACTTATGAAACATCTAACAACGCGTTTCTAGGACTCTTAATCAAGTTTCATGCAACATGAGTGCTTATAAGTGTCTCAATGAGCTTTGTACTAGTTTGACGAACTTATAAAACATCTAACAACGCGTTTCTAGGACTCTAAACCAAGTTTCATGCAACATGAGTGCTTATAAGTGTCTCAATGAGCTTTGTACTAGTTTGACGAACTTATGAAACATCTAACAACGTGTTTCTAGGAGTCTTAACCAAGTTTCATGCAACATGAGTGCTTATAAGTGTCTCAATAAGCTTTGTACTAGTTTGACGAACTTATGAAACATCTAACCACGCGTTTCTAGGACTCTAAACCATGTTTCAGGCAACATGAGTGCTTATATATGTCTCAATGAGCTTTGTACTAGTTTGACGAACTTAGGAAACATCTAACAACGTGTTTCTAGGACTCTAAACCATGTTTCATGCAACATGAGTGCTTATAAGTGGCTCAATGAGCTTTGTACTAGTTTGACGAAGTTATGAAACATCTAACAACGTGGTTTCTAGGACTCTAAACCAAGTTTCATACAACATGAGTGCTTATAAGTGTCTCAATGAGCTTTGTACAAGTTTGACGAACTTAGGAAACATCTAACAACGCGTTTCTAGGACTCTAAACCATGTTTCATGCAACATGAGTGCTTATATGTGTCTCAATGAGCTTTGTACTAGTTTGACGAACTTTTGAAACATCTAACAACGCGGTTTCTAAGACTCTAAACGAAGTTTCATGCAACATGAGTGCTTATAAGTGTCTGAATGAGCTTTGTACTTGGATTGACGAACTTATGAAACATCTAAAAACGTGGTTGCTAGGACTCCAAAACCAATTTTATGCAACATGAGTGCTTATAAGTGTCTCAATGAGCTTTGTACTAGTTTGACGAACTTATGAAACATCTAACAACGCGGTTTCTAGGACTCTAAACCAAGTTTCATGCTACATGAGTGCTTATAAGTTCCTCAATGAGCTTTGTACAAGTTTCACGAACTTATGAAACATCTAACAACGCGTTTCTAGGACTCTAAATCAAGTTTAATGCAACATGAGTGCTTATAAGTGTCTCAATGAGCTTTGTACTAGTTTGACGAACTTATAAAACATCTAACAACGCGTTTCTAGGACTCTAAACCATGTTTCATGCAACATGAGAGTGCTTATATGTGTCTCAATGACCTTTGTACTAGTTTGACGAACTTATGAAACATCTAACAAAGCGTTTCTAGGAGTCTTAACTAAGTTTCATTCAACATGAGTGCATATAAGTGTCTCAATGAGCTTTGTACAAGTTTGACGAACTTATGAAACATCTAACAACGCGTTTCTAGGACTCTAAACCATGTTTCATGCAACATGAGTTCTTATAAGTGTCTCAATGAGCTTTGTACAAGTTTGACAAACTTATGAAACATCTAACAACGCGTTTCTAGGACTCTAAACCAAGTTTCATGCAACATGAGTGCTTATAAGTGTCTGAATGAGCTTTGTACTGGATTGACGAACTTATGAAACATCTAACAACGTGGTTGTTAGGACTCTAAAACCAATTTTCATGCAACATGAGTGCTTATAAATGTCTCAATGAGCTTTGTAATAGTTTGACGAACTTATGAAACATCTAACAACGCGGTTTCTAGGACTCTAAACTAAATTTCATGCAACATGAGTGCTTATAAGTGTCTCAATGAGCTTTGTACAAGTGTGTCGATCTTATAAAAGAACTAACAACGCGTTTCTAGGACACTAAACCAAGTATCATGCTACATGAGAGCTTATAAGTTCCTCAATGAGCTTTGTACAAGTTTCACGAACTTATGAAACATCTAACAACGCGTTTCTAGGACTCTAAATCAAGTTTCATGCAACATGAGTGCTTATAAGTGTCTCAATGAGCTTTGTACTAGTTTGACGAACTTATAAAACATATAACTACGCGTTTCTAGGACTCTAAACCAAGTTTCATGCAACATGAGTGCTTATAAGTGTCTCAATGAGCTTTGTACTAGCTTGACGAACTTATGAAAGATCTAACAACGCGTTTCTATGAGTCTTAACTAAGTTTCATTCAACATGAGTGCATATAAGTGTCTCAATGAGCTTTGTACAAGTTTGACGAACTTATGAAACATCTAACAACGCGGTTTCTAGGACTCTAAACCAAGTTTCACGCAACATGAGTGCTTATAAGTGTCCTAATGAGCTTTGTACAAGTTTGACGAACTTATGAAACATCTAACAACACGGTTTCTAAGACTCTAAACGAAGTTTCATGCAACATGAGTGCTTATAACTGTCTGAATGAGCTTTGTACTGGATTGACGAACTTATGAATAATCTAATAACGTGGTTGCTAGGACTCTAAAACCAAGTTTCATGCAACATGAGTGTTTTTAAGTGTCTCAATGAGCTTTGTACTAGTTTGACGAACTTATGAAACATCTAACAACGCGGTTTCTAGGACTCTAAACCATGTTTCATGCAACATGAGTGCTTATATGTGGCTCAATGAGCTTTGTACTAGTATGACGATCTTATAAAACATCTAACAACACGGTTTCTAAGACTCTAAACGAAGTTTCATGCAACATGAGTGCTCAATGAGCTTTGTACAAGTTTGACGAACTTATGAAACATCTAACAACGCGTTTCTAGGACTCTAAACCAAGTTTCATGCAACATGAGTGCTTATAAGTGTCTCAATGAGCTTTGTACTAGTTTGACGAACTTATGAAACATCTAACAACGCGTTTCTAGGACTCTAAACCAAGTTTCATGCAACATGAGTGCTTATATGTGTCTCAATGAGCTTTGTACAAGTTTGAAAAACTTATGAAACATCTAACAACGCGTTTCTAGGACTCTAAACCAAGTTTCATGCAACATGAGTGCTTATAAGTGTCTCAATGAGCTTTGTACAAGTTTGACAAACTTATGAAACATCTAACAACGCGTTTCTAGGACTCTAAACCAAGTCTCATGCAACATGAGTGCTTATAAGTGTCTCAATGAGCTTTGTACTAGTTTGACAAATTTATGAAACATCTAACAACGCGTTTCTAGGACTCTAAACCAAGTTTCATGCAACATGAGTGCTTATAAGTGTCTCAATGAGCTTTGTACAAGTTTGACGAACTTATAAAAGAACTAATAACGCGTTTCTACGACTCTAAACCAAGTTTCATGCTACATGAGTGCTTATAAGTTCCTCAATGAGCTTTGTACAAGTTTCACGAACTTATGAAACATCTAACAACGCGTTTCTAGGACTCTTAATCAAGTTTCATGCAACATGAGTGCTTATAAGTGTCTCAATGAGCTTTGTACTAGTTTGACGAACTTATAAAACATCTAACAAAGCGTTTCTAGGACTCTAAACCAAGTTTCATGCAACATGAGTGCTTATAAGTGTCTCAATGAGCTTTGTACTAGTTTGACGAACTTATGAAACATCTAACAACGTGTTTCTAGGAGTCTTAACCAAGTTTCATGCAACATGAGTGCTTATAAGTGTCTCAATAAGCTTTGTACTAGTTTGACGAACTTATGAAACATCTAACCACGCGTTTCTAGGACTCTAAACGATGTTTCATGCAACATGAGTGCTTATATGTGTCTCAATGAGCTTTGTACTAGTTTGACGAACTTAGGAAACATCTAACAACACGTTTCTAGGACTCTAAACCATGTTTCATGCAACATGAGTGCTTATAAGTGGCTCAATGAGCTTTGTACTAGTTTGACGAAGTTATGAAACATCTAACAACGCGGTTTCTAGGACTCTAAACCAAGTTTCATGCAACATGACTGCTTATAAGTGTCTCAATGAGCTTTGTACATGTTTGACGAACTTAGGAAACATCTAACAACGCGTTTCTAGGACTCTAAACCATGTTTCATGCAACATGAGTGCTTATATGTGTCTCAATGAGCTTTGTACTAGTTTGACGAACTTTTGAAACATCTAAGAACGCGGTTTCTAAGACTCTAAACGAAGTTTCATGCAACATGAGTGTTTATAAGTGTCTGAATGAGCTTTGTACTGGATTGACGAACTTATGAAACATCTAAAAACGTGGTTGCTAGGACTCCAAAACCAATTTTATGCAACATGAGTGCTTATAAGTGTCAAAATGAGCTTTGTACTAGTTTGACGAACTTATGAAACATCTAACAACGCGGTTTCTAGGACTCTAAACCAAGTTTCATGCAACATGAGTAGTTATAAGTGTCTCTATGAGCTTTTTACAAGTTTGACGAACTTATAAAAGAACTAACAACGCGTTTCTAGGACTCTAAACGAAGTTTCATACTACATGAGTGCTTATAAGTTCCTCAATGAGCTTTGTACAAGTTTCACGAACTTATGAAACATCTAACAACGCGTTTCTAGGACTCTAAATCAAGTTTCATGCAACATGAGTGCTTATAAGTGTCTCAATGAGATTTGTACTAGTTTGACGAACTTATAAAACATCTAACAACGCGTTTCTAGGAATCTAAACCATGTTTCATGCAACATGAGTGCTTATATGTGTCTCAATGACCTTTGTACTAGTTTGACGAACTTATGAAACATCTAACAAAGCGTTTCTAGGAGTTTTAACTAAGTTTCATTCAACATGAGTGCATATAAGTGTCTCAATGAGCTTTGTACAAGTTTGACGAACTTATATGAAACATCTAACAACACGTTTCTAGGACTCTAAACCAAGTTTCACGCAACATGAGTGCTTATAAGTGTCTCAATGAGCTTTATACAAGTTTGACGAACTTATGAAACATCTAACAACGCGTTTCTAGGACTCTAAACCATGTTTCATGCAACATGAGTGCTTATAAGTGTCTCAATGAGCTTTGTACAAGTTTGACAAACTTATGAAACATCTAACAACGCGTTTCTAGGACTCTAAACCAAGTTTCATGCAACATGAGTGCTTATAAGTGTCTCAATGAGCTTTTTACTAGTTTGACGAACTTATGAAACATCTAACAACGCGTTTCTAGGACTCTAAACCAAGTTGCATGCAACATGAGTGCTTATATGTGTCTCAATGAGCTTTGTACAAGTTTGACAAACTTATGAAACATCTAACAACGCGTTTCTAGGACTCTAAACCAAGTTTCATGCAACATGAGTGCTTATAAGTGTCTCAATGAGCTTTGTACAAGTTTGACAAACTTATGAAACATCTAACAACGCGTTTCTAGGACTCTAAACCAAGTTTCATGCAACATGAGTGCCTATAAGTGTCTCAATGAGCTTTGTACAAGTTTGACGAACTTATGAAACATCTAACCACGCGTTCCTAGGACTCTAAACCTAATTTCATGCAACATGAGTGCTTATAAGTGTCTCAATGAGCTTTGTACAAGTTTGACAAACTTATGAAAGAACTAATAACGCGTTTCTACGACTTTAAACCAAGTTTCATGCTACATGAGTGCTTATAAGTTCCTCAATGAGCGTTGTACAAGTTTCACGAACTTATGAAACATCTAACAACGCGTTTCAAGGACTCTTAATCAAGTTTCATGCAACATGAGTGCTTATAAGTGTCTCAATGAGCTTTGTACTAGTTTTACGAACTTATAAAACATCTAACAACGCGTTTCTAGGATTCTAAATCAAGTTTCATGCAACATGAGTGCTTATAAGTGTCTCAATGAGCTTTGTACTAGTTTGACGACCTTATGAAACATATAACAACGTGTTTCTAGGAGTCTTAACTAAGTTTCATTCAACATGAGTGCATATAAGTGTCTCAATGAGCTTTGTACAAGTTTGACGAACTTATGAAACATCTAACAACGCGTTTCTAGGACTCTAAACCAAGTTTCATGCAACATGAGTGCTTATAAGTGTCTCAATGAGCTTTGTACAAGTTTTACGAACTTATGAAACATCTAACAACACGTTTCTAGGATTCTAAACCAAGTTTCACGCAACATGAGTGCTTATAAGTGTCTCAATGAGCTTTATACAAGTTTGACGAACTTATGAAACATCTAACAACGCGTTTCTAGGACTCTAAACCATGTTTCATGCAACATGAGTTCTTATAAGTGTCTCAATGAGCTTTGTACAAGTTTGACAAACTTATGAAACATCTAACAACGCGTTTCTAGGACTCTAAACCAAGTTTCATGCAACATGAGTGCTTATAAGTGTCTTAATGAGCTTTGTACTGGATTGACGAACTTATGAAACATCTAACAACGTGGTCGTTAGGACTCTAAAACCAATTTTCATGCAACATGAGTGCTTATAAATGTCTCAATGAGCTTTGTAATAGTTTGACGAACTTATGAAACATCTAACAACGCGGTTTCTAGGACTCTAAACTAAATTTCATGCAACATGAGTGCTTATAAGTGTCTCAATGAGCTTTGTACAAGTGTGTCGAACTTATAAAAGAACTAACAACGCGTTTCTAGGACACTAAACCAAGTTTCATGCTACATGAGTGCTTATAAGTTCCTCAATGAGCTTTGTACAAGTTTCACGAACTTATGAAACATCTAACAACGCGTTTCTAGGACTCTAAATCAAGTTTCATGCAACATGAGTGCTTATAAGTGTCTCAATGAGCTTTGTACTAGTTTGACGAACTTATAAAACATCTAACTACGCGTTTCTAGGACTCTAAACCAAGTTTCATGCAACATGAGTGCTTATAAGTGTCTCAATGAGCTTTGTACTAGCTTGACGAACTTATGAAACATCTAACAACGCGTTTCTATGAGTCTTAACTAAGTTTCATTCAACATGAGTGCATATAAGTGTCTCAATGAGCTTTGTACAAGTTTGACGAACTTATGAAACATCTAACAACGCGGTTTCTAGGACTCTAAACCAAGTTTCATGCAACATCAGTGCTTATAAGTGTCCTAATGAGCTTTGTACAAGTTTGACGAACTTATGAAACATCTAACAACACGGTTTCTAAGACTCTAAACGAAGTTTCATGCAACATGAGTGCTTATAAGTGTCTGAATGAGCTTTGTACTGGATTAACGAACTTATGAATAATCTAATAACGTGGTTGCTAGGACTCTAAAACCAAGTTTCATGCAACATGAGTGTTTTTAAGTGTCTCAATGAGCTTTGTACTAGTTTGACGAACTTATGAAATATCTAACAACGCGGTTTCTAGGACTCTAAACCATGTTTCATGCAACATGAGTGCTTATATGTGGCTCAATGAGCTTTGTACTAGTATGACGATCTTATAAAACATCTAACAACACGGTTTCTAAGACTCTAAACGAAGTTTCATGCAACATGAGTGCTTATAAGTGTCTCAATGAGCTTTGTACAAGTTTGACAAACTTATGAAACATCTAACAACGCGTTTCTAGGACTCTAAACCAAGTTTCATGCAACATGAGTGCTTATAAGTGTCTCAATGAGCTTTGTACTAGTTTGACGAACTTATGAAACATCTAACAACGCGTTTCTAGAAATCTAAACCAAGTTTCATGCAACATGAGTGCTTATATGTGTCTCAATGAGCTTTGTACAAGTTTGACAAACTTATGAAACATCTAACAACGCGTTTCTAGGACTCTAAACCAAGTTTCATTCAACATGAGTGCTTATAAGTGTCTCAATGAGCTTTGTACTAGTTTTACGAACTTATGAAACATCTAACAACGCGTTTCTAGGACTCTAAACCAAGTTTCATGCAACATGAGTGCTTATATGTGTCTCAATGAGCTTTGTACAAGTTTGACAAACTTATGAAACATCTAACAACGCCTTTCTATGACTCTAAACCAAGTTTCATGCAACATGAGTGCTTATAAGTGTCTCAATGAGCTTTGTACAAGTTTGACAAACTTATGAAACATCTAACAACGCGTTTCTAGGACTCTAAACCAAGTCTCATGCAACATGAGTGCTTATAAGTGTCTCAATGAGCTTTGTACTAGTTTGACAAATTTATGAAACATCTAACAACGCGTTTCTAGGACTCTAAACCAAGTTTCATGCAACATGAGTGCTTATAAGTGTCTCAATGAGCTTTGTACAAGTTTGACGAACTTATAAAAGAACTAATAACGCGTTTCTACGACTCTAAACCAAGTTTCATGCTACATGAGTGCTTATAAGTTCCTCAATGAGCTTTGTACAAGTTTCACGAACTTATGAAACATCTAACAACGCGTTTCTAGGACTCTTAATCAAGTTTCATGCAACATGAGTACTTATAAGTGTCTCAATGAGCTTTGTACTAGTTTGACGAACTTATAAAACATCTAACAAAGCGTTTCTAGGACTCTAAACCAAGTTTCATGCAACATGAGTGCTTATAAGTGTCTCAATGAGCTTTGTACTAGTTTGACGAACTTATGAAACATCTAACAACGTGTTTCTAGGAGTCTTAACCAAGTTTCATGCAACATGAGTGCTTATAAGTGTCTCAATAAGCTTTGTACTAGTTTGACGAACTTATGAAACATCTAACCACGCGTTTCTAGGACTCTAAACCATGTTTCATGCAACATGAGTGCTTATATGTGTCTCAGTGAGCTTTGTACTAGTTTGACGAACTTAGGAAACATCTAACAACACGTTTCTAGGACTCTAAACCATGTTTCATGCAACATGAGTGCTTATAAGTGGCTCAATGAGCTTTGTACTAGTTTGACGAAGTTATGAAACATCTAACAACGCGGTTTCTAGGACTCTAAACCAAGTTTCATGCAACATGACTGCTTATAAGTGTCTCAATGAGCTTTGTACAAGTTTGACGAAGTTAAGTTAGGAAACATCTAACAACGCGTTTCTAGGCGTTTCTAGGACTCTAAACCATGTTTCATGCAACATGAGTGCTTATATGTGTCTCAATGAGATTTGTACTAGTTTGACGAACTTTTGAAACATCTAACAACGCGGTTTCTAAGACTCTAAACGAAGTTTCATGCAACATGAGTGCTTATAAGTGTCTGAATGAGCTTTGTACTGCATTGACGAACTTATGAAACATCTAAAAACGTGGTTGCTAGGACTCCAAAACCAATTTTATGCAACATGAGTGCTTATAAGTGTCTCAATGAGCTTTGTACTAGTTTGACGAACTTATGAAACATCTAACAACGCGGTTTCTAGGACTCTAAACCAAGTTTCATGCAACATGAGTAGTTATAAGTGTCTCAATGAGCTTTGTACAAGTTTGACGAACTTATAAAAGAACTAACAACGCGTTTCTAGGACTCTAAACGAAGTTTCATACTACATGAGTGCTTATAAGTTCCTCAATGAGCTTTGTACAAGTTTCACGAACTTATGAAACATCTAACAACGCGTTTCTAGGACTCTAAATCAAGTTTCATGCAACATGAGTGCTTATAAGTGTCTCAATGAGATTTGTACTAGTTTGACGAACTTATAAAACATCTAACAACGCGTTTCTAGGACTCTAAACCATGTTTCATGCAACATGAGTGCTTATATGTGTCTCAATGACCTTTGTACTAGTTTGACGAACTTATGAAACATCTAACAAAGCGTTTCTAGGAGTTTTAACTAAGTTTCATTCAACATGAGTGCATATAAGTGTCTCAAGGAGCTTTGTACAAGTTTGACGAACTTATATGAAACATCTAACAACACGTTTCTAGGACTCTAAACCAAGTTTCACGCAACATGAGTGCTTATAAGTGTCTCAATGAGCTTTATACAAGTTTGACGAACTTATGAAACATCTAACAACGCGTTTCTAGGACTCTAAACCATGTTTCATGCAACATGAGTGCTTATAAGTGTCTCAATGAGCTTTGTACAAGTTTGACAAACTTATGAAACATCTAACAACGCGTTTCTAGGACTCTAAACCAAGTTTCATGCAACATGAGTGCTTATAAGTGTCTCAATGAGCTTTTTACTAGTTTGACGAACTTATGAAACATCTAACAACGCGTTTCTAGGACTCTAAACCAAGTTGCATGCAACATGAGTGCTTATATGTGTCTCAATGAGCTTTGTACAAGTTTGACAAACTTATGAAACATCTAACAACGCGTTTCTAGGACTCTAAACCAAGTTTCATGCAACATGAGTGCTTATAAGTGTCTCAATGAGCTTTGTACAAGTTTGACAAACTTATGAAACATCTAACAACGCGTTTCTAGGACTCTAAACCAAGTTTCATGCAACATGAGTGCCTATAAGTGTCTCAATCAGCTTTGTACTAGTTTGACGAACTTATGAAACATCTAACCACGCGTTTCTAGGACTCTAAACCTAATTTCATGCAACATGAGTGCTTATAAGTGTCTCAATGAGCTTTGTACAAGTTTGACAAACTTATGAAAGAACTAATAACGCGTTTCTACGACTTTAAACCAAGTTTCATGCTACATGAGTGCTTATAAGTTCCTCAATGAGCGTTGTACAAGTTTCACGAACTTATGAAACATCTAACAACGCGTTTCTAGGACTCTTAATCAAGTTTCATGCAACATGAGTGCTTATAAGTGTCTCAATGAGCTTTGTACTAGTTTGACGAACTTATAAAACATCTAACAACGCGTTTCTAGGATTCTAAATCAAGTTTCATGCAACATGAGTGCTTATAAGTGTCTCAATGAGCTTTGTACTAGTTTGACGACCTTATGAAACATCTAACAACGTGTTTCTAGGAGTCTTAACTAAGTTTCATTCAACATGAGTGCATATAAGTGTCTCAATGAGCTTTGTACAAGTTTGACGAACTTATGAAACATCTAACAACGCGTTTCTAGGACTCTAAACCAAGTTTCATGCAACATGAGTGCTTATAAGTGTCTCAATGAGCTTTGTACAAGTTTTACGAACTTATGAAACATCTAACAACGCGTTTCTAGGACTCTAAACCAAGTTTCATGCAACATGAGTGCTTATATGTGTCTCAATGAGCTTTTTACAAGTTTGACAAACTTATGAAACATCTAACAACGCGTTTCTAGGACTCTAAACCAACTTTCATGCAACATGAGTGCTTATAAGTGTCTCAATGAGCTTTGTACAAGTTTGACAAACTTATAAAACATCTAACAACGCGTTTCTAGGACTCTAAACCAAGTTTCATGCAACATGAGTGCCTATAAGTGTCTCAATGAGCTTTGTACTAGTTTGACGAACTTATGAAACATCTAACCACGCGTTTCTAGGACTCTAAACCAAATTTCATGCAACATGAGTGCTTATAAGTGTCTCAATGAGATTTGTACAAGTTTGACAAACTTATGAAAGAACTAATAACGCGTTTCTACGACTTTAAACCAAGTTTCATGCTTCATGAGTGCTTATAAGTTCCTCAATGAGCTTTGTACAAGTTTCACGAACTTATGAAACATCTAACAACACGTTTCTAGGACTCTTAATCAAGTTTCATGCAACATGAGTGCTTATAAGTGTCTCAATGAGCTTTGTACTAGTTTGACGAACTTATAAAACATCTAACAACGCGTTTCTAGGATTCGAAACCAAGTTTCATGCAACATGAGTGCTTATAAGTGTCTCAATGAGCTTTGTACTAGTTTGACGAACTTATGAAACATCTAACAACGTGTTTCTAGGAGTCTTAACTAAGTTTCATTCAACATGAGTGCATATAAGTGTCTCAATGAGCTTTGTACAAGTTTGACGAACTTATGAAACATCTAACAACGCGTTTCTAGGACTCTAAACCAAGTTTCATGCAACATGAGTGCTTATAAGTGTCTCAATGAGCTTTGTACTAGTTTGACGAACTTATGAAACATCTAACAACGCGTTTCTAGGACTCTAAACCAAGTTTCATGCAACATGAGTGCATATATGTGTCTCAATGAGCTTTGTACAAGTTTGACAAACTTATGAAACATCTAACAACGCGTTTCTAGGACTCTAAACCAAGTTTCACGCAACATGAGTGCTTATAAGTGTCTCAATGAGCTTTGTACTAGTTTGAAGAACTTATGAAACATCTAACCACGCGTTTCTAGGACTCTAAACCAAGTTTCATGCAACATGAGTGCTTCTAAGTGTCTCAATGAGCTTTGTACAAGTTTGACGAACTTATGAAAGAAGTAATAACGCGTTTCTATGACTCTAAACCAAGTTTCATGCTACATGAGTGCTTATAAGTTCCTCAATGAGCTTTGTACAAGTTTCACGAACTTATGAAACATCTAACAACGCGTTTCTAGGACTCTTAATCAAGTTTCATGCAACATGAGTGCTTATAAGTGTCTCAATGAGCTTTGTACTAGTTTGACGAACTTATAAAACATCTAACAACGCGTTTCTAGGACTCTAAACCAAGTTTCATGCAACATGAGTGCTTATAAGTGTCTCAATGAGCTTTGTACTAGTTTGACGAACTTATGAAACATCTAACAACGTGTTTCTAGGAGTCCTAACCAAGTTTCATGCAACATGAGTACTTATAAGAGTCTCAATAAGCTTTGTACTAGTTTGAGAATTTATGAAACATCTAACCACGCGTTACTAGGACTCTAAACAATGTTTCATGCAACATGAGTGCTTATATGTGTCTCAATGAGCTTTGTACTAGTTTGACGTAACAACGCGTTTCTAGGACTCTAAACTATGTTTCATGCAACATGAGTGCTTATAAGTGGCTGGATGAGGTTTGTACTAGTTTGACGAAGTTATGAAACATCTAACAACGCGGTTTCTAGGACTCTAAACCAAGTTTCATGCAACATGAGTGCTTATAAGTGTCTCAATGAGCTTTGTACAAGTTTCACAAACTTATAAAAGAACTAACAACGCGTTTCTAGGACTCTAAACCAAGTTTCATGGTACATGAGTGCTTATAAGTTCCTCAATGAGCTTTGTACAAGTTTCACGAACTTATGAAACATCTAACAACGCGTTTCTAGGACTCTAAATCAAGTTTCATGCAACATGAGTGCTTATAAGTGTCTCAATGAGCTTTGTACTAGTTTGACGAACTTATAAAACATGTAACAATGCGTTTCTAGGACTCTAAACCAAGTTTCATGCAACATGAGTGCTTATAAGTGTCTCAATGAGCTTTGTACTGGTTTGACGAACTTATGAAACATCTATCAAAGCGTTTCTAG
The DNA here is from genome assembly GCA_963556525.1 of Cochlearia excelsa. Classification (NCBI taxonomy): domain Eukaryota; kingdom Viridiplantae; phylum Streptophyta; class Magnoliopsida; order Brassicales; family Brassicaceae; genus Cochlearia; species Cochlearia excelsa. The sequence goes on from CAUVZT010000002.1 coordinate 2,865,698, forward strand.
GAGTCTTAACTAAGTTTCATTCAACATGAGTGCATATAAGTGTCTCAATGAGCTTTGTACAAGTTTGACGAACTTATAAAAGAACTAACAACACGTTTCTAGGACTCTAAACCAAGTTTCATGCTACATGAGTGCTTATAAGTTCCTCAATGAGCTTTGTACAAGTTTCACCAACTTATGAAACATTTAACAACGCGTTTCTGGGACTCTAAATCAAATTTCATGCAACATGAGTGCTTACAAGTGTCTCAATGAGCTTTGTACTAGTTTGACGAACTTATGAAACATCTAACAACGCGGTTTCTAGGACTCTAAACCATGTTTCATGCAACATGAGTGCTTATATGTGTCTCAATGAGCTTTGTACTAGTTTGACGAACTTATAAAACATCTAGTAACACGGTTTCTAAGACTCTAAACGAAGTTTCATGCAACATGAGTGCCTATAAGTGTCCGAATGAGCTTTGTACTGAATTGACGAACTTATGAAACATCTAACAACGTGGTTGCTAGGACTCTAAAACCAAGTTTCATGCAACATGAGTGCTTATAAGTGTCTCAATGAGCTTTATACTAGTTTGACGAACTTATGAAACATCTAACAATGCGGTTTCTATGACTCTAAACCAAGTTTCATGCAACATGAGTGCTTATAAGTGTCTCAATGAGCTTTGTACTACTTTGACGAACTTATAAAACATCTAACAATGCGTTTCTAGGACTCTAAATCAAGTTTCATGCAACATGAGTGCTTATAAGTGTCTCAATGAGCTTTGTACAAGTTTGACGAACTTATGAAACATCTAACAACGCGTTTCTAGGACTCTAAACCATGTTTCATGCAACATGAGTGCTTCTAAGTGTCTCAATGAGCTTTGTACAAGTTTGACGAACTTATGAAAGAAGTAATAACGCGTTTCTATGACTCTAAACCAAGTTTCATGCTACATGAGTGCTTATAAGTTCCTCAATGAGCTTTGTACAAGTTTCACGAACTTATGAAACATCTAACAACGCGTTTCTAGGACTCTTAATCAAGTTTCATGCAACATGAGTGCTTATAAGTGTCTCAATGAGCTTTGTACTAGTTTGACGAACTTATAAAACATCTAACAACGCGTTTCTAGGACTCTAAACCAAGTTTCATGCAACATGAGTGCTTATAAGTGTCTCAATGAGCTTTGTACTAGTTTGACGAACTTATGAAACATCTAACAACGTGTTTCTAGGAGTCCTAACCAAGTTTCATGCAACATGAGTACTTATAAGAGTCTCAATAAGCTTTATACTAGTTTGAGAATTTATGAAACATCTAACCACGCGTTACTAGGACTCTAAACAATGTTTCATGCAACATGAGTGCTTATATGTGTCTCAATGAGCTTTGTACTAGTTTGACGTAACAACGCGTTTCTAGGACTCTAAACTATGTTTCATACAACATGAGTGCTTATAAGTGGCTGGATGAGGTTTGTACTAGTTTGACGAAGTTATGAAACATCTAACAACGCGGTTTCTAGGACTCTAAACCAAGTTTCATGCAACATGAGTGCTTATAAGTGTCTCAATGAGCTTTGTACAAGTTTCACAAACTTATAAAAGAACTAACAACGCGTTTCTAGGACTCTAAACCAAGTTTCATGGTACATGAGTGCTTATAAGTTCCTCAATGAGCTTTGTACAAGTTTCACGAACTTATGAAACATCTAACAACGCGTTTCTAGGACTCTAAATCAAGTTTCATGCAACATGAGTGCTTATAAGTGTCTCAATGAGCTTTGTACTAGTTTGACGAACTTATAAAACATCTAACAATGCGTTTCTAGGACTCTAAACCAAGTTTCATGCAACATGAGTGCTTATAAGTGTCTCAATGAGCTTTGTACTGGTTTGACGAACTTATGAAACATCTATCAAAGCGTTTCTAGGAGTCTTAACTAAGTTTCATTCAACATGAGTGCATATAAGTGTCTCAATGAGCTTTGTACAAGTTTGACGAACTTATAAAAGAACTAACAACACGTTTCTAGGACTCTAAACCAAGTTTCATGCTACATGAGTGCTTATAAGTTCCTCAATGAGCTTTGTACAAGTTTCACCAACTTATGAAACATTTAACAACGCGTTTCTGGGACTCTAAATCAAATTTCATGCAACATGAGTGCTTACAAGTGTCTCAATGAGCTTTGTACTAGTTTGACGAACTTATGAAACATCTAACAACGCGGTTTCTAGGACTCTAAACCATGTTTCATGCAACATGAGTGCTTATATGTGTCTCAATGAGCTTTGTACTAGTTTGACGAACTTATAAAACATCTAGTAACACGGTTTCTAAGACTCTAAACGAAGTTTCATGCAACATGAGTGCCTATAAGTGTCCGAATGAGCTTTGTACTGAATTGACGAACTTATGAAACATCTAACAACGTGGTTGCTAGGACTCTAAAACCAAGTTTCATGCAACATGAGTGCTTATAAGTGTCTCAATGAGCTTTATACTAGTTTGACGAACTTATGAAACATCTAACAATGCGGTTTCTATGACTCTAAACCAAGTTTCATGCAACATGAGTGCTTATAAGTGTCTCAATGAGCTTTGTACTACTTTGACGAACTTATAAAACATCTAACAATGCGTTTCTAGGACTCTAAATCAAGTTTCATGCAACATGAGTGCTTATAAGTGTCTCAATGAGCTTTGTACTAGTTTGAAGACCTTATGAAACATCTAACAACGTGTTTCTAGGAGTCTTAACTAAGTTTCATTCAACATGAGTGCATATAAGTGTCTCAATGAGCTTTGTACAAGTTTGACGAACTTATGAAACATCTAACAACGCGTTTCTAGGACTCTAAACCATGTTTCATGCAACATGAGTGCTTCTAAGTGTCTCAATGAGCTTTGTACAAGTTTGACGAACTTATGAAAGAAGTAATAACGCGTTTCTATGACTCTAAACCAAGTTTCATTCTACATGAGTGCTTATAAGTTCCTCAATGAGCTTTGTACAAGTTTCACGAACTTATGAAACATCTAACAACGCGTTTCTAGGACTCTTAATCAAGTTTCATGCAACATGAGTGCTTATAAGTGTCTCAATGAGCTTTGTACTAGTTTGACGAACTTATAAAACATCTAACAACGCGTTTCTAGGACTCTTAACCAAGTTTCATGCAACATGAGTGCTTATAAGTGTCTCAATGAGCTTTGTACTAGTTTGACGAACTTATGAAACATCTAACAACGTGTTTCTAGGAGTCCTAACCAAGTTTCATGCAACATGAGTACTTATAAGAGTCTCAATAAGCTTTGTACTAGTTTGAGAATTTATGAAACATCTAACCACGCGTTACTAGGACTCTAAACAATGTTTCATGCAACATGAGTGCTTATATGTGTCTCAATGAGCTTTGTACTAGTTTGACGTAACAACGCGTTTCTAGGACTCTAAACTATGTTTCATGCAACATGAGTGCTTATAAGTGGCTGGATGAGGTTTGTACTAGTTTGACGAAGTTATGAAACATCTAACAACGCGGTTTCTAGGACTCTAAACCAAGTTTCATGCAACATGAGTGCTTATAAGTGTCTCAATGAGCTTTGTACAAGTTTCACAAACTTATAAAAGAACTAACAACGCGTTTCTAGGACTCTAAACCAAGTTTCATGGTACATGAGTGCTTATAAGTTCCTCAATGAGCTTTGTACAAGTTTCACGAACTTATGAAACATCTAACAACGCGTTTCTAGGACTCTAAATCAAGTTTCATGCAACATGAGTGCTTATAAGTGTCTCAATGAGCTTTGTACTAGTTTGACGAACTTATAAAACATCTAACAATGCGTTTCTAGGACTCTAAACCAAGTTTCATGCAACATGAGTGCTTATAAGTGTCTCAATGAGCTTTGTACTAGTTTGACGAACTTATGAAACATCTAACAACGCGGTTTCTAGGACTCTAAACCATGTTTCATGCAACATGAGTGCTTATATGTGTCTCAATGAGCTTTGTACTAGTTTGACGAACTTATAAAACATCTAGTAACACGGTTTCTAAGACTCTAAACGAAGTTTCATGCAACATGAGTGCCTATAAGTGTCTGAATGAGCTTTGTACTGAATTGACGAACTTATGAAACATCTAACAACGTGGTTGCTAGGACTCTAAAACCAAGTTTCATGCAACATGAGTGCTTATAAGTGTCTCAATGAGCTTTATACTAGTTTGACGAACTTATGAAACATCTAACAATGCGGTTTCTATGACTCTAAACCAAGTTTCATGCAACATGAGTGCTTATAAGTGTCTCAATGAGCTTTGTACTACTTTGACGAACTTATAAAACATCTAACAATGCGTTTCTAGGACTCTAAATCAAGTTTCATGCAACATGAGTGCTTATAAGTGTCTCAATGAGCTTTGTACTAGTTTGAAGACCTTATGAAACATCTAACAACGTGTTTCTAGGAGTCTTAACTAAGTTTCATTCAACATGAGTGCATATAAGTGTCTCAATGAGCTTTGTACAAGTTTGACAAACTTATGAAACATCTAACAACGCGTTTCTAGGACTCTAAACCATGTTTCATGCAACATGAGTGCTTATAAGTGTCTCAATGAGCTTTGTACAAGTTTTACGAACTTATGAAACATCTAACAACGCGTTTCTAGGACTCTAAACCAAGTTTCATGCAACATGAGTGCTTATATGTGTCTCAATGAGATTTTTACAAGTTTGACAAACTTATGAAACATCTAACAACGCGTTTCTAGGACTCTAAACCAACTTTCATGCAACATGAGTGCTTATAAGTGTCTCAATGAGCTTTGTACAAGTTTGACAAACTTATAAAACATCTAACAACGCGTTTCTAGGACTCTAAACCAATTTTCATGCAACATGAGTGCCTATAAGTGTCTCAATGAGCTTTGTACTAGTTTGACGAACTTATGAAACATCTAACCACGCGTTTCTAGGACTCTAAACCAAATTTCATGCAACATGACTGCTTATAAGTGTCTCAATGAGCTTTGTACAAGTTTGACAAACTTATGAAAGAACTAATAACGCGTTTCTACGACTCTAAACCAAGTTTCATACTACATGAGTGCTTATAAGTTCCTCAATGAGCTTTGTACAAGTTTCACGAACTTATGAAACATCTAACAACGCGTTTCTAGGACTCTTAATCAAGTTTCATGCAACATGAGTGCTAATAAGTGTCTCAATGAGCTTTGTACTAGTTTGACGAACTTATAAAACATCTAACAACGCGTTTCTAGGATTCGAAACCAAGTTTCATGCAACATGAGTGCTTATAAGTGTCTCAATGAGCTTTGTACTAGTTTGACGAACTTATGAAACATCTAACAACGTGTTTCTAGGAGTCTTAACTAAGTTTCATTCAACATGAGTGCATATAAGTGTCTCAATGAGCTTTGTACAAGTTTGACGAACTTATGAAACATCTAACAACGCGTTTCTAGGACTCTAAACCAAGTTTCATGCAACATGAGTGCTTATAAGTGTCTCAATGAGCTTTGTACTAGTTTGACGAACTTATGAAACATCTAAAAACGCGTTTCTAGGACTCTAAACCAAGTTTCATGCAACATGAGTGCATATATGTGTCTCAATGAGCTTTGTACAAGTTTGACAAACTTATGAAACATCTAACAACGCGTTTCTAGGACTCTAAACCAAGTTTCATGCAACATGAGTGCTTATAAGAGTCTCAATAAGCTTTGTATTAGTTTGACGAACTTATGAAACATCTGACCACGCGTTTCTAGGACTCTAAACCATGTTTCATGCAACATGAGTGCTTATATGTGTCTCAATGAGCTTTGTACTAGTTTGACGAACTTATAAAAGAACTAACAACGTGTTTCTAGGACTCTAAACAAAGTTTCATGCTACATGAGTGCTTATAAATTCCTCAATGAGCTTTGTACAAGTTTTACGAACTTATGAAACATCTAACAACGCGTTTTTAGGACTCTAAACCAAGTTTCATGCAACATGAGTGCTTATAAGTGGTTCAATGAGCTTTGTACTAGTTTGACAAACTTATGAAACATCTAACAACGCGGTTTCTAGGATTCTAAACCAAGTTGCATGCAACATGAGTGCTTATAAGTGTCTCAATGAGCTTTGTACTAGTTTGGCGAACTTATGAAACATCTAACAACGCCTTTCTAGAACTCTAAACCAAGTTTCATGCAACATGAGTGCTTATATGTGTCTCGATGAGCTTTGTACAAGTTTGACAAACTTATGAAACATCTAACAACGCGTTTCTAGGACTCTAAACCAAGTTTCATGCAACATGAGTGCTTATAAGTGTCTCAATGAGCTTTGTACAAGTTTGACAAACTTATGAAACATCTAACAACGCGTTTCTAAGACTCTAAACCAAGTTTCATGCAACATGAGTGCTTATAAGTGTCTCAATGAGCTTTGTACTAGTTTGACGAACTTATGAAACATCTAACAACGCGTTTTCTAGGACTCTAAACCATGTTTCATGCAACATGAGTGCTTATATGTGTCTCAATGAGCTTTGTACTAGTTTGACGAACTTATAAAACATCTAGTAACACGGTTTCTAAGACTATAAACGAAGTTTCATGCAACATGAGTGTTTATAAGTGTCTGAATGAGCTTTGTACTGGATTGACGAACTTATGAAACATCTAACAACGTGGTTGCTTGGACTCTAAAACCAAGTTTCATGCAACATGAGTGCTTATAAGTGTCTCAATGAGCTTTGTACTAGTTTGACGAACTTATGAAACATCTAACAACGCGGTTTCTATGACTCTAAACCAAGTTTCATGCAACATGAGTGCTTATAAGTGTCTCAATGAGCTTTGTACAAGTTTGACGAACTAATAAAAGAACTAACAACGCGTTTCTAGGACTCTAAACCAAGTTTCATGCTACATGAGTGCTTATAAGTTCCTCAATGAGCTTTGTACAAGTTTCACGAACTTATGAAACATCTAACAACGAGTTTCTAGGACTCTAAAACCAAGTTTCATGCAACCTGAATGCTTATAAGTGTTTCAATGAGCTTTTTACTAGTTTGCCGAACTTATGAAACATCTAACAACGCGGTTTCTAGGAATCTAAACCATGTTTCATGCAACATGAGTGCTTATATGTGTCTCAATGAGCTTTTTACTAGTTTGACGAACTTATAAAACATCTAGTAACACGGTTTCTAAGACTCTAAACGAAGTTTCATTCAACATGAGTGCTTATAAGTGTCTGAATGAGCTTTGTACTGGATTGATGAACTTATGAAACATCTAACAACGTGGTTGCTAGGACTCTAAAACCAAGTTTCATGCAACATGAGTGCTTATAAATTTCTCAATGAGCTTTGTACTAGTTTGATGAACTTATGAAGCATCTAACAACGCGATTTCTAGGACTCTAAACCATGTTTCATGCAACATGAGTGCTTATATGTGTCTCAATGAGCTTTGTACTAGTTTGACGAACTTTTGAAACATCTAACAACGCGGTTTCTAAGACTCTAATCGAAGTTTCATGCAACATGAGTGCTTATAAGTGTTTGAATGAGCTTTGTACTGGATTGACAAACTTATGAAACATCTAAAAACGTGGTTGCTAGGACTCCAAAACCAATTTTATGCAACATGAGTGCTTATAAGTGTCTCAATGAGCTTTGTACTAGTTTGACGAACTTATGAAACATCTAACAACGCGGTTTCTAGGACTCTAAACCAAGTTTCATGCAACATGAGTGCTTATAAGTGTCTCAATGAGCTTTGTACAACTTTCACGAACTTATGAAACATCTAACAACGCGTTTATAGGACTCTAAATCAAGTTTCATGCAACATGAGTGCTTATAAGTGTCTCAATGAGCTTTGTACTAGTTTGACGAACTTATAAAACATCTAACAATGCGTTTCTAGGACTCTAAACCAAGTTTCATGCAACATGAGTGCTTATAAGTGTCTCAATGAGCTTTGTACTGGTTTGACGAACTTATGAAACATCTAACAAAGCGTTTCTAGGAGTCCTAACTAAGTTTCATTCAACATGAGTGCATATAAGTGTCTCAATGAGCTTTGTACAAGTTTGACGAACTTATGAAACATCTAACAACACGTTTCTAGGACTCTAAACCAATTTTCATGCAACATGAGTGCTTATAAGTGTCTCGATGAGCTTTGTACTGGATTGACGAACTTATGAAACATCTAATAACGAGGTTGCTAGGACTCTAAAACCAAGTTTCATGCAACATGAGTGCTTATAAGTGTCTCAATGAGCTTTGTACTAGTTTGACGAAGTTATGAAACATCTAACAACGCAGTTTATAGGACTCTAAACCTTGTTTCATGCAACATGAGTGCTTATATGTGTCTCAATGAGCTTTGTACTAGTTTGACGAACTTATAAAACATCTAGTAAAACGGTTTCTAAGACTCTAAACGAAGTTTCATGCAACATGAGTGCTTATAAGTGTCTGAATGAGCTTTGTATTGGATTGACGAACTTATGAAACATCTAACAACGTGGTTTCTAGGACTCTAAAACCAAGTTTCATGCAACATGAGTGCTTATAAGTGTCTCAATGAGCTTTGTACTAGTTTGACGAACTTATGAAACATCTAACAACGCGGTTTCTATGACTCTAAACCAAGTTTCATGCAACATGAGTGCTTATAAGTGTCTCAATGAGCTTTGTGTAAAGATTTGTGTTTGTGAATCTATAATGGTCTAAGAAACCATTTAGAGATTAGCGGAACATAAAAGGGAGATTAGCTGAGAATAAAAGCTTTCGGTTTCATAATGTTTTGGAGAGAATATGTTTTCTTATTATATATCATACAAGGAGTATTAGCAACGATATATATAAGGAGAGAAGAAGAGGATGCCCTAGAGAAGGAGCCGTTAGGAGATAAGATGTGGTCAAGGCTCCTTTATGTGCCGGCATCCGTACAAGATCGCTTTTGGTGCGCTATTGGCCGATGCGGTCAAAGAAGCATTCTCCTTCTTCTTATCTTCTTTTCCTTCTCTTCCTTATCTTTAATATGACCGTTGTAGATGTTGGCGCCTTTGATAAACCTTGACCGTGCCGTGTAGGTCACGCCAAGTTTGAATCCGCCAAGTCTTTTCCCTCCTTGTGAGTTTCTCCTCAACACTCCCCCTCAAGCTTAGCCTAGTGAAACGGCTAAGCTTGGAACCATATGTCTAAGCCTCGTTAAAACCTCAATGGGAAAACCCTATGGGATAAAACCACATTGAGGGAAAAGAGTACTTAGCCATACGGTTTAGAGGACTTAGCATTTGATAGTGTTTGTGAGTCCAAGTTTTGGATGGATGAACTCACACACACTAATGCTCGCTGCCTTGGTGAATATGTACGCAGTTGATCGAGCTTTTGGTGAAGCATGGAAGAATGACCCCTTTCACCATTTGTTCTCTAACTTTGTGGCAATCCACTTCAACATGCTTGGTTCTTTCATGGCGGACGAGTTAGATGCAAGGTTGATTGCAGCTTTGTTGTCGGCATGCATTGTAACCGGCTCCTTAGATTCAATACCCAAGTCTTTGAGGAGAGCCTTTAGCCATATGATCTCCTGTGTTAGCTTCCTCATTGCCCGGTATTCAGATTCCGTGCTAGATAGTGATACTATCTTCTGCTTCTTGCTCTTCCAGGTTACAAGATTTCCTCCTATGAATGTGCAGTAGCCGGTTGTTGATCTCCTGTCTCCTTGATCACCGGCATAGTACGCATCACGTAGCCGACCAGCTCGTGCTTCCGTTGCATCCCATCCATATGCCTTGTCCTGGTGCTCCTTTTAGATACTTCAGGATTCTGTCCACCATGTTCCAATGATGCACCTTTGGGTTTTGCATATGTTGAGACACCCGATTCACGGCAAAGCATATATCGGGCCGTGTAATTGTTAAGTAAATGAGCTTACCCACAAGGCGTCTATATTGCTTGACGTCCTTATATGGCTCGTCTTCAATCTCCCCCTTGCGTATGACTTTGTAGTCATTTTCCAAGGGTGTCCTTGCCGGTTTTGCTCCCGGTTTACCGGTCTCTTTTAAGAGATCTAGGGTATACTTGCGTTGGGATAAGAATAGTCCTTCCTTAGACCTCGCATACTTCAATACCTAGAAAATACTTTAGTTCTCCTAGATCTTTGATATCAAATACAGATTTAAGGTAATCTTTAGACTCTTGAATGCCTACCTTGTCATTCCCGGTTATGATGATATCATCAACATACACGAGAATGACTATAATACCTTTTTGGCTCTGTTTTGTGAAGAGGGTATGATCGGCTTCAGATTTCTTGAAGTCTTTCTCAAGAAGGGTCTTGCTCAACTTGTGATACCAAGCCCTTGGAGATTGCTTCAATCCGTATATAGCCTTTTTAGTCGAGAACTTTTCCGGTGTAACCTTCTTCCGGGAGGAGGAGTCATGTATACTTCTTCTTCTAGTTCTCCTTGGAGGAAGGCATTTTTGACGTCCATTTGCCATAGATCCCACTCCAGGTTTGTTGCTAAAGAGAAGAGGACTCTAACCGTATGTAGTTTAGCCACAGGTGCAAACGTGTCCAAGTAGTCCTCACCATAGGTTTGGGTAAAACCCCTTGCTACAAGTCTTGCCTTGTATCTTTCTATGTCTCCATTGCTCTTGTATTTGATGGTGAAGACATATCTTGAGCTGACCGTCCGTTTTCCCTTAGGCAACTCTGTTTCATACCAAGTATCATTGGTTTCCATGGCTAGATCTTCCTTTCGACTTGCCTCTATCCAAACTTCATGCTCCATGGCTTCCTCATAAGTCTTAGGTATCCAATGAGAGTCTATCTTCACCGAAACACTTGATGCTCAAGAGGGAAAACTGTCATGTTGCACACGGCTTGTATTGGATGGGCTACGGCGTTGTTGTTGAAGTAGACTCTGGTGTTTACCCAATTGGATGGGTCTCTCCTCTGTCTTGTACTTCTTCTCAACACAACCGGGGTATCTTGGTCATGGTGATCTTCTTCTTGACTACTTGATGTTGTTTGTCCATGAGCATGTGGTTCGATTCACCTTGTTCTCCATGAGATTCTGGTTCTGGTTCCACTTGCTCATTGTTGTTTGTAGATATTTCATCATTCTCCCCCTCATGATCAAGATGGGTAGGAGGTTGTACTTCTGTTTCTTGACTAGGTTCTTCCCCTAGTTTCATACCAAGACTTTCCATGAGTTTCCGAAGAGATGTGGCCCTATCCGAGGCTGAATTGGGTAGATCCTTAATGCTCTCCCAATTTTTATCCTCATAGTACCCTTTCCCTTCAATAAACCTCACGTCTCTTGATACAAGCACTCTTCTTGTATCCGGTACATAGCACTTGTACCCTTTTCGTGTGTTGGAGTAACCGATGAACATTGCCTTGATACTCTTCGGATCAAGCTTGTTCCTCTGTTCTCCTGGTATTAACACAAAGCAAAGACAACCAAAGACCCTTAAGTGAGCAAGATATGGATTGGCTTTGTTTAAAATTTGAAATGGAGATGAGTTTAGAAGGATTTGTGTTGGTGTCCGGTTAATGAGGTAGCATGCGGTCATGACAGCGTCCGACCAGAACCGTTTAGGCACATTGGTGTAGAACATGATAGCTCTAGCTACTTCCATTAGGTGCCTATTCTTTCTCTCGGCTACGCCATTCTGTTGAGGCGTATACGGACAGCTAGTTTGGTGAATGATACCGTGCTTGGCAAGGTGCTCTTTGAACGGATGACTAATGTATTCACCACCATTATCCGACCTGAAAAACTTGATCTTGGCATTATAATGATTAGTGACATATGTTTGGAAGTTTTTGAATGCATCAAGAACTCTATCCTTAGAAGCTAACAATGTGATCCATGTGTATTTTGATTTTTCATCTATAAAGGTAACAAAATATTTATGATTTTCTCTTGAGATGCATGGTGATGTCCATACATCGGAGTGGATCAAATCAAAACATAGTTCATAAACTTTATTTGAATTTGGAAAAACCGTTCTACAATGTTTACCAAGGATGCAAGATTCACAAGAGTTATTATCAAAGGAAACATTCGGAAATAACAATTTTAAAGCTTTAGAGTTTGGATGGCCTAATCTAGCATGCCAAATGGTGTTATTAGCTTCTACTAAGACAGAATTGAATGCATAAGATAGATGGGAGCTTGGATTTCCTTCCAGCACATAGAGATCCCCTTTGGTGCTTCCCTTACCAATGACTTTCTTAGAGTCAATATCCTGAAAAATAACACTATTAGGACCAAACGTAACATTGCAATTCAAATCGGTTGATATGCGTTTAACGGATAAGAGATTTGAGGTAAAGGTAGGCATATAAAGAGCATTCATATCTCTATTGAATAACCTAAGTTTACCTAAACCCTTAATCGGTACCTTACCACCATTTGCAACTATCACATTTCCTATAGTTGGTTTGATATTTTTCATAAGATTTGGACTACTAATCATGTGGTGAGATGCACCCGAATCTACCACTAATGGCCGTTCTATCCTAGCATTCAAAGAGATGTTAGAAACCATACCGGACCCCTTAAGGGCCTTAATGAGAGCTTCCAAGTCGGATTTCTTGACATATTCATCGTTGAAGGGAACCACGGCTAATGAATCATCATCCTTTCCTTGACTTGATGAACCGCTTGGTGTGGCTGAGTCATCTTGAGAGAGATTCGCCTTTTGGTCCTTGAATTTGTTTGGCTTGAGATGAGGATGGAGAATCCAGCACTTGTCTTTGGTATGACCCTTCTTCTTGCAATGTTCACAAACCATTGCCCTCCTATCTTCATTCGGCTTGTAGACAGCTTTGTTGGCAGTAACCAACTCCTTCTTTCCTCCGAATAGTTCATGGGATCCTTGTTCTCTTTGTAGCTGAGAACACACCGTTTCCAGAGATGGCAAAGTATCTGCCCTAAGAAGGTGCTTAATGAGGTCTTTGTAGCTTGAGTTTAGGGTCAAGAGTAAGCCGAAGACTTTATCTTGTTCCTTTCTCTCATTTAGTACCTTGGCATCCACGGAACTTGGCCTTAGCATTTCAAGTTCCGCCCATAAGGCTCGAAACTTGCCAAAGTGTTGGGTAAACTCCATGTCTTCTTGAGAGAGATCCGTGAGAGCTTTCTTCACCTCATACACTCGGCTGAGATTTGAGATATTGCCATATACGGTTTGCAAGGTATCCCAAAGTTCCTTTGCCGTCTCACAATAGGAATACGCCTCTAGGATGGATGGATCTAGCGAGCTTTGGATGATTCCAAGAACTTTCGATTCTCTTGGAACCATTTTCCTTCTTCGGTGGTAATGGTCTCCTCTCCACTCGCCGTTTCCGCATCTATTGGGGCTTGGTTCTTCAAGACATGGCTCCAAAGACCACGGCTGCATAAGGCGGTTTTGATTGTTCTTGTCCAAAGCACGTAGTTGATTCCCTTTAGAGTAACCGGTGCAATGAAAAACTTGGAGCTTTCCTTGTTGTCTTCCATGAGAAAGGTTGAGAAAGATTGGATATTGGTGAAAAACAGAGATTTTGGTGAAAAACAGAGTATTTGAGACTAGATCCGGCTAGATCTATAAGATTAAAGTGAAAAAGGTAGCTCCTTTGGTGATATCTATCAACAAAAGAGAGAGATTTTGAAGAAAAGAAGCGACTTTGATGAGATTTCACCAAAGACAAGAGATTTTTGCGGGAAATAAGAAGAAAACCGAAAGTTTTGAAGAGAAAGATGATAACTTTGATGTTTTAGATCCAAAGTTATGTGTTTTTGGTTGCGGAAAAAGAGATTTAGGAGCACAAAAAATGCTCTGATACCATGTAAAGATTTGTGTTTGTGAATCTATAATGGTCTAAGAAACCATTTAGAGATTAGCGGAACATAAAAGGGAGATTAGGCGAGAATAAAAGCTTTCGGTTTCATAATGTTTTGGAGAGAATATGTTTTCTTATTATATATCATACAAGGAGTATTAGCAACGATATATATAAGGAGAGAAGAAGAGGATGCCCTAGAGAAGGAGCCGTTAGGAGATAAGATGTGGTCAAGGCTCCTTTATGTGCCGGCATCCGTACAAGATCGCTTTTGGTGCGCTATTGGCCGATGCGGTCAAAGAAGCATTCTCCTTCTTCTTATCTTCTTTTCCTTCTCTTCCTTATCTTTAATATGACCGTTGTAGATGTTGGCGCCTTTGATAAACCTTGACCGTGCCGTGTAGGTCACGCCAAGTTTGAATCCGCCAAGTCTTTTCCCTCCTTGTGAGTTTCTCCTCAACACTTTGTACAAGTTTGACGAACTTATAAAAGAACTAACAACGTGTTTCTAGGACTCTAAACCAAGTTTCATGCTACATGAGTGCTTATAAGTTCCTCAATGAGCTTTGTACAAGTTTCACAAACTTATAAAACATCTAACAACGCGTTTCTAGGACTCTAAACCAAGTTTCATGCAACATGATTGCTTATAAGTGGTTCAATGAGCTTTGTACTAGTTTGACGAACTTATGAAACATCTAACAACGCGTTTCTAGGAGTCTTAACCAAGTTTCATTCAATATGAGTGCATATAAGTGTCTCAATGAGCTTTTTACAAGTTTGACGAACTTATGAAACATCTAACAACGCGTTTCTAGGATTGTTAACCAAATTTCATGCAACATGAGTGCTAATAAGTGTCTCAATGAGCTTTGTACTTGTTTGACGAACTTATGAAACATCTAACAACGTGATTTCTAAGACTCTAAACCAAGTTTCATGAACCATGAGTGCTTATAAGTGTCTCAGTGAGCGTTGTACTAGTTTGGCGAACTTATGAAACATCTAACAACGCCTTTATAGGACTCTAAACCAAGTTTCATGCAACATGAGTGCTTATAAGTGTCTCAATGAGCTTTGGAAAAGTTTCACGAACTTATGAAACGTCTAACAACGTGGTTTGTAGGACTCTAAACCAAGTTTCATGCAACATGAGTGCTTATATGTTTCTCAATGAGCTTTGTACAAGTTTGACAAACTTATGAAACATCTAACAACGCGTTTCTAGGACTCTAAACCAAGTTTCATGCAACATGAGTGCTTATAAGTGTCTCAATGAGCTTTGTACTAGTTTGACGATCTTATGAAAAATCTAACAACACGGTTTCTAGGACTTTAAACCATGTTTCATGCAACATGAGTGCTTATATGTGTCTCAATGAGCTTTGTACTAGTTTGACGAACTTATGAAACATCTAACAACGCGTTTCTAGGACTCTAAATTAAGTTTCATGCAAAATGAGTGCTTATATGTGTCTCAATGAGCTTTGTACTAGTTTGACGAACTTATGAAACATCTAACAACGCGGTTTCTATGACTCTAAACCAAGTTTCATGCAACATGAGTGCTTATAAGTGTCTCAATGAGCTTTGTACAAGTTTGAAGAACTTATAAAAGAACTAACAACATGTTTCTAGGACTCTAAACCAAGTTTCATGCTACATGAGTGCTTATAAGTTCCTCAATGAGCTTTGTAAAAGTTTCACGAACTTATGAAACATCTAACAATGCGTTTCTACGACTCTAAACCAAGTTTCATGCAACATGAGTGCTTATAAGTGTCTCAATGAGCTTTGTACTGGTTTGACGAACTTATGAAACATCTAACAAAGCGTTTCTAGGAGTCCGAACTAAGTTTCATTCAACATGAGTGCATATAAGTGTCTCAATGAGCTTTGTACAAGTTTGATGAACTTATGAAACATCTAACAACACGTTTCTAGGACTCTAAACCAAGTTTCATGCAACATGAGTGCTTATAAGTGTCTCGATGAGCTTTGTACTTGATTGACGAACTTATGAAACATTTAATAACGAGGTTGCTAGGACTCTAAAACTAAGTTTCATGCAACATGAGTGCTTATAAGTGTCTCAATGAGCTTTGTACTAGTTTGACGAAGTTATGAAACATCTAACAACGCGGTTTATAGGACTCTAAACCATGTTTCATGCAACATGAGTGCTTATATGTGTTTCAATGAGCTTTGTACAAGTTTGACGAACTTATGAAACATCTAACAACGCGTTTCTAGGATTGTAAACCAAATTTCATGCAACATGAGTGCTAATAAGTGTCTGAATGAGCTTTGTACTTGTTTGACGAACTTATGAAACATCTAACAACGCGATTTCTAAGAATCTAAACCAAGTTTCATGAACCATGAGTGCTTATAAGTGTCTCAGTGAGCGTTGTACTAGTTTGGCGAACTTATGAAACATCTAACAACGCCTTTATAGGACTCTAAACCAAGTTTCATGCAACATGAGTGCTTATATGTTTCTCAATGAGCTTTGTACAAGTTTGACAAACTTATGAAACATCTAACAACGCGTTTCTAGGACTCTAAATCAAGTTTCATGCAACATGAGTGCTTATAAGTGTCTCAATGAGCTTTGTACTAGTTTGACGATCTTATGAAAAATCTAACAACGCGGTTTCTAGGACTTTAAACCATGTTTCATGCAACATGAGTGCTTATATGTGTCTCAATGAGCTTTGTACTAGTTTGACGAACTTATGAAACATCTAAAAACGCGTTTCTAGGACTCTAAACCAAGTTTCATGCAACATGAGTGCTTATAAGTGTCTCAATGAGCTTTGTACAAGTTTGACGAACTTATGAAACATCTAACAACGTGGTTGCTAGGACACTAAACCAAGTTTCATGCAACATGAGTGCTTATAAGTGTCTCAATGAGCTTTGTACTAGTTTGGCGAACTTATGAAACATCTAACAACGCGTTTCTAGGATTGTAAACCAAGTTTCATGCAACATGAGTGCTTATAAGTGTCTCAATGAACTTTGTACAAGTTTAACGATCTTATAAAACATCTAACAACGCGTTTCTAGGACTCTAAACCAAGTTTCATGCAAAATGAGTGCTTATATGTGTCTCAATGAGCTTTGTACTAGTTTGACGAACTTATGAAACATCTAACAACGCGGTTTCTATGACTCTAAACCAAGTTTCATGCAACATGAGTGCTTATAAGTGTCTCAATGAGCTTTGTACAAGTTTGACGAACTTATAAAAGAACTAACAACATGTTTCTAGGACTCTAAACCAAGTTTCATGCTACATGAGTGCTTATAAGTTCCTCAATGAGCTTTGTAAAAGTTTCACGAACTTATGAAACATCTAACAACGCGTTTCTAGGACTCTAAACCAAGTTTCATGCAACATGAGTGCTTATAAGTGGTTCAATGAGCTTTGTACTAGTTTGACGAACTCATGAAACATCTAACAACGCGTTTCTAGGAGTCTTAACCAAGTTTCATTCAACATGAGTGCATATAAGTGTCTCAATGAGCTTTGTACAAGTTTGACGAACTTATGAAACATCTAACAACGCGTTTCTAGGATTGTAAACCAAATTTCATGCAACATGAGTGCTTATAAGTGTCTCAATGAGCTTTGTACTTGTTTGACGAACTTATGAAACATCTAACAACGCGATTTCTAAGACTCTAAACCAAGTTTCATGAACCATGAGTGCTTATAAGTGTCTCAGTGAGCGTTGTACTAGTTTGGCGAACTTATGAAACATCTATCAACGCCTTTATAGGACTCTAAACCAAGTTTAATGAACATGAGTGCTTATAAGTGTCTCAATGAGTTTTGGAAAAGTTTGACGAACTTATGAAACGTCTAACAACGTGGTTTATAGGACTCTAAACCAAGTTTCATGCAACATGAGTGCTTATATGTTTCTCAATGAGCTTTGTACAAGTTTGAAAATCTTATGAAACATCTAACAACGCGTTTCTAGGACTCTAAACGAAGTTTCATGCAACATGAGTGCTTATAAGTGTCTCAATGAGCTTTGTACTAGTTTGACGATCTTATGAAACATCTAACAGCGCGGTTTCTAGGACTCTAAACCATGTTTCATGCAACATGAGTACTTATATGTGTCTCAATGAGCTTTGTACTAGTTTGACGAACTTATGAAACATCTAACAACGCGTTTCTAGGACTCTAAACCAAGTTTCATGCAACATGAGTGCTTATAAGTGTCTCAATGAGCTTTGTACAAGTTTGACGAACTTATGAAACATCTAACAACGTGGTTGCTAGGACACTGAACAAAGTTTCATGCAACATGAGTGGTTATAAGTGTCTCAATGAGCTTTGTACTAGTTTGGCGAACTTATGAAACATCTAACAACGCGTTTCTAGGATTGTAAACCAAGTTTCATGCAACATGAGTGCTTATAAGTGTCTCAATGAACTTTGTACAAGTTTAACGATCTTATGAAACATCTAACAACGCGTTTCTAGGACTCTAAACCAAGTTTCATGCAAAATGAGTGCTTATAAGTGTCTCAATGAGCTTTGTACTAGTTTGACGAAGTTATGAAACATCTAACAACGCGTTTCTAGGACTCTAAACCAAGTTTCATGCAACATGAGTGCTTATATGTGTCTCAATGAGCTTTGTACAAGTTTGACAAACTTATGAAACATCTAACAACGCGTTTCTAGGACTCTAAACAATGTTTCATGCAACATGAGTGCTTATAAGTGTCTCAATGAGCTTTGTACAAGTTTGACAAACTTATGAAACATCTAACAACGCGTTTCTAGGACTCTAAACCAAGTTTCATGCAACATGAGTGCTTATAAGTGTCTCAATGAGCTTTGTACTAGTTTGACGAACTTATGAAACATCTAACAACACGGTTTCTAGGACTCTAAACCATGTTTCATGCAACATGAGTGCTTATATGTGTCTCAATGAGCTTTGTACTAGTTTGACGAACTTATATAACATCTAGTAACACGGTTTCTAAGACTCTAAACGAAGTTTCATGCAACATGAGTGCTTATAAGTGTCTGAATGAGCTTTGTACTGGATTGACGAACTTATGAAACATCTAACAACGTGGTTGCTTGGACTCTAAAACCAAGTTTCATGCAACATGAGTGCTTATATGTTTCTCAATGAGCTTTGTACAAGTTTGACAAACTTATGAAACATCTAACAACGCGTTTCTAGGACTCTAAACCAAGTTTCATGCAACATGAGTTCTTATAAGTGTCTCAATTAGCTTTGTACTAGTTTGACGATCTTATGAAACATCTAACAACGCGGTTTCTAGGACTCTAAACCATGTTTCATGCAACATGAGTGCTTATATGTGTCTCAATGAGCTTTGTACTAGTTTGACGAACTTATGAAACATCTAACAACGCGTTTCTAGGACTCTAAACCAAGTTTCATGCAACATGAGTGCTTATAAGTGTCTCAATGAGCTTTGTACAAGTTTGACGAATTTATGAAACATCTAACAACGTGGTTGCTAGAACACTAAACCAAGTTTCATGCAACATGAGTGCTTATAAGTGTCTCAATGAGCTTTGTACTAGTTTGGCGAACTTATGAAACATCTAACAACGCGTTTCTAGGATTGTAAACCAAGTTTCATGCAACATGAGTGCTTATAAGTGTCTCAATGAACTTTGTACAAGTTTAACGATCTTATGAAACATCTAACAACGCGTTTCTAGGACTCTAAACCAAGTTTCATGCAAAATGAGTCCTTATAAGTGTCTCAATGAGCTTTGTACTAGTTTGACGAAGTTATGAAACATCTAACAACGCGTTTCTAGGACTCTAAACCAAGTTTCATGCAACATGAGTGCTTATATGTGTCTCAATGAGCTTTGTACAAGTTTGACAAACTTATGAAACATCTAACAACGCGTTTCTAGGACTCTAAACCAAGTTTCATGCAACATGAGTGCTTATAAGTGTCTCAATGAGCTTTGTACAAGTTTGACAAACTTATGAAACATCTAACAACGCGTTTCTAGGACTCTAAACCAAGTTTCATGCAACATGAGTGCTTATAAGTGTCTCAATGAGCTTTGTACTAGTTTGACGAACTTATGAAACATCTAACAACGCGGTTTCTAGGACTCTAAACCATGCTTCATGCAACATGAGTGCTTATATGTGTCTCAATGAGCTTTGTACTAGTTTGACGAACTTATAAAACATCTAGTAACACGGTTTCTAAGACTCTAAACGAAGTTTCATGCAACATGAGTGCTTATAAGTGTCTGAATGAGCTTTGTACTGGATTGATGAACTTATGAAACATCTAACAACGTGGTTGCTTGGACTCTAAAACCAAGTTTCATGCAACATGAGTGCTTATAAGTGTCTCAATGAGCTTTGTAGTAGTTTGATGAACTTATGAAACATCTAACAACGCGGTTTCTATGACTCTAAACCAAGTTTCATGCAACATGAGTGCTTATAAGTGTCTCAATGAGCTTTGTACAAGTTTGACGAACTTATAAAAGTACTAACAACGCGTTTCTAGGACTCTAAACCAAGTTTCATGCTACATGAGTGGTTATAAGTTCCTCAATGAGCTTTGTACAAGTTTCACGAACTTATGAAACATCTAACAACGCGTTTCTAGTACTCTAAAACCAAGTTTCATGCAACATGAGTGCTTATAAGTGTCTCAATGAGCTTTGTACTAGTTTGCCGAACTTATGAAACATCTAACAACGCGGTTTCTAGGACTCTAAACCAAGTTTCATGCAACATGAGTGCTTATATGTGTCTCAATGAGCTTTGTACTAGTTTGACGAACTTATAAAACATCTAACAACGCGTTTCTAGGACTCTAAACCATGTTTCATGCAACATGAGTGCTTATATGTGTTTCAATGAGCTTTGTACTAGTTTGACGAACTTATGAAACATCTAACAACGCGATTTCTAAGACTCTAAACGAAGTTTCATGCAACATGAGTGCTTATATGTGTCTCAATGAGCTTTGTACTAGTTTGACGAACTTATGAAACATCTAACAACGCGGTTTCTAAGACTCTAAACGAAGTTTCATGCAACATGAGTGCTTATAAGTGTCTGAATGAGCTTTGTACTAGATTGACGAACTTATGAAACATCTAACAACGTGGTTGCAAGGACTCTAAAACAAGGTTTCATGCAACATGAGTGCTTATAAGTGTCTCAATGAGCTTTGTACATGTTTCACGAACTTATGAAACATCTAAAAACGTGTTTCTAGGACTTTATACAAAGTTTCATGCATCATGAGTGATTATAATTGTCTCAATGAGCTTTGTATGAGTTTGACGAACTTATGAAACATCTAACAACGTGGTTGCTAGGACTCTAAACGAAGTTTCATTCAACTTGAATGCTTATAAGTGTCTCAATGAGCTTTGTACTTATTTGACGAACTTATGAAACATCTAACAATGCGTTTCTAGGACTCTAAACCAAGTTTCATGCAACATGAGTGCTTATAAGTGGCTCAATGAGCTTTGCACTAGTTTGACGAACTTATGAAAAATCTAACAACGCGTTTCTAATCCTCTAAACCAAGTTTCATGCAACATGAGTGCTTATAAGTGTCTTAATGAGCTTTGTCAAAGTTTGACGAACTTATGAAACATCTAACAACGCGTTTCTAGGAGTCTTAACCAAGTTTCATTCAACATGAGTGCATATAAGTGTCTCAATGAGCTTTGTACAAGTTTGACGAACTTATGAAACATCTAACAACGCGTTTCTAGGATTGTAAACCAAATTTCATGCAACATGAGTGCTTATAAGTGTCTCAATGAGCTTTGTACTTGTTTGACGAACTTATGAAACATCTAACAACGCGATTTCTAAGACTCTAAACCAAGTTTCATGAACCATGAGTGCTTATAAGTGTCTCAATGAGCGTTGTACTAGTTTGGCGAACTTATGAAACATCTAACAACGCCATTATAGGACTCTAAACCAAGTTTCATGCAACATGAGTGCTTATAAGTGTCTCAATGAGCTTTGGAAAAGTTTGACGAACTTATGAAACGTCTAACAACGTGGTTTATAGGACTCTAAACCAAGTTTCATGCAACATGAGTGCTTATAAGTGTCCGAATGAGCTTTGTACTGGATTGACGAACTTATTAAACATCTAACAATGTGGTTGCTTGGACTCGAAACCAAGTTTCATGCAACATGAGTGCTTATAAGTGTCTCAATGAGCTTTGTACTACTTTGACGAACTTATGAAACATCTAACAACGCGGTTTCTAGGACTCTAAACCATGTTTCATGCAACATGAGTGCTTATATGTGTCTCTATGAGCTTTGTACTAGTTTGACGAACTTATAAAACATCTAGTAACACGGTTTCTAAGACTCTAAACCAAGTTTCATGCAACATGAGTGCTTATAAGTGTCTGAATGAGCTTTGTACTGGATTGACGAACTTATGAAACATCTAACAATGTGGTTGCTTGGACTCTGAAACCAATTTTCATGCAACATGAGTGCTTATAAGTGTCTCAATGAGCTTTGTACTAGTTTGACGAACTTATGAAATATCTAACAACGCGGTTTCTATGACTCTAAACCAAGTTTCATGTAACATGAGTGCTTATAAGTGTCTCAATGAGCTTTGTACAAGTTTGACGAACTTATAAAAGAACTAACAACGCGTTTCTAGGACTCTAAACGAAGTTTCATGCTACATGAGTGCTTATAATTTCCTCAATGAGCTTTGTACAAGTTTCACGAACTTATGAAACATCTAACAACGTGTTTGCTAGGACTCTAAAACCAGGTTTCATGCAACATGAGTGCTTATAAGTTTCTCAATTAGCTTTGTACTAGTTTGACGAACTTATGAAACATCTAACAACGTGGTTTCTAGGACTCTAAACCATGTTTCATGCAACATGAGTGCTCATATGTGTCTCAATGAGCTTTGTACTAGTTTGACGAACTTATAAAACATCTAACAACTTTTTTCTAGGACTCTAAACCATGTTTCATGCAACATGAGTGCTTATATGTAAATGAGCTTTGTACTAGTTTGACGAACTTATGAAATATCTAACAACGCGGTTTCTAAGACTCTAAACGAAGTTTCATGCAACATGAGTGCTTAGAAGTGTCTGAATGAGCTTTGTAATAGATTGACGAACTTATGAAACATCTAACAACGTGGTTGCTAGGACTCTAAAACAAGGTTTCATGCAACATGAGTGCTTATAAGTGTCTCAATGAGCTTTGTACAAGTTTCACAAACTTATGAAACATCTAAAAACATGTTTCTAGGACTTTATACAAAGTTTCATGCATCATGAGTGATTATAATTGTCTCAATGAGCTTTGTATGAGTTTGACGAACTTATGAAACATCTAACAACGTGGTTGCTAGGACTCTAAACGAAGTTTCATTCAACTTGAGTGCTTATAAGTGTCTCAATGAGCTTTGTACTTGTTTGACGAACTTATGAAACATCTAACAACGCGTTTCTAGGACTCTAAACCAAGTTTCATGCAACATGAGTGCTTATAAATGGCTCAATGAGCTTTGCACTAGTTTGACGAACTTATGAAAAATCTAACAACGCATTTCTAATCCTCTAAACCAAGTTTCATACAACATGAGTGCTTATAAGTGTCTTAATGGGCTTTGTACAAGTTTGACGAACTTATGAAACATCTAACAACGCGTTTCTAGGAGTCTTAACCAAGTTTCATTCAACATGAGTGCATATAAGTGTCTCAATGAGCTTTGTACAAGTTTGACGAACTTATGAAACATCTAACAACGCGTTTCTAGGATTGTAAACCAAATTTCATGCAACATGAGTGCTTATAAGTGTCTCAATGAGCTTTGTACTTGTTTGACAAACTTATGAAACATCTAACAACGCGATTTCTAAGACTCTAAACCAATTTTCATGAACCATGAGTGCTTATAAGTGTCTTAATGAGCGTTGTACTAGTTTGGCGAACTTATGAAACATCTAACAACGCCATTATAGGACTCTAAACCAACTTTCATGCAACATGAGTGCTTATAAGTGTCTCAATGAGCTTTGCAAAAGTTTGACGAACTTATGAAACGTCTAACAACGTGGTTTATAGGACTCTAAACCAAGTTTCATGCAACATGAGTGCTTATAAGTGTCTGAATGAGCTTTGTACTTGATTGACGAACTTATGAAACATCTAACAATGTGGTTGCTTGGACTCTAAAACCAAGTTTCATGCAACATGAGTGCTTATAAGTGTCTCAATGAGCTTTGTACTAGTTTGACGAACTTATGAAACATCTAACAACGCGGTTTCTATGACTCTAAAACAAGTTTCATGCAACATGAGTGCTTATAAGTGTCTAAATGAGTTTTGTACTAGTTTGACGAACTTATGAAACATCTAACAACGCGTTTCTAGGACTCTAAAACCAAGTTTCATGCAACATGAGTGCTTATAAGTGTCTCAATGAGCTTTGTACTAGTTTGTCGAACTTATGAAACATCTAACAACGCGGTTTCTAGGACTCTAAACCATGTTTCATGCAACATGAGTGCTTATATGTGTCTCAATGAGCTTTGTACTAGTTTGACGAACTTATAAAACATCTAGTAACACGGTTTCTAAGACTCTAAACCAAGTTTCATTCAACATGAGTGCTTATTAGTGTCTGAATGAGCTTTGTACTAGATTGACGAACTTATGAAACATCTAACAACGTGGTTGCTAGGACTCTAAAACCAGGTTTCATGCAACATGAGTGCTTATAAGTTTCTCAATGAGCTTTGTACTAGTTTGACGAACTTATAAAACATCTAACAACGCGTTTCTAGGACTCTAAACCATGTTTCATGCAACATGAGTGCTTGTATGTGTCTCAATGAGCTTTGTACTAGTTTGACGAACTTATGAAACATCTAACTGTTAGATTTTGATAGATTTAAGTGTGTTTTAAGAGTTTGTGTTCTTGAGTTCTATGAAGAACATCAAGAACAAGAGAGAGAGAGTAGTGAGAGATTCGATTTCATTAGATTGAAAAATGTTAACTTGTTTATTTACAAAGGGTAAGATATAAATAAACAACAACAAAGGATCCCAAAATAGCATAAAGGAATATGCTAAAAACGTCCTAGTCTTGCTCGGTTAGCCGCGCCACACGTCGCTATCCCTTGTGTAGTCGCGCCTTCCTTAAGGCAACCCGTGACAAGTCAGGACGAGTTGGATGCACGCGCCCTTAAGGAGCACATGTGACTCTGCCCAACGGCTCTCTTGGCAACGGTCTTCTTGTTTCCCTTTGCAACGGTAACTAAGCCAGCTAGTGACTTCGGCAGCTTGTGACTTCGGCAATGGTCACACGCTAGGTCATCGTCTTGATGGACAAGACTTGTCCGGACGATGCCTTGGTCTCTTTTACACTTGTGACTTCGGCAATCTTGTGACTTCGTCTTTGCCTTAGCCAAGCTCGAGTTTGACTTCGGCATTGCCTTGTTATCCGGGCAATGCCTTGGTTTCTTTTGCATTCGGCTTTGCCTTGATGGACCGGACTTCTCCGGGCAATGCCTTGGTTTCTTTTGTGTTCGGCTTTGCCTTGATGGACCGGACTTGTCCGGGCAATGCCTTGGTTTATTTTGTGTTCCGCTTTGCCTTGATGGACCGGACTTGTCCGGGCAATGCCTTGGTCTCTTTTACACTAACAACGCGGTTTCTAAGACTCTAAACGAAGTTTCATGCAACATGAGTGCTTATAAGTGTCTGAATGAGCTTTGTACTAGATTGACGAACTTATGAAACATCTAACAACGTGGTTGCTAGGACTCTAAAACAAGGTTTTATGCAACATGAGTGCTTATAAGTGTCTCAATGAGCTTTGTACAAGTTTGACGAACTTATGAAACAACTAACAACGTGTTTCTAGGACTCTAAACCAAGTTTCATGCTACATGAGTGCTTATAAGTTACTCAATGAGCTTTGTACAAGTTTCATGAACTTATGAAACATCTAAAAACGTTTTTGTAGGACTTTATACAAAGTTTCATGCATCATGAGTGATTATAATTGTCTCAATGAGCTTTGTATGAGTTTGACGAACTTATGAAACATCTAACAACGTTATGAAACATCTAACAACGTGGTTGCTAGGACTCTAAACGAAGTTTCATTCAACTTGAGTGCTTATAAGTGTCCCGGTGAGCTTTGTACTTGTTTGACGAACTTATGAAACATCTAACAACGTGTTTCTAATCCTCTAAACCAAGTTTCATGCAACATGAGTGCTTATAAGTGTCTTAATGACCTTTGTACAAGTTTGACGAACTTATGAAACATCTAACAACGTGTTTCTAGGATTGTAAACCAAATTTCATGCAACATGAGTGCTTATAAGTGTCTCAATGAGCTTTGTACTTGTTTGACGAACTTATGAAACATCTAACAACGCGATTTCTAAGACTCTAAACCAAGTTTCATGAACCATGAGTGCTTATAAGTAGCTCAATGAGCGTTGTACTAGTTTGGCGAACTTATGAAACATGTAACAACGCCTTTATAGGACTCTAAACCAAGTTTCATGCAACATGAGTGCTTATAAGTGTCTCAATGAGCTTTGGAAAAGTTTGACGAACTTATGAAACGTCTAACAACGTGGTTTATAGGACTCTAAACCAAGTTTCATGCAACATGAGTGCTTATATGTGTCTCAATGAGCTTTGTACAAGTTTGACAAACTTATGAAACATCTAACCACGCGTTTCTAGGACTCTAAACCAAGTTTCATGCAACATGAGTGCTTATGAGTGTCTCAATGAGCTTTGTACAAGTTTGATAAACTTATGAAAAATCTAACAACGCGTTTCTAGGACTCTAAACCAAGTTTCATGCAACCTGAGTGCTTATAAGTGTCTCAATGAGCTTTGTACTAGTTTGACGAATTTATGAAACATCTAACAACGCGTTTCTAGGAATCTAAACTAAATTTCATGCAACATGAGTGCTTATAAGTGTCTCAATGAGCTTTGTACAAGTTTGACGAACTTATGAAAGAACTAACAATGCATTTCTACGACTCTAAACCAAGTTTCATGCTACATGAGTGCTTATAAGTTCCTCAATGAGCTTTGTACAAGTTTCACGAACTTATGAAACATCTAACAACGCGTTTCTAGGACTCTTAATCAAGTTTCATGCAACATGAGTGCTTATAAGTGTCTTAATGAGCTTTGTACTAGTTTAACGAACTTATGAAACATCTAACAACGCGTTTCTAGGACTCTAAACCAAGTTTCATGCAACATGAGTGCTTATAAGTGTCTCAATAAGCTTTGTACTAGTTTGACGAACTTATGAAACATCTAAAAACGCGTTTCTAGGAGTCTTAACTAAGTTTCATTCCACATGAGTGCATATAAGTGTCTCAATGAGCTTTGTACAAGTTTGACGAACTTATGAAACATCTAACAATGCGTTTCTAGGACTCTAAACCAAGTTTCATGCAACATGAGTGCTTATAAGTGTCTCAATGAGCTTAGTACTTGTTTGACGAACTTATGAAACATCTAACAACGTGGTTGCTAGGACTCTAAACGAAGTTTCATTCAACTTGAGTGCTTATAAGTGTTTCAATGAGCTTTGTACAAGTTTGACGAACTTATGAAACATCTAAAAACGTGTTTCTAGGACTCTAAACCAAGTTTCATGCAACATGAGTGCTTATAAGTGTCTCAATTAGCTTTGTACTTGTTTGACAAACTTATGAAACATCTAACAACGAGATTTGTAAGACTCTAAACCAAGTTTCATGAACAATGAGTGCTTATAAGTGTCTCAATGAGCTTTGTACTAGTTTGGCGAACTTATGAAACATCTAACAACGCCTTTCTAGGACTCTAAACAAAGTTTCATGCAACATGAGTGCTTATAAGTGTCTCAATGAGCTTTGTACAAGTTTAACGATCTTATGAAACATCTAACAACGCGTTTCTAGGACTCTTAACCAAGTTTCATGCAACATGAGTGCTTATAAGTGTCTCAATTAGCTTTGTACTTGTTTGACGAACTTATGAAACATCTAACAACGAGATTTCTAAGACTCTAAACCAAGTTTCATGAACCATGAGTTCTTATAACTGTCTCAATGAGCTTTGTACTAGTTTGGAGAACTTATGAAACATCTAACAACGCCTTTCTAGGACTCTAAACCAAGTTTCATGCAACATGAGTGCTTATAAGTGTCTCAATGAGCTTAGTACTTGTTTGACGAACTTATGAAACATCTAACAACGTGGTTGCTAGGACTCTAAACGAAGTTTCATTCAACTTGAGTGCTTATAAGTGTTTCAATGAGCTTTGTACAAGTTTGACGAACTTATGAAACATCTAAAAACGTGTTTCTAGGACTCTAAACCAAGTTTCATGCAACATGAGTGCTTATAAGTGTCTCAATTAGCTTTGTACTTGTTTGACAAACTTATGAAACATCTAACAACGAGATTTGTAAGACTCTAAACCAAGTTTCATGAACAATGAGTGCTTATAAGTGTCTCAATGAGCTTTGTACTAGTTTGGCGAACTTATGAAACATCTAACAACGCCTTTCTAGGACTCTAAACAAAGTTTCATGCAACATGAGTGCTTATAAGTGTCTCAATGAGCTTTGTACAAGTTTAACGATCTTATGAAACATCTAAAAACGTGTTTCTAGGACTCTAAACCAAGTTTCATGCAACATGAGTGCTTATAAGTGTCTCAATTAGCTTTGTACTTGTTTGACGAACTTATGAAACATCTAACAACGAGATTTCTAAGACTCTAAACCAAGTTTCATGAACCATGAGTTCTTATAACTGTCTCAATGAGCTTTGTACTAGTTTGGAGAACTTATGAAACATCTAACAACGCCTTTCTAGGACTCTAAACCAAGTTTCATGCAACATGAGTGCTTATAAGTGTCTCAATGAGCTTTGTACAAGTTTAACGATCTTATGAAACATCTAACAACGCGTTTCTAGGACTCTAACCCAAGTTTCATGCAACATGAATGCTTATAAGTGTCTCAATGAGCTTTGTACTAGTTTGACGAACTTATGAAACATCTACCAACGCGTTTCTAGGACTCTAAACCAAGTTTCATGCAACATGAGTGCTTATATGTGTCCCAATAAGCTTTGTACAAGTTTGACAAACTTATGAAACATCTAACAACGCTTTTCTAGGACTCTAAACCAAGTTTCATGCAACATGAGTGCTTATAAGTGTCTCAATGAGCTTTGTGCAACTTTGAGGAACTTATGAAACATCGAACAACGCGTTTCTAGGACTCTAAAACAAGTTTCATGCAACATGAGTGCTCATAAGTGTCTCAATGAGCTTTGTACTAGTTTGACGAACTTATGAAACATATAACAACGTGGTTGCTAGGACTCTAAACAAAGTTTCATTCAACTTGAGTGCTTATAAGTGTTTCAATGAGCTTTGTACAAGTTTGACGAACTTATGAAACATCTAACAACGCGTTTCTAGGACTCTAAACTAAGTTTCATGCAACATGAGTGCTTATAAGTGTCTCAATTAGCTTTGTACTTGTTTGACGAACTTTTGAAACATCTAACAACGAGATTTCTAAGACTCTAAACCAAGTTTCATGAACCATGAGTGGTTATAAGTGTCTCAATTTAGCTTTGTACTAGTTTGGCGAACTTATGAAATATCTAACAACGCCTTTCTAGGACTCTAAACCAAGTTTCATGCAACATGAGTGCTTATAAGTGTCTCAATGAGCTTTGTACAAATTTAACGATCTTATGAAATATCTAACAACGCGTTTCTAGGGCTCTAAACCAAGTTTCATGCAACATGAGTGCTTATAAGTGTCTCAATGAGCTTTGTACTAGTTTGACGAACTTATGAAACATCTAACAACGCGTTTCTAGGACTCTAAACCAAGTTTCATGCAACATGAGTGCTTATATGTGTCTCAATGAGCTTTGTACAAGTTTGACAAACTTATGAAACATCTAACAACGCGTTTCTAGGACTCTAAACCATGTTTCATGCAACATGAGTGCTTATATGTGTCTCAATGAGCTTTGTACTAGTTTGACGAACTTATGAAACATCTAACAACGCAGTTTCTAAGACCCTAAACGAAGTTTCATGCAACATGAGTGCTTATAAGTGTCTGAATGAGCTTTGTACTAGATTGACGAACTTATGAAACATCTAACAATGTGGTTGCTAGGACTCTAAAACCAAGTTTCATGCAACATGAGTGCTTATAAGTGTCTCAATGAGCTCTGTACAAGTTTGACGAACTTATGAAACAACTAACAACGCGTTTCTAGGACTCTAAACCAAGTTTCATTCTACATGAGTGCTTATAAGTTCCTCAATGAGCTTTGTACAAGTTTCACGAACTTATGAAACATCTAAAAACGTGTTTCTAGGACTTTAAACCAAGTTTCATGCATCATGAGTGATTATAATCGTCTCAATGAGCTTTGTACGAGTTTGACGAACTTATGAAACATCTAACAACGTGGTTGCTAGGACTCTAAACGAAGTTTCATTCAACTTGAGTGCTTTTAAGTGTGTCAATGAGCTTTGTACTTGTTTTACGAACTTATGAAACATCTAACAACGCGTTTCTAAGACTCTAAACCAAGATTCATGCAACATGAGTGCTTATAAATGGCTCAATGAGCTTTGCACTAGTTTGACGAACTTAATAAAAATCTAACAACGCGTTTCTAATCCTCTAAATCAAGTTTCATGCAACTTGAGTGCTTATATGTGTCTCAATGAGCTTTGTACAAGTTTGACGAACTTATGTAAACATCTAACAACGCGTTTGACGAGGACTCTAAACAAAGTTTCATGCAACATGAGTGCTTAACAACGCGTTTCTAGGACTCTAACGACAAAGAACTTTGAAACATGCAACATGAGTGCTTAGTACTCTAAACCAAGTTTCATGCAATATGAGTGCTTATAAGTGTCTCAATGAGCTTTGTACTAGTTTGACGAACTTATGAAACATCTAACAACGCGTTTCTAGGAGTCTTAACAAAGTTGCATTCAACATGAGTGCATATAAGTGTTTCAATGAGCTTTGTACAAGTTTAACGAACTTATGAAACATCTAACAACGCGGTTTCTAGGACTCTAAACCAAGTTTCATGCAACATGAGTGCTTATAAGTGTCTCAATGACCTATATACAAGTTTAACAATCTTATGAAACATCTAACAACACGTTTCTAGGACTCTAAACAAAGTTTCATGCAACATGAGTGCTTATATGTGTCTCAATGAGGTTTGTACTAGTTTGACGAACTTATGAAATATCTAACAACGCGTTTCTAGGACTCTAAACCAAGTTTCATGCAACATGAGTGCTTATATGTGTCTCAATAAGCTTTGTACAAGTTTGACAAACTTATGAAACATCTATAAACGCCTTTCTAGGACTCTAAACCAAGTTTCATGCAACATGAGTGCTAATAAGTGTCTCAATGAGCTTTGTACTAGTTTGACGAACTTATGAAACATCTAACAATGCGTTTCTAGGACTTTAAACCAAGTTTCATGCAACCTGAATGCTTATAAGTGTCTCAATGAGCTTTGTACTAGTTTGACGAACTTATGAAACATCTAACAACGCGTTTCTAGGACTCTAAACGAAGTTTCATAAAACTTGAGTGCTTATAAGTGTTTCAATGAGCTTTGTACAAGTTTGACGAACTTATGAAACATCTAACAACGCGTTTCTAGGACCCTAAACCAAGTTTCATCCAACATGAGTGCTTATAAGTGTCTCAATTAGCTTTGTACTTGTTTGACGAACTTATGAAACATCTAACAACGCGATTTCTAAGACTCTAAACATGGTTTCATGAACCATGAGTGCTTATAAGTGTCTCAATGAGCTTTGTACTAGTTTGGCGAAGTTATGAAACATCTAACAACGCCTTTCTAGGACTCTAAACCAAGTTTCATGCAACATGAGTGCTTATAAGTGTCTCAATGAGCTTTGTACAAGTTTAACGATCTTATGAAACATCTAACAACGCGTTTCTATGACTTTAAACAAAGTTTCATGCAACATGAGTGCTTATAAATGTCTCAATGAGCTTTGTACTAGTTTGACGAACTTATGAATCATCTAACAACCGCGTTTCTAGGAGTCTTAACAAAGTTGCATTCAACATGAGTGCATATAAGTGTCTCAATGAGCTTTGTACTAGTTTGACGAACTTATGAATCATCTAACAACGCGTTTCCAGGAGTCTTAACAAAGTTGCATTCAACATGAGTGCATATAAGTGTCTCAATGAGCTTTGTACATGTTTAACGAACTTATGAAACATCTAACAACGCGGTTTCTAGGACTCTAAACCAAGTTTCATGCAACATGAGTGCTTATAAGTGTCTCAATGAGCTATGTACAAGTTTAAAGATATTATGAAACATCTAACAACGCGTTTCTAGGACTCTAAACAAAGTTTCATGCAACATGAGGCTTATATGTGTCTCAATGAGCTTTGTGCAACTTTGAGAAACTTATGAAACATCTAACAACGCGTTTCTAGGACTCTAAACCAAGTTTCATGCAACATGAGTGCTTATAAGTGTCTCAATGAGCTTTGTACTAGTTTGACGAACTAATGAAACATCTAACAACGTGGTTGCTAGGACTCTAAACAAAGTTTCATTCAACTTGAGTGCTTATAAGTGTTTCAATGAGCTTTGTACAAGTTTGACGAACTTATGAAACATCTAACAACGCGTTTCTAGGACCCTAAACCAAGTTTCATGCAACATGAGTGCTTATAAGTGTCTCAATGAGCTTTGTGCAACTTTGAGAAACTTATGAAACATCTAACAACGCGTTTCTAGGACTCTAAACCAAGTTTCATGCAACATGAGTGTTTATAAGTGTCTCAATGAGCTTTGTACTAGTTTGACGAACTTATGAAACATCTAACAACGTGGTTGCTAGGACTCTAAACAAAGTTTCATTCAACTTGAGTGCTTATAAGTGTTTCAATGAGCTTTGTACAAGTTTGACGAACTTATGAAACATCTAACAACGCGTTTCTAGGACTCTAAACCAAGTTTCATGCAACATGAGTGCTTATAAGTGTCTCAATTAGCTTTGTACTTGTTTGACGAACTTATGAAACATCTAACAACGAGATTTCTAAGACTCTAAACCAAGTTTCATGAACCATGAGTGCTTATAAGTGTCTCAATTAGCTTTGTACTAGTTTGGCGAACTTATGAAATATCTAACAACGCCTTTCTAGGACTCTAAACCAAGTTTCATGCAACATGAGTGCTTATAAGTGTCTCAATGAGCTTTGTACAAGTTTAACGATCTTATGAAACATCTAACAACGCGTTTCTAGGGCTCTAAACCAAGTTTCATGCAACATGAGTGCTTATAAGTGTCTCAATGAGCTTTGTACTAGTTTGACGAACTTATGAAACATCTAACAACGCGTTTCTAGGACTCTAAACCAAGTTTCATGCAACATGAGTGCTTATATGTGTCTCAATGAGCTTTGTACAAGTTTGACAAACTTATGAAACATCTAACAACGCGTTTCTAGGACTCTAAACCATGTTTCATGCAACATGAGTGCTTATATGTGTCTCAATGAGCTTTGTACTAGTTTGACGAACTTATGAAACATCTAACAATGCGGTTTCTAAGACTCTAAACGAAGTTTCATGCAACATGAGTGTTTATAAGTGTCTGAATGAGCTTTGTACTAGTTTGACGAACTTATGAAACATCTAACAACGCGTTTCTAGGACTCTAAACCATGTTTCATGCAACATGAGTGCTTATATGTGTCTCAATGAGCTTTGTACTAGTTTGACGAGCTTATGAAACATCTAACAACGCAGTTTCTAAGACCCTAAACGAAGTTTCATGCAACATGAGTGCTTATAAGTGTCGAATGAGCTTTGTACTAGATTGACGAACTTATGAAACATCTAACAATGTGGTTGCTAGGACTCTAAAACCAAGTTTCATGCAACATGAGTGCTTATAAGTGTCTCAATGAGCTCTGTACAAGTTTGACGAACTTATGAAACAACTAACAACGCGTTTCTAGGACTCTAAACCAAGTTTCATTCTACATGAGTGCTTATAAGTTCCTCAATGAGCTTTGTACAAGTTTCACGAACTTATGAAACATCTAAAAACGTGTTTCTAGGACTTTAAACCAAGTTTCATGCATCATGAGTGATTATAATCGTCTCAATGAGCTTTGTACGAGTTTGACGAACTTATGAAACATCTAACAACGTGGTTGCTAGGACTCTAAACGAAGTTTCATTCAACTTGAGTGCTTTTAATTGTGTCAATGAGCTTTGTACTTGTTTTACGAACTTATGAAACATCTAACAACGCGTTTCTAAGACTCTAAACCAAGTTTCATGCAACATGAGTGCTTATAAATGGCTCAATGAGCTTTGCACTAGTTTGACGAACTTAATAAAAATCTAACAACGCGTTTCTAATCCTCTAAACCAAGTTTCATGCAACATGAGTGCTTATATGTGTCTCAATGAGCTTTGTACAAATTTGACGAACTTATGAAACATCTAACAACACCTTTCTAGGACTCTAAACAAAGTTTCATGCAACATGAGTGCTTATAAGTGTCTCAATGAGCTTTGTACTTGTTTGACGAACTTATGAAACATCTAACAACACGATTTCTAAGACTCTAAACCAAGTTTCATGCAACATGAGTGCTTATAAGTGTCTCAATGAGCTTTGTACTAGTTTGACGAACTTATGAATCATCTAACAACGCGTTTCAAGTACTCTAAACCAAGTTTCATGCAATATGAGTGCTTATAAGTGTCTCAATGAGCTTTGTACTAGTTTGACGAACTTATGAAACATCTAACAACGCGTTTCTAGGAGTCTTAACAAAGTTGCATTCAACATGAGTGCATATAAGTGTCTCAATGAGATTTGTACAAGTTTAACGAACTTATGAAACATCTAACAACGCGGTTTCTAGGAATCTAAACCAAGTTTCATGCAACATGAGTGCTTATAAGTGTCTCAATGAGCTATGTACAAGTTTAACGATCTTATGAAACATCTAACAACGCGTTTCTAGGACTCTAAACAAAGTTTCATGCAACATGAGTGCTTATAAGTGTCTCAATGAGCTTTGTACTTATTTGACGAACTTATAAAATATCTAACAACGCGTTTCTAGGACTCTAAACCAAGTTTCATGCAACATGAGTGCTTATATGTCTCTCAATGAGCTTTGTACTAGTTTGACGAACTTATGAAACATCTAACAACGCGTTTCTAGGACTCTAAACCAAGTTTCATGCAACATGAGTGCTTATATGTGTCTCAATGAGCTTTGTACAAGTTTGACAAACTTATGAAACATCTAACAACGCGTTTCTAGGACTCTAAACCAAGTTTCATGTAACATGAGTGCTTATAAGTGTCTCAATTAGCTTTGTACTTGTTTGACGAATTTATGAAACATCTAACAACGCGATTTCTAAGACTCTAAACATGGTTTCATGAACCATGAGTGCTTATAAGTGTCTCAATGAGGTTTGTACTAGTTTGGCAAACTTATGAAACATCTAACAACGCCTTTCTAGGACTCTAAACCAAGTTTCATGCAACATGAGTGCTTATAAGTGTCTCAATGAGCTTTGTACAAGTTTAACGATCTTATGAAACATCTAACAATGCGTTTCTAGGACTTTAAACAAAGTTTCATGCAACATGAGTGCTTATAAGTGTCTCAATGAGCTTTGTACTAGTTTGACGAACTTATGAATCATCTAACAACGCGTTTCTAGGAGTCTTAACAAAGTTGCATTCAACATGAGTGCATATAAGTGTCTCAATGAGCTTTGTACTAGTTTGACGAACTTATGAATCATCTAACAACGCGTTTCTAGGAGTCTTAACAAAGTTGCATTCAACATGAGTGCATATAAGTGTCTCAATGAGCTTTGTACAGGTTTAACGAACTTATGAAACATTTAACAACGCGGTTTCTAGGACTCTAAACCAAGTTTCATGCAACATGAGTGCTTATAAGTGTCTCAATGAGATATGTACAAGTTTAACGATATTATGAAACATCTAACAACGCGTTTCTAGGACTCTAAACAAAGTTTCATGCAACATGAGTGCTTATAAGTGTCTCAATGAGTTTTGTACTAGTTTGACGAACTTATAAAATATCTAACAACGCGTTTCTAGGACTCTAAACCAAGTTTCATGCAACATGAGTGCTTATAAGTGTCTCAATGAGGTTTGTACTAGTTTGACGAACTTATGAAACATCTAACAACGCGTTTCTAGGACTCTAAACCAAGTTTCATGCAATATGAGTGCTTATATGTGTCTCAATGAGCTTTGTACTAGTTTTATGAACTTATGAAACATCTAACAACGCGTTTCTAGGACTCTAAACCAAGTTTCATGCAACATGAATGCTTATATGTGTCTCAATGATCTTTGTACAAGTTTGACAAACTTATGAAACATCTAACGACGCGTTTCTAGGACTCTAAACCAAGTTCCATGCAACATGAGTGCTTATAAGTGTCTCAATGAGCTTTGTACTAGTTTGACGAACTTATGAAACATCTAACAACGCGTTTCTAAGACTCTAAACCAACTTTCATGCAACATGAATGCTTATAAGTGTCTCAATGAGCTTTGTACAAGTTTGACGAACTTATGAAACATCTAACAACGCGTTTCTAGGACTCTAAACCATGTTTCATGCAACATGAGTGCTTATATGTGTCTCAATGAGATTTGTACTAGGTTGACGAACTTATGAAACATCTAACAACGCAGTTTCTAAGACCCTAAACGAAGTTTCATGCAACATGAGTGCTTATAAGTGTCTGAATGAGCTTTGTACTAGATTGACGAACTTATGAAACATCTAACAATGTGGTTGCTAGGACTCTAAAACCAAGTTTCATGCAACATGAGTGCTTATATGTGTCTCAATGAGCTTTGTACAAGTTTGACAAACTTATGAAACATCTAACAACGCGTTTCTAGGACTCTAAACAAAGTTTCATGCAACATGAGTGCTTATAAGTGTCTCAATGAGTTTTGTACTAGTTTGACGAACTTATAAAATATCTAACAACGCGTTTCTAGGACTCTAAACCAAGTTTCATGCAACATGAGTGCTTATAAGTGTCTCAATGAGCTTTGTACTAGTTTGACGAACTTATGAAACATCTAACAACGCGTTTCTAGGACTCTAAACCAAGTTTCATGCAATATGAGTGCTTATATGTGTCTCAATGAGCTTTGTACTAGTTTTATGAACTTATGAAACATCTAACAACGCGTTTCTAGGACTCTAAACCAAGTTTCATGCAACATGAATGCTTATATGTGTCTCAATGATCTTTGTACAAGTTTGACAAACTTATGAAACATCTAACGACGCGTTTCTAGGACTCTAAACCAAGTTCCATGCAACATGAGTGCTTATAAGTGTCTCAATGAGCTTTGTACTAGTTTGACGAACTTATGAAACATCTAACAACGCGTTTCTAAGACTCTAAACCAACTTTCAAGCAACATGAATGCTTATAAGTGTCTCAATGAGCTTTGTACTAGTTTGACGAACTTATGAAACATCTAACAACGCGTTTCTAGGACTCTAAACCATGTTTCATGCAACATGAGTGCTTATATGTGTCTCAATGAGCTTTGTACTAGGTTGACGAACTTATGAAACATCTAACAACGCAGTTTCTAAGACCCTAAACGAAGTTTCATGCAACATGAGTGCTTATAAGTGTCTGAATGAGCTTTGTACTAGATTGACGAACTTATGAAACATCTAACAATGTGGTTGCTAGGACTCTAAAACCAAGTTTCATGCAATATGAGTGCTTATAAGTGTCTCAATGAGCTTTGTACTAGTTTGACGGACTTATGAAACATCTAACAACGAGTTTCTAGGAGTCTTAACAAAGTTGCATTCAACATGAGTGCATATAAGTGTCTCAATGAGCTTTGTACAAGTTTAACGAACTTATGAAACATCTAACAACGCGGTTTCTAGGACTCTAAACCAAGTTTTATGCAACATGAGTGCTTATAAGTGTCTCAATGAGCTATGTACAAGTTTAACGATCTTATGAAACATCTAACAACGCGTTTCTAGGACTCTAAACAAAGTTTTATGCAACATGAGTGCTAATAAGTGTCTCAATGAGCTTTGTACTAGTTTGACGAACTGATGAAACATCTAACAACGCGTTTCTAGGACTCTAAACCAAGTTTCATGCAACATGAATGCTTATAAGTGTCTCAATGAGCTTTGTACTAGTTTGACGAACTTATGAAACATCTAACAACGCGTTTCTAGGACTCTAAACGAAGTTTCATAAAACTTTAGTGCTTATAAGTGTTTCAATGAGCTTTGTACAAGTTTGACAAACTTATGAAACATCTAACAACGCGTTTCTAGGACCCTAAACCAAGTTTCATGCAACATGAGTGCTTATAAGTGTCTCAATTAGCTTTGTACTTCTTTGACGAACTTATGAAACATCTAACAACGCGTTTTCTAAGACTCTAAACCAAGTTTCATGAACCATGAGTGCTTATAAGTGTCTCAATGAGCTTTGTACTAGTTTGGCGAACATATGAAACATCTAACAACGCCTTTCTAGGACTCTAAACCAAGTTTCATGAAACATGAGTGCTTATAAGTGTCTCAATGAGCTTTGTACAAGTTTAATGATCTTATGAAACATCTAACAACGCGTTTCTAGGACTTTAAACAAAGTTTCATGCAACATGAGTGCTTATATGTGTCTCAATGATCTTTGTACAAGTTTGACAAACTTATGAAACATCTAACGACGCGTTTCTAGGACTCTAAACCAAGTTCCATGCAACATGAGTGCTTATAAGTGTCTCAATGAGCTTTGTACTAGTTTGACGAACTTATGAAACATCTAACAACGCGTTTCTAAGACTCTAAACCAACTTTCATGCAACATGAATGCTTTTAAGTGTCTCAATGAGCTTTGTACAAGTTTGACGAACTTATGAAACATCTAACAACGCGTTTCTAGGACTCTAAACCATGTTTCATGCAACATGAGTGCTTATATGTGTCTCAATGAGCTTTGTACTAGGTTGACGAACTTATGAAACATCTAACAACGCAGTTTCTAAGACCCTAAACGAAGTTTCATGCAACATGAGTGCTTATAATGTTAATTATTAAAGATTAGAGAGAGTGATTGAGATATATAAGAAGAGATTTTATAGAATAGAGCTTCCAAAAGCTTAAGTTTCTACAATGGAGAAGAGGTTACATATATAGAAGAAGAGAGAGAGAGAGGGAGAAGTGCAACGGCTCTTTTTCAAAAGGGACCACCCTATTGTCCAATGGTCCAAGTGCTTCTCTTCTCCTCCAACGGCCATATCTCCTTAGTGGGCTTGGTTTTCTTGATGAGTCCAAGTGGGCTTGGTCTTCTTGATGAATCCAAAGCCTTGTCCCCTCCATATTATAGACATAAGTCTCAACACTCCCCCTCAAGCTTAGCCGGATGCAATGGCTAAGCTTGG
Organism: Cochlearia excelsa; assembly: GCA_963556525.1. Lineage (NCBI taxonomy): Eukaryota > Viridiplantae > Streptophyta > Magnoliopsida > Brassicales > Brassicaceae > Cochlearia > Cochlearia excelsa. The sequence goes on from CAUVZT010000002.1 coordinate 2,905,238, forward strand.
AACCTTATGTCTAGCCTCGTTAAAAACCTCAAAGGGAAAACCTCTTTGGGATAAAACCACTTTGAGGGAAAAGAGTACTAAACACTTGGTTAGGGAATTTTAGCACCGAATGGCATTTGTGAGTCCAAGTTTAGGATGGATGAACTCACAAACCTTAGTACTAGTCTGCTTTGGTGAAGATGTACGCCAATTGGTTAGAGCTTTCGGTGAAACATGGTAGTATCACTCCTTTCACCATTTGTTCTCTAACTTTATGGCAGTCCACTTCTACATGCTTGGTTCTTTCATGGAAAACAGAATTTGAGGCAAGGTTGATTGCGGATTGATTGTCGGCATGCATGGTGACCGGATCATTTGATTCTATTCCCAAATCTTTGAGAAGAGCTCTCACCATATGATCTCTTGGGTCGGCTTTCTCATAGCTCGGTATTCGACTCCGTGCTAGATAGTGAGACAACTTTCTGCTTCTTGCTCTTCCATGTCACAAGGTTACCCCCTAGGAAGGTGCAATAGCTTGTTGTTGATCTTCTATCCCCTTGGTCACCAGCGTAGTCGGCATCACAATATCCCACAAGCTCCGTGCTCTTGTTGCAGCCCATCCATATGCCTTGTCCTGGTGCTCCTTTGAGATACTTGAGGATTCTATCCACCATGTTCCAATGATGCACTTTGGGACTTTGCATGTGTTGAGAAACCTGATTCACGGCAAAGCAAATATCGGGACGTGTAATGGTTAAGTATATAAGCTTACCTACTAGCCGGCGGTATTGCTTGACGTCTTTAAAGGGCTTATCCTCAATCTCCCCTTTGCGTATAACTTTGTAGTCATTTTCCAAAGGGGTCTTTGCCGGTTTAGCTCCTAGTTTTCCTGTTTCCGTTAGCAAATCTAGAGTATATTTTCGTTGAGATAAGAATAGGCCTTCTTTAGACCTACACACTTCAATGCCTAGAAAATATTTCAATTCACCAAGGTCTTTGATATCAAATATAGTTTTAAGATAGGTTTTAGTATCTTGAATACCTACCTTGTCATTCCGGTGATGATGATATCATCAACATACACGAGAATGACTACTATACCTCTTTGGCTTTGACTTGTGAATAGAGTATGATCAGATTCTGACTTCTTGAAGCCTTTCTCTAGGAGGGTCTTGCTTAGTTTGTGATACCACGCCCTTGGAGACTGCTTTAGCCCATAGATGGCTTTCTTTAGTCTAAGAACCTTTCCCGAAGTGATTTTGATTCCCGGTGGTGGTGTCATGTAGACCTCATCTTCTAGCTCACCTTGTAGAAATGCATTCTTGACATCCATTTGCCATAGATCCCATTCTAAGTTAGTTGCCAAAGAGAAGAGGACTCTAACCGTGTGTAGTTTTGCAACCGGAGCAAAAGTGTCAAGGTAATCTTCTCCATAGGTTTGTGTGAAGCCCCTAGCTACTAATCTTGCCTTGTACCTCTCTATGTCTCCGTTGCTTTTGTACTTGATTGTAAAGACGTATCTTGAGCTCACGGTCCTTTTTCCTTGAGGAAGATCCGTCTCATACCAAGTATCATTGAGTTCCATAGCCTTGTCCTCTTGTTTAACCGCTTCTACCCAGACCTCATGTTCCATTGCCTCCTCATAGGTCTTTGGTATCCAATGAGAATCAATTTTAACCAAGAAAACTTGATGATCAAGAGGGAAGGTAGTCATGTTGCAAACGGCTTGAATTGGATGAGCCACGGCTTGGTTGTTGAAGTAGACTCTTGTATTCTTCCAATTGGATGGATCTTTTCTCAGCCTTGTACTTCTTCTTAGCACAACTGGCTCATCTTGAGCATGGTCTTGATGATCAATTCCTCGACCACTTTCTTGTTGGTGGTCTCGACCATCCGGTTGGTTTGGACTTGGATCATCCGGTTGGTTTGGACTTGGATCATCATTTCTCTCCCCCTCATGATCAAGATGGGGTTCTGTATGATCTTCTTTCCTTGGTTCTTCACCAAGATTCATACCAAGGTCCTCCATAAGCTTTCTAAGGGCCATGGCTCTATCCGAAGTTGAGTTGGGTAAATCTTTGATACTCTCCCAATTCTTTTCTTCATAGTAGCCTTTTCCTTCTAAAAACTTAACATCTCTTGATATTAGAACTCTTCTAGTTTCGGGTACATAACACTTGTATCCCTTTTGAGTATTGGAGTAACCAATGAACATAGCCTTGATACTCTTGGGTTCAAGCTTGTTCCTTTGTTCTCCTGGTAGTAAGACAAAGCAAAGACAACCAAAAACACGCAAGTGAGTAAGATATGGTTTAGCTTTGTTTAAAACTTGAAAAGGAGAGGAGTTTTGGAGGATTTGTGTCGGTGTTCGGTTGATCAAGTAGCATGCCGTCATCACCGCATCCGACCAGAATCTCTTAGGCACATTCATGTAGAACATGATTGATCTAGCCGCCTCCATCAAGTGTCTGTTCTTCCTCTCCGCCACACCGTTTTGTTGTGGCGTATACGGACAACTTGTTTGGTGGATAATCCCATGTTTAGCTAGATGTTCTTTAAAACTATGGCTTATGTATTCTCCACCATTATCCGACCTGAAAAACTTGATCTTGGCATCATAATGATTAGTAACATAAGTTTGAAAGTTTCTAAATGCTTCTAGGACTCTATCTTTTGAAGGTAATAAGGTGATCCAAGTGTATTTTGACTTCTCATCTATGAATGTAACAAAGTATTTATGATTTTCTCTTGAGATGCATGGTGATGTCCATACATCCGAGTGGATCAAATCAAAACAAGACTCATAAACTTTATTAGACTTTGGAAACACGGTTCTACAATGTTTACCGAGAATACAAGATTCGCAAAGACTATTATCAAAAGAAACACTTGGCAATAACAACTTTAAAGCTCTAGAGTTTGGATGTCCTAGCCTAGCATGCCAAATGACATTATTAGCTTCAACTAAAACAGACTTAAACGCAAAAGATAGATGGGAGCTTGGATTTCCTTCTAGCACATAGAGATCTCCTTTGGTGCTTCCCTTACCAATTACTTTCTTAGATTCAATATCCTGAAAAATCACATTGTTAGGGCTAAAAATAACATTACAATTCAAATCGGCTGATATACGTTTAACGGATAAGAGGTTAGATGTAAAAGTTGGCATATAGAGAGCATCTACTTCTTTATCAAACAATTTGAGCCTACCTAAACCTCTAATTGGAACCTTACCGCCATTAGCTACCACCACATTCCCTAACATTGGTTTGATATTTTCTATGAGGTTTGAACTACTAATCATATGGTGAGAGGCACCGGAGTCAATCACTAGTGGTCTATCACTTACTACCGGTCTATCAATTCTAGCATTAAGGGAGATAAGAAAAGCCATACCGGACCCTTTAAGGGCCTTAATTAGAGCTTCAAGGTCGGACTTCTTGACATACTCATCATTGAATGGGGCTGCAGCTAAGGCTTCTTCATCCTTTCCTTGGCTTGATGAAGTTCCCACACTTGCCGACTCATCTTGGGAGTAATTGACCTTTGGTTCCTTGAATTTGTTCGGTTTGAGATGTGGATGCAGAATCCAGCACTTATCCTTCAAGTGCCCCTTCTTCTTACAATGTTCGCATATCATAGCCTTCCTATCTTCACTTGGCTTAAAGTATGCCTTGTTTGCCGTGGCTAGTTCCTTCTTTCCACCAAAGAGCTCATGAGATCCTTGTTCTCTTTGGAGTTGAGAACACACTGCCTCTAAAGATGGTAAAGTCTCGGATCTGAGGAGGTGCTTGATAAGATCTTTGTAGCTTGAGTTGAGAGTCAAGAGGAGACCAAACACCTTGTCTTGCTCCTTCCTTTCATTGAGAATCTTGGCATCCACAGTACTAGGCCTAAGCATCTCTAATTCAGCCCACAAGGCTCGAACTTTCCGAAGTGTTGAGTGAACTCGGTATCTTCTTGGGATAAATCCGTGAGAGCCTTCTTCACTTCATACACTCGGCTCAAGTTAGAGATGTTTCCGTACACCGTTTGTAAGGTGTCCCATAGTTCCTTTGCCGTTTCACAATAGGAATAGGCCTCAAGGATAGATGGATCTAGGGAGCTTTGAATAATCCCAAGCACCTTTTGATCCTCTTGAAACCATTTTCCTTCTTCGGAGGTTACCACCGAGTCTTCACTAGCCTTTTCCGCGTCTATAGGAGTTTGATTCTTCAAGGTATGACTCCAGAGACCGCGGCTACACAATGCAGTCTTGATGGTTCTTGTCCAAAGAAGGTAATTTATACCTTTGAGAGTCACCGGAGCAACGAAGAACTTTGACCTTTCTTTGTTGTCTTCCATGGTAGATCTTCAAAGATTGATAAAACTGATGGCTTTATGAAGAAAGAATGGTGAAAGCTTTATAAAAGACAGAGATTTTTGAGAGAAAAACGAGAGATTTTGCGGAAATGCGAGAGATTAGGAGCATAAATGCTCGATACCATGTTAATTATTAAAGATTAGAGAGAGTGATTGAGATATATAAGAAGAGATTTTATAGAATAGAGCTTCCAAAAGCTTAAGTTTCTACAATGGAGAAGAGGTTACATATATAGAAGAAGAGAGAGAGAGAGGGAGAAGTGCAACGGCTCTTTTTCAAAAGGGACCACCCTATTGTCCAATGGTCCAAGTGCTTCTCTTCTCCTCCAACGGCCATATCTCCTTAGTGGGCTTGGTTTTCTTGATGAGTCCAAGTGGGCTTGGTCTTCTTGATGAATCCAAAGCCTTGTCCCCTCCATATTATAGACATAAGTCTCAACATATAAGTGTCTGAATGAGCTTTGTACTAGATTGACGAACTTTTGAAACATCTAACAATGTGGTTGCTAGGACTCTAAAACCAAGTTTCATGCAACATGAGTGCTTATATGTGTCTCAATGAGCTTTGTACAAGTTTGACAAACTTATGAAACATCTAACAACGCGTTTCTAGGACTCTAAACAAAGTTTCATGCAACATGAGTTCTTATAAGTGTCTCAATGAGTTTTGTACTAGTTTGACGAACTTATAAAATATCTAACAACGCGTTTCTAGGACTCTAAACCAAGTTTCATGCAACATGAGTGCTTATAAGTGTCTCAATGAGCTTTGTACTAGTTTGACGAACTTATGAAACATCTAACAACGCGTTTCTAGGACTCTAAACCAAGTTTCATGCAATATGAGTGCTTATATGTGTCTCAATGAGCTTTGTACTAGTTTTATGAACTTATGAAACATATAACAACGCGTTTCTAGGACTCTAAACCAAGTTTCATGCAACATGAATGCTTATATGTGTCTCAATGATCTTTGTACAAGTTTGACAAACTTATGAAACATCTAACGACGCGTTTCTAGGACTCTAAACCAAGTTCCATGCAACATGAGTGCTTATAAGTGTCTCAATGAGCTTTGTACTAGTTTGACGAACTTATGAAACATCTAACAACGCGTTTCTAAGACTCTAAACCAAATTTCAAGCAACATGAATGCTTATAAGTGTCTCAATGAGCTTTGTACTAGTTTGACGAACTTATGAAACATCTAACAACACGTTTCTAGGACTCTAAACCATGTTTCATGCAACATGAGTGCTTATATGTGTCTCAATGAGCTTTGTACTAGGTTGACGAACTTATGAAACATCTAACAACGCAGTTTCTAAGACCCTAAACGAAGTTTCATGCAACATGAGTGCTTATAAGTGTCTGAATGAGCTTTGTACTAGATTGACGAACTTATGAAACATCTAACAATGTGGTTGCTAGGACTCTAAAACCAAGTTTCATGCAATATGAGTGCTTATAAGTGTCTCAATGAGCTTTGTACTAGTTTGACGGACTTATGAAACATCTAACAACGAGTTTCTAGGAGTCTTAACAAGGTTGCATTCAACATGAGTGCATATAAGTGTCTCAATGAGCTTTGTACAAGTTTAACGAACTTATGAAACATCTAACAACGCGGTTTCTAGGACTCTAAACCAAGTTTTATGCAACATGAGTGCTTATAAGTGTCTCAATGAGCTATGTACAAGTTTAACGATCTTATGAAACATCTAACAACGCGTTTCTAGGACTCTAAACAAAGTTTTATGCAACATGAGTGCTAATAAGTGTCTCAATGAGCTTTGTACTAGTTTGACGAACTTATGAAACATCTAACAACGCGTTTCTAGGACTCTAAACCAAGTTTCATGCAACATGAATACTTATAAGTGTCTCAATGAGCTTTGTACTAGTTTGACGAACTTATGAAACATCTAACAACGCGGTTTCTAAGACTCTAAACTAAATTTCATGCAACATGAGTGTTTATAAGTGTCTAAATGAGCTTTATACAAGTTTGACGAACTTATGAAAGAACTAACAACACGTTTCTAGGACTTTAAACCAAATTTCATGCTACATGAGTGCTTATAAGTTCCTCAATGAGCTTTGTACAAGTTTCATGAACTTATGAAACATCTAACAACGCGTTTCTAGGACTCTAAATCAAGTTTCATGCAACATGAATGCTTATAAGTGTCTCAATGAGCTTTGTACTAGTTTGACGAACTTATGAAATATCTAACAACGCGTTTCTAGGACTCTAAACCAAGTTTCATGCAACATGAGTGCTTATAAGTGTCTCAATGAGCTTTGTACTAGTTTGACGATATTATGAAACATCTAACAATGCGTTTCTAGGAGTCTTAACTAAGTTTCATTCAACATGAGTGCATATAAGTGTCTCAATGAGCTTTGTACAAGTTTGACGAACTTATGAAACATCTAACAACGCGTTTCTAGGACTCTAAACCAAGTTTCATGCAACATGAGTGCTTATAAGTGTCTCAATGAGCTTTGTACTTGTTTGATGTACTTATGAAACATCTAATAGCGCGTTTCTAGGACTCTAAACCAAGTTTCATGCAACATGAGTGCTTATAATCGGCTCAATGATCTTTGTACTAGTTTGAAGAACTTATGAAACATCTAACAACGCGGTTTCTAGGACTCTAAACCAATTTTCATGCAACATGAGTGCTTATAAGTGTCTCAGTGAGCTTTGTACAAGTTTAAAGAACTTAGGAAACATCTAACAACGCGTTTCTACGACTCTAAACCATGTTTCATGCAACATGAGTGGTTATATGTGTCTCAATGAGCTTTGTACTAGTTTGACGAACTTAGGAAACATCTAACAACGCGGTTTCTAAGACTCTAAACCATGTTTCATGCAACATGAGTGGTTATATGTGTCTCAATGAGCTTTGTACTAGTTTGACGAACTTATGAAACATCTAACAACGCGGTTTCTAGGACTCTAAACCAAGTTTCATGCAACATGAGTGCTTATAACACTACAAGAATGCAGGCAATTTCCGACCGTAGTTTTGGTCGGAAATCGGTCGGAAATGTCTATTTCCGACGGATTTCCGACCAAAATTGCGTCGTCGGTTTCGATGGTCGGAAACCGGTTTTGGTCGGAAAGTGGTCGGAAATTTCCGACCACAATTATGGTCGGAAATTTCCGACCACTCTCCTACCAAAATGTGGTCGGAAATTTCCGACCACTATCCTACGGAAATGTGGTCGGAAATTTCCGACCACATTTCCGACCACATTTTCCGACCAAATTCCGACCACATTTTCCGACCACATTTCCGACCACATTTCCGTAGGATTTCAACGGAAATTAATTTATTTTAAAAAAATTAAATTATATTTCCTACGGATTTCCGACGGATATCCGACGGAAATAAATAAATTTAAAAAAAAATTAAATTACATTTCCGACGGTATTCCGACGGAAACAAATAATTGTTTTTAAAAAAATATATTAAATTTCCGACGGAAATCCGACGGAAATAAATATTACATTTCCGACGGATTTCCGACGGAAATGAATATTTTTTTAAAAAAAATAAATAAATATTTCCGACGGAAGTAAATTTTATAATAAAAAAAAATTTATTAAAAATACGAATATTAAAAAAAAATTACAAAAAACGAAAATTAAAAAAAACGAAAATTAAAAAACGAAAATTAAAAAAAATTACAAAAAAGAGAAAAAAAACAAATAATGAAAATAAAAACTAAATTCCTGTTCCCGACCCCGAACCAGATCCTGGAGGATAATCAGGGAAACGGTTCATCAAATACTCATTCATCTTCTGGATTTGAGCGCTTGTTTCTTGCCGGATCTTCTCAATTGCTTCATCTTTTTCCTTATTCGCATTTCGAAGCGCATCTTTCAGCTCAGAGATCTCGAGAAGAAGCGATGGATCGGTGTTTGGTACGTAAGGCAAAGACGTCTCTTGGGATTCAGGAAGGGTCCCTAAACCGTAAGGTTTACCTCGATACATAGGAGTCTCCTACGATCGGAAATTTAAATTATTAATATAATTATATATTTTTAAAAAAACTATTTAAATATAAAATATTACCTCGAGAACCAACCGGTTTATTTCCGAATTGGTTAGGGTGTTGGAACTGGTTGATTCGTCGGAAGATTGAGTTAATCGGGTGACTTTCGTTTGCACCCGTTCGACGACGTTACGAACCTTTGGTATAATTTCACCCGTCTTTTTGTTGGTATGGGTGGTCTCCATAACCTTCAACCAATGAGGTTCGTGACCACCCTCTCGGACTCTCTATTACGGAATTAAAATTTAAATGTTAGTATGATTAATCATAATTATTATAATTTGTATATATTTAGTTGGTTTAAAATATACCATGACATCCGAGATTTGTTCGAAAGTGTTTGCGCGGCATTGTGAGTTGGAGGCGCCTTCTCGATGGACCCGTCCCCACCTCTCGCGGTTTGTGGCGTTTCGCTTGGCTTTTTTTCCGGCCGCTTCCGTCGTCCAATAGTTTTTAAACCCGTCCCAAACGAAGGGTTTAGGAACGAAGGTTTTTCCCCACCCAAACGCCATTTTTCCTTCCACTCGAACATATGATTCGAGTAGGAAGTCGCACAAGCCTTGTCAAATTCTTCTTGAATTTGACTAGTGAGTTGTGGTTCCCAATTAAACTCTTGCTGGAAATTTAAAGTTTATAAATAAATTTCATAAGTTTTTTTTATTTATTTAATAATTTTTTGAGTAAATAAAAAAATTTATTTACTAACCGCAAAGAACGGAACCATATTTCCCGAAGTTCGGCTGGGAAATCTCGGTATTTTGGATACGGAGCGGGTAACATTCCGTGGATGCATTTAAGAATAGCTTTTGGGATTTTTCCCTCATGTCTAAACCTTAAATTATTTTATAACTAATAATTAATATTTTTAGGTATTATTTTTTTGTAAATTTAAATGTTTGTAAATATTTACCAAGTGACTCGGTTTCGGGAATGGCTTCAAAGTTGGGATCGAGCCGAATAAGTCTCTCCCGTCCTTCCTGCTGGACCAAATCTTGAACAGACATTCTCACGGATTGTGAGGATCCAATACCATCATTAGACCTAATTAAAAATATATAAAAAAACAAATTAGTATTAATTAAAAAAACAAATATAAATAATATTTAAAAAAAATGATTTATAAGAATAAAATTACATTTTTTGGAGAGATTTGGAGAGATTGTGTAAAATTTCGGAAGTGTTTTTTTTAGAGAGATGTAGAGAGATGTTGTTTGAGTTGTGAAAAAATGAAAGGGGAAGGGGGGTATATATACGAAAATTTCCGACCGAAATTTCGGTCGGAAATCGGTAGGAAATGAAAATTGACCGCCAAAGTGAAAAATTTGGCGGAAAAAGAGCGGTCAAAATTCATTGTGGTCGGAAATCGGTAGGAATTTCCGACCGAATTCCGACCACAATTAAATTTTAATATAATTAATTATTGTGGTCGGAAATCGGTCGGAATTTCCTACCGATTTCCGACCACAATGAATTTTGACCGCCAAACGAAAAAAATTTGGCGAAAAAGAGCGCTCAAAATTATTGTGGTCGGAATTCGGTAGGAAATTCCGACCGATTTCCGACCACAATAATTAATTATATTAAAATTTAATTGTGGTCGGAATTCGGTCGGAATTTCCTACCGATTTCCGACCACAATAATTAATTATTTTAATTATTTAATTGTGGTCGGAAATTGGTTGGAAATTCCTACCAATTTCCGACCACATAAATTAATTATTTTAAATTTTAATTTCCTACCTTGCGAACACTTAGCGAGTTTCGGGTAAATTTCAAGAACTACGGTCGAATAAAAACGTATTTCGAATAGGTTTAATGGAGTGTTTATATAAGATTTCTTGAACATAACAATATATAAGTATAATATGTTTCACGTTTTCAAATGTTTTTATGAAAATACCAAAATTTTGAAAAAACATATGAAAGTTACATAACTAACTTGTAATGAAACATATATTTATAAAAATTAAAACTATTTTGCATTTTATGATCATTTTAGACATTTTGTAGAGTTTATTTTATTTCTAAAACGTATTATATAAAGGTATTACATTGATTCGACAAAAAAAAACATCATTTTTAAATGAAACCCTATAATGGTCGGAATTCGGTCGAAACTGATAAGTGATCGCATGGATTAAATGACATGCATTTAAATTTTTATATAATTAATTAATTGTGGTCGGAAATTGGTCGGAAATTCCTACCGATTTCCGACCACAATTAATTAATTATATAAAAATTTAAATGTGGTCGGAATTCGGTAGGAATTTCCGACCGAATTCCGACGGAAAAATGCATGTCATTTTATCATCCGAACACTTAGCGTTTCGGATAAATTTCAAGAACTACGGTCGGAAATCGGTAGGAATTTCCGACCGATTTCCGACCGAAGTTCGTGATTTAGTGTATATTTAGTGTTTCGCATAAAAACGAATTTCGAATAGGTTTAATGGAGTGTTTATATAAGATTTCTTGAACATAACAATATATAAGTATAATATGTTTCACGTTTTCAAATATTTTTATGAAAATACCAAAATTTTGAAAAAACATATGAAAGTTACTTAACTAAGTTGTAATGAAACATATATTTATAAAAATTAAAACTATTTTGCATTTTATGATCATTTTAGACATTTGTAGAGTTTATTTTTTTACTAAAACGTATTGTATAAAGGTATTTCATTGATTCGACAAAAAAAAACATCATTTTGAAATGAAACCCTATAACGGTCGGAATTCGGTCGGAAATTTCCTACCGAATTCCGACCACATATCAAAAAACGGTAGGAATTCGGTCGGAAATTTCCTACCGAATTCCGACCGAATTTGGGGTTTCGATTTAGTACGAGGTAATTTAGTTTTGGCGGCTATCGACGGATTTCCGACCGATTTCCGACCGTTTTTTAAAAATTAAAAAAAAAAAAATTAATTTTGTACGAGGTAATCGAGTTGGTACGAGGTAATCGAGTTTCGACCGATTTCCGACCGAATTCCGACCGCAATGTAAAAAAATAAAAAAAAATTTAAAAATTTGAAAACGTGTAAAATTTTTGAAAACTCGTTGAAAACTCTTTTCAAAAACTCTTTTCACTTAAAACTCTTTGAAAAAGTGTAAAATTTTTGAAAACTCGTTGAAAACTATTTAATTGAAAAGTCTTTGAAAACTCTTTCAAAAAGTGTAAAAGAATTTAAAACTCTTTGAAAACTTTTTTAAAACTCTTTGAAAACTCTTTGAAAAATTGTATAATATTTGAAAATTCGTTGAAAACTATTTGATAAATATAATCTTTGAAAACTCTTTGAAAAAGTGTTAAAGAATTTAAAACTCTTTAAAAAACTTGTTGAAAACTTATTGTAAAATCTTTAAAAACTATTTCAAAACTCTTAATTTGAAAACTCTTTGAAAAGTGTTTTAAAAATATTTTCAAAAAATTTGAACTTTTTTGAAACATTTCATTCGGATTCGGTTGAGTCTTCGGTGGCGAATCAGATCCCTCCTCAAATTCTCCAACCTCTTCTTCGGACTCTTCATGTACAACAAAATCAGCATCTTCTGTTAAATCTACAACCAAATCCACTTGTAATGAAACATCCACTTCTCCCAAATGCCCAACTGTTGTCGCTTGCAAAGGAGGATCGACCTCGAAGAACTACCATGAACTCTTCCCCTCGGGTTTATTTACGTAACAACTATCCAAGGATCTGTCTGCTGTGTGGTCGCGGATAAGTCATGTATGATACTTGGTTGGCCTGCGATCCAAGAATGAACGGATAATATTTTTGTAACCTCCTCCGAGAATGTATTGTAGTAACACCAAACTCGTACGTACGTACACCATGTCTGCAACGGGGCTATACCAATCACAATATAACGTAACACATCTTAGATCGAGCATCCCGCTATAATGCACTTCTAATATCTCATGTAATACCCCGTAGTAAACCAAATCTCCGGCTACCGCCCGACACCCCATGGTTTGCCGTCGACCTTGAATTTCCCTCACGAAATATTTTAAAAGCGTATCCACGCGTGCAGTACATCGGGTGTGAAACAGCAATATATTGTGGACCGTTCACCACCTCTTCTAACCATGTTGGAATTAACTCTCCTTCGCGCTGCCTGCCGTATACATATAACTTTAACCATTCTGCAAATTCTCTTTCTTTGACTTCATTTAATTCATCGTCTGTTGCTTCCGAATGTTCAAATCGTTTTGTTGCATTGATATGTCGTACGTTTCAACTCCACTCTCCCATAAAATCTTCAACTCATGTATCAACGGCTGCATAAATATGTCTAGTGCTCTCTTCGGATGCTCTGGCCCAGGAACAAGAATAGATAGGAACAAAAACTCCCTAACCATGCACAATGACGGAGGCGAGGTTGTAGGCGTGACGATCACGGCCATAAAGAATATTGTCTCCCATGTTTCCCAAAAGGGTTGAAACCATCGGTACTTAATCCCAAATACACATTGCGACTCTCACTTGCGAAACTAGGATACACACATTTTGAAAATGTTTCCATGCTTGAGCATCGAAGGATGTGCTATCTCTCCATTTAACATCTCATGTTCCGCATGCCATCTCATCGAACTTGCTGTGCGCTCCGACCGATATAACCTCTTCGGTCTATCCGTTAACGGCAAATACCACATTCTCTTATAAGGTATGGACACTCTTCCACCAGTTTCTTTATATCGTGGTTTCTTACGAACCGGCATGCGAGCGGTTTCATCTCTTCTCCAATATAACATACGGTTATCGACGCACACATCGATAATCGATACGGTAATCCTAGACCAGATACCAACTTCTCGATTTCATAATACGTCCCTGGTGCCATATTATCTTCGGGCAAAATGTCTTTGATCAGACCAGCCCACGCATCCACACAATCTTCGAAAGATTGTAATCCGTTTTGATAGACATCATTCTTGTCGCGGTGAAAGAGGTGAATGACCTTCTCTACACCCACCATATAACGGGTTTTTAGCGACATCCAACATGTCAAAGAATTTCTGCGCTTCCACATTTGGCTCCTCCAATGTAGGCTCATGATGATCTCCAACAAACGACGTCATAGTTTCGCGAAAAATATCATTTACCATTTGCACGGTCCTATCTACGGATATAGGTTCTTCTACGGAGGGACAACTAAATTATTATCATAATATTGTACATTACTACTACTAGGATAATTTACCATCAAATCATTTTCCCCATGAGAATACCATATTTTATACCCCGGCGTAAAACCAACATTATATAAATGCTTCCATACTACTTTTACCAAAACATTTCTACGATTATCGCAATTTTTACAAGGACAATACATTTTACTGTTGCTACGGTTCTTTCTTGAATTGCGGCAAACTCCATAAATTGTTTAAGCCCCTCCGCAAATTCTTCCGAAAGTAATCCCGTCGCCGGATCTTTATGATTTCCATCCATCCCACGATCTAAAATAACTCATTATAATAATTTTTATTGAATTTTGTGGTAAATGGAGATTGATAAGAGAAATTGTTAATTTGTATTGAATTTTGTGGTAAATGGAGATTGATAAGAGAAATTATGAGAAAGAAGAAGTGAGGGTGTGATATATATAAGAAAAATTTCCTACCGATTTCCGACCGATTTCCTACCACAATTGATCCGTTGCACAACGGTAACGAAACGTTCAAATATCGGTCGGAAATCGGTCGGAAAAGTTTTCCGTCGGAAATTGGTCGGAAATTGGTAGGAAATTTTCTACGAATTTCCTACCAATTTCCGACCGATATTTTAACGTTTCGTTACCGTTGTGCAACGGATCAATTGTGGTAGGAAATCGGTCGGAAATCGGTAGGAAATTTTCGACGGATTTCCGACCGAAATAAATTCCGACGGAAATCCGACCGATTTCCTACCAAATTCCGACCAAATATTTGTGTCGGAATTTGGTCGGAAATTTCCGACCGATTTCCGACCAATATCCATGTAGTCGGAAATCGGTCGGAAAGTGGTCGGAAATTTCCGACCACATTTTTACGGTCGGAAATGTGGTAGGAAATTACCCTGTTTTCTTGTAGTGTAAGTGTCTCAGTGAGCTTTGTACAAGTTTAAAGAACTTAGGAAACATCTAACAACGCGTTTCTACGACTCTAAACCATGTTTCATGCAACATGAGTGGTTATATGTGTCTCAATGAGCTTTGTACTAGTTTGACGAACTTAGGAAACATCTAACAACGCGGTTTCTAAGACTCTAAACCATGTTTCATGCAACATGAGTGGTTATATGTGTCTCAATGAGCTTTGTACTAGTTTGACGAACTTATGAAACATCTAACAACGCGGTTTCTAAGACTCTAAACCAAGTTTCATGCAACATGAGTGCTTATAATTGGCTCAATGATCTTTGTACTAGTTTGAAGAACTTATGAAACATCTAACAACGCGGTTTCTAGTACTCTAAACCATGTTTCATGCAACATGAGTGCTTATATGTGTCTCAATGAGCTTTGTGCTAGTTTGACGAACTTATGAAACATCTAACAACGCGGTTTCTAAGACTCTAAACGAAGTTTCATGCAACATGAGTGCTTATAAGTGTTTGAATGAGCTTTGTACTGGATTGACGAACTTATGAAACATCTAACAACGTGGTTGCTAGGGCTCTAAAACCAGGTTTCATGCAACATGAGTGCTTATGAGTGTCTCAATGAGCTTTTTACAAGTTTAACGAACTTATGAAACATCTAACAACGCGGTTTCTAGGACTCTAAACCAAGTTTCATGCAACATAAGTGCTTATAAGTTTGTCAATGAGCTTTGTACAAGTTTAACGATCTTATGAAATACCTAACAACGCGTTTCTAGGACTCTAAACCAAGTTTCATGCAACATGAGTGCTTATAAGTGTTTCAATGAGCTTTGTACTAGTTTGACGAACTTATGAAACATCTAACAACGAGTTTCTAGGACTCTAAACCAAGTTTCATTCAACATGAGTGCTTATATGTGTCTCAATGAGCTTTGTACAAGTTTGACAAACTTATGAAACATCTAACAACGCGTTTCTAGGACTCTAAACCAAGTTTCTTGCAACATGAGTGCTTATAAGTGTCTCAATGAGCTTTATACTAGTTTGACGAAGTTATGAAACATCTAACAACGCGTTTATAGGACTCTAAACCAAGTTTCATGCAACATGAGTGCTTATAAGTGTGTCAATGAGCTTTGTACAAGTTTGACGAACTTATGAAACATCTAACAACGCGGTTTCTAGGACTCTAAACTAAATTTCATGCAACATGAGTGCTTATAAGTGTCTCAATGAGCTTTGTACAATTTTGACGAACTTATGAAAGAACTAACAACGCGTTTCTAGGACTCTAAACCAAGTTTCATGCTACATGAGTGCTTATAAGTTCCTCAATGAGCTTTGTACAACTTTCACGAACTTATGAAACATCTAACAACGCGTTTCTAGGACTCTAAATCAGGATTCATGCAACATGAGTGCTTATAAGTGTCTGAATGAGCTTTGTACTGGATTGACGAACTTATGAAACATCTAACAACGTGGTTGCCAGGACTCTAAAACCAAGTTTCATGCAACATGAATGCTTATAAGTGTCTTAATGAGCTTTGTACTAGTTTGACGAACTTATGAAACATCTAACAACGCGGTTTCTAGGACTCTAAACCAAGTTTCATGCAACATGAGTGCTTATAAGTGTCTCAATAAGCTTTGTACAAGTTTGACGAACTTATGAAACATCTAACAAAGCGTTTCTAGGACTCTAAACCATGTTTCATGCAACATGAGTGCTTATATGTGTCTCAATGAGCTTTGTACTAGTTTGACGAACTTATGAAACATCTAACAACGCGGTTTCTAAGACTCTAAACGAAGTTTCATGCAACATGAGTGCTTATAAGTGTCTGAATGAGCTTTGTACTAGATTGACGACCTTATGAAACATCTAACAACATGGTTGCTAGGACTCTAAAACCAAGTTTCATGCAACATGAGTGCTTAGAAGTGTCTCAATGAGCTTTTTACTAGTTTGACGAACTTATGAAACATCTATAAATGCGTTTCTAGGAGTCTTAACTAAGTTTCATTCAACATGAGTGCATATAAGTGTCTCAATGAGCTTTGTACAAGTTTGACGAACTTATGAAACATCTAACAACGCGTTTCTAGGACTCTAAACCAAGTTTCATGCAACATGAGTGCTTATAAGTGTCTCAATGAGGTTTGTACTTGTTTGATGTACTTATGAAACATTTAATAGCGCGTTTCTAGGACTCTAAACCAAGTTTCATGCAACATGAGTGCTTATAACTGACTCAATGAGCTTTGTACTAGTTTGACGAACTTATGAAACATCTAACAACGCAGTTTCTAGGACTCTAAACGAAGTTTCATTCATCTTGAGTGCTTATAAGTGTTTCAATGAACTTTGTACAAGTTTTACGAACTTATAAAACATCTAACAACACGTTTCTAGGACTCTTAACCAAGTTTCATGAAACATGAGTGCTTAGAAGTTTCTCTATGAGCTTTTTACTAGTTTGACGAACGTATAAAACGTTTAACATCGCATTTCTAGGACTTTAAACCAAGTTTCATGCAACATGAGTGCTTATAAGTGTCTCAATGAGGTTTGTACTAGTTTGACAAACTTATGAAACATCTAACAACGCGTTTCTAGGACTCTAAACCAAATTTCGTGCAACATGAGTGCTTATAAGTGTCTAAATGAGCTTTGTACTAGTTTGACAAACTTATGAAACATCTAACAACGCATTTCTAGGACTCTAAACCAAATTTCGTGCAACATGAGTGCTTATAAGTGTCTAAATGAGCTTTTTACTAGTTTGACAAACTTATGAAACATCTAACAACGCGTTTCTAGGACTCTAAATCAAGTTTCATGCAACATGAATGCTTATAAGTGTCTCAATGAGCTTTGTACTAGTTTGACGAACTTATGAAATATCTAACAACGTGTTTCTAGGACTCTAAACCCAGTTTCATGCAACATGAGTGCTTATAAGTGTCTCAATGAATTTGTACTAGTTTGACGAAATTATGAAACATCTAACAATGCGTTTCTAGAAGTCTTAACTAAGTTTCATTCAACATGAGTGCATATAAGTGTCTCAATGAGCTTTGTACAAGTTTGACGAACTTATGAAACATCTAACAACGCGTTTCTAGGATTGTAAACCAAGTTTCATGCAACATGAGTGCTTATAAGTGTCTCAATGAGCTTTGTACTTGTTTGATGTACTTATGAAACATCTAATAGCGCGTTTCTAGGACTCTAAACCATGTTTCATGCAACATGAGTGGTTATATGTGTCTCAATGAGCTTTGTACTAGTTTGACGAACTTATGAAACATCTAACAACGCGGTTTCTAAGACTTTAAATGAAGTTTCATGCAACATGAGTGCTTATAAGTGTCTGAATGAGCTTTGTACTAGATTGACGAACTTATGAAACATCTAACAACATGGTTGCTAGGACTCTAAAACCAAGTTTCATGCAACATGAGTGCTTAGAAGTGTCTCAATGAGCTTTTTACTAGTTTGACGAACTTATGAAACATCTAACAATGCGTTTCTAGGAGTCTTAACTAAGTTTCATTCAACATGAGTGCATATAAGTGTCTCAATGAGCTTTGTACAAGTTTGAAGAACTTATGAAACATCTAACAACGCGTTTCTAGGACTCTAAACCAAGTTTCATGCAACATGAGTGCTTATAAGTGTCTCAATGAGCTTTGTACTTGTTTGATGTAGTTATGAAATATTTAATAGCGCGTTTCTCGGACTCTAAACCAAGTTTCATGCAACATGAGTGCTTATAACTGGCTCAATAAGTTTTGTACTAGTTTCAACAAACTTATGAAACATCTAACAACGCGGTTTCTAGGACTCTAAACGAAGTTTCATTCAACTTGAGTGCTTATAAGTGTTTCAATGAACTTTGTACAAGTTTGACGAACTTATGAAACATCTAACAACACGTTTCTAGGACTCTTAACCAAGTTTCATGAAACATGAGTGCTTAGAAGTGTCTCAATGAGCTTTTTACTAGTTCGACGAACGTATAAAACGTTTAACATCGCGTTTCTAGGACTTTAAACCAAGTTTCATGCAACATGAGTGCTTATAAGTGTCTCAATGAGCTTTGTACTAGGTTGACGAACTTATGAAACATTTAACAACACGTTTCTAGGACTCTAAATCAAGTTTAATGCAACATGAGTGCTTATAAGTATCTCAATGAGCTTTGTACTAGTTTGACAAACTTATGAAAAATCTAACAACGCGTTTCTAGGACTCTAAACCAAATTTCGTGCAACATGAGTGCTTATAAGTGTCTAAATGAGCTTTGTACTAGTTTGACAAACTTATGAAACATCTAACAACGCGTTTCTAGGACTCTAAACCAAATTTCGTGCAACATGAGTGCTTATAAGTGTCTAAATGAGCTTTGTACTAGTTTGACAAACTTATGAAACATCTAACAACGCATTTCTAGGACTCTAAACCAAATTTCGTGCAACATGAGTGCTTATAAGTGTCTAAATGAGCTTTTTACTAGTTTGACAAACTTATGAAACATCTAACAACGCGTTTCTAGGACTCTAAATCAAGTTTCATGCAACATGAATGCTTATAAGTGTCTCAATGAGCTTTGTACTAGTTTGACGAACTTATGAAATATCTAACAACGTGTTTCTAGGACTCTAAACCAAGTTTCATGCAACATGAGTGCTTATAAGTGTCTCAATGAATTTGTACTAGTTTGACGAAATTATGAAACATCTAACAATGCGTTTCTAGAAGTCTTAACTAAGTTTCATTCAACATGAGTGCATATAAGTGTCTCAATGAGCTTTGTACAAGTTTGACGAACTTATGAAACATCTAACAACGCGTTTCTAGGACTGTAAACCAAGTTTCATGCAACATGAGTGCTTATAAGTGTCTCAATGAGCTTTGTACTTGTTTGATGTACTTATGAAACATCTAATAGCGCGTTTCTAGGACTCTAAACCATGTTTCATGCAACATGAGTGGTTATATGTGTCTCAATGAGCTTTGTACTAGTTTGACGAACTTATGAAACATCTAACAATGCGGTTTCTAAGACTTTAAATGAAGTTTCATGCAACATGAGTGCTTATAAGTGTCTGAATGAGCTTTGTACTAGATTGACGAACTTATGAAACATCTAACAACATGGTTGCTAGGACTCTAAAACCAAGTTTCATGCAACATGAGTGCTTAGAAGTGTCTCAATGAGCTTTTTACTAGTTTGACGAACTTATGAAACATCTAACAATGCGTTTCTAGGAGTCTTAACTAAGTTTCATTCAACATGAGTGCATATAAGTGTCTCAATGAGCTTTGTACAAGTTTGAAGAACTTATGAAACATCTAACAACGCGTTTCTAGGACTCTAAACCAAGTTTCATGCAACATGAGTGCTTATAAGTGTCTCAATGAGCTTTGTACTTGTTTGATGTAGTTATGAAATATTTAATAGCGCGTTTCTCGGACTCTAAACCAAGTTTCATGCAACATGAGTGCTTATAACTGGCTCAATAAGTTTTGTACTAGTTTGACGAACTTATGAAACATCTAACAACGCAGTTTCTAGGACTCTAAACGAAGTTTCATTCAACTTGAGTGCTTATAAGTGTTTCAATGAACTTTGTACAAGTTTGCCGAACTTATGAAACATCTAACAACACGTTTCTAGGACTCTTAACCAAGTTTCATGAAACATGAGTGCTTAGAAGTGTCTCAATGAGCTTTTTACTAGTTCGACGAACGTATAAAACGTTTAACATCGCGTTTCTAGGACTTTAAACCAAGTTTCATGCAACATGAGTGCTTATAAGTGTCTCAATGAGCTTTGTACTAGGTTGACGAACTTATGAAACATTTAACAACACGTTTCTAGGACTCTAAATCAAGTTTAATGCAACATGAGTGCTTATAAGTATCTCAATGAGCTTTGTACTAGTTTGACAAACTTATGAAAAATCTAACAACGCGTTTCTAGGACTCTAAACCAAATTTCGTGCAACATGAGTGCTTATAAGTGTCTAAATGAGCTTTGTACTAGTTTGACAAACTTATGAAACATCTAACAACGCGTTTCTAGAACTCTAAATCAAGTTTCATGCAACATGAATGCTTATAAGTGTCTCAATGAGCTTTGTACTAGTTTGACGAACTTATGAAATATATTAGCAACGATTTAAAAAAAAATTAAAAAAAAAACAAATATAAAAACCAAATTTAAAAAAAAAACAATTTTAAAAAATTAAAAAAAAACAATTATAAAAATATTAAAAAAATACAAAATATTTTAAAAATACAATAAATTAAAACTAAACAGCGGGATCAGCGGGATCATCGGGATCGACGACGTAATCATCAATCCCGATATCACGTCCAAGGTCTTGAGCTGCCGCTGCCGCTAAATCTGGAGGGATCCTTTGGTGGCTGAGTTGGTTGGACTCCCCGCTGCTCGCATCAACCTCGCGAGGTTTGGACTTTCCATCGCGATGATGGAGAAGAAGTCCGTGATGTTCTGATAGCGGACTTCTTGTTCCGCGAGCTGCTCCCTCAACCGAACATTCTCTTCGGCGTGATCTTCGGCAGTGGGACGAGGCTGCGAAGAAGAAGCAGCGGGAACCGTCTCAATCGAACCGACTCCAAAAGTGCGGTTCTTCTTCATCTTCGGGGCCACCTATATAGACAAATTTAAAATCGTTAGATATTATATATTATAATTAATATTAATTATGAATTAAATTATTAAATTATTACCTCATAGTAGATTGGCCGCATTACCTCATGACCGACAGTTGGCCGCACTCGGTCCCGAGGACAAGTGTGACCGAGGAGTTGACCGAACATCCATCGGTCGACGTCGAACCACGACTAACCCGCTCGGCGACTCTAGCCTCATATGCGTTCACGATCTTTTCAGATCGTGAACTCACATAGGTCTCGTCCTTCCTCTTCTGGACCTTCTTCAAAATTTCCACAATGGGCGGAAGCTCGCCCATCTCCTCGCGCTATTGAAAATTATAATTAAATTATATATTTTTGAATTTTATATTATTTGAAAAAGTAATTAAATTTTAAATATATATTAATTTATACCATCTGTATACGCCGTCCGGCTTAAGAGAAGTCGGTCTCGAGGTGTGGACATATGGATCGGTCTCGTCGATCGGTGTGAGTCGGGACTTGGAGCGATTACACGCAACTTGAACCGAATGCGGGTTCGTCCAATAGTCGCAAAGGCCCTTCCACACGCCCCCATCCATTGCTATGGGTTTCGCCTCATCTCCCTTCTTCAGCCACTTGGTCTTCCATTTGTTGATCATCCCGGTGAGCCGATGCATGGCTTTCTCCTCGAAACCCTTTGCGGACTTTAAACATGTCTTCCTCCCGCCAAATGCCATTTTTGCTATTTGAGTTTTTTAAAATATTAAAATAAATTTTAAATAATAAAAAAAATAAATTTTGTAATAATTATTACATTTTATATAATATATATGTTATTTTATTACAATAAATATTTATATTAACTTTTTATAATGTTTAATTTTTAAAAATTAAATAATTAAAAATTTTACTTACCGCAAAAGATTTGAACCAGATGTCCTTTATATAAGGAGGCGTCTGCAACCAGTTGACGTGCGGTTCCACGAAATACGTCTTCATCACATCTGAGACACTCCTACTAACCTTGTTATCGCAAAACCTACGAAAAATAAATTTATCGTTAGCAATTATTATAATCGAAAATCAATTAATAAATTGCATAAAATAATATAAAAAATTTAATTACTTACCAAAATATCCCATCTGGCCGTGCGGAATGGAGCAACGGTAGGTACTGGTGGCCCTCCTACCGAAGAAAGTCGAGGATCCGCTGCATGTGCGGTCCAAGATGCTGAGGTGGTGGTAAATCGACGGGAGATCGGCTGGAGCATCGGGAATAGGCTCTTGTATTGGGTTTTTTTGGGTGGGTTTTGTTGGGGGGGGGGGGGTTTGTTCGGGTGGGTTTGAATTAGAGGTGGAACCGGATCGGTTCCTTATGTAATTATAATAATGAGGGGGTTGGTTATTTTGAGACATGTTTTTGGATTTGGGTTTTGGAATTGGGTTTATTTAGAGATAATGAAATGTTTAGAGAGAGAGAGAATGAGATTGTTTGAAATGTTTGGTTCAAACCTTTTGGTTTCCCACCCGCGGCAAACGAAAAAAAGGCGACGATTTAGCGACGATACGATTCGTTGCTAATTCGTCGCTATATGGTAACGTGACACGAAGCGACTTACATCGTATTTAAGAAGTACATGCATGTCAGAATTCGTTGCTATTTCGTCGCTATATATATTTAGCGACGATTTAGCAACGAATCGGTGCTAAATCGTCGCTAATTCGTAGCTATATGTTAACATGACACGAAACGACATTCATCGTATTTCCAAGTACGAGAATGTAAGGAGGTTTAAAATTAGCAACGAAATAGCAACGACTCGTTGCTAAATCGTCTCTAAATGTCAATAGCGACGAAATAGCAACGATTCGTCGCTAAATCGTCGCTAATGCTAAACCCTTATTTTAGGGTTTGGAACCCTAAATTCGGGTTGTATCGTTTTTTACCACTTTTTCGCCAAAACGAGTTTATAACATTGATCATAAGAAGTCACAAACTCAATATATGACAAAAAACTTATAAACTAGTTTATTATGAACTTTATAGTATAAACTCTTATAAGTTATGGTTTACTTAGCTTAAATGTGTTAAGTATAATTTTGAAATCTATAATTTTTATTGTTTTATACAAATATATTACTAGTTTTGTACACTTTTTTAGTTAAGCAAAACTCGTATAAATCGATATTAAGTGGTGTTTTAGGGGTTTAAAGTTCGCAGGCTTGCAACGACTTAGCAACGAATTGGCCAGGAACCATGGTTAGCAACGAAATAGCGACGATTTGGCAACGATATGTCATTATGTTTAGCGACGATTTAGCAACGATCTTGAACCCCTAAATCTGTAATCCATCGAAAATTAGATTTTTTTTATAAATCGTTGCTAAATCGTCGCTATATTAGCGACGAATTAGCAACGAAATTAGTTTAGTGTTGCTAAATCCTCGCTAATTAGCGACGATTTAGCAACGACAATTACAAATCCTTGCTATTTCGTTGCAAATTTAAATATTATTTAAAAATAATAATTACAAAAACACACACAATTATTACAAAAACACACAAAGATTACAAAAACACACAAAGATTACAAAAACACACACAAATATTACAACTAACACATGTACACAATTATATTACAAAACCACAAAGAAAATTATTCATTATTATCGGAATCAACAGATTCGACTTCGCTACTTTCATCGAATTCATCTGCACCTCCGTCGTCTTCATCATCCACAATATCTTCAACTACTTGATTATCGGGGTCGACAAGGAATACATCTTCCGTCGATTGATTTGTTGGAATGATTGTCCCACCAATGACATCTTGTTGCATAGGAACTTCATCGTTACCCATAATTAAACCTCTTGGAACTATTCGGACTACTGCACTCCATGCTATACCGCTAGTCTTAACCCGAGGATAAGGAATGAAAGTAACTTGCTCAGCTTGCGATCCAAGGATAAAAGGTTCAAACTTCCGATATCGTCGTGACTGGTTGACGTCGATCACACCAAATTTGTTGTACCGAACACCACGACCGAGTGTTGGATCAAACCAATCACATTTGAAGAGGGTTGTTCGTAAATTGACTAATCCCGGATACTGCACTTCAATAATATCCGTTAGAAGTCCATAAAAAACTGAATCACCCGACACAGTTACCCCATAATTCGCGGTTGCTCGACGTTGACCATGACTTAAGGTGTGGAACACGTAACCACTAGTGAAATACATAGGAGAAGTTGTGATCTTTCCGAGCGGTCCTTGTATTAACTCGCGAAACCACACTGCATACGTTGTGTCACCATATGCGATCTGCGTTTTCAACCAAGCTGCAAAATCCCGTTCTTTAAGAGCGGTTACTTCGTCTTTTGAAAGTCCTGGATTAACCTCATCCACTTGCTCCTCAAACATTCTAAAACAACGCAGGAAATTGAATCAAAATTAAATATTTATTTTGTTTATGCATGATGGGTTTGCGAATGAATAGTTGCATGCATATACCTTTCAAAAGGTCGGGCATATTCACAATTAAGGAGGATGTAAGTATGTGCGCTTTGCCGATGTTGATCACTTTCCCACCAAACTTCTTTTATTTTTCCGGCAGCTCTTCCGATTGGTGAAAATATATCAAGTACCCCTTCCATTCCATACACTGCGCCAACACCTCCATCATCGTAGCGTCGTGTCGTTGTTCTACGTGTTTTTACATTGGAACCGAAATAATATGAGGCGAAATGAGACGTCTCTTCAGTTAAAGATCCAGCAACAATAGATCCTTCAACCCTTGCAAGGTTTTTCGCCTTTCCTTTCAAATGTCCCATAAATCGTTCGAAAGGATACATCCACCGAAAGCGCACGAGCCATCCTAATTCGCCTCGTGAGGAAGATGTATTGGAAGGTGTTCCATAACATCGAAAAAGGATGGAGGGAAAATCTTCTCCAAGTTGCACAACACAATCGGGATCGTCCCCCGTAGCGTTCAATGACCTCTTCGTAAAGCGTACGGGTGCATAGATCTCGGAAAAATGCACCGATCTCGGAAAATTTTAAACATTATATTAATTTAATTATATATATACTAATTAATCAAAATTAAAATATAAACATTTTAGGGTTCAATGATACCGCTATTGCTTGTGTGTGGGTTCAGGTAAAAGCTCATCGAAAGCAAAAGGTAAAAGTTTTTGCATAAACACATGACAGTCGTGACTTTTCATACACGAAAACTTTTGACCATTCTCAACACATGCGAGATAACTTGGAAACATATCCGTCGGGAAACTTGACATCGAAGTGACCCATTTGAATAACGCGTTTTTTGCTTCGAGGTTTCAATGCAGTAGATTGGGACGGAGCCTTACCATCGTTCGTGATATGCAACTCACTTCTAAAACATATTTCGGCAAATCTAGTCTTGTCTTCAAATTGTCTTTAGTTCTCCCATGTACATTCAACAATGTGTTTATAATATTATCAAAAAGTTTTTTTCAATGTGCATAACGTCGAGGTTATGTCTCAACAAGTGATTTTTCCGGTACGGAGTTCCCAAAAAATGTTTTTCTTGTGCCAGGTTATGGCTTTCTCCGTATCCATCGGGTAAATTAGAAACATGCCAATTACCACCCCGTCTACATGTTTTTTGCGCCCCATAATTATCCAACTCCTCCAATAACTCGCCGTCGGATAAAGTAGGGGTGGATGTTTAACGACCCGATTCTTCTTAAATAACCTTCAGTTCTTTCGGTATGGATGATTGATTGGAAGGAAACGTCGGTGACAATCAAACCAACTTGTTTTCCTTCCATGTGGGAGTCGAAACACATCAGTCCGATGACGGCAATATGGACAAGACAATCGTCCATGCGTTGTCCAACCTCGCTAACATGCCATAAGCGGGGAAAGTCACTAATAGTCCACATGAGCACGCACGCATCGTAAAATTTCTCTTGCATGAGATATCATACGTACGAACCCCAGTGGACCATAGCTCTTTTAAATCATGTATCAAAGATTGCAGAAAAACATCAAGAGCTCTCTTTTGGTGCTTCGGACCTGGTACTAAAATGCTTAAGAAAAGAAATTCTCTTTGCATGCACATATTGGGAGGTAGATTATACGGAGTTAGTATAACTTGCCACAAAGAGTACTGTCTACCAGACATACCGAATGGACTAAATCCGTCAGTGCATAAACCAAGGTATACATTACGAACCTCTCTCGTGAAATCAGAGTATACCGTGTTGAAGTGCTTCCAAGCCTTTGCATCGACGGATGAGTGACTTCCCCATCTTCAGGAGTGTTCGCATGCCATCTCATCGAATCGGATGTCCTCTCGATTGATACAATCTTTTGAGTCTATCTGTGATGGGTAAGTACCACATCCGTTGATACGGGACTTTACTCCCCTTCCCTTGGACCTTATATCTCGGTTGACGACAAAAACGACATTCAAGCGACTCATCATCATCTTTCCAATAAATCATACAATTGTTAACACAAATATCAATCATTTCAGAAGGCAATCCAAGACTAAAAACCAACTTTTGTATTTCGTAATACGACTCGGCGCTACATTACCCTCGGGCGGATATTCTTTCGGTAACTCGCCCATGAGTCCATACAAAACTCACTCAAATTATTATCAGATTTTATATTCATCATCCTAGATGCTAATGATAGTTTTGACAATCCAACTTTACATCCCTCGTAAATTGGTTTAGCATCTAGGTTAGGTTCCTCAACTACATTTTCTGATAAATACTCCCTCGTATCATGAAATGCATCTGCAACCATTTCATGATATCTATTATCATCTACATGCACATAACCACCGGCCTGATCATGATCATAGTTACTATCAAAATGATGCGGTAAATTAGCGAGTTCGTTACTAACATGATCACTAACGGGGAAACGTATAACTACTATCTCCAACTTCGGTATTATTAGAGTTATACCCTTCCCCATGTTGAAACCAAACAAAATACTGCGGCATAAAACCTCTATTAAAAAGATGTTTCCATACGGTTTCAACAAACACGTATTTAGTGTTAACGCACTTCTTATATGGACAATACATTTTACCGGTATCTTGCGTATTCTGCATGTTTCCGGCCTGCTGCATGAATGCTTGAAGTCCCTCCGTAAATTCGTCTGTAACTACCCCCAATCGATCTTTATGCTGATACATCCAAGACCGTAACTCGTATATATTGTTATTACCGTGAGACATATTGAAATTTTTAGAGTGTTTATATTTTTATAGAGTTAATGATTTTGTATTGTGTTGTGGTGTGATTTTTTGAAGAGTGTAGATGGGTTTATATAGTCCCATTCTAAAAAAATTTCAACCATTTAGCAAGGAAAATTAGCAACGAATTAGCAAGGAAATAAAATTAGCAACGATTTAACAACGTTTTTGAAAACGTGCTTACCTACTTAGCGACCCTCCTCACTGTAGATTTGTGAGAGATTATGTGGATTAAGGAGAGAATAAGAGAGATTTTATTGATAAGTATAAGAGGAAGTATCTTCCTTAATGTTTACAATGAAGGATACAAAGTATATAAAGAGAGAGAGAAGAGAATATAGCCGTTGGAGCTCTAACGGCTCTATTTGGTACGGTGTATCGGCCATGTGTGGCCGATATGCTTCCACCGATATGAGTCGGATCCGACCGTTGGGAGGTTACCGTTTGAATGTATCGGCCAAGTGTGGCCGATACACCTTACCGATATAAGTCTCCCTTCACCTTGTATCGGTCACTCTAGACCGATACATCTTCTCGATGTGGGTTCCGTTATTCATATCTGTCATCTCCGTGACCGATACCGTTGGCCGATACTTATCCTCAACACTCCCCCTCAAGTCTAGCCTAATGGAATGGCTAGACTTGGAACCTCGTGACTAGCCTCATTAAAACCTTGCAAGTAAAACCACTTGGGATAAAAACTTGCTAAGGGAAAAAGAGTACTAGTCTCTTCGGTTAGGGATCTCCTCATTGTTTGATGAGGTTCGTGAGTCCCATCTTTGAGTGGATGAACTCACAAACCTTGGTGCTTGCTGCCTTTGTAAAAATGTCCGCCAATTGGTCTTCACTCTTGGTGAAACACGGAAGGATGATCTTCTTGACTATTGCTTCTCGGACTTTATGGCAATCTACCTCAATGTGCTTTGTCCTCTCATGGAACACGGAGTTTGATGCTAAGTTGATTGCGGACTTGTTGTCGGCGTGCATAGTCATTGGTCCATTGACTTGAATACCAAGATCCGTGACCAATCCTCTAAGCCAAATGAGCTCTTGAGTCAACTTCCTCATGGCTCGGTACTCGGACTCGGTTGTGGAGCATGAGACAACCTTTTGCTTCTTGCTCTTCCAAGTGACAAGATTGCCTCCAATAAAAGTGCAATAGCCGGTTGTGGATCTTCTATCCCTCTATCACCGGCCCAATCCGCATCACAATAGCCCACTATCTCCGTGTTCTTGTTGCATCCCATCCAAATGCCTTGTCCGGGAGCTCCTTTGAGATACCTTAGCACTCTATCCACCAAGTTCCAATGGTGATTCTTCGGTGATTGCATGTGTTGTGAAACCTGGTTCACGGCAAAACAAATATCAGGCCGAGTTATAGTCAAGTATATGAGCTTACCAACAAGTCTCCTATATTGCTTTGGATCTTTGTATGGCTTGTCTTCAAGCTCCCCTTGCGGATGTCTTTGTAGTTCTCTTCCAAGGGTGTCTTTGCGGGTTTAGCTCCAAGCTTTCTGTTTCAACAAGTAAATCAAGAGTATACTTCCTTTGGGAGAGGAATAGGCCTTCTTTAGACCTACACACTTCAATACCAAGGAAGTACTTAAGCTCTCCGAGATCTTTAATGTCAAAAACAGATTTGAGATGAGCTTTGGTAGCCTCAATCCTTACCTTGTCATCCCCGGTGATGATGATATCATCAACATACACGAGGATGACTACTATACCCGTTCGACGTTTGCTTGTGAAGAGAGTATGGTCGGATTCGGATTTCTTGAATCCTTTGTTGAGAAGAGTGGTACTAAGCTTGTGGTACCAAGCCCTTGGCGATTGCTTTAGACCATAGATAGCCTTCTTCAATCTAAGTACTTTACCCGGAGTGATCTTGTCTTTGATACCCGGAGGAGGAGTCATGTACACTTCATCCTCTAATTCACCTTGTAAGAATGCATTCTTGACGTCCATTTGCCATAGATCCCATTCAAGGTTTGTGGCAATAGAGAAGATAACTCTCACCGTGTGAAGCTTAGCAACCGGAGCAAAGGTCTCAAGATAATCCTCACCATAGGTTTGGGTAAAGCCCCTTGCCACTAGCCGAGCCTTATGTCTTTCTATCTCTCCGTTACTCTTGTACTTGATAGTAAAGACATACCGAGAGCTAACCGTCCTCTTTCCTTTGGGTAAGTCGGTCTCATACCAAGTGTCATTAAGCTCCATGGCTTTGTCTTCTTGGTCTACGGCTTGAACCCATACTTCATGTTCCATAGCTTCTTCATACGTCTTAGGTATCCAATTCTCATCAATGCTAGCCATAAAGACTTGATGCTCTTGAGGAAAGGATACCATATTGCATACGGCTTGGATTGGATGAGCAACGGCTTTATTGTTGAAGTAGACTCGAGTATTGACCCAATTGGATGGGGGTGCTTGATTCTAGTGCTTCTCCGTAGAGGTTGTTGCACTACTTCTTCATTTACACCTTCTTGTTGATTCTCTTGAACCGTATCTTCTCTATGATTATCTTGATCATGAACCGGATCGGCTTGAGCTTGAGTTTGGGATGAATCTTGTACTACATGATCCTCTTGATCATTCATAGCCGATTCTTCTTCATTCTCCCCCTCATGATCAAGATGAGGTTCTTGGGAATGTGATGGTACTTCATCATCAAGATCATCACCGAGGTTTAATCCGAGATCCTCCATAAGTCTCTTGAGATTTGCGGCTCTATCTTGGGAAGGATTGGGTAGATCCTTAATGCTCTCCCAATTCTTCTCCTCATAGTAGCCTTGTCCTTCAAGAAACTTCACATCTCTTGAGACCATTACCCTTCTTCTCTCGGGTATGTAGGCCTTGTAGCCCTTTTGAGTAGTGGAGTAGCCGATGAACATTCCTTTTAGGCTCTTTGCATCTAGCTTACTCCTTTGTTCCCCTGGAATTAGAACAAAGCAAACACATCCAAATACGCGTAAGTGAGAGATAAAAGGCTTGGTATTGTTTAGAACTTCAAAAGGAGATAAATTATTAAGAATTTGAGTTGGAGTTCTATTGATTAGATAACAAGCCGATGTCACCGCATCTCCCCAAAATCTCTTTGGGACATTGGTGTGAAACATCATTGATCTTGCAACTTCCATAAGATGCCTATTCTTCCTCTCGGCTACGCCGTTTTGTTGTGGTGTGTATGGGCAACTTGTTTGATGAAGTATCCCATGCTTTGCTAAGTGATCTTTGAACATTTGGCCCATGTATTCTCCCCCATTGTCCGACCTAAAACATTTTATCTTGGCATTGTATTGGTTAGATATATAGTTTTGAAAGTTTTTAAAAGCGTCTAAGACTCTATCCTTAGAGGAAATAAGAGTTAACCATGTGAATTTGGACTTCTCATCTATGAAAGTAACAAAGTACTTGTGGTTTTCTCTAGAAACGCACGGAGAAGTCCATACATCCGAATGGATTAACTCAAAACAATGTTCATAAACTTTTATAGACTTTGAGAAAACGGTTCTACAATGTTTACCAAGAATGCAAGATTCACAAAGATTATTATCAAAAGAAACACAAGGTAACATAAGTTTAAGAGCTTTAGAGTTAGGATGTCCTAATCTAGCATGCCAAATAGAACTATTAGCCTCGGATAAAACCGTTTTAAAAGCAAAAGAAAGATGAGAGCTTGTCGGATTTGTATCAAGCACATATAGATCTCCCTTGGTGCTCCCTCTACCAATGATCTTCTTTGAGTCAATATCCTGAAATGTTACACCATTAGGTCCAAACACAACATTGCAATTCAATTCATTGGCTATCCGTTTTACCGATAAAAGATTAGAAGTGAAACTAGGCATATAAAGGGCTTTCATATCTCTATCAAACAACCTAAGATCTCCTAGTCCTTTTATCGGTACTTTACTCCCATTAGCAACAATGACATTCCCTATGGCCGGTTTAACATTTCTCATAAGATTCTCATTACTAATCATATGGTGAGAGGCACCCGAGTCTACTATTATTGGCTTGACTATCCTATGGTCATTGTCTATCTTAATAGCATTTAGAGAATAAGAAGCAATACCGGACCCCTTTAGGGCCTTTATGAGTGCTTCAATATCCGACTTCCGGACAAACTCATCGGTGAACGGAGCCACGGCTAATGCTTGCTCATCTTTGCCTCGGCTTGAAGTGCTTGCTCCATTAGCCGAGTCTTCTTGAGTGAGATTGGCCTTGGACTCCGAGAACTTGCTTGGTTTGAGATGGGGATGAAGAATCCAGCATTTGTCCTTCATGTGCCCTCCCTTCTTGCAATGATCACACACCATTGGCCTTCTTCCTTCACGCGGCTTGAAGAAGGCTTTGTTGGCTAAGACAATCTCCTTCTTTCCGAATAGCTCATCGCCTCCTTGTTCTCTTTGGAGTTGAGATACAACGGAGTCTAGAGATGGGAGAGTGTCGGCTCTTAAGAGATGTTTGATGAGGTCCTTATAACTTGAGTTAAGAGTCAAGAGAAGTCCGAAGACTTTGTCTTGCTCCTTCCTCTCGTTAATCACCTTCACATCCATAGAGCTTGGCCTTAGCATCTCTAGCTCCGCCCATAAAGCTCGGAACTTTCCATAGTGGGCGGTGAGTTCGGTATCTTCTTGAGAGAGATTGTTGAGAGCTTTCTTTACCTCATATACTCGGCTTAGATTGGATACATTCCCATAGATGTTCTTGAGTGTATCCCAAAGCTCCTTAGCCGTCTCACAATAAGAGTAGGCCTCAAGTATCGCCGGATCTAGAGCATGTTGTATGATTCCTAGCACCCGTTGATCTCCTTGGAACCATTTCTCCTCTTCCTCGGTCAAGTCTTCATCACCGAGAAGTCTATCCGTGTTAATAGACTCATGAGGCTTGGTAATATGCTTCAAAAGACCACGGCCTCCAAGAGCGGTTTTGATCGTTCTTGTCCAAAGGAGATAGTTACTCCCCTTTAGAATAACCGATGGTAAGCCGAACTTGGAGCTTTGATAGGTAGAAATTTGTGTGTCTTGAGTCTCCTCCATGATAAAACCGAATTAGATTTGAAAGAAAGATGGTAAATTTTAAGATTTAAGAGAAGAGAATAAGAAAGGTGTGAATTTTAAGCTTTGTGATGCTTAAAGTTCAAGAGCACCGAAAGTTTTGAGCTTTGTGATGCTCAAAAACAGAAAAAGAGATTTGCGGAATAGAGATTTAGGAGCTATTACGCTCGATACCATGTAGATTTGTGAGAGATTATGTGGATTAAGGAGAGAATAAGAGAGATTTTATTGATAAGTATAAGAGGAAGTATCTTCCTTAATGTTTACAATGAAGGATACAAAGTATATAAAGAGAGAGAGAAGAGAATATAGCCGTTGGAGCTCTAACGGCTCTATTTGGTACGGTGTATCGGCCATGTGTGGCCGATATGCTTCCACCGATATGAGTCGGATCCGACCGTTGGGAGGTTACCGTTTGAATGTATCGGCCAAGTGTGGCCGATACACCTTACCGATATAAGTCTCCCTTCACCTTGTATCGGTCACTCTAGACCGATACATCTTCTCGATGTGGGTTCCGTTATTCATATCGGTCATCTCCGTGACCGATACCGTTGGCCGATACTTATCCTCAACACTCACTAATTCGTCGCTAATTAGCAAGGATATATAATCGTCGCTAAATCGTCGCAAATGTTGTGACGAAATAATACCTCGATAAATAGCGACGATTTAGCGACGACAAGATTCTCCGTTGCTATTTCGTCGCCAATTCGTTGCTATTTCGTTGCTATATTTATTCGTCGCTATTTCCTTGCTAAATTTCGTTGCTAAAAGCCCAGTTTCTTGTAGTGAAAGCTCATTGAGAGACTTATAAGCACTCATGTTGCATGAAACTTGATTTAGAGTCCTAGAAACGCGTTGTTAGATGTTTCATAAGTTCGTAAAACTTGTACAAGGCTCGTTGAGGAACTTATAAGCACTCATGTTGCATGAAACTTAGTTTAGAGTCCTAGAAACCGCGTTGTTAGATGTTTCATAAGTTCGTCAAACTAGTACAAAGCTCATTGAGACACTTATAAGCACTCACGGTTCATGAAACTTGGTTTAGAGTCCTAGAAATGCGTTGTTAGATGTTTCATAATTTCGTCAAACTAGTACAAAGCTCATTGAGACAGTGATAAACACTCATATTGCATGAAACTTGGTTTAGAGTCCTAGAAACTCGTTGTTAGTTCTTTCATAAGTTCGTCAAACTTGTACAAAGCTCATTGAGACACTTATAAGCACTCATGTTGCATGAAATTTAGTTTGAAGTCCTAGAAACCGCGTTGTTAGATGTTTCATAAGTTCGTCAAACTAGTACAAAGCTCATTGAGACACTTATAAGCACTCATGTTGCATGAAACTTGGTTTAGAGTCCTAGAAACGCGTTTTTAGATGTTTCATAAGTTTTTCAAACTTGTATAAAGCTCATTGAGACACATATAAGCACTCATGTTGCATGAAACTTGGTTTAGAGTCCTAGAAACGCGTTGTTAGATGTTTCATAAGTTCGTCAAACTAGTACAAAGCTCATTGAGACACATATAAGCACTCATGTTGCATGAAACATGGTTTAGAGTCCTAGAAACGCGTTGTTAGATGTTTCATAAGTTCGTCCAACTTGTACAAAGCTCATTGAGACACTTATAAGCACTCATGTTGCATGAATCTTGGTTTAGAGTCCTCGAAACCGCGTTATTAGATGTTTCATAAGTTCTTCAAACTAGTACAAAGCTCATTGAGACACTTATAAGCACTCATGATTCATGAAACTTGGTTTAGAGTCCTAGAAATTTGTTGTTAGATGTTTCATAAGTTCGTCAAACTAGTACAAAGCTCATTGAGACACTTGTAAGCACCCATGTTGGATGAAACTTGGTTTAGAGTCCTAGAAACGCGTATTTAGTTCTTTCATAAGTTCGTCAAACTTGTACAAAGCTCATTGAGACACTTATAAGCACTCATGTTGCATGAAATTTAGTTTGGAGTCCTAGAAACCGCGTTCTTAGATGTTTCATAAGTTCGTCAAACTAGTACAAAGCTCATTGAGACACTTATAAGCACTCATGTTGCATGAAACTTGGTTTAGAGTCTTAGAAACGCGTTGTTAGATGTTTCATAAGTTCGTCAAACTAGTACAAAGCTCATTGAGAGACTTATAAGCACTCATGTTGCATGAAACTTGATTTAGAGTCTTAGAAACGCGTTGTTAGATGTTTCATAAGTTCGTCAAACTTGTACAAAGCTCATTGAGACACTTATATGCACTCATCTTGAGCGAAACTTAGTTAAGACTCCTAGAAACGCGTTGTTAGATGTTTCATAAGTTCGTCAAACTAGTACAAAGCTCAATGAGACACTTATAAGCACTCATGTTGCATGAAACTTGGTTTAGAGTCATAGAAACGCGTTGTTAGATGTTTCATAAGTTCGTCAAACTAGTACAAAGCTCATTGAGAGACTTATAAGCACTCATGTTGCATGAAACTTGATTTAGAGTCCTAGAAACGCGTTGTTAGATGTTTCATAAGTTCGTAAAACTTGTACAAAGCTCGTTGAGGAACTTATAAGCACTCATGTTGCATGAAACTTAGTTTAGAGTCCTAGAAACCGCGTTGTTAGATGTTTCATAAGTTCGTCAAACTAGTACAAAACTCATTGAGACACTTATAAGCACTCATGGTTCATGAAACTTGGTTTAAAGTCCTAGAAATGCGTTGTTAGATGTTTCATAATTTCGTCAAACTAGTACAAAGCTCATTGAGACAACGATAAGCACTCATATTGCATGAAACTTGGTTTAGACTCCTAGAAACACGTTGTTAGTTCTTTCATAAGTTCGTCAAACTTGTACAAATCTCATTGAGACACTTATAAGCACTCATGTTGCATGAAATTTAGTTTGAAGTCCTAGAAACCGCGTTGTTAAATGTTTCATAAGTTCGTCAAACTAGTACAAAGCTCATTGAGACACTTATAAGCACTCATGTTGCATGAAACTTGGTTTAGAGTCCTAGAAACGCGTTTTTAGATGTTTCATAAGTTTGTCAAACTTGTACAAAGCTCATTGAGACACATATAAGCACTCATGTTGCATGAAACTTGGTTTAGGGTCCTAGAAACGCGTTGTTAGATGTTTCATAAGTTCGTCAAACTAGTACAAAGCTCATTGAGACACATATAAGCACTCATGTTGCATGAAACATGGTTTAGAGTCTTAGAAACGCGTTGTTAGATGTTTCATAAGTTCGTCCAACTTGTACAAAGCTCATTTAAACACTTATAAGCACTCATGTTGCATGAAACTTGGTTTAGAGTCCTGGAAACCACGTTGTTAGATGTTTCATAAGTTCTTCAAACTAGTACAAAGCTCATTGAGACACTTATAAGCACTCATGGTTCATGAAACTTGGTTTAGAGTCCTAGAAATGTGTTGTTAGATGTTTCATAAGTTCGTCAAACTAGTACAAAGCTCAATGAGACACTTATATGAACTCATGTTGCATGAAACTTGGTTTAGAGTACTAGAAACACATTGTAAGTTCTTTCATAAGTTCGTCAAACTTGTACAAATCTCATTGAGACATTTATAAGCACTCATGTTGCATGAAATTTTGTTTGGAGTCCTAGAAACCGCGTTGTTAGATGTTTCATAAGTTCGTCAAACTAGTACAAAGCTCATTGAGACACTTATAAGCACTCATGTTGCATGAAACTTGGTTTAGAGTCTTAGAAACGCGTTGTTAGATGTTTCATAAGTTCGTCAAACTAGTACAAATCTCATTGAGAGACTTATAAGCACTCATGTTGCATGAAACTTGATTTAGAGTCCTAGAAACGCGTTGTTAGATGTTTCATAAGTTCGTAAAACTTGTACAAAGCTCGTTGAGGAACTTATAAGCACTCATGTTGCATGAAACTTAGTTTATAGTCCTAGAAACCGCGTTGTTAGATGTTTCATAAGTTCGTCAAACTAGTACAAAGGTCATTGAGACACTTATAAGCACTCACGGTTCATGAAACTTGGTTTAGAGTCCTAGAAATGCGTTGGTAGATGTTTTATAATTTCGTCAAACTAGTACAAAGTTCATTGAGACAACGATAAGCACTCATATTGCATGAAACTTGGTTTAGAGTCCTAGAAACGCGTTGTTAGTTCTTTCATAAGTTCGTCAAACTTGTACAAATCTCATTGAGACACTTATAAGCACTCATGTTGCATGAAATTTAGTTTGAAGTCCTAGAAACCGCGTTGTTAGATGTTTCATAAATTCGTCAAACTAGTACAAAGCTCATTGAGACACTTATAAGCACTCATGTTGCATGAAACTTGGTTTAGATTCCTAGAAACGCGTTTTTAGATGTTTCATAAGTTTGTCAAACTTGTACAAAGCTCATTGAGACACATATTGTAGATTTGTGAGAGATTATGTGGATTAAGGAGAGAATAAGAGAGATTTTATTGATAAGTATAAGAGGAAGTATCTTCCTTAATGTTTACAATGAAGGATACAAAGTATATAAAGAGAGAGAGAAGAGAATATAGCCGTTGGAGCTCTAACGGCTCTATTTGGTACGGTGTATCGGCCATGTGTGGCCGATATGCTTCCACCGATATGAGTCGGATCCGACCGTTGGGAGGTTACCGTTTGAATGTATCGGCCAAGTGTGGCCGATACACCTTACCGATATAAGTCTCCCTTCACCTTGTATCGGTCACTCTAGACCGATACATCTTCTCGATGTGGGTTCCGTTATTCATATCGGTCATCTCCGTGACCGATACCGTTGGCCGATACTTATCCTCAACACTCCCCCTCAAGTCTAGCCTAATGGAATGGCTAGACTTGGAACCTCGTGACTAGCCTCATTAAAACCTTGCAAGTAAAACCATTTGGGATAAAAACTTGCTAAGGGAAAAAGAGTACTAGTCTCTTCGGTTAGGGATCTCCTCATTGTTTGATGAGGTTCGTGAGTCCCATCTTTGAGTGGATGAACTCACAAACCTTGGTGCTTGCTGCCTTTGTAAAAATGTCCGCCAATTGGTCTTCACTCTTGGTGAAACACGGAAGGATGATCTTCTTGACTATTGCTTCTCGGACTTTATGGCAATCTACCTCAATGTGCTTTGTCCTCTCATGGAACACGGAGTTTGATGCTAAGTTGATTGCGGACTTGTTGTCGGCGTGCATAGTCATTGGTCCATTGACTTGAATACCAAGATCCGTGACCAATCCTCTAAGCCAAATGAGCTCTTGAGTCAACTTCCTCATGGCTCGGTACTCGGACTCGGTTGTGGAGCATGAGACAACCTTTTGCTTCTTGCTCTTCCAAGTGACAAGATTGCCTCCAATAAAAGTGCAATAGCCGGTTGTGGATCTTCTATCCCCTCTATCACCGGCCCAATCCGCATCACAATAGCCCACTATCTCCGTGTTCTTGTTGCATCCCATCCAAATGCCTTGTCCGGGAGCTCCTTTGAGATACCTTAGCACTCTATCCACCAAGTTCCAATGGTGATTCTTCGGTGATTGCATGTGTTGTGAAACCTGGTTCACGGCAAAACAAATATCAGGCCGAGTTATAGTCAAGTATATGAGCTTACCAACAAGTCTCCTATATTGCTTTGGATCTTTGTATGGCTTGTCTTCAAGCTCCCCCTTGCGGATGTCTTTGTAGTTCTCTTCCAAGGGTGTCTTTGCGGGTTTAGCTCCAAGCTTTCCTGTTTCAACAAGTAAATCAAGAGTATACTTCCTTTGGGAGAGGAATAGGCCTTCTTTAGACCTACACACTTCAATACCAAGGAAGTACTTAAGCTCTCCGAGATCTTTAATGTCAAAAACAGATTTGAGATGAGCTTTGGTAGCCTCAATCCTTACCTTGTCATCCCCGGTGATGATGATATCATCAACATACACGAGGATGACTACTATACCCGTTCGACGTTTGCTTGTGAAGAGAGTATGGTCGGATTCGGATTTCTTGAATCCTTTGTTGAGAAGAGTGGTACTAAGCTTGTGGTACCAAGCCCTTGGCGATTGCTTTAGACCATAGATAGCCTTCTTCAATCTAAGTACTTTACCCGGAGTGATCTTGTCTTTGATACCGGAGGAGGAGTCATGTACACTTCATCCTCTAATTCACCTTGTAAGAATGCATTCTTGACGTCCATTTGCCATAGATCCCATTCAAGGTTTGTGGCAATAGAGAAGATAACTCTCACCGTGTGAAGCTTAGCAACCGGAGCAAAGGTCTCAAGATAATCCTCACCATAGGTTTGGGTAAAGCCCCTTGCCACTAGCCGAGCCTTATGTCTTTCTATCTCTCCGTTACTCTTGTACTTGATAGTAAAGACATACCGAGAGCTAACCGTCCTCTTTCCTTTGGGTAAGTCGGTCTCATACCAAGTGTCATTAAGCTCCATGGCTTTGTCTTCTTGGTCTACGGCTTGAACCCATACTTCATGTTCCATAGCTTCTTCATACGTCTTAGGTATCCAATTCTCATCAATGCTAGCCATAAAGACTTGATGCTCTTGAGGAAAGGATACCATATTGCATACGGCTTGGATTGGATGAGCAACGGCTTTATTGTTGAAGTAGACTCGAGTATTGACCCAATTGGATGGGGGGTGCTTGATTCTAGTGCTTCTCCGTAGAGGTTGTTGCACTACTTCTTCATTTACACCTTCTTGTTGATTCTCTTGAACCGTATCTTCTCTATGATTATCTTGATCATGAACCGGATCGGCTTGAGCTTGAGTTTGGGATGAATCTTGTACTACATGATCCTCTTGATCATTCATAGCCGATTCTTCTTCATTCTCCCCCTCATGATCAAGATGAGGTTCTTGGGAATGTGATGGTACTTCATCATCAAGATCATCACCGAGGTTTAATCCGAGATCCTCCATAAGTCTCTTGAGATTTGCGGCTCTATCTTGGGAAGGATTGGGTAGATCCTTAATGCTCTCCCAATTCTTCTCCTCATAGTAGCCTTGTCCTTCAAGAAACTTCACATCTCTTGAGACCATTACCCTTCTTCTCTCGGGTATGTAGGCCTTGTAGCCCTTTTGAGTAGTGGAGTAGCCGATGAACATTCCTTTTAGGCTCTTTGCATCTAGCTTACTCCTTTGTTCCCCTGGAATTAGAACAAAGCAAACACATCCAAATACGCGTAAGTGAGAGATAAAAGGCTTGGTATTGTTTAGAACTTCAAAAGGAGATAAATTATTAAGAATTTGAGTTGGAGTTCTATTGATTAGATAACAAGCCGATGTCACCGCATCTCCCCAAAATCTCTTTGGGACATTGGTGTGAAACATCATTGATCTTGCAACTTCCATAAGATGCCTATTCTTCCTCTCGGCTACGCCGTTTTGTTGTGGTGTGTATGGGCAACTTGTTTGATGAAGTATCCCATGCTTTGCTAAGTGATCTTTGAACATTTGGCCCATGTATTCTCCCCCATTGTCCGACCTAAAACATTTTATCTTGGCATTGTATTGGTTAGATATATAGTTTTGAAAGTTTTTAAAAGCGTCTAAGACTCTATCCTTAGAGGAAATAAGAGTTAACCATGTGAATTTGGACTTCTCATCTATGAAAGTAACAAAGTACTTGTGGTTTTCTCTAGAAACGCACGGAGAAGTCCATACATCCGAATGGATTAACTCAAAACAATGTTCATAAACTTTTATAGACTTTGAGAAAACGGTTCTACAATGTTTACCAAGAATGCAAGATTCACAAAGATTATTATCAAAAGAAACACAAGGTAACATAAGTTTAAGAGCTTTAGAGTTAGGATGTCCTAATCTAGCATGCCAAATAGAACTATTAGCCTCGGATAAAACCGTTTTAAAAGCAAAAGAAAGATGAGAGCTTGTCGGATTTGTATCAAGCACATATAGATCTCCCTTGGTGCTCCCTCTACCAATGATCTTCTTTGAGTCAATATCCTGAAATGTTACACCATTAGGTCCAAACACAACATTGCAATTCAATTCATTGGCTATCCGTTTTACCGATAAAAGATTAGAAGTGAAACTAGGCATATAAAGGGCTTTCATATCTCTATCAAACAACCTAAGATCTCCTAGTCCTTTTATCGGTACTTTACTCCCATTAGCAACAATGACATTCCCTATGGCCGGTTTAACATTTCTCATAAGATTCTCATTACTAATCATATGGTGAGAGGCACCCGAGTCTACTATTATTGGCTTGACTATCCTATGGTCATTGTCTATCTTAATAGCATTTAGAGAATAAGAAGCAATACCGGACCCCTTTAGGGCCTTTATGAGTGCTTCAATATCCGACTTCCGGACAAACTCATCGGTGAACGGAGCCACGGCTAATGCTTGCTCATCTTTGCCTCGGCTTGAAGTGCTTGCTCCATTAGCCGAGTCTTCTTGAGTGAGATTGGCCTTGGACTCCGAGAACTTGCTTGGTTTGAGATGGGGATGAAGAATCCAGCATTTGTCCTTCATGTGCCCTCCCTTCTTGCAATGATCACACACCATTGGCCTTCTTCCTTCACGCGGCTTGAAGAAGGCTTTGTTGGCTAAGACAATCTCCTTCTTTCCGAATAGCTCATCGCCTCCTTGTTCTCTTTGGAGTTGAGATACAACGGAGTCTAGAGATGGGAGAGTGTCGGCTCTTAAGAGATGTTTGATGAGGTCCTTATAACTTGAGTTAAGAGTCAAGAGAAGTCCGAAGACTTTGTCTTGCTCCTTCCTCTCGTTAATCACCTTCACATCCATAGAGCTTGGCCTTAGCATCTCTAGCTCCGCCCATAAAGCTCGGAACTTTCCATAGTGGGCGGTGAGTTCGGTATCTTCTTGAGAGAGATTGTTGAGAGCTTTCTTTACCTCATATACTCGGCTTAGATTGGATACATTCCCATAGATGTTCTTGAGTGTATCCCAAAGCTCCTTAGCCGTCTCACAATAAGAGTAGGCCTCAAGTATCGCCGGATCTAGAGCATGTTGTATGATTCCTAGCACCCGTTGATCTCCTTGGAACCATTTCTCCTCTTCCTCGGTCAAGTCTTCATCACCGAGAAGTCTATCCGTGTTAATAGACTCATGAGGCTTGGTAATATGCTTCAAAAGACCACGGCCTCCAAGAGCGGTTTTGATCGTTCTTGTCCAAAGGAGATAGTTACTCCCCTTTAGAATAACCGATGGTAAGCCGAACTTGGAGCTTTGATAGGTAGAAATTTGTGTGTCTTGAGTCTCCTCCATGATAAAACCGAATTAGATTTGAAAGAAAGATGGTAAATTTTAAGATTTAAGAGAAGAGAATAAGAAAGGTGTGAATTTTAAGCTTTGTGATGCTTAAAGTTCAAGAGCACCGAAAGTTTTGAGCTTTGTGATGCTCAAAAACAGAAAAGAGATTTGCGGAATAGAGATTTAGGAGCTATTACGCTCGATACCATGTAGATTTGTGAGAGATTATGTGGAGTAAGGAGAGAATAAGAGAGATTTTATTGATAAGTATAAGAGGAAGTATCTTCCTTAATGTTTACAATGAAGGATACAAAGTATATAAAGAGAGAGAGAAGAGAATATAGCCGTTGGAGCTCTAACGGCTCTATTTGGTACGGTGTATCGGCCATGTGTGGCCGATATGCTTCCACCGATATGAGTCGGATCCGACCGTTGGGAGGTTACCGTTTGAATGTATCGGCCAAGTGTGGCCGATACACCTTACCGATATAA
Source organism: Cochlearia excelsa (assembly GCA_963556525.1). NCBI lineage: Eukaryota > Viridiplantae > Streptophyta > Magnoliopsida > Brassicales > Brassicaceae > Cochlearia > Cochlearia excelsa. The sequence continues at coordinate 2,947,452 of CAUVZT010000002.1, forward strand.
GTCTCCCTTCACCTTGTATCGGTCACTCTAGACCGATACATCTTCTCGATGTGGGTTCCGTTATTCATATCGGTCATCTCCGTGACCGATACCGTTGGCCGATACTTATCCTCAACACATATAAGCACTCATGTTGCATGAAACTTGGTTTAGAGTCCTAGAAACGCGTTGTTAGATGTTTCATAAGTTCGTCAAACTAGTACAAAGCTCATTGAGACACATATAAGCACTCATGTTGCATGAAACATGGTTTAGAGTCCTAGAAACGCGTTGTTAGATGTTTCATAAGTTCGTCCAACTTGTACAACGCTCATTTAGACACTTATAAGCACTCATGTTGCATGAAACTTGGTTTAGAGTCCTGGAAACCGCGTTGTTAGATGTTTCATAAGTTCTTCAAACTAGTACAAAGCTCATTGAGACACTTATAAGCACTCATGGTTCATGAAACTTGGTTTAGAGTCCTAGAAATGTGTTGTTAGATGTTTCATAAGTTCGTCAAACTAGTACAAATCTCAATGAGACACTTATATGAACTCATGTTGCATGAAACTTGGTTTAGAGTCCTAGAAAGCGCGTTGTTATATGTTTCATAAGTTCTTCAAACTAGTACAAAGCTCATTGAGACACTTATAAGCACTCATGGTTCATGAAACTTGGTTTAGAGTCCTAGAAATGTGCTGTTAGATGTTTCATAAGTTCGTCAAACTAGTACAAAGCTCAATGAGACACTTATATGAACTCATGTTGCATGAAACTTGGTTTAGAGTACTAGAAACACATTGTAAGTTCTTTCATAAGTTCGTCAAACTTGTACAAATCTCATTGAGACATTTATAAGCACTCATGTTGCATGAAATTTAGTTTGGAGTCCTAGAAACCGCGTTGTTAGATGTTTCATAAGTTCGTCAAACTAGTACAAAGCTCATTGAGACACTTATAAGTACTCATGTTGCATGAAACTTGGTTTAGAGTCTTAGAAACGCGTTGTTAGATGTTTCATAAGTTCGTCAAACTAGTACAAAGCTCATTGAGAGACTTATAAGCACTCATGTTGCATGAAACTTGATTTAGAGTCCTAGAAACGCGTTGTTAGATGTTTCATAAGTTCGTAAAACTTGTACAAAGCTCGTTGAGGAACTTATAAGCACTCATGTTGCATGAAACTTAGTTTATAGTCCTAGAAACCGCGTTGTTAGATGTTTCATAAGTTCGTCAAACTAGTACAAAGCTCATTGAGACACTTATAAGCACTCACGGTTCATGAAACTTGGTTTAGAGTCCTAGAAATGCGTTGTTAGATGTTTCATAATTTCGTCAAAATAGTACAAAGCTCATTGAGACACTGATAAGCACTCATATTGCATGAAACTTGGTTTAGAGTCCTAGAAACGCGTTGTTAGTTCTTTCATAAGTTCGTCAAACTTGTACAAATCTCATTGAGACACTTATAAGCACTCATGTTGCATGAAATTTAGTTTGAAGTCCTAGAAACCGCGTTGTTAGATGTTTCATAAGTTCGTCAAACTAGTACAAAGCTCATTGAGACACTTATAAGCACTCATGTTGCATGAAACTTGGTTTAGAGTCCTAGAAACGCGTTTTTAGATGTTTCATAAGTTTGTCAAACTTGTACAAAGCTCATTGAGACACATATAAGCACTCATGTTGCATGAAACTTGGTTTAGAGTCCTAGAAACGCGTTGTTAGATGTTTCATAAGTTCGTCAAACTAGTACAAAGCTCATTGAGACACATATAAGCACTCATGTTGAATGAAACATGGTTTAGAGTCCTAGAAACGCGTTGTTAGATGTTTCATAAGTTCGTCCAACTTGTACAACGCTCATTTAGACACTTATAAGCACTCATGTTGCATGAAACTTGGTTTAGAGTCCTGGAAACCGCGTTGTTAGATGTTTCATAAGTTCTTCAAACTAGTACAAAGCTCATTGAGACACTTATAAGCACTCATGGTTCATGAAACTTGGTTTAGAGTCCTAGAAATGTGTTGTTAGATGTTTCATAAGTTCGTCAAACTAGTACAAAGCTCAATGAGACACTTATATGAACTCATGTTGCATGAAACTTGGTTTAGAGTCCTAGAAACCGCGTTGTTATATGTTTCATAAGTTCTTCAAACTAGTACAAAGCTCATTGAGACACTTATAAGCACTCATGGTTCATGAAACTTGGTTTAGAGTCCTAGAAATGTGTTGTTAGATGTTTCATAAGTTCGTCAAACTAGTACAAACCTCATTGAGACACTTATATGAACTCATGTTGCATGAAACTTGGTTTAGAGTCCTAGAAACGCATTGTTAGTTCTTTCATAAGTTCGTCAAACTTGTACAAAGCTCATTGAGACATTTATAAGCACTCATGTTGCATGAAATTTAGTTTGGAGTCCTAGAAACCGCGTTGTTAGATGTTTCATAAGTTCATCAAACTAGTACAAAGCTGATTGAGACACTTATAAGCACTCATGTTGCATGCAACTTGGTTTAGAGTCCTAGAAACGCGTTGTTAGATGTTTCATAAGTTTGTCAAACTTGTACAAATCTTATTGAGACACATATAAGCAATCATGTTGCATGAAACTTGGTTTAGAGTCCTAGAAACGCGTTGTTAGATGTTTCATAAGTTCGTCAAACTAGTACAAAGCTCATTGAGACACATATAAGCACTCATGTTGCATGAAATATGGTTAAGAGTCCTAGAAACGCGTTGTTAGATGTTTCATAAGTTCGTCAAACTTATACAAAGCTCATTGAGACACTTATAAGCACTCATGTTGCATGAAACTTGGTTTAGAGTCCTAGAAACCGCGTTGTTATATGTTTCATAAGTTCTTCAAACTAGTACAAAGCTCATTGAGACACTTATAAGCACTCATGGTTCATGAAACTTGGTTTAGAGTCCTAGAAATGTGTTGTTAGATGTTTCATAAGTTCGTCAAACTAGTACAAACCTCATTGAGACACTTATATGAACTCATGTTGCATGAAACTTGGTTTAGAGTCCTAGAAACGCATTGTTAGTTCTTTCATAAGTTCGTCAAACTTGTACAAAGCTCATTGAGACATTTATAAGCACTCATGTTGCATGAAATTTAGTTTGGAGTCCTAGAAACCGTGTTGTTAGATGTTTCATAAGTTCATCAACCTAGTACAAAGTTGATTGAGACACTTATAAGCACTCATGTTGCATGCAACTTGGTTTAGAGTCCTAGAAACGCGTTGTTAGATGTTTCATAAGTTTGTCAAACTTGTACAAAGCTCATTGAGACACATATAAGCACTCATGTTGCATGAAACTTGGTTTAGAGTCCTAGAAACGCGTTGTTAGATGTTTCATAAGTTCTTCAAACTAGTACAAAGCTCATTGAGACACTTATAAGCACTTATGTTGCATGAAACTTGGTTTAGAGTCCTAGAAACGCGTTGTTAGATGTTTCATATGATCGTTAAACTTGTAGAAAGCTCATTGAGACACTTATAAGCACTCATGTTGCATTAAACTTGGGGTAGAGTCCTAGAAACGCGTTGTTAGATGTTTCATAAGTTCGTCAAACTTGTACAAAGCTCATTGAGACACTTATAAGCACTCATGTTGCATTAAACTTGGTTTAGAAACCTAGAAACGCGTTGTTAGATGTTTCATAAGTTCGTTAAAGTTGTACAAAGCTCATTGAGACACTTATAAGCACTCATGTTGCATGAAACTTGGTTTAGAGTCCTAGTAAGGCGTTATTATATGTTTCATAAGTTCGCCAAACTAGTACAAAGCTAATTGAGACACTTATAAGCACTCATGGTTCATGAAACTTGGTTTATAGTATTAGAAATCGCGTTGTTAGATGTTTCATAAGTTCGTCAAACAAGTACAAAGGTCATTCAGACACTTATAAGCAATCATGTTGCATGAACTTGGTTTAGAGTCCTAGAAACGTGTTGTTAGATGTTTCATAAATTCGTCAAACTTGTAAAAAGCTCATTGAGACATTTATATGCATTCATATTGAATGAAACTTGGTTTAGAGTCCTAGAAACCACGTTGTTAGATGTTTCATAAGTTCGTCAAACTAGTACAAAGCTCATTGAGACACTTATAAGCACTCATGATTCATGAAACTTGGTTTAGAGTCCTAGAAATTTGTTGTTAGATGTTTCATAAGTTCGTCAAACTAGTACAAAGCTCATTGAGACACTTGTAAGCACCCATGTTGCATGAAACTTGGTTTAGAGTCCTAGAAACGCGTAGTTAGTTCTTTCATAAGTTCGTCAAACTTGTACAAAGCTCATTGAGACACTTATAAGCACTCATGTTGCATGAAATTTAGTTTGGAGTCCTAGAAACCGCGTTCTTAGATGTTTCATAAGTTCGTCAAACTAGTACAAAGCTCATTGAGACACTTATAAGTGTTGAGACTAATGGTAACCCATAAAAGGGCATTAGGTCAAAACACATTGAAGAGACTAAGGCTTTGCCCGGACATACTTGTTCATCAAGGCAAAGACCTAGCATGTGATCAAAGACAATGACACAAGCGCTCTTATTACCATTACAAAGAGGAAAAAGAAATCAAGGAGAAGGATCTAGAAGATTGCCATGAAGAGGAAGTAGCCGTTGGCAAGTGAGAGACACTCTCTGTCCGTACAAGTCACGTGATGACTTAAGGAGAGTGCACTCCACTCTCTCAAGTCACATGTGGAGATAAGCCAAGAGTGCATCTCACTCTCTCAAGTCACATGTGGAGATAAGCCTAGAGTGCATCTCACTCTCTCCAAGTCACATGTGGAGATAAGCCAAGAGTGCATCTCACTCTCTCAAGTCACATGTTGATATAAGCCAAGAGTGCATCTCACTCTCTCAAGTCACATGTTGATATAAGCCAAAGAGTGCGCGGAGACCAAGAGAGAAGGAGACCAAGTGATATGGACATATTTGGCATATTCCTTTGATACCATTCTAAGCTATCCTTGTATATATATCTATCCTCCTTGTAAACATAAATCCAATAACACTTATGAAATGTAAAATCTAGTCTCTCTATTCTCTCTCTTGTTCTTGGTGTTCTTGAGGAAACATCAAGAACCAAATCTCACATTACCCTCTTAATCTCTTCTAATCTTCTCTAATCTCTCAAGAACCAAGCTATTGCTTTGCTTCTAATCTTACCCTCTTAATCTCTTCTAATCTTCTCTAATCTCTCAAGAACCAAGCTATTGCTTTGCTTCTAATCTTCCATACTCCTAATCTCCCACGATTATACTCTCAAAAACCAACATGGTATCAGAGCATAAGCTCCTCTACCTAAGCTAATCCGCAAGCTTATCTTTTGAGGTGGAGAGAACCTTGCTACTTTGCTCTTATGAGCGTAAGAGCTTGATGAATCCAAATCCCCTCTTCTTTCTTTTGTTGTTTAAATTCTGCAAGTAGTTAATGTTCATAGATGAAAGAGAACCAAGACAAGCTTTAAAAGGCGATGAATCTTGTAGAGAAAGAGAACCATTGTTCAAATCAACTCTTATGAGTATAATGAACATGTTGAATCCTTTCCCATTCTCTAAAATCTGTGTTCTTTTATTTCTTGTATAGATCCATAGATCTTGGTAATACCTTTCTTAGAACACACCAAGCATAATTTGTTCATGGAAAGATTGGATCTTAAGATCTAGCTACATGTTTAAAAACATGTTTGTGAAAGTGTGTTTCTTTGAAAAAGATCTATGGACAGCCAAATGTCAAAGGATGAGAACCATGGGTTTCCTCACTCTTATGAGTTCACAGGAACCATGATGAATCCAAGATCTTAATGACTTTGGTTTTTAGACTATGAACAAGTATTCAAGAACAAAACTCGAAACTTGGGAGTCAAAGGTTAGAGAACCTTGTTTGCTAAACTTTTGAGAGTTGAAAGCAACTTGTTGAATCTGAAACCCTTCTTTAGGCAAGGACCAAGATATCAAAGCTTAAAGCTTGAATCTTGAGAGCTAAAAGAGTAGGTGAACCTTGTTGTTGTTCTTATAAGGCAAAAAACAACTTGTTGAATCCAAAACTCTTTCTTTTGTTTGTGCTTTAACAAAGATCTTTGGAAAGAGAACCATGATCCGCTTAACTCCTAGTGAGTAAAGGACATGTTGAATCCAATTTCCTTGGTAAGTACAAGACAACCAAAACATATTCATTGTTAGTATAAATCAATAGGATTTAACTACATGATAGTTTTGGTTGTATTGTCCTTTAAGATCATTGTCTAAACCGAGACTAATGGATGAGAACCATGGCTTTAAAACTCCTATGAGTTCAAGAAACCTTGATGAATCCAATATCACAAAGTTTCGGTTTAAAAGCATGTTTTTGAGCATATGATGTTTTCAAAAGTTTTTTTAAAGAACATATGCTCATTTGGTCCGAATTTAAATCTCCAAGACGATGAAGATGAGTAGTGGCGGTTGTGTTAGTGGAAACACAAGAGGGAGATAAAGAGATTAGTAGTTAATCTTGAGTCCTAAAGATCTTTAGATCATTAAGGAATCGGTTGTAAACTCTATATTCTTTATCCTCTTCATACCCCACTATAATATCCAAGTCTTGTCTCTTGCTAAAGTCTTAAATCACTAGTCTTTGTTTAGTGAAGTGATTTGAGACTTGGAAAGATCTAGGATCCTTGGTTTGCATATGTCTTAAGACTTATTGCATTCAAACCTTGGTGAAATCCAAAAGATCTCCGGTTTAACAAAGGGTAAGGAACCAAGATCCGCTTGTGATTAAGCATATAAGGTCTTATGGGATCCAAACTCTCTTAGAGGAAAGAGAACCAAGTTTCATTAAGTGTTTAAAACACGTTTGAGCTTGATGAATCCATTAGATCCTCGGGTAACATAAGTCTAAAAAAAAAAAAAAAATCCATGATTATCTAAAAGGTGGCACTTTTGAAAGTCATGGTGAATCCATTTTAGACTTATGGGGAAATGATTCATTACACTAACATCTATATAAGGTGAAGATGGAATGATGATCTATGTTTGTTGTCATAAACCGCCTATGTGCATTTAAGTTTATGATACAAGATGAGTAACTAAGCTATGAAAGCTATCAAGTTACAATGAATCTTGTTTGTATGTTTTTAAGATCATGGTCCGCCATTGTGCACTAAAGACCATGGTCCCTTTCAAAGTCTTTATGGCAAGGAGCCATAAGCTAAAGACTCTTGTTGCTAACTTGAATCTATGTGTAGGTAAAGAAGCAAACAAGAGAATTTCTCATAAAGAGAAGTCATGAATCCGATCTTAGACTAACCATTGAGGTGCTCTAAAAGGATAAATGACTTCTCCCAATGACCATCTTCCCAAAGGAATATCAAAAAGGGCTAATTCTAAACTCTTACTCTCTTTAAACCATATTATTATTAAGATACTAGGCTTAAGTAGTCTTTATGCTTCATGTTATATGCCATAGATTGCATGTTTAAAAGCCTTTACAAATCTATAGGAACTAGAAATTGAACTTGCTAAGATACTTATACTCTCGGATTTAATCAAAAGGCTTAGGAAACTTTGTTATCTAATGTCTTAAATCCTTCCTTGTATCATGCTTGTTAAATATGATAATACTTAATAGATTGTAAAGTGTTTAAAGTTTCTAGCTTATGCCGGTTAACCATGATACTTAATCCATTTTGTGTTTGATATAATGTAGGATCATTATGTTCAAACCTTAAGAAGATTTCATGAGACAACCCCTAAGCATAAAGAAGAAACACAAAAGTGCCAAAGAGAAAAGAAGTAAGAGGAAATGATCTAATGCCAAAAATGATGTCCTAAAGAGAAGATGAGAAACCTCTTTCTCAAAGAAGCTTGTGAAGAACAAAGCCGAGAAAGGAGGAGAGTTCATTTACTTCCATGATTAATCAAGATGGGGGGAGAAGAAGTGTTAGATCACACATCTCATCATGATCAAATGGAAGCCAATCACTATCATCATTGTGGCCAAAAGCATCTAGCAAAACCATCAAGTTACATCTCGGCCAAGTATTCACAAGACAAAGCCGAGTCAACCCATTAATCTTCGGTCAAGTCCCTAACAAGACAAAGACCATCATCAACCGGTCAAGTCCCTAACAAGACAAAGACCATCATCAACCGGTCAAGTCCTTGGCAAAGACAAAGACCATCTCTTGACCAAAGTCCCTAGCAAAGGCAAGGTCACCAATCATTGTTCAAGATCATCATTCACATGGCCAAGCCTCCACAAAGAAGCAAAGCCAATCCATTCAACCATCATCAATCCTTGGTCAATCCTCTTCAAGAGAAAGACCAATTCATCTAATCATCAAAACCGAGTCCTTGAAGAAAGGAACTCAAGATCATGTGGCTTGGTCAAGGCTCTGGCAATGACAAGACCAAATCACTCCATCAACACTAGGCTCGGCCAAGTACCTCGCAAAGACAAAGCCGAGCCATCCATGTTCTAGAAAGAGACCGATTAAGCAATATGACCAAATCGTCTCTACTCACTCTCGCCAAAGCAACTCTCAAGTGCAAAGCCTATTCTTGTTACTCGGCTTATGCATCTACCAAGAGCTAAGCCAAAGACGTCAACAAACCTTGTTCCAATTGCACAAAGGAGGAAGCAAAGACTTCAAGAAGAAGCCAAAGCTCAAAACCTAGATGCAATTACAAGGAAAAGCCATACCACTACGAACTAAAGGCTGCCCCTAAACCTTCTCTTAGCTTACTTAATTAGAATCATAAGACTAGAACTAAACCGTATAATCATGCTTAGTCTATGATCAATCACTTGTTAAAAGGAATTGCTTAAATCTAGGATCAATATGAACTTAGATTAAGCTTATCCTTATATATCCGAAATGTCTTTACTAAGTCTTATTCACTTGGATCTTTTAAGGTTCAAAGGAGAAAAGGATCAAAGGCAAAGAAGGAAGATCAAAGAAGAAGTCAAGAGAAGGAAAGGGAGTCAACACGTTCGGACAAAGTCTCACACTCAAGTTTGTGAAGAACAAACCGTGAAGACTCAAATCAAGAATCAAAGAACTCAACACCAAGACAAGAGGAAGTGTTGAGTATCCAAAGAAACCTCCATTGAAGAACACGGCAAGGACAAAGATCAAAACCGGTTCTAGCTTAAGGGGGAGTTTTTCGGCCAAAGTCAAAATACTCGAGGCCAAGATTAGAAGACCCCTAATTACTAGACTTACACTCTTTTTCCCTTAAACGTGGTTTTATCCCAAGTGGTTTTCCCGTTTAAGGGTTTTAATGAGGTTTGTTTAAGCAATGTCCAATCTTAGCCATTTCATTAGGCTAAGCTTGAGGGGGAGTGTTGAGACTAATGGTAACCCATAAAAGGGCATTAGGTCAAAACACATTGAAGAGACTAAGGCTTTGCCCGGACATACTTGTTCATCAAGGCAAAGACCTAGCATGTGATCAAAGACAATGACACAAGCGCTCTTATTACCATTACAAAGAGGAAAAAGAAATCAAGGAGAAGGATCTAGAAGATTGCCATGAAGAGGAAGTAGCCGTTGGCAAGTGAGAGACACTCTCTGTCCGTACAAGTCACGTGATGACTTAAGGAGAGTGCACTCCACTCTCTCAAGTCACATGTGGAGATAAGCCAAGAGTGCATCTCACTCTCTCAAGTCACATGTGGAGATAAGCCTAGAGTGCATCTCACTCTCTCCAAGTCACATGTGGAGATAAGCCAAGAGTGCATCTCACTCTCTCAAGTCACATGTTGATATAAGCCAAGAGTGCATCTCACTCTCTCAAGTCACATGTTGATATAAGCCAAAGAGTGCGCGGAGACCAAGAGAGAAGGAGACCAAGTGATATGGACATATTTGGCATATTCCTTTGATACCATTCTAAGCTATCCTTGTATATATATCTATCCTCCTTGTAAACATAAATCCAATAACACTTATGAAATGTAAAATCTAGTCTCTCTATTCTCTCTCTTGTTCTTGGTGTTCTTGAGGAAACATCAAGAACCAAATCTCACATTACCCTCTTAATCTCTTCTAATCTTCTCTAATCTCTCAAGAACCAAGCTATTGCTTTGCTTCTAATCTTACCCTCTTAATCTCTTCTAATCTTCTCTAATCTCTCAAGAACCAAGCTATTGCTTTGCTTCTAATCTTCCATACTCCTAATCTCCCACGATTATACTCTCAAAAACCAACATGGTATCGGAGCATAAGCTCCTCTACCTAAGCTAATCCGCAAGCTTATCTTTTGAGGTGGAGAGAACCTTGCTACTTTGCTCTTATGAGCGTAAGAGCTTGATGAATCCAAATCCCCTCTTCTTTCTTTTGTTGTTTAAATTCTGCAAGTAGTTAATGTTCATAGATGAAAGAGAACCAAGACAAGCTTTAAAAGGCGATGAATCTTGTAGAGAAAGAGAACCATTGTTCAAATCAACTCTTATGAGTATAATGAACATGTTGAATCCTTTCCCATTCTCTAAAATCTGTGTTCTTTTATTTCTTGTATAGATCCATAGATCTTGGTAATACCTTTCTTAGAACACACCAAGCATAATTTGTTCATGGAAAGATTGGATCTTAAGATCTAGCTACATGTTTAAAAACATGTTTGTGAAAGTGTGTTTCTTTGAAAAAGATCTATGGACAGCCAAATGTCAAAGGATGAGAACCATGGGTTTCCTCACTCTTATGAGTTCACAGGAACCATGATGAATCCAAGATCTTAATGACTTTGGTTTTTAGACTATGAACAAGTATTCAAGAACAAAACTCGAAACTTGGGAGTCAAAGGTTAGAGAACCTTGTTTGCTAAACTTTTGAGAGTTGAAAGCAACTTGTTGAATCTGAAACCCTTCTTTAGGCAAGGACCAAGATATCAAAGCTTAAAGCTTGAATCTTGAGAGCTAAAAGAGTAGGTGAACCTTGTTGTTGTTCTTATAAGGCAAAAAACAACTTGTTGAATCCAAAACTCTTTCTTTTGTTTGTGCTTTAACAAAGATCTTTGGAAAGAGAACCATGATCCGCTTAACTCCTAGTGAGTAAAGGACATGTTGAATCCAATTTCCTTGGTAAGTACAAGACAACCAAAACATATTCATTGTTAGTATAAATCAATAGGATTTAACTACATGATAGTTTTGGTTGTATTGTCCTTTAAGATCATTGTCTAAACCGAGACTAATGGATGAGAACCATGGCTTTAAAACTCCTATGAGTTCAAGAAACCTTGATGAATCCAATATCACAAAGTTTCGGTTTAAAAGCATGTTTTTGAGCATATGATGTTTTCAAAAGTTTTTTTAAAGAACATATGCTCATTTGGTCCGAATTTAAATCTCCAAGACGATGAAGATGAGTAGTGGCGGTTGTGTTAGTGGAAACACAAGAGGGAGATAAAGAGATTAGTAGTTAATCTTGAGTCCTAAAGATCTTTAGATCATTAAGGAATCGGTTGTAAACTCTATATTCTTTATCCTCTTCATACCCCACTATAATATCCAAGTCTTGTCTCTTGCTAAAGTCTTAAATCACTAGTCTTTGTTTAGTGAAGTGATTTGAGACTTGGAAAGATCTAGGATCCTTGGTTTGCATATGTCTTAAGACTTATTGCATTCAAACCTTGGTGAAATCCAAAAGATCTCCGGTTTAACAAAGGGTAAGGAACCAAGATCCGCTTGTGATTAAGCATATAAGGTCTTATGGGATCCAAACTCTCTTAGAGGAAAGAGAACCAAGTTTCATTAAGTGTTTAAAACACGTTTGAGCTTGATGAATCCATTAGATCCTCGGGTAACATAAGTCTAAAAAAAAAAAAAAATCCATGATTATCTAAAAGGTGGCACTTTTGAAAGTCATGGTGAATCCATTTTAGACTTATGGGGAAATGATTCATTACACTAACATCTATATAAGGTGAAGATGGAATGATGATCTATGTTTGTTGTCATAAACCGCCTATGTGCATTTAAGTTTATGATACAAGATGAGTAACTAAGCTATGAAAGCTATCAAGTTACAATGAATCTTGTTTGTATGTTTTTAAGATCATGGTCCGCCATTGTGCACTAAAGACCATGGTCCCTTTCAAAGTCTTTATGGCAAGGAGCCATAAGCTAAAGACTCTTGTTGCTAACTTGAATCTATGTGTAGGTAAAGAAGCAAACAAGAGAATTTCTCATAAAGAGAAGTCATGAATCCGATCTTAGACTAACCATTGAGGTGCTCTAAAAGGATAAATGACTTCTCCCAATGACCATCTTCCCAAAGGAATATCAAAAAGGGCTAATTCTAAACTCTTACTCTCTTTAAACCATATTATTATTAAGATACTAGGCTTAAGTAGTCTTTATGCTTCATGTTATATGCCATAGATTGCATGTTTAAAAGCCTTTACAAATCTATAGGAACTAGAAATTGAACTTGCTAAGATACTTATACTCTCGGATTTAATCAAAAGGCTTAGGAAACTTTGTTATCTAATGTCTTAAATCCTTCCTTGTATCATGCTTGTTAAATATGATAATACTTAATAGATTGTAAAGTGTTTAAAGTTTCTAGCTTATGCCGGTTAACCATGATACTTAATCCATTTTGTGTTTGATATAATGTAGGATCATTATGTTCAAACCTTAAGAAGATTTCATGAGACAACCCCTAAGCATAAAGAAGAAACACAAAAGTGCCAAAGAGAAAAGAAGTAAGAGGAAATGATCTAATGCCAAAAATGATGTCCTAAAGAGAAGATGAGAAACCTCTTTCTCAAAGAAGCTTGTGAAGAACAAAGCCGAGAAAGGAGGAGAGTTCATTTACTTCCATGATTAATCAAGATGGGGGGAGAAGAAGTGTTAGATCACACATCTCATCATGATCAAATGGAAGCCAATCACTATCATCATTGTGGCCAAAAGCATCTAGCAAAACCATCAAGTTACATCTCGGCCAAGTATTCACAAGACAAAGCCGAGTCAACCCATTAATCTTCGGTCAAGTCCCTAACAAGACAAAGACCATCATCAACCGGTCAAGTCCCTAACAAGACAAAGACCATCATCAACCGGTCAAGTCCTTGGCAAAGACAAAGACCATCTCTTGACCAAAGTCCCTAGCAAAGGCAAGGTCACCAATCATTGTTCAAGATCATCATTCACATGGCCAAGCCTCCACAAAGAAGCAAAGCCAATCCATTCAACCATCATCAATCCTTGGTCAATCCTCTTCAAGAGAAAGACCAATTCATCTAATCATCAAAACCGAGTCCTTGAAGAAAGGAACTCAAGATCATGTGGCTTGGTCAAGGCTCTGGCAATGACAAGACCAAATCACTCCATCAACACTAGGCTCGGCCAAGTACCTCGCAAAGACAAAGCCGAGCCATCCATGTTCTAGAAAGAGACCGATTAAGCAATATGACCAAATCGTCTCTACTCACTCTCGGCCAAAGCAACTCTCAAGTGCAAAGCCTATTCTTGTTACTCGGCTTATGCATCTACCAAGAGCTAAGCCAAAGACGTCAACAAACCTTGTTCCAATTGCACAAAGGAGGAAGCAAAGACTTCAAGAAGAAGCCAAAGCTCAAAACCTAGATGCAATTACAAGGAAAAGCCATACCACTACGAACTAAAGGCTGCCCTAAACCTTCTCTTAGCTTACTTAATTAGAATCATAAGACTAGAACTAAACCGTATAATCATGCTTAGTCTATGATCAATCACTTGTTAAAAGGAATTGCTTAAATCTAGGATCAATATGAACTTAGATTAAGCTTATCCTTATATATCCGAAATGTCTTTACTAAGTCTTATTCACTTGGATCTTTTAAGGTTCAAAGGAGAAAAGGATCAAAGGCAAAGAAGGAAGATCAAAGAAGAAGTCAAGAGAAGGAAAGGGAGTCAACACGTTCGGACAAAGTCTCACACTCAAGTTTGTGAAGAACAAACCGTGAAGACTCAAATCAAGAATCAAAGAACTCAACACCAAGACAAGAGGAAGTGTTGAGTATCCAAAGAAACCTCCATTGAAGAACACGGCAAGGACAAAGATCAAAACCGGTTCTAGCTTAAGGGGAGTTTTTCGGCCAAAGTCAAAATACTCGAGGCCAAGATTAGAAGACCCCTAATTACTAGACTTACACTCTTTTTCCCTTAAACGTGGTTTTATCCCAAGTGGTTTTCCCGTTTAAGGGTTTTAATGAGGTTTGTTTAAGCAATGTCCAATCTTAGCCATTTCATTAGGCTAAGCTTGAGGGGGAGTGTTGAGACTAATGGTAACCCATAAAAGGGCATTAGGTCAAAACACATTGAAGAGACTAAGGCTTTGCCCGGACATACTTGTTCATCAAGGCAAAGACCTAGCATGTGATCAAAGACAATGACACAAGCGCTCTTATTACCATTACAAAGAGGAAAAAGAAATCAAGGAGAAGGATCTAGAAGATTGCCATGAAGAGGAAGTAGCCGTTGGCAAGTGAGAGACACTCTCTGTCCGTACAAGTCACGTGATGACTTAAGGAGAGTGCACTCCACTCTCTCAAGTCACATGTGGAGATAAGCCAAGAGTGCATCTCACTCTCTCAAGTCACATGTGGAGATAAGCCTAGAGTGCATCTCACTCTCTCCAAGTCACATGTGGAGATAAGCCAAGAGTGCATCTCACTCTCTCAAGTCACATGTTGATATAAGCCAAGAGTGCATCTCACTCTCTCAAGTCACATGTTGATATAAGCCAAAGAGTGCGCGGAGACCAAGAGAGAAGGAGACCAAGTGATATGGACATATTTGGCATATTCCTTTGATACCATTCTAAGCTATCCTTGTATATATATCTATCCTCCTTGTAAACATAAATCCAATAACACTTATGAAATGTAAAATCTAGTCTCTCTATTCTCTCTCTTGTTCTTGGTGTTCTTGAGGAAACATCAAGAACCAAATCTCACATTACCCTCTTAATCTCTTCTTCTCTAATCTTCAAGAACCAAGCTCTTTGCTTCTAATCTCTCAAGAACCTCTTAATCTCTTCTAATCTTCTCTAATCTCTCAAGAACCAAGCTATTGCTTTGCTTCTAATCTTCCATACTCCTAATCTCCCACGATTATACTCTCAAAAACCAACAATAAGCACTCATGTTGCATGAAACTTGGTTTAGAGTCTTAGAAACGCGTTGTTAGATGTTTCATAAGTTCGTCAAACTAGTACAAATCTCATTGAGAGACTTATAAGCACTCATGTTGCATGAAACTTGATTTAGAGTCTTAGAAACGCGTTGTTAGATGTTTCATAAGTTCGTCAAACTTGTACAAAGCTCATTGAGACACTTATATGCACTCATCTTGAGTGAAACTTAGTTAAGACTCCTAGAAACGCGTTGTTAGATGTTTCATAAGTTCGTCAAACTAGTACAAAGCTCAATGAGACAGTTATAATCACTCATGTTGCATGAAACTTGGTTTAGAGTCTTAGAAACGCGTTGTTAGATGTTTCATAAGTTCGTCAAACTAGTACAAAGCTCATTGAGAGACTTATAAGCACTCATGTTGCATGAAACTTGATTTAGAGTCCTAGAAACGCGTTGTTAAATGTTGCATAAGTTCGTAAAACTTGTACAAAGCTCGTTGAGGAACTTATAAGCACTCATGTTGCATGAAACTTAGTTTAGAGTCCTAGAAACCGCGTTGTTAGATGTTTCATAAGTTCGTCAAACTAGTACAAAGCTCATTGAGACACTTATAAGCACTCACGGTTCATGAAACTTGGTTTATAGTCCTAGAAATGCGTTGTTAGATGTTTCATAATTTCGTCAAACTAGTACAAAGCTCATTGAGACACTGATAAGCACTCATATTGCATGAAACTTGGTTTAGAGTCCTAGAAACGCGTTGTTAGTTCTTTCATAAGTTCGTCAAACTTGTACAAATCTCATTGAGACACTTATAAGCACTCATGTTGCATGAAATTTAGTTTGAAGTCCTAGAAACCGCGTTGTTAGATGTTTCATAAGTTCGTCAAACTAGTACAAAGCTCATTGAGACACTTATAAGCACTCATGTTGCATGAAACTTGGTTTAGAGTCCTAGAAACGCGTTTTTAGATGTTTCATAAGTTTGTCAAACTTGTACAAAGCTCATTGAGACACATATAAGCACTCATGTTGCATGAAACTTGGTTTAGAGTCCTAGAAACGCGTTGTTAGATGTTTCATAAGTTCGTCAAACTAGTACAAAGCTCATTGAGACACATATAAGCACTCATGTTGCATGAAATATGGTTTAGAGTCCTAGAAACGTGTTGTTAGATGTTTCATAAGTTCGTCAAACTTATACAAAGCTCATTGAGGAATTTATAAGCACTCATGTTGCATGAAACTTAGTTTAGAGTCCTAGAAACCGCGTTGTTAGATGTTTCATAAGTTCGTCAAACTAGTACAAAGCTCATTGAGACACTTATAAGCACTCACGGTTCATGAAACTTGGTTTAGAGTCCTAGAAATGTGTTGTTAGATGTTTCATAAGTTCGTCAAACTAGTACAAACCTCATTGAGACACTTATATGAACTCATGTTGCATGAAACTTGGTTTAGAGTCCTAGAAACGCATTGTTAGTTCTTTCATAAGTTCGTCAAACTTGCACAAAGCTCATTGAGACATTTATAAGCACTCATGTTGCATGAAATTTAGTTTGGATTCCTAGAAACCGCGTTGTTAGATGTTTCATAAGTTCATCAAACTAGTACAAAGCTGATTGAGACACTTATAAGCACTCATGTTGCATGCAACTTGGTTTAGAGTCCTAGAAACGCGTTGTTAGATGTTTCATAAGTTTGTCAAACTTGTATAAAGCTCATTGAGACACATATAAGCACTCATGTTGCATGAAACTTGGTTTAGAGTCCTAGAAACGCGTTGTTAGATGTTTCATAAGTTCGTCAAACTAGTACAAAGCTCATTGAGACACTTATAAGCACTCATGTTGCATGAAACTTGGTTTAGAGTCCTAGAAACGCGTTGTTAGATGTTTTATATGATCGTTAAACTTGTACAAAGCTCATTGAGACACTTATAAGCACTCATGTTGCATTAAACTTGGTTTAGAGACCTAGAAACGCGTTGTTAGATGTTTCATAAGTTCGTTAAACTTGTACAAAGTTCATTGAGACACTTATAAGCACTCATGTTGCATGAAACTTGGTTTAGAGTCCTAGTAAGGAGTTATTATATGTTTCATAAGTTCGCCAAACTAGTACAAAGCTAATTGAGACACTTATAAGCACTCATGGTTCATGAAACTTGGTTTATAGTATTAGAAATCGCGTTGTTAGATGTTTCATAAGTTCGTCAAACAAGTACAAAGGTCATTCAGACACTTATAAGCAGTCATGTTGCATGAACTTGGTTTAGAGTCCTAGAAACGTGTTGTTAGATGTTTCATAAATTCGTCAAACTTGTAAAAAGCTCATTGAGACATTTATATGCATTCATGCTGAATGAAACTTGGTTTAGAGTCCTAGAAACCACGTTGTTCGATGTTTCATAAGTTCGTCAAACTAGTCCAAAGCTCATTGAGACACTTATAAGCACTCATGATTCATGAAACTTGGTTTAGAGTCCTAGAAATTTGTTGTTAGATGTTTCATAAGTTCGTCAAACTAGTACAAAGCTCATTGAGACACTTGTAAGCACCCATGTTGCATGAAACTTGGTTTAGAGTCCTAGAAACGCGTAGTTAGTTCTTTCATAACTTCGTCAAACTTGTACAAAGCTCATTGAGACACTTATAAGCACTCATGTTGCAAGAAATTTAGTTTGGAGTCCTAGAAACCGCGTTCTTAGATGTTTCATAAGTTCGTCAAACTAGTACAAAGCTCATTGAGACACTTATAAACACTCATGTTGCATGAAACTTGGTTTAGAGTCTTAGAAACGCGTTGTTAGATGTTTCATAAGTTCGTCAAACTAGTACAAAGCTCATTGAGAGACTTATAAGCACTCATGTTGCATGAAACTTGATTTAGAGTCTTAGAAACGCGTTGTTAGATGTTTCATAAGTTCGTCAAACTTGTACAAAGCTCATTGAGACACTTATATGCACTCATCTTGAGTGAAACTTAGTTAAGACTCCTCGAAACGCGTTGTTAGATGTTTCATAAATTCGTCAAACTAGTACAAAGCTCAATGAGACACTTATAAGCACTCATGTTGCATGAAACTTGGTTTAGAGTCTTAGAAACGCGTTGTTAGATGTTTCATAAGTTCGTAAAACTAGTACAAAGCTCATTGAGAGACTTATAAGCACTCATGTTGCATGAAACTTGATTTAGAGTCCTAGAAACGCGTTGTTAGATGTTTCATAAGTTCGTAAAACTTGTACAAATCTCGTTGAGGAACTTATAAGCACTCATGTTGCATGAAACTTAGTTTAGAGTCCTAGAAACCGCGTTGTTAGATGTTTCATAAGTTCGTCAAACTAGTACAAAGCTCATTGAGACACTTATAAGCACTCACGGTTCATGAAACTTGGTTTAGAGTCCTAGAAATGCGTTGTTAGATGTTTCATAATTTCGTCAAACTAGTACAAAGCTCATTGAGACACTGATAAGCAATCATATTGCATGAAACTTGGTTTAGAGTCCTAGAAACGCGTTGTTAGTTCTTTCATAAGTTCTTCAAACTTGTACAAATCTCATTGAGACACTTATAAGCACTCATGTTGCATGAAATTTAGTTTGAAGTCCTAGAAACCGCGTTGTTAGATGTTTCATAAGTTCGTCAAACTAGTACAAAGCTCATTGAGACACTTATAAGCACTCATGTTGCATGAAACTTGGTTTAGAGTCCTAGAAACGCGTTTTTAGATGTTTCATAAGTTTGTCAAACTTGTACAAAGCTCATTGAGACACATATAAGCACTCATGTTGCATGAAACTTGGTTTAGAGTCCTAGAAACGCGTTGTTAGATGTTTCATAAGTTCGTCAAACTAGTACAAAGCTCATTGAGACACATATAAGCACTCATGTTGCATGAAACATGGTTTAGAGTCCTAGAAACGCGTTGTTAGATGTTTCATAAGTTCGTCCAACTTGTACAAAGCTCATTTAGACACTTATAAGCACTCATGTTGCATGAAACTTGGTTTAGAGTCCTGGAAACCGTGTTGTTAGATGTTTCATAAGTTCTTCAAACTAGTACAAAGCTCATTGAGACACTTATAAGCACTCATGGTTCATGAAACTTGGTTTAGAGTCCTAGAAATGTGTTGTTAGATGTTTCATAAATTCGTCAAACTAGTACAAAGCTCAATGAGACACTTATATGAACTCATGTTGCATGAAACTTGGTTTAGAGTACTAGAAACACATTGTAAGTTCTTTCATAAGTTCGTCAAACTTGTACAAATCTCATTGAGACATTTATAAGCACTCATGTTGCATGAAATTTAGTTTGGAGTCCTAGAAACCGCGTTGTTAGATGTTTCATAAGTTCGTCAAACTAGTACAAAGCTCATTGAGACACTTATAAGCACTCATGTTGCATGAAACTTGGTTTAGAGTCTTAGAAACGCGTTGTTAGATGTTTCATAAGTTCGTCAAACTAGTACAAAGCTCATTGAGAGACTTATAAGCACTCATGTTGCATGAAACTTGATTTCGAATCCTATAAACGCGTTGTTAGATGTTTCA
This sequence comes from Cochlearia excelsa, assembly GCA_963556525.1. Lineage (NCBI taxonomy): Eukaryota > Viridiplantae > Streptophyta > Magnoliopsida > Brassicales > Brassicaceae > Cochlearia > Cochlearia excelsa. Next base: position 2,967,137 of record CAUVZT010000002.1, read on the forward strand.
TAAGTTCATCAAACTAGTACAAAGTTGATTGAGACACTTATAAGCACTCATGTTGCATGCAACTTGGTTTAGAGTCCTAGAAACGCGTTGTTAGATGTTTCATAAGTTTGTCAAACTTGTACAAAGCTTATTGAGACACATATAAGCACTCATGTTGCATGAAACTTGGTTTAGAGTCCTAGAAACGCGTTGTTAGATGTTTCATAAGTTCCTCAAACTAGTACAAAGCTCATTGAGACACATATAAGCACTCATGTTGCATGAAATATGGTTTAGAGTCCTAGAAACGCGTTGTTAGATGTTTCATAAGTTCGTCAAACTTATACAAAGCTCATTAAGACACTTATAAGCGCTCAAGTTGCATGAAACTTGGTTTAGAGTCCTAGAAACCGCGTTGTTATATGTTTCATAAGTTCTTCAAACTAGTACAAAGCTCATTGAGACACTTATAAGCACTCATGGTTCATGAAACTTGGTTTAGAGTCCTAGAAATGTGTTGTTAGATGTTTCATAAGATCTTCAAACTAGTACAAACCTCATTGAGACACTTATATGAACTCATGTTGCATGAAACTTGGTTTAGAGTCCTAGAAACGCATTGTTAGTTCTTTCATAAGTTCGTCAAACTTGTACAAAGCTCATTGAGACATTTATAAGCACTCATATTGCATGAAATTTAGTTTGGAGTCCTAGAAACCGCGTTGTTAGATGTTTCATAAGTTCATCAAACTAGTACAATGCTGATTGAGACACTTATAAGCACTCATGTTGCATGCAACTTGGTTTATAGTCCTAGAAACGCGTTGTTAGATGTTTCATAAGTTTGTCAAACTTGTACAAAGCTCATTGAGACACATATAAGCACTCATGTTGCATGAAACTTGGTTTAGAGTCCTAGAAACGCGTTGTTAGATGTTACATAAGTTCGTCAAACTAGTACAAAGCTCATTGAGACACTTATAAGCACTCATGTTGCATGAAACTTGGTTTAGAGTCCTAGAAACGCGTTTTTAGATGTTTCATATGATCGTTAAACTTGTACAAAGCTCATTGAGACACTTATAAGCACTCATGTTGCATTAAACTTGGGGTAGAGTCCTAGAAACGCGTTGTTAGATGTTTCATAAGTTCGTCAAACTTGTACAAAGCTCATTGAGATACTTATAAGCACTCATGTTGCATTAAACTAGGTTTAGAGACCTAGAAACGCGTTGTTAGATGTTTCATAAGTTCGTTAAAATTGTACAAAGCTCATTGAGACACTTATAAGCACTCATGTTGCATGAAACTTGGTTTAGAGTCCTAGTAAGGCGTTATTATATGTTTCATAAGTTTGCCAAACTAGTAAAAAGCTAATTGAGACACTTATAAGCACTCATGGTTCATGAAACTTGGTTTATAGTATTAGAAATCGCGTTGTTAGATGTTTCATAAGTACAAAGGTCATTCAGACACTTATAAGCAGTCATGTTGCATGAACTTGGTTTAGAGTCCTAGAAACGTGTTGTTAGATGTTTCATAAATTCGTCAAACTTGTAAAAAGCTCATTGAGACATTTATATGTATTCATGATGAATGAAACTTGGTTTAGAGTCCTAGAAACCACGTTGTTAGATGTTTCATAAGTTCGTCAAACTAGTACAAAGCTCATTGAGACACTTATAAGCACTCATGATTCATGAAACTTGGTTTAGAGTCCTAGAAATTTGTTGTTAGATGTTTCATAAGTTCGTCAAACTAGTACAAAGCTCATTGAGACACTTGTAAACACTCATGTTGCATGAAACTTGGTTTAGAGTCCTAGAAACGCGTAGTTAGTTCTTTCATAAGTTCGTCAAACTTGTACAAAGCTCATTGAGACACTTATAAGCACTCATGTTGCATGAAATTTAGTTTGGAGTCCTAGAAACCGCGTTCTTAGATGTTTCATAAGTTCGTCAAACTAGTACAAAGCTCATTGAGACACTTATAAGCACTCATGTTGCATGAAACTTGGTTTTGAGTCTTAGAAACGCGTTGTTAGATGTTTCATAAGTTCGTCAAACTAGTACAAAGCTCATTGAGAGACTTATAAGCACTCATGTTGCATGAAACTTGATTTAGAGTCTTAGAAACGTGTTGTTAGATGTTTCATAAGTTCGTCAAACTTGTACAAAGCTCATTGAGACACTTATATGCACTCATCTTGAGAGAAACTTAGTTAAGACTCCTAGAAACGCGTTGTTAGATGTTTCATAAGTTCGTCAAACTAGTACAAAGCTCAATGAGACACTTATAAGCACTCATGTTGCATGAAACTTGGTTTAGAGTCTTAGAAACGCGTTGTTAGATGTTTCATAAGTTCGTCAAACTAGTACAAAGCTCATTGAGAGACTTATAAGCACTCATGTTGCATGAAACTTGATTTAGAGTCCTAGAAACGCGTTGTTAGATGTTTCATAAGTTCGTAAAACTTGTACAAAGCTCGTTGAGGAACTTATAAGCACTCATGTTGCATGAAACTTAGTTTAGAGTCCTAGAAACCGCGTTGTTAGATGTTTCATAAGTTCGTCAAACTAGTACAAAGCTCATTGAGACACTTATAAGCACTCACGGTTCATGAAACTTGGTTTAGAGTCCTAGAAATGCGTTGTTAGATGTTTCATAATTTTGTCAAACTAGTACAAAGCTCATTGAGACACTGATAAGCACTCATATTGCATGAAACTTGGTTTAGAGTCCTAGAAACGCGTTGTTAGTTCTTTCATAAGTTCGTCAAACTTGTACAAATCTCATTGAGACACTTTGATACGATCGGCCTTGAGGGATCTACTCTCCAAACGAGGCTGAACTGTCTCGGCGATGGAAAAGGATGGACGGGAGGTGAAGGTAGTGGAATGATGCGGTGGAACGTCGATGTAGGATGGGAGGGGAAGTGTAAGTAATGGCGGAAACTTGTTAAACGTTGAGGAGGTTTAACAAGTGATAGAAGTTCTCTCCAACGGCGGTTGCGCAAGGAGAAGAACGGATCTCTTCACAAGATCAAAGGGAGCCGATCTCTTCACAAGATCAAGAAGGCGACAAAGACCTTAGGTTAAGTTTTTTCTTTCTAAGTTGTTCGATTATGACAAAGGATGCGGCGCACTCCCTTTTATAGGACAAGCACATGTCGCTTGTTACCTTAGGGTTTTGCGCAAAAACAGAAAAAGGAAATTGTTCGAGAAATGGAAATCGCAACATAAGCGAAAAAAGGAAATCCTAGGAAAAATGGAAATTGCGCGGATAAATAAGCAAGTAGCGAAAGTGCCTTGCTTAACACACTCTTCAAGCTATGGTGGCTAATGGACGACGTAGTGGTCTTCTTGGCCTCGTTAAAACCCGGTGGGAAAGAGTACCAAGCGAGTCACTTAGTCCGCTTAGCTACCATAGCTTGGTCTTCCTCAAGTAGCCGTGGTGAAGATGTTGAAGTAGCTTCCCGTGTCGGCTTCTCCAATCTTCTCTTCCTTGATCATCGTGTGAGCTTTCCTTGCTAGCTCCTTAGCTCGGCCCGGTGATAACTCCTTCTTGTACACTCGACATTTCCTCGGCATTCGATGTTCGGGGTACTCGGCAACTCCTCGGCATCGGTTGGTCGAGTGGTCGACATCGGCATTTCGTCGGTGTCGAGTGGTCGAGTGGTCGATATCGGCTCGTTCGCGGTTTCCTCGTCCGATGGCTCGGTTACGATCGCATCATCCTCCCCCCACTTGAAAAGGATTTGACCTCAAATCGAATCGCAATAAAACGAGCTAAGTCGAAACATTAAACGAATCGAGATTGTGTACTTCCCTTGAAGATCAATTTTGTAGGCGTTGTCGTTGATCCGCTTCAGGACTTTGAACGGGCCATCTACTCTCGGGCATCGGCTTGGATTTTCTCTCGGCTGGGAACCTCTCCTTCCTTAGGTGAACCCACACCAGGTCGCCTTCTTTAAAGATAACCTCCTTGCGACCCTTGTTGGCTTTCTTTGCGTATAGCCGCGTCTTGTGCTCGATGTTGATCCTAGCCTTCTCGTGGATTTTCCTTACTTGTTCCGCCCTTCTTCTTACCGTCTAAACTGCCACGTTCACTCAAAGGCAAAGAGATTAAATCTAGGGGTGAAGACGGGTTAAACCCATAAACAATTTCAAAAGGAGAGAACAAAGTAGAGGAGTGTTGAGAATGATTGTAAGCAAACTCAACGTGGGGTAGACAATCCTCCCACGACTTGAGATTGCTTTCTTACCATCGTCCTTAGCAAGGTGCTTAAGGACCGGTTGACTACCTCCGTCTGACCATCAGTCTGTGGGTGGCAAGTGGTGGAAAAGGTCAGCTTGGTTCCTAGCTTTGCCCACAAGGTTCTCCAAAAATGGCTAAGAAACTTCGTATCCTGTCGTCGACACAATAACAAGAGGCATACCATGCAACCTAACAACTTCTCTAAAGAACGAGGTTAGCGACAAGCAATAAAGTAGCCACTTAGAAAACCTATCAACAACCACAAAGATCGGTCTCTACCAGTTTTAGTCCAGTCTCTAGTTTTAGTCCTAGGCAATCCTATCACAAAGTCCATCGATATATCTGTCCAAGGATGCTCGGGGATAGGTAAAGGGAGATACAAACCGTGCGGCTGGACTTTACTCTTAGCCTGTTTGCATGTAGCACACCTAGCACAGACTTTCTCCACGTCCTTCCTCATGCCCGGCCAATAGAAGTGTTGTTGTAGGCTGTGAAGAGTCTTAGTAACTCCAAAGTGCCCGGCAAGTCCACCCCCATGGGATTCACGACTAACAACTCTCTAACGAAACATTAGGCACACACAACTTATGGTTATAAAAGAGATATCCATCGTGCCTATAGTAACCATCACAAGAGAATTTTGAACACTTCCTATACGCCTCACTAAACTCATTGTCTATCTCATATAGTTCTTTCAATCTCTCAAATCCAATGAGTTTAGATGTCAAAGTACTAAGAAGAGTGTACCTCCGGGACAATGCATCGGCGACTACATTGTCCTTACCTTTCTTGTACTTAATGACATATGGGAAGGTCTCGATGAATTCTATCCAACGTCCATGCCTCCGGTTCAGCTTCTGTTGCCCCCTTTAGATGTTTCAAGGATTCATGGTCCGTGTGTATGACGAACTCCTTGGGCCACGAGATAGTGCTGCCATGTTTGTAGAGCTCTCACCAGCGCGTATAGCTCCTTGTCATATGTTGGATAGTTGACCGTTGAGCCTCCTAACTTTTCGCTGAAATAAGCAATGGGTCTTTTGTCTGCATTAGAACAGCTCCAATGCCTACACCGGACGCATCACACTCAATTTCAAAAGTTTTCATAAAATCGGGTAAAGCAAGTAGAGAGGAATTGATAAGCTTCTCTTTAAGAGCCTGAAAGGCTTGCTCTTGGGCGGCTTCCCACTTGAACCCTACTTCCTTCTTGATGACTTCGGGTGAGTGGTGCGGCTACGGTGCTGAAGTCTTTGACGAACCGGCGGTAGAAGCCGGCTAGGCCGTGAAAACTCCTAACTTCTCCGACGTTCTTAGGGCTCGGCCAGTCTCGGATGGCCTTTATCTTGTCCTCGTCAACCTGTACGCCGTCTGCACTCACAACAAAACCTAAGAAAATAACTCGGTTAGTGCAAAAGGTACACTTGCTGAGGTTAGCAAACAAGCGCTCCTTCCGAAGTACTTCTAGCACCATCCGGATGTGAGTGAGATGGGCCTCCATATCCCTGCTATAAATCAGTATATCGTCAAAGTAAACAACTACAAAGACACCTATAAAGGACCTCAACACATGATTCATTAAACGCATAAAGGTACTAGGAGCATTAGTTAAACCGAAGGGCATTACAAGCCATTCGTACAATCCTTGCTTAGTCTTAAAGGCGGTCTTCCATTCGTCACCTTCCTTCATCCTAATCGATGATAACCACTCTTAAGATCGATCTTAGAGAACACGTTAGAACCACACAATTCATCTAACATATCATCAAGTCTAGGGATAGGGTGGCGATACTTAACCGTGATGTTGTTGATGGCTCGGCAATCAATCAACACACATGCGCCACGTTCCATCTTTCTTTGGCACCCAGTAGGACGGGACGGCACATGGACTCATACTCTCACGGATGTGACCCTTCTTCATCAACTCCTCCACTTGGTTTTGGAGTTCTTTGGTTTCAGTGGGTTGGTGCGGTAAGCTGGGCGGTTCGGCAAAGCGGCTCCGGGCACCAAGTCTATCTGGTGCTCAATCCCTCGGATAGGTGGCAGTCTGGCGGGGCATCCTCCGGGAACACATCCCTAAAATCCTGCAAAGGCCGAGACATACCACTAGGAAGACCCTGTGCAAACTCGGTTAAACTAGCAAGCGTTTCTCTATATATAAGCATTAAGATAGGTAGTTCCGAGTTTAAGTCTTTGAAAACTTCACTAGAGTGGATGAGAAGGTTGGTATTAGGCGGTATCTCCTTATCCTTCTCGTTCTTTAGTTTGATGTAGAGAGCTGGTCTTGGTAGACTTCGCTAGGTGTGAGAGGGAGAAGGATGATTTTGCGCCCCTTGAACTCAAAGGAGTGCTTGTTGGTGTATCCATCATGCAGAACCTTGCGGTCTGATTGCCACGGTCTACCCGGCGGGAGGTGGCTCGAGCCCATGGGCAAGACATCACAGAGTACGTCATCCTCATACTTTCCTATGGCAAAGGCTACCTTGACTTGGTGAGTAACCGTCGGGGCTCCTCCTTCATTCGGCCATTGCGGCTTATATGGCCTCGGATGTGGGGTGGTTTGGAGGTGAAGTTTCTCGACCATATGCTCACTTGCAGCGTTGGTGCAACTCCCTCCATCTATGATTAGGCTACACACCCTTTCCTTGACGATGCACCGGGTGTGGAACAAGTTGTCCCGTTGTTGTAGCTCCTCGGCCTGATTCTGGACACTTAATGCTCGGTGGGCTACAAGCATCTCTCCAACCGCGGCGGACTCTTCTTCCTCTTCTTCATGAGGGTCGGATTCGAGTACGTATCCGGTGGAAGGATGTCTCCGTTATCAAGCGGCATGTAGACCTTCTTGTTGACACAATCCCTAGCGTAATGACCCATGCCTTGACACTTGTAACACCGACATGGCTCAAGGATGCTCCATTCCTATCCTTGAAGGCTGTCTTGGGCTCTTCTTTCACGCCGCTAGGTGGTGGTTTGAACTCTCGGCGGTATTCTGGTTTGGTTGGCTGGACATCCCGCGGCTTGGTTGCATTGGATGGGTAGCTTGGCCTAGTATACCGGCGCTTGTTCCGGCTCTCAATCAACTCGGCCTTGTGCACTAACTCCTCAAGATCTTCATAAGATTGGAGTTCCAGCTTGTCTTGAATGTCCCGAGCAAGTCCTCCAATGAACCGGGCCATGGCGACCTCGTCGTCTTCTTCTAGGCCGGCTCGGACCAGCAGGGTTTCCATCTCTTGGTAGTAGTCTCGACGGAGCTTGACCCACTGGGTGAGTTTCCGAGTTTGTGGAGAGTCTCACGGTGGTAATGGTTGGGAACAAAACGCTTCCTCATGTGCGTGGTAAGTTGTGCCCAAGTGGTGATAGCCGGCTCGTTGTGTCGGCTTCGGTGGTGCATAGGCGATCCCACCACGGGAGAGCATAGTCACGAATTCGGACACGGCAATTTTTACCTTGTTGACCGGGTAAGTGTCATGGTAGATGAAGCTAGACTCCATCTTCCTTCCTTTCCCAATCTAGGTAGACCTCGGGATCGTTCTTACCTTGGAAGGGAGGGAACTTAGCTTTGATGTGTCTAAGTTGTTGCCTAACGGGATCCACTGGCCTCCCTGTCCCGCCTACGGCTTCTATGGCTGCGATCCGATGCGCCTAGCTCATAGTAATCTTCGTCGGAGTGAATGTGGATCCTATGGTCCCCAACGGTTTCTGTCCGACGACCGTGGTCGAAGTGTGGAGCGCGTCTAGGAGCGAAAGGTGCCGGTCTAAAAGGATCGGCTCTATCTCTAGGTAACGGGTCTCCTTCTCGGTATTGTCTCGGGGAAAGACGTGTCGGACGGCCCTGCACCTGGAACTACCGGCTGGGCCTTTTCCTTTGGCAAGGCGGATAGCTTCGGATGGTGTTGGTGTGTGACCACTCTCGGACTCCGAGGAAACTTCCTTGGCTTCCCGGCTTGCTTCTCACGTTCCAAGGTGAGGCTGGCGGGAGATTTGTTGCGGTAGGAGCTGAGCCATGGCCTCGGCAACTTGGGTAGCGATGAGCTTCTGGAGGTCGTCTAACGCCTCGGGTGAGAGCGCCATGGTGCCTGGTACACGCAAAAATAACCCAAAGTAAGGTGTTCACGATAATGCCAAACAAATCACGCTAACAAAAGGAAAACACTCGGTTTCAATGAAAAGGAAATCGTCTCACGCGGTTTTGTCAAAAGAATGGAAATCGGCCCACGCGGTTTTGAAAAAAAAGGAAATCGTCTCGCTTAAATGAAACGCACGTTTTATGAAAAAAAGGAAATCACGAACACAAGTTTCGAAAGATGCGATTAGGTTTTGAAAGATCAAAGTTTTTTTTTTTTTTTTTTTTTAAAATACCGCCGCCAAACAAGAACACGACGAACAAATAAGAACGACCTATCAATGATTCAACAAGTTACTAGTAGTACCCAAGCAAGCAACGAAATCAACAACAAGTTACGGACAATCACTCGAGGCAAGCAAGCAAGTTGAAACATACGGTATAGATCTAAAGTTAAGCATAAACGATAAAGAAGAGAAGTAAGAGATAGAAGCGACTCGGCCTTGGTTCGAGGCGGCTCGATACCACATGATACGATCGGCCTTGAGGGATCTACTCTCCAAACGAGGCTGAACTGTCTCGGCGATGGAAAAGGATGGACGGGAGGTGAAGGTAGTGGAATGATGCGGTGGAACGTCGATGTAGGATGGGAGGGGAAGTGTAAGTAATGGCGGAAACTTGTTAAACGTTGAGGAGGTTTAACAAGTGATAGAAGTTCTCTCCAACGGCGGTTGCGCAAGGGAGAAGAACGGATCTCTTCACAAGATCAAAGGGAGCCCGATCTCTTCACAAGATCAAGAAGGCGACAAAGACCTTAGGTTAAGTTTTTTTCTTTCTAAGTTGTTCGATTATGACAAAGGATGCGGCGCACTCCTTTTATAGGACAAGCACATGTCGCTTGTTACCTTAGGGTTTTGCGCAAAAACAGAAAAAGGAAATTGTTCGAGAAATGGAAATCGCAACATAAGCGAAAAAAGGAAATCCTAGGAAAAATGGAAATTGCGCGGATAAATAAGCAAGTAGCGAAAGTGCCTTGCTTAACACACTCTTCAAGCTATGGTGGCTAATGGACGACGTAGTGGTCTTTCTTGGCCTCGTTAAAACCCGGTGGGAAAGAGTACCAAGCGAGTCACTTAGTCCGCTTAGCTACCATAGCTTGGTCTTCCTCAAGTAGCCGTGGTGAAGATGTTGAAGTAGCTTCCCGTGTCGGCTTCTCCAATCTTCTCTTCCTTGATCATCGTGTGAGCTTTCCTTGCTAGCTCCTTAGCTCGGCCGGGTGATAACTCCTTCTTGTACACTCGACATTTCCTCGGCATTCGATGTTCGGGTACTCGGCAACTCCTCGGCATCGGTTGGTCGAGTGGTCGACATCGGCATTTCGTCGGTGTCGAGTGGTCGAGTGGTCGATATCGGCTCGTTCGCGGTTTCCTCGTCCGATGGCTCGGTTACGATCGCATCACACTTATAAGCACTCATGGTGCATGAAATTTAGTTTGAAGTCCTAGAAACCGCGTTGTTAGATGTTTCATAAGTTCGTCAAACTAGTACAAAACTCATTGAGACACTTATAAGCACTCATGTTGCATGAAACTTGGTTTAGAGTCCTAGAAACGCGTTTTTAGATGTTTCATAAGTTTGTCAAACTTGTACAAAGCTCATTGAGACACATATAAGCACTCATGTTGCATGAAACTTGGTTTAGAGTCCTAGAAACGCGTTGTTAGATGTTTCATAAGTTCGTCAAACTAGTACAAAGCTCATTGAGACACATATAAGCACTCATGTTGTATGAAACATGGTTTAGAGTCCTAGAAACGCGTTGTTAGATGTTTCATAAGTTCGTCCAACTTGTACAAAGCTCATTTAGACACTTATAAGCACTCATGTTGCATGAAACTTGGTTTAGAGTCCTGGAAACCGTTTTATTAGATGTTTCATAAGTTCTTCAAACTAGTACAAAGCTCATTGAGACACTTATAAGCACTCATGGTTCATGAAACCTGGTTTAGAGTCCTAGAAATGTGTTGTTAGATGTTTCATAAGTTCGTCAAACTAGTACAAAGCTCAATGAGACACTTATATGAACTCATGTAGCATGAAACTTGGTTTAGAGTCCTAGAAACCGCGTTGTTATATGTTTCATAAGTTCTTCAAACTAGTACAAAGCTCATTGAGACACTTATAAGCACTCATGGTTCATGAAACTTGGTTTAGAGTCCTAGAAATGTGTTGTTAGATGTTTCATAAGTTCGTCAAACTAGTACAAACCTCATTGAGACACTTATATGAACTCATGTTGCATGAAACTTGGTTTAGAGTCCTAGAAACGCATTGTTAGTTCTTTCATAAGTTCGTCAAACTTGTACAAAGCTCATTGAGACATTTATAAGCACTCATGTTGCATGAAATTTAGTTTGGAGTCCTAGAAACCGCGTTGTTAGATGTTTCATAAGTTCATCAAACTAGTACAAAGTTGATTGAGACACTTATAAGCACTCATGTTGCATGCAACTTTGTTTAGAGTCCTAGAAACGCGTTGTTAGATGTTTCATAAGTTTGTCAAACTTGTACAAAGCTCATTGAGACACATATAAGCACTCATGTTGCATGAAACTTGGTTTAGAGTCCTAGAAACGTGTTGTTAGATGTTTCATAAGTTCGTCAAACGAGTACAAAGCTCATTGAGACACATATAAGCACTCATGTTGCATGAAATATGGTTTAGAGTCCTAGAAACGCGTTGTTAGATGTTTCATAAGTTCGTCAAACTTATACAAAGCTCATCGAGACACTTATAAGCACTCATGTTGCATGAAACTTGGTTTAGAGTCCTAGAAACCGCGTTGTTATATGTTTCATAAGTTCTTCAAACTAGTACAAAGCTCATTGAGACACTTATAAGCACTCATGGTTCATGAAACTTGGTTTAGAGTCCTAGAAATGTGTTGTTAGATGTTTCATAAGTTCGTCAAACTAGTACAAACCTCATTGAGACACTTATATGAACTCATGTTGCATGAAACTTGGTTTAGAGTCCTAGAAACGCATTGTTAGTTCTTTCATAAGTTCGTCAAACTTGCACAAAGCTCATTGAGACATTTATAAGCACTCATGTTGCATGAAATTTAGTTTGGAGTCCTAGAAACCGCGTTGTTAGATGTTTCATAAGTTCATCAAACTAGTACAAAGCTGATTGAGACACTTATAAGCACTCATGTTGCATGCAACTTGGTTTAGAGTCCTAGAAACGCATTGTTAGATGTTTCATAAGTTTGTCGAACTTGTATAAAGCTCATTGAGACACATATAAGCACTCATGTTGCATGAAACTTGGTTTAGAGTCCTAGAAACGCGTTGTTAGATGTTTCATAAGTTCGTCAAACTAGTACAAAGCTCATTGAGGCACTTATAAGCACTCATGTTGCATGAAACTTGGTTTAGAGTCCTAGAAACGCGTTGTTAGATGTTTCATATGATCGTTAAACTTGTACAAAGCTCATTGAGACACTTATAAGCACTCATGTTGCATTAAACTTGGTTTAGAGACCTAGAAACGCGTTGTTAGATGTTTCATAAGTTCGTTAAACTTGTACAAAGCTCATTGAGACACTTATAAGCACTCATGTTGCATGAAACTTGGTTTAGAGTCCTAGTAAGGCGTTATTATATGTTTCATAAGTTCGCCAAACTAGTACAAAGCTAATTGAGACACTTATAAGCACTCATGGTTCATGAAACTTGGTTTATAGTATTAGAAATCGCGTTGTTAGATTTTTCATAAGTTCGTCAAACAAGTACAAAGGTCATTCAGACACTTATAAGCAGTCATGTTGCATGAACTTGGTTTAGAGTCCTAGAAACGTGTTGTTAGATGTTTCATAAATTCGTCAAACTTGTAAAAAGCTCATTGAGACATTTATATGCATTCATGCTGAATGAAACTTGGTTTAGAGTCCTAGAAACCACGTTGTTAGATGTTTCATAAGTTCGTCAAACTAGTACAAAGCTCATTGAGACACTTATAAGCACTCATGATTCATGAAACTTGGTTTAGAGTCCTAGAAATTTGTTGTTAGATGTTTCATAAGTTCGTCAAACTAGTACAAAAATCATTGAGACACTTGTAAGCACCCATGTTGCATGAAACTTGGTTTAGAGTCCTAGAAACGCGTAGTTAGTTCTTTCATAACTTCGTCAAACTTGTACAAAGCTCATTGAGACACTTATAAGCACTCATGTTGCATGAAATTTAGTTTGGAGTCCTAGAAACCGCGTTCTTAGATGTTTCATAAGTTCGTCAAACTAGTACAAAGCTCATTGAGACACTTATAAGCACTCATGTTGCATGAAACTTGGTTTAGAGTCTTAGAAACGCGTTGTTAGATGTTTCATAAGTTCGTCAAACTAGTACAAAGCTCATTGAGAGACTTATAAGCACTCATGTTGCATGAAACTTGATTTAGAGTCTTAGAAACGCGTTGTTAGATGTTTCATAAGTTCGTCAAACTTGTACAAAGCTCATTGGGACACTTATATGCACTCATCTTGAGTGAAACTTAGTTAAGACTCCTAGAAACGCGTTGTTAGATGTTTCATAAGTTCGTCAAACTAGTACAAAGCTCAATGAGACACTTATAAGCACTCATGTTGCATGAAACTTGGTTTAGAGTCTTAGAAACGCGTTGTTAGATGTTTCATAAGTTCGTCAAACTAGTACAAAGCTCATTGAGAGACTTATAAGCACTCATGTTGCATGAAACTTGATTTAGAGTCCTAGAAACGCGTTGTTAGATGTTTCATAAGTTCGTAAAACTTGTACAAAGCTCGTTGAGGAACTTATAAGCACTCATGTTGCATGAAACTTAGTTTAGAGTCCTAGAAACCGCGTTGTTAGATGTTTCATAAGTTCGTCAAACTAGTACAAAGCTCATTGAGACACTTATAAGCACTCACGGTTCATGAAACTTGGTTTAGAGTCCTAGAAATGCGTTGTTAGATGTTTCATAATTTCGTCAAACTAGTACAAAGCTAATTGAGACACTGATAAGCAATCATATTGCATGAAACTTGGTTTAGAGTCCTAGAAACGCGTTGTTAGTTCTTTCATAAGTTCTTCAAACTTGTTCAAATCTCATTGAGACACTTATAAGCACTCATGTTGCATGAAATTTAGTTTGAAGTCCTAGAAACCGCGTTGTTAGATGTTTCATAAGTTCGTCAAACTAGTACAAAGCTCATTGAGACACTTATAAGCACTCATGTTGCATGAAACTTGGTTTAGAGTCCTAGAAACGCGTTTTTTGATGTTTCATAAGTTTGTCAAACTTGTACAAAGCTCATTGAGACACATATAAGCACTCATGTTGCATGAAACTTGGTTTAGAGTCCTAGAAACGCGTTGTTAGATGTTTCATAAGTTCGTCAAACTAGTACAAAGCTCATTGAGACACATATAAGCACTCATGTTGCATGAAACATGGTTTAGAGTGTTAGAAACGCGTTGTTAGATGTTTCATAAGTTCGTCCAACTTGTACAAAGCTCATTTAGACACTTATAAGCACTCATGTTGCATGAAACTTGGTTTAGAGTCCTGGAAACCGCGTTGTTAGATGTTTCATACGTTCTTCAAACTAGTACAAAGCTCATTGAGACACTTATAAGCACTCATGGTTCATGAAACTTAGTTTAGAGTCCTAGAAATGTGTTGTCAGATGTTTCATAAATTCGTCAAACTAGTACAAAGCTCAATGAGACACTTATATGAACTCATGTTGCATGAAACTTGGTTTAGAGTACTAGAAACACATTGTAAGTTCTTTCATAAGTTCGTCAAACTTGTACAAATCTCATTGAGACATTTATAAGCACTCATGTTGCATGAAATTTAGTTTGGAGTCCTAGAAACCGCGTTGTTAGATGTTTCATAAGTTCGTCAAACTAGTACAAAGCTCATTGAGACACTTATAAGCACTCATGTTGCATGAAACTTGGTTTAGAGTCTTGGAAACGCGTTGTTAGATGTTTCATAAGTTCGTCAAACTAGTACAAAGCTCATTGAGAGACTTATAAGCACTCATGTTGCATGCAACTTGGTTTAGAGTCCTAGAAACGCGTTGTTAGATGTTTCATAAGTTTGTCAAACTTGTACAAAGCTTATTGAGACACATATAAGCACTCATGTTGCATGAAAGTTGGTTTAGAGTCCTAGAAACGCGTTGTTAGATGTTTCATAAGTTCCTCAAACTAGTACAAAGCTCATTGAGACACATATAAGCACTCATGTAGCATGAAATATGGTTTAGAGTCCTAGAAACGCGTTGTTAGATGTTTCATAAGTTCGTCAAACTTATACAAAGCTCATTAAGACACTTATAAGCGCTCATGTTGCATGAAACTTGGTTTAGAGTCCTAGAAACCGCGTTGTTATATGTTTCATAAGTTCTTCAAACTAGTACAAAGCTCATTGAGACACTTATAAGCACTCATGGTTCATGAAACTTGGTTTAGAGTCCTAGAAATGTGTTGTTAGATGTTTCATAAGTTTGTCAAACTAGTACAAACCTCATTGAGACACTTCTATGAACTCATGTTGCATGAAACTTGGTTTAGAGTCCTAGAAACGCATTGTTAGTTCTTTCATAAGTTCGTCAAACTTGTACAAAGCTCATTGAGACATTTATAAGCACTCATGTTGCATGAAATTTAGATTGGAGTCCTAGAAACCGCGTTGTTAGATGTTTCATAAGTTCATCAAACTAGTTCAAAGCTGATTGAGACACTTATAAGCACTCATGTTGCATGCAACTTGGTTTATAGTCCTAGAAACGCGTTGTTAGATGTTTCATAAGTTTGTCAAACTTGTACAAAGCTCATTGAGACACATATAAGCACTCATGTTGCATGAAACTTGGTTTAGAGTCCTAGAAACGCGTTGTTAGATGTTTCATAAGTTCGTCAAAACTAGTACAAAGCTCATTGAGACACTTATAAGCACTCATGTTGCATGAAACTTGGTTTAGAGTCCTAGAAACGCGTTTTTAGATGTTTCATATGATCGTTAAACTTGTACAAAGCTCATTGAGACACTTATAAGCACTCATGTTGCATTAAACTTGGGGTAGAGTCCTAGAAACGCGTTGTTAGATGTTTCATAAGTTCGTTAAACTTGTACAAAGCTCATTGAGACACTTATAAGCACTCATATTGCATGAAACTTGGTTTAGAGTCCTAGTAAGGCGTTATTATATGTTTCATAAGTTCGCCAAACTAGTAAAAAGCTAATTGAGACACTTATAAGCACTCATGGTTCATGAAACTTGGTTTATAGTATTAGAAATCGCGTTGTTAGATGTTTCATAAGTACAAAGCTCATTCAGACACTTATAAGCAGTCATGTTGCATGAACTTGGTTTAGAGTCCTAGAAACGTGTTGTTAGATGTTTCATAAATTCGTAAAACTTGTAAAAAGCTCATTGAGACATTTATATGTATTCATGATGAATGAAACTTGGTTTAGAGTCCTAGAAACCACGTTGTTAGATGTTTCATAAGTTCGTCAAACTAGTACAAAGCTCATTGAGACACATATAAGCACTCATGATTCATGAAACTTGGTTTAGAGTCCTAGAAATTTGTTGTTAGATGTTTCATAAGTTCGTCAAACTAGTACAAAGCTCATTGAGACACTTGTAAGCACTCATGTTGCATGAAACTTGGTTTAGAATCCTAGAAACGCGTAGTTAGTTCTTTCATAAGTTCGTCAAACTTGTACAAAGCTCATTGAGACACTTATAAGCACTCATGTTGCATGAAATTTAGTTTGGAGTCCTAGAAACCGCGTTCTTAGATGTTTCATAAGTTCGTCAAACTAGTACAAAGCTCATTGAGACACTTATAAGCACTCATGTTGCATGAAACTTGGTTTAGAGTCTTAGAAACGCGTTGTTAGATGTTTCATAAGTTCGTCAAACTAGTACAAAGCTCATTGAGAGACTTATAAGCACTCATGTTGCATGAAACTTGATTTAGAGTCTTAGAAACGCGTTGTTAGATGTTTCATAAGTTCGTCAAACTTGTACAAAGCTCATTGAGACACTTATATGCACTCATCTTGAGAGAAACTTAGTTAAGACTCCTAGAAACGCGTTGTTAGATGTTTCATAAGTTCGTCAAACTAGTACAAAGCTCAATGAGACACTTATAAGCACTCATGTTGCATGAAACTTGGTTTAGAGTCTTAGAAACGCGTTGTTAGATGTTTCATAAGTTCGTCAAACTAGTACAAAGCTCATTGAGAGACTTATAAGCACTCATGTTGCATGAAACTTGATTTAGAGTCCTAGAAACGCGTTGTTAGATGTTTCATAAGTTCGTAAAACTTGTACAAAGCTCGTTGAGGAACTTATAAGCACTCATGTTGCATGAAACTTAGTTTAGAGTCCTAGAAACCGCGTTGTTAGATGTTTCATAAGTTCGTCAAACTAGTACAAAGCTCATTGAGACACTTATAAGCACTCACGGTTCATGAAACTTGGTTTAGAGTCCTAGAAATGCGTTGTTAGATGTTTCATAATTTTGTCAAACTAGTACAAAGCTCATTGAGACACTGATAAGCACTCATATTGCATGAAACTTGGTTTAGAGTCCTAGAAACGCGTTGTTAGTTCTTTCATAAGTTCGTCAAACTTGTACAAATCTCATTGAGACACTTATAAGCACTCATGTTGCATGAAATTTAGTTTGAAGTCCTAGAAACCGCGTTGTTAGATGTTTCATAAGTTCGTCAAACTAGTACAAAGCTCATTGAGACACTTATAAGCACTCATGTTGCATGAAAGTTGGTTTAGAGTCCTAGAAACGCGTTTTTAGATGTTTCATAAGTTTGTCAAACTTGTACAAAGCTCATTGAGACACATATAAGCACTCATGTTGCATGAAACTTGGTTTAGAGTCCTAGAAACGCGTTGTTAGATGTTTCATAAGTTCGTCAAACTAGTACAAAGCTCATTGAGACACATATAAGCACTCATGTTGCATGAAACTTGGTTTAGAGTCTTGGAAACGCGTTGTTAGATGTTTCATAAGTTCGTCAAACTAGTACAAAGCTCATTGAGAGACTTATAAGCACTCATGTTGCATGCAACTTGGTTTAGAGTCCTAGAAACGCGTTGTTAGATGTTTCATAAGTTTGTCAAACTTGTACAAAGCTTATTGAGACACATATAAGCACTCATGTTGCATGAAAGTTGGTTTAGAGTCCTAGAAACGCGTTGTTAGATGTTTCATAAGTTCCTCAAACTAGTACAAAGCTCATTGAGACACATATAAGCACTCATGTAGCATGAAATATGGTTTAGAGTCCTAGAAACGCGTTGTTAGATGTTTCATAAGTTCGTCAAACTTATACAAAGCTCATTAAGACACTTATAAGCGCTCATGTTGCATGAAACTTGGTTTAGAGTCCTAGAAACCGCGTTGTTATATGTTTCATAAGTTCTTCAAACTAGTACAAAGCTCATTGAGACACTTATAAGCACTCATGGTTCATGAAACTTGGTTTAGAGTCCTAGAAATGTGTTGTTAGATGTTTCATAAGTTTGTCAAACTAGTACAAACCTCATTGAGACACTTCTATGAACTCATGTTGCATGAAACTTGGGTTTAGAGTCCTAGAAACGCATTGTTAGTTCTTTCATAAGTTCGTCAAACTTGTACAAAGCTCATTGAGACATTTATAAGCACTCATGTTGCATGAAATTTAGATTGGAGTCCTAGAAACCGCGTTGTTAGATGTTTCATAAGTTCATCAAACTAGTTCAAAGCTGATTGAGACACTTATAAGCACTCATGTTGCATGCAACTTGGTTTATAGTCCTAGAAACGCGTTGTTAGATGTTTCATAAGTTTGTCAAACTTGTACAAAGCTCATTGAGACACATATAAGCACTCATGTTGCATGAAACTTGGTTTAGAGTCCTAGAAACGCGTTGTTAGATGTTTCATAAGTTCGTCAAACTAGTACAAAGCTCATTGAGACACTTATAAGCACTCATGTTGCATGAAACTTGGTTTAGAGTCCTAGAAACGCGTTTTTAGATGTTTCATATGATCGTTAAACTTGTACAAAGCTCATTGAGACACTTATAAGCACTCATGTTGCATTAAAACTTGGGGTAGAGTCCTAGAAACGCGTTGTTAGATGTTTCATAAGTTCGTTAAACTTGTACAAAGCTCATTGAGACACTTATAAGCACTCATATTGCATGAAACTTGGTTTAGAGTCCTAGTAAGGCGTTATTATATGTTTCATAAGTTCGCCAAACTAGTAAAAAGCTAATTGAGACACTTATAAGCACTCATGGTTCATGAAACTTGGTTTATAGTATTAGAAATCGCGTTGTTAGATGTTTCATAAGTACAAAGCTCATTCGGACACTTATAAGCGAGTCATGTTGCATGAACTTGGTTTAGAGTCCTAGAAACGTGTTGTTAGATGTTTCATAAATTCGTAAAACTTGTAAAAAGCTCATTGAGACATTTATATGTATTCATGATGAATGAAACTTGGTTTAGAGTCCTAGAAACCACGTTGTTAGATGTTTCATAAGTTCGTCAAACTAGTACAAAGCTCATTGAGACACATATAAGCACTCATGATTCATGAAACTTGGTTTAGAGTCCTAGAAATTTGTTGTTAGATGTTTCATAAGTTCGTCAAACTAGTACAAAGCTCATTGAGACACTTGTAAGCACTCATGTTGCATGAAACTTGGTTTAGAATCCTAGAAACGCGTAGTTAGTTCTTTCATAAGTTCGTCAAACTTGTACAAAGCTCATTGAGACACTTATAAGCACTCATGTTGCATGAAATTTAGTTTGGAGTCCTAGAAACCGCGTTCTTAGATGTTTCATAAGTTCGTCAAACTAGTACAAAGCTCATTGAGACACTTATAAGCACTCATGTTGCATGAAACTTGGTTTAGAGTCTTAGAAACGCGTTGTTAGATGTTTCATAAGTTCGTCAAACTAGTACAAAGCTCATTGAGAGACTTATAAGCACTCATGTTGCATGAAACTTGATTTAGAGTCTTAGAAACGCGTTGTTAGATGTTTCATAAGTTCGTCAAACTTGTACAAAGCTCATTGAGACACTTATATGCACTCATCTTGAGAGAAACTTAGTTAAGACTCCTAGAAACGCGTTGTTAGATGTTTCATAAGTTCGTCAAACTAGTACAAAGCTCAATGAGACACTTATAAGCACTCATGTTGCATGAAACTTGGTTTAGAGTCTTAGAAACGCGTTGTTAGATGTTTCATAAGTTCGTCAAACTAGTACAAAGCTCATTGAGAGACTTATAAGCACTCATGTTGCATGAAACTTGATTTAGAGTCCTAGAAACGCGTTGTTAGATGTTTCATAAGTTCGTAAAACTTGTACAAAGCTCGTTGAGGAACTTATAAGCACTCATGTTGCATGAAACTTAGTTTAGAGTCCTAGAAACCGCGTTGTTAGATGTTTCATAAGTTCGTCAAACTAGTACAAAGCTCATTGAGACACTTATAAGCACTCACGGTTCATGAAACTTGGTTTAGAGTCCTAGAAATGCGTTGTTAGATGTTTCATAATTTTGTCAAACTAGTACAAAGCTCATTGAGACAACGATAAGCACTCATATTGCATGAAACTTGGTTTAGAGTCCTAGAAACGCGTTGTTAGTTCTTTCATAAGTTCGTCAAACTTGTACAAATCTCATTGAGACACTTATAAGCACTCATGTTGCATGAAATTTAGTTTTGAAGTCCTAGAAACCGCGTTGTTAGATGTTTCATAAGTTCGTCAAACTAGTACAAAGCTCATTGAGACACTTATAAGCACTCATGTTGCATGAAAGTTGGTTTAGAGTCCTAGAAACGCGTTTTTAGATGTTTCATAAGTTTGTCAAACTTGTACAAAGCTCATTGAGACACATATAAGCACTCATGTTGCATGAAACTTGGTTTAGAGTCCTAGAAACGCGTTGTTAGATGTTTCATAAGTTCGTCAAACTAGTACAAAGCTCATTGAGACACATATAAGCACTCATGTTGTATGAAACATGGTTTAGAGTCCTAGAAACGTGTTGTTAGATGTTTCATAAGTTCGTCCAACTTGTACAAAGCTCATTTAGACACTTATAAGCACTCATGTTGCATGAAACTTGGTTTAGAGTCTGGGAAACCGTTTTATTAGATGTTTCATAAGTTCTTCAAACTAGTACAAAGCTCATTGAGACACTTATAATCACTCATGGTTCATGAAACCTGGTTTAGAGTCCTAGAAATGTGTTGTTAGATGTTTCATAAGTTCGTCAAACTAGTACAAAGCTCAATGAGACACTTATATGAACTCATGTAGCATGAAACTTGGTTTAGAGTCCTAGAAACCGCGTTGTTATATGTTTCATAAGTTCTTCAAACTAGTACAAAGCTCATTGAGACACTTATAAGCACTCATGGTTCATGAAACTTGGTTTAGAGTCCTAGAAATGTGTTGTTAGATGTTTCATAAGTTCGTCAAACTAGTACAAACCTCATTGAGACACTTATATGAACTCATGTTGCATGAAACTTGGTTTAGAGTCCTAGAAACGCATTGTTAGTTCTTTCATAAGTTCGTCAAACTTGTACAAAGCTCATTGAGACATTTATAAGCACTCATGTTGCATGAAATTTAATTTGGAGTCCTAGAAACCGCGTTGTTAGATGTTTCATAAGTTCATCAAACTAGTACAAAGCTGATTGAGACACTTATAAGCACTCATGTTGCATGCAACTTGGTTTAGAGTCCTAGAAACGCGTTGTTAGATGTTTCATAAGTTTGTCAAACTTGTAAAAAGCTCATTGAGACACATATAAGCACTCATGTTGCTGGAAACTTGGTTTAGAGTCCTAGAAACGCGTTGTTAGATGTTTCATAAGTTTGTCAAACTTGTACAAAGCTCATTGAGACACATATAAGCACTCATGTTGCATGAAACTTGGTTTAGAGTCCTAGAAACGTGTTGTTAGATGTTTCATAAGTTCGTCAAACGAGTACAAAGCTCATTGAGACACATATAAGCACTCATGTTGCATGAAATATGGTTTAGAGTCCTAGAAACGCGTTGTTAGATGTTTCATAAGTTCGTCAAACTTATACAAAGCTCATCGAGACACTTATAAGCACTCATGTTGCATGAAACTTGGTTTAGAGTCCTAGAAACCGCGTTGTTATATGTTTCATAAGTTCTTCAAACTAGTACAAAGCTCATTGAGACACTTATAAGCACTCATGGTTCATGAAACTTGGTTTAGAGTCCTAGAAATGTGTTGTTAGATGTTTCCTAAGTTCGTCAAACTAGTACAAACCTCATTGAGACACTTATATGAACTCATGTTGCATGAAACTTGGTTTAGAGTCCTAGAAACGCATTGTTAGTTCTTTCATAAGTTCGTCAAACTTGCACAAAGCTCATTGAGACATTTATAAGCACTCATGTTGCATGAAATTTAGTTTGGAGTCCTAGAAACCGCGTTGTTAGATGTTTCATAAGTTCATCAAACTAGTACAAAGCTGATTGAGACACTTATAAGCACTCATGTTGCATGCAACTTGGTTTAGAGTCCTAGAAACACATTGTTAGATGTTTCATAAGTTTGTCGAACTTGTATAAAGCTCATTGAGACACATATAAGCACTCATGTTGCATGAAACTTGGTTTAGAGTCCTAGAAACGCGTTGTTAGATGTTTCATAAGTTCGTCAAACTAGTACAAAGCTCATTGAGACACTTATAAGCACTCATGTTGCATGAAACTTGGTTTAGAGTCCTAGAAACGCGTTGTTAGATGTTTCATATGATCGTTAAACTTGTACAAAGCTCATTGAGACACTTATAAGCACTCATGTTGCATTAAACTTGGTTTAGAGACCTAGAAACGCGTTGTTAGATGTTTCATAAGTTCGTTAAACTTGTACAAAGCTCATTGAGACACTTATAAGCACTCATGTTGCATGAAACTTGGTTTAGAGTCCTAGTAAGGCGTTATTATATGTTTCATAAGTTCGCCAAACTAGTACAAAGCTAATTGAGACACTTATAAGCACTCATGGTTCATGAAACTTGGTTTATAGTATTAGAAATCGCGTTGTTAGATGTTTCATAAGTTCGTCAAACAAGTACAAAGGTCATTCGGACACTTATAAAGCAGTCATGTTGCATGAACTTGGTTTAGAGTCCTAGAAACGTGTTGTTAGATGTTTCATAAATTCGTCAAACTTGTAAAAAGCTCATTGAGACATTTATATGCATTCATGCTTGAATGAAACTTGGTTTAGAGTCCTAGAAACCACGTTGTTAGATGTTTCATAAGTTCGTCAAACTAGTACAAAGCTCATTGAGACACTTATAAGCACTCATGATTCATGAAACTTGGTTTAGAGTCCTAGAAATTTGTTGTTAGATGTTTCATAAGTTCGTCAAACTAGTACAAAGCTCATTGAGACACTTGTAAGCACCCATGTTGCATGAAACTTGGTTTAGAGTCCTAGAAACGCGTAGTTAGTTCTTTCATAACTTCGTCAAACTTGTACAAAGCTCATTGAGACACTTATAAGCACTCATGTTGCATGAAATTTAGTTTGGAGTCCTAGAAACCGCGTTCTTAGATGTTTCATAAGTTCGTCAAACTAGTACAAAGCTCATTGAGACACTTATAAGCACTCATGTTGCATGAAACTTGGTTTAGAGTCTTAGAAACGCGTTGTTAGATGTTTCATAAGTTCGTCAAACTAGTACAAAGCTCATTGAAAGACTTATAAGCACTCATGTTGCATGAAACTTGATTTAGAGTCTTAGAAACGCATTGTTAGATGTTTCATAAGTTCGTCAAACTTGTACAAAGCTCATTGAGACACTTATATGCACTCATCTTGAGTGAAACTTAGTTAAGACTCCTAGAAACGCGTTGTTAGATGTTTCATAAGTTCGTCCAACTAGTACAAAGCTCAATGAGACACTTATAAGCACTCATGTTGCATGAAACTTGGTTTAGAGTCTTAGAAACGCGTTGTTAGATGTTTCATAAGTTCGTCAAACTAGTACAAAGCTCATTGAGAGACTTATAAGCACTCATGTTGCATGAAACTTGATTTAGAGTCCTAGAAACGCGTTGTTAGATGTTTCATAAGTTCGTAAAACTTGTACAAAGCTCGTTGAGGAACTTATAAGCACTCATGTTGCATGAAACTTAGTTTAGAGTCCTAGAAACCGCGTTGTTAGATGTTTCATAAGTTCGTCAAACTAGTACAAAGCTCATTGAGACACTTATAAGCACTCACGGTTCATGAAACTTGGTTTAGAGTCCTAGAAATGCGTTGTTAGATGTTTCATAATTTCGTCAAACTAGTACAAAGCTCATTGAGACAACGATAAGCAATCATATTGCATGAAACTTGGTTTAGAGTCCTAGAAACGCGTTGTTAGTTCTTTCATAAGTTCTTCAAACTTGTTCAAATCTCATTGAGACACTTATAAGCACTCATGTTGCATGAAATTTAGTTTGAAGTCCTAGAAACCGCGTTGTTAGATGTTTCATAAGTTCGTCAAACTAGTACAAAGCTCATTGAGACACTTATAAGCACTCATGTTGCATGAAACTTGGTTTAGAGTCCTAGAAACGCGTTTTTTGATGTTTCATAAGTTTGTCAAACTTGTACAAAGCTCATTGAGACACATATAAGCACTCATGTTGCATGAAACTTGGTTTAGAGTCCTAGAAACGCGTTGTTAGATGTTTCATAAGTTCGTCAAACTAGTACAAAGCTCATTGAGACACATATAAGCACTCATGTTGCATGAAACATGGTTTAGAGTGCTAGAAACGCGTTGTTAGATGTTTCATAAGTTCGTCCAACTTGTACAAAGCTCATTTAGACACTTATAAGCACTCATGTTGCATGAAACTTGGTTTAGAGTCCTGGAAACCACGTTGTTAGATGTTTCATACGTTCTTCAAACTAGTACAAAGCTCATTGAGACACTTATAAGCACTCATGGTTCATGAAACTTGGTTTAGAGTCCTAGAAATGTGTTGTTAGATGTTTCATAAATTCGTCAAACTAGTACAAAGCTCAATGAGACACTTATATGAACTCATGTTGCATGAAACTTGGTTTAGAGTACTAGAAACACATTGTAAGTTCTTTCATAAGTTCGTCAAACTTGTACAAATCTCATTGAGACATTTATAAGCACTCATGTTGCATGAAATTTAGTTTGGAGTCCTAGAAACCGCGTTGTTAGATGTTTCATAAGTTCGTCAAACTAGTACAAAGCTCATTGAGACACTTATAAGCACTCATGTTGCATGAAACTTGGTTTAGAGTCTTAGAAACGCGTTGTTAGATGTTTCATAAGTTCGTCAAACTAGTACAAAGCTCATTGAGAGACTTATAAGCACTCATGTTGTATTTAACTTGGTTTAGAGTCCTAGAAACGCGTTGTTAGATGTTTCATAAGTTTGTCAAACTTGTACAAAGCTTATTGAGACACATATAAGCACTCATGTTGCATGAAACTTGGTTTAGAGTCCTAGAAACGCGTTGTTAGATGTTTCATAAGT
The DNA here is from genome assembly GCA_963556525.1 of Cochlearia excelsa. Classification (NCBI taxonomy): domain Eukaryota; kingdom Viridiplantae; phylum Streptophyta; class Magnoliopsida; order Brassicales; family Brassicaceae; genus Cochlearia; species Cochlearia excelsa. Next base: position 2,992,074 of record CAUVZT010000002.1, read on the forward strand.
TCCTCAAACTAGTACAAAGCTCATTGAGACACATATAAGCACTCATGTTGCATGAAATATGGTTTAGAGTCCTAGAAACGCGTTGTTAGATGTTTCATAAGTTCGTCAAACTTATACAAAGCTCATTAAGACACTTATAAGCGCTCATGTTGCATGAAACTTGGTTTAGAGTCCTAGAAACCGCGTTGTTATATGTTTCATAAGTTCTTCAAACTAGTACAAAGCTCATTGAGACACTTATAAGCACTCATGGTTCATGAAACTTGGTTTAGAGTCCTAGAAATGTGTTGTTAGATGTTTCATAAGTTCGTCAAACTAGTACAAACCTCATTGAGACACTTATATGAACTCATGTTGCATGAAACTTGGTTTAGAGTCCTAGAAACGCATTGTTAGTTCTTTCATAAGTTCGTCAAACTTGTACAAAGCTCATTGAGACATTTATAAGCACTCATGTTGCATGAAATTTAGTTTGGAGTCCTAGAAACCGCGTTGTTAGATGTTTCATAAGTTCATCAAACTAGTACAAAGCTGATTGAGACACTTATAAGCACTCATGTTGCATGCAACTTGGTTTATAGTCCTAGAAACGCGTTGTTAGATGTTTCATAAGTTTGTCAAACTTGTACAAAGCTCATTGAGACACATATAAGCACTCATGTTGCATGAAACTTGGTTTAGAGTCCTAGAAACGCGTTGTTAGATGTTTCATAAGTTCGTCAAACTAGTACAAAACTCATTGAGACACTTATAAGCACTCATGTTGCATGAAACTTGGTTTAGAGTCCTAGAAACGCGTTTTTAGATGTTTCATATGATCGTTAAACTTGTACAAAGCTCATTGAGACACTTATAAGCACTCATGTTGCATTAAACTTGGGGTAGAGTCCTAGAAACGCGTTGTTAGATGTTTCATAAGTTCGTTAAACTTGTACAAAGCTCATTGAGACACTTATAAGCACTCATATTGCATGAAACTTGGTTTAGAGTCCTAGTAAGGCTTTATTATATGTTTCATAAGTTCGCCAAACTAGTAAAAAGCTAATTGAGACACTTATAAGCACTCATGGTTCATGAAACTTGGTTTATAGTATTAGAAATCGCGTTGTTAGATGTTTCATAAGTACAAAGGTCATTCAGACACTTATAAGCAGTCATGTTGCATGAACTTGGTTTAGAGTCCTAGAAACGTGTTGTTAGATGTTTCATAAATTTGTCAAACTTGTAAAAATCTCATTGAGACATTTATATGTATTCATGATGAATGAAACTTGGTTTAGAGTCCTAGAAACCACGTTGTTAGATGTTTCATAAGTTCGTCAAACTAGTACAAAGCTCATTGAGACACATATAAGCACTCATGATTCATGAAACTTGGTTTAGAGTCCTAGAAATTTGTTGTTAGATGTTTCATAAGTTCGTCAAACTAGTACAAAGCTCATTGAGACACTTGTAAGCACTCATGTTGCATGAAACTTGGTTTAGAGTCCTAGAAACGCGTAGTTAGTTCTTTCATAAGTTCGTCAAACTTGTACAAAGCTCATTGAGACACTTATAAGCACTCATGTTGCATGAAATTTAGTTTGGAGTCCTAGAAACCGCGTTCTTAGATGTTTCATAAGTTCGTCAAACTAGTACAAAGCTCATTGAGACACTTATAAGCACTCATGTTGCATGAAACTTGGTTTAGAGTCTTAGAAACGCGTTGTTAGATGTTTCATAAGTTCGTCAAACTAGTACAAAGCTCATTGAGAGACTTATAAGCACTCATGTTGCATGAAACTTGATTTAGAGTCTTAGAAACGCGTTGTTAGATGTTTCATAAGTTCGTCAAACTTGTACAAAGCTCATTGAGACACTTATATGCACTCATCTTGAGAGAAACTTAGTTAAGACTCCTAGAAACGCGTTGTTAGATGTTTCATAAGTTCGTCAAACTAGTACAAAGCTCAATGAGAAACTTATAAGCACTCATGTTGCATGAAACTTGGTTTAGAGTCTTAGAAACGCGTTGTTAGATGTTTCATAAGTTCGTCAAGCTAGTACAAAGCTCATTGAGAGACTTATAAGCACTCATGTTGCATGAAACTTGATTTAGAGTCCTAGAAACGCGTTGTTAGATGTTTCATAAGTTCGTAAAACTTGTACAAAGCTCGTTGAGGAACTTATAAGCACTCATGTTGCATGAAACTTAGTTTAGAGTCCTAGAAATGCGTTGTTAGATGTTTCATAATTTTGTCAAACTAGTACAAAGCTCATTGAGACACTGATAAGCACTCATATTGCATGAAACTTGGTTTAGAGTCCTAGAAACGCGTTGTTAGTTCTTTCATAAGTTCGTCAAACTTGTACAAATCTCATTGAGACACTTATAAGCACTCATGTTGCATGAAATTTAGTTTGAAGTCCTAGAAACCGCGTTGTTAGATGTTTCATAAGTTCGTCAAACTAGTACAAAGCTCATTGAGACACTTATAAGCACTCATGTTGCATGAAACTTGGTTTAGAGTCCTAGAAACGCGTTTTTAGATGTTTCATAAGTTTGTCAAATTTGTACAAAGCTCATTGAGACACATATAAGCACTCATGTTGCATGAAACTTGGTTTAGAGTCCTAGAAACGCGTTGTTAGATGTTTCATAAGTTCGTCAAACTAGTACAAAGCTCATTGAGACACATATAAGCACTCATGTTGTATGAAACATGGTTTAGAGTCCTAGAAACGTGTTGTTAGATGTTTCATAAGTTCGTCCAACTTGTACAAAGCTCATTTAGACACTTATAAGCACTCATGTTGCATGAAACTTGGTTTAGAGTCCTGGAAACCGTTTTATTAGATGTTTCATAAGTTCTTCAAACTAGTACAAAGCTCATTGAGACACTTATAATCACTCATGGTTCATGAAACCTGGTTTAGAGTCCTAGAAATGTGTTGTTAGATGTTTCATAAGTTCGTCAAACTAGTACAAAGCTCAATGAGACACTTATATGAACTCATGTAGCATGAAACTTGGTTTAGAGTCCTAGAAACCGCGTTGTTATATGTTTCATAAGTTCTTCAAACTAGTACAAAGCTCATTGAGACACTTATAAGCACTCATGGTTCATGAAACTTGGTTTAGAGTCCTAGAAATGTGTTGTTAGATGTTTCATAAGTTCGTCAAACTAGTACAAACCTCATTGAGACACTTATATGAACTCATGTTGCATGAAACTTGGTTTAGAGTCCTAGAAACGCATTGTTAGTTCTTTCATAAGTTCGTCAAACTTGTACAAAGCTCATTGAGACATTTATAAGCACTCATGTTGCATGAAATTTAATTTGGAGTCCTAGAAACCGCGTTGTTAGATGTTTCATAAGTTCATCAAACTACTACAAAGCTGATTGAGACACTTATAAGCACTCATGTTGCATGCAACTTGGTTTAGAGTCCTAGAAACGCGTTGTTAGATGTTTAATAAGTTTGTCAAACTTGTAAAAAGCTCATTGAGACACATATAAGCACTCATGTTGCATGAAACTTGGTTTAGAGTCCTAGAAACGCGTTGTTAGATGTTTCATAAGTTCGTCAAACGAGTACAAAGCTCATTGAGACACATATAAGCACTCATGTTGCATGAAATATGGTTTAGAGTCCTAGAAACGCGTTGTTAGATGTTTCATAAGTTCGTCAAACTTATACAAAGCTCATTGAGACACTTATAAGCACTCATGTTGCATGAAACTTGGTTTAGAGTCCTAGAAACCGCGTTGTTATATGTTTCATAAGTTCTTCAAACTAATACAAAGCTCATTGATACACTTATAAGCACTCATGGTTCATGAAACTTGGTTTAGAGTCCTAAAAATGTGTTGTTAGATGTTTCATAAGTTCGTCAAACTAGTACAAACCTCATTGAGACACTTATATGAACTCATGTTGCATGAAACTTGGTTTAGAGTCCTAGAAACGCATTGTTAGTTCTTTCATAAGTTCGTCAAACTTGTACAAAGCTCATTGAGACATTTATAAGCACTCATGTTGCATGAAATTTAGTTTGGAGTCCTAGAAACCGCGTTGTTAGATGTTTCATAAGTTCATCAAACTAGTACAAAGCTGATTGAGACACTTATAAGCACTCATGTTGCATGCAACTTGGTTTAGAGTCCTAGAAACGCGTTGTTAGATGTTTCATAAGTTTGTCAAACTTGTAAAAAGCTCATTGAGACACATATAAGCACTCATGTTGCATGAAACTTGGTTTAGAGTCCTAGAAACGCGTTGTTAGATGTTTCATAAGTTCGTCAAACTAGTACAAAGCTCATTGAGACACTTATAAGCACTCATGTTGCATGAAACTTGGTTTAGAGTCCTAGAAACGCGTTGTTAGATGTTTCATATGATCGTTAAACTTGTACAAAGCTCATTGAGACACTTATAAGCACTCATGTTGCAATAAACTTGGTTTAGAGTCCTAGAAACGCGTTGTTAGATGTTTCATAAGTTCGTCAAACTTGTACAAAGCTCATTGAGACACTTATATGCACTCATCTTGAGTGAAACTTAGTTAAGACTCCTAGAAACGCGTTGTTAGATGTTTCATAAGTTCGTCAAACTAGTACAAAGCTCAATGAGACACTTATAAGCACTCATGTTGCATTAAACTTGGTTTAGAGTCTTAGAAACGCGTTGTTAGATGTTTCATAAGTTCGTCAAACTAGTACAAAGCTCATTGAGACACTTATAAGCACTCATGTTGCATGAAACTTGATTTAGAGTCCTAGAAACGCGTTGTTAGATGTTTCATAAGTTCGTAAAACTTGTACAAAGCTCATTGAGACATTTATAAGCACTCATGTTGCATGAAATTTAATTTGGAGTCCTAGAAACCGCGTTGTTAGATGTTTCATAAGTTCATCAAACTAGTACAAAGCTGATTGAGACACTTATAAGCACTCATGTTGCATGCAACTTGGTTTAGAGTCCTAGAAACGCGTTGTTAGATGTTTCATAAGTTTGTCAAACTTGTAAAAAGCTCATTGAGACACATATAAGCACTCATGTTGCATGAAACTTGGTTTAGAGTCCTAGAAACGCGTTGTTAGATGTTTTATAAGTTCGTCAAACGAGTACAAAGCTCATTGAGACACATATAAGCACTCATGTTGCATGAAATATGGTTTAGAGTCCTAGAAACGCGTTGTTAGATGTTTCATAAGTTCGTCAAACTTATACAAAGCTCATTGAGACACTTATAAGCACTCATGTTGCATGAAACTTGGTTTAGAGTCCTAGAAACCGCGTTGTTATATGTTTCATAAGTTCTTCAAACTAATACAAAGCTCATTGATACACTTATAAGCACTCATGGTTCATGAAACTTGGTTTAGAGTCCTAGAAATGTGTTGTTAGATGTTTCATAAATTCGTCAAACTAGTACAAAGCTCAATGAGACACTTATATGAACTCATGTTGCATGAAACTTGGTTTAGAGTACTAGAAACACATTGTAAGTTCTTTCATAAGTTCGTCAAACTTGTACAAATCTCATTGAGACATTTATAAGCACTCATGTTGCATGAAATTTAGTTTGGAGTCCTAGAAACCGCGTTGTTAGATGTTTCATAAGTTCGTCAAACTAGTACAAAGCTCATTGAGACACTTATAAGCACTCATGTTGCATGAAACTTGGTTTAGAGTCTTAGAAACGCGTTGTTAGATGTTTCATAAGTTCGTCAAACTAGTACAAAGCTCATTGAGAGACTTATAAGCACTCATGTTGCATGCAACTTGGTTTAGAGTCCTAGAAACGCGTTGTTAGATGTTTCATAAGTTTGTCAAACTTGTACAAAGCTTATTGAGACACATATAAGCACTCATGTTGCATGAAACTTGGTTTAGAGTCCTAGAAACGCGTTGTTAGATGTTTCATAAGTTCCTCAAACTAGTACAAAGCTCATTGAGACACATATAAGCACTCATGTTGCATGAAATATGGTTTAGAGTCCTAGAAACACGTTGTTAGATGTTTCATAAGTTCGTCAAACTTATACAAAGCTCATTAAGACACTTATAAGCGCTCATGTTGCATGAAACTTGGTTTAGAGTCCTAGAAACCGCGTTGTTATATGTTTCATAAGTTCTTCAAACTAGTACAAAGCTCATTGAGACACTTATAAGCACTCATGGTTCATGAAACTTGGTTTAGAGTCCTAGAAATGTGTTGTTAGATGTTTCATAAGTTCGTCAAACTAGTACAAACCTCATTGAGACACTTATATGAACTCATGTTGCATGAAACTTGGTTTAGAGTCCTAGAAACGCATTGTTAGTTCTTTCATAAGTTCGTCAAACTTGTACAAAGCTCATTGAGACATTTATAAGCACTCATGTTGCATGAAATTTAGTTTGGAGTCCTAGAAACCGCGTTGTTAGATGTTTCATAAGTTCATCAAACTAGTACAAAGCTGATTGAGACACTTATAAGCACTCATGTTGCATGCAACTTGGTTTATAGTCCTAGAAACGCGTTGTTAGATGTTTCATAAGTTCATCAAACTAGTACAAAGCTGATTGAGACACTTATAAGCACTCATGTTGCATGCAACTTGGTTTATAGTCCTAGAAACGCGTTGTTAGATGTTTCATAAGTTCGTCAAACTAGTACAAAGCTCATTGAGGCACTTATAAGCACTCATGTTGCATGAAACTTGGTTTAGAGTCCTAGAAACGCGTTGTTAGATGTTTCATAAGTTCGTCAAACTAGTAAAAAGCTCATTGAGACACTTATAAGCACTCATGTTGCATGAAACTTGGTTTAGAGTCCTAGAAACGCGTTTTTAGATGTTTCATATGATCGTTAAACTTGTACAAAGCTCATTGAGACACTTATAAGCACTCATGTTGCATTAAACTTGGGGTAGAGTCCTAGAAACGCGTTGTTAGATGTTTCATAAGTTCGTTAAACTTGTACAAAGCTCATTGAGACACTTATAAGCACTCATATTGCATGAAACTTGGTTTAGAGTCCTAGTAAGGCTTTATTATATGTTTCATAAGTTCGCCAAACTAGTAAAAAGCTAATTGAGACACTTATAAGCACTCATGGTTCATGAAACTTGGTTTATAGTATTAGAAATCGCGTTGTTAGATGTTTCATAAGTACAAAGGTCATTCAGACACTTATAAGCAGTCATGTTGCATGAACTTGGTTTAGAGTCCTAGAAACGTGTTGTTAGATGTTTCATAAATTCGTCAAACTTGTAAAAAGCTCATTGAGACATTTATATGTATTCATGATGAATGAAACTTGGTTTAGAGTCCTAGAAACCACGTTGTTAGATGTTTCATAAGTTCGTCAAACTAGTACAAAGCTCATTGAGACACATATAAGCACTCATGATTCATGAAACTTGGTTTAGAGTCCTAGAAATTTGTTGTTAGATGTTTCATAAGTTCGTCAAACTAGTACAAAGCTCATTGAGACACTTGTAAGCACTCATGTTGCATGAAACTTGGTTTAGAGTCCTAGAAACGCGTAGTTAGTTCTTTCATAAGTTCGTCAAACTTGTACAAAGCTCATTGAGACACTTATAAGCACTCATGTTGCATGAAATTTAGTTTGGAGTCCTAGAAACCGCGTTCTTAGATGTTTCATAAGTTCGTCAAACTAGTACAAAGCTCATTGAGACACTTATAAGCACTCATGTTGCATGAAACTTGGTTTAGAGTCTTAGAAACGCGTTGTTAGATGTTTCATAAGTTCGTCAAACTAGTACAAAGCTCATTGAGAGACTTATAAGCACTCATGTTGCATGAAACTTGATTTAGAGTCTTAGAAACGCGTTGTTAGATGTTTCATAAGTTCGTCAAACTTGTACAAAGCTCATTGAGACACTTATATGCACTCATCTTGAGAGAAACTTAGTTAAGACTCCTAGAAACGCGTTGTTAGATGTTTCATAAGTTCGTCAAACTAGTACAAAGCTCAATGAGACACTTATAAGCACTCATGTTGCATGAAACTTGGTTTAGAGTCTTAGAAACGCGTTGTTAGATGTTTCATAAGTTCTTCAAGCTAGTACAAAGCTCATTGAGAGACTTATAAGCACTCATATTGCATGAAACTTGGTTTAGAGTCCTAGAAACGCGTTGTTAGTTCTTTCATAAGTTCGTCAAACTTGTACAAATCTCATTGAGACACTTATAAGCACTCATGTTGCATGAAATTTAGTTTGAAGTCCTAGAAACCGCGTTGTTAGATGTTTCATAAGTTCGTCAAACTAGTACAAAGCTCATTGAGACACTTATAAGCACTCACGGTTCATGAAACTTGGTTTAGAGTCCTAGAAATGCGTTGTTAGATGTTTCATAATTTTGTCAAACTAGTACAAAGCTCATTGAGACACTGATAAGCACTCATATTGCATGAAACTTGGTTTAGAGTCCTAGAAACGCGTTGTTAGTTCTTTCATAAGTTCGTCAAACTTGTACAAATCTCATTGAGACACTTATAAGCACTCATGTTGCATGAAATTTAGTTTGAAGTCCTAGAAACCGAGTTGTTAGATGTTTCATAAGTTCGTCAAACTAGTACAAAGCTCATTGAGACACTTATAAGCACTCATGTTGCATGAAACTTGGTTTAGAGTCCTAGAAACGCGTTTTTAGATGTTTCATAAGTTTGTCAAACTTGTACAAAGCTCATTGAGACACATATAAGCACTCATGTTGCATGAAACTTGGTTTAGAGTCCTAGAAACGCGTTGTTAGATGTTTCATAAGTTCGTCAAACTAGTACAAAGCTCATTGAGACACATATAAGCACTCATGTTGTATGAAACATGGTTTAGAGTCCTAGAAACGTGTTGTTAGATGTTTCATAAGTTCGTCCAACTTGTACAAAGCTCATTTAGACACTTATAAGCACTCATGTTGCATGAAACTTGGTTTAGAGTCCTGGAAACCGTTTTATTAGATGTTTCATAAGTTCTTCAAACTAGTACAAAGCTCATTGAGACACTTATAATCACTCATGGTTCATGAAACCTGGTTTAGAGTCCTAGAAATGTGTTGTTAGATGTTTCATAAGTTCGTCAAACTAGTACAAAGCTCAATGAGACACTTATATGAACTCATGTAGCATGAAACTTGGTTTAGAGTCCTAGAAACCGCGTTGTTATATGTTTCATAAGTTCTTCAAACTAGTACAAAGCTCATTGAGACACTTATAAGCACTCATGGTTCATGAAACTTGGTTTAGAGTCCTAGAAATGTGTTGTTAGATGTTTCATAAGTTCGTCAAACTAGTACAAACCTCATTGAGACACTTATATGAACTCATGTTGCATGAAACTTGGTTTAGAGTCCTAGAAACGCATTGTTAGTTCTTTCATAAGTTCGTCAAACTTGTACAAAGCTCATTGAGACATTTATAAGCACTCATGTTGCATGAAATTTAATTTGGAGTCCTAGAAACCGCGTTGTTAGATGTTTCATAAGTTCATCAAACTAGTACAAAGCTGATTGAGACACTTATAAGCACTCATGTTGCATGCAACTTGGTTTAGAGTCCTAGAAACGCGTTGTTAGATGTTTCATAAGTTTGTCAAACTTGTAAAAAGCTCATTGAGACACATATAAGCACTCATGTTGCATGAAACTTGGTTTAGAGTCCTAGAAACGCGTTGTTAGATGTTTCATAAGTTCGTCAAACGAGTACAAAGCTCATTGAGACACATATAAGCACTCATGTTGCATGAAATATGGTTTAGAGTCCTAGAAACGCGTTGTTAGATGTTTCATAAGTTCGTCAAACTTATACAAAGCTCATTGAGACACTTATAAGCACTCATGTTGCATGAAATATGGTTTAGAGTCCTAGAAACGCGTTGTTAGATGTTTCATAAGTTCGTCAAACTTATACAAAGCTCATTGAGACACTTATAAGCACTCATGTTGCATGAAACTTGGTTTAGAGTCCTAGAAACCGCGTTGTTATATGTTTCATAATTTCTTCAAACTAATACAAAGCTCATTGAGACACTTATAAGCACTCATGGTTCATGAAACTTGGTTTAGAGTCCTAGAAATGTGTTGTTAGATGTTTCATAAGTTCGTCAAACTAGTACAAACCTCATTGAGACACTTATATGAACTCATGTTGCATGAAACTTGGTTTAGAGTCCTAGAAACGCATTGTTAGTTCTTTCATAAGTTCGTCAAACTTGTACAAAGCTCATTGAGACATTTATAAGCACTCATGTTGCATGAAATTTAGTTTGGAGTCCTAGAAACCGCGTTGTTAGATGTTTCATAAGTTCATCAAACTAGTACAAAGGTGATTGAGACACTTATAAGCACTCATGTTGCATGCAACTTGGTTTAGAGTCCTAGAAACGCGTTGTTAGATGTTTCATAAGTTTGTCAAACTTGTAAAAAGCTCATTGAGACACATATAAGCACTCATGTTGCATGAAACTTGGTTTAGAGTCCTAGAAACGCGTTGTTAGATGTTTCATATGATCGTTAAACTTGTACAAAGCTCATTGAGACACTTATAAGCACTCATGTTGCAATAAACTTGGTTTAGAGTCCTAGAAACGCGTTGTTAGATGTTTCATAAGTTCGTCAAACTTGTACAAAGCTCATTGAGACACTTATATGCACTTATCTTGAGTGAAACTTAGTTAAGACTCCTAGAAACGCGTTGTTAGATGTTTCATAAGTTCGTCAAACTAGTACAAAGCTCAATGAGACACTTATAAGCACTCATGTTGCATTAAACTTGGTTTAGAGTCTTAGAAACGCGTTGTTAGATGTTTCATAAGTTCGTCAAACTAGTACAAAGCTCATTGAGAGACTTATAAGCACTCATGTTGCATGAAACTTGATTTAGAGTCCTAGAAACGCGTTGTTAGATGTTTCATAAGTTCGTAAAACTTGTACAAAGCTCGTTGAGGAACTTATAAGCACTCATGTTGCATGAAACTTAGTTTATAGTCCTAGAAACCGCGTTGTTAGATGTTTCATAAGTTCGTCAAACTAGTACAAAGCTCATTGAGACACTTATAAGCACTCATGGTTCATGAAATTTGGTTTAGAGTCCTAGAAATGCGTTGTTAGATGTTTCATAATTTCGTCAAACTAGTACAAAGCTCATTGAGACACTGATAAGCACTCATATTGCATGAAACTTGGTTTAGAGTCCTAGAAACGCGTTGTTAGTTCTTTCATAAGTTCGTCAAACTTGTACAAAGCTCATTGAGACACTTATAAGCACTCAGGTTGCATGAAATTTAGTTTGAAGTCCTAGAAACCGCGTTGTTAGATGTTTCATAAGTTCGTCAAACTAGTACAAAGCTCATTGAGACACTTATAAGCACTCATGTTGCGAAACTTGGTTTAGAGTCCTAGAAACGCGTTTTTAGATGTTTCATAAGTTTGTCAAACTTGTACAAAGCTCATTGAGACACATATAAGCACTCATGTTGCATGAAACTTAATTTAGAGTCCTAGAAACGCGTTGTTAGATGTTTCATAAGTTCGTCAAACTAGTACAAAACTCATTGAGACACATATAAGCACTCATGTTGCAAGAAACATGGTTTAGAGTCCTAGAAACGCGTTGTTAGATGTTTCATAAGTTCGTCAAACTAGTACAAAGCTCATTGAGACACTTATAAGCACTCATGTTGCATGAAACTTGGTTTAGAGTCCTAGAAACGCGTTTTTAGATGTTTCATAAGTTTGTCAAACTTGTACAAAGCTCATTGAGACACATATAAGCACTCATGTTGCATGAAACTTGGTTTAGAGTCCTAGAAACGCGTTGTTAGATGTTTCATAAGTTCGTCAAACTAGTACAAAACTCATTGAGACACATATAAGCACTCATTATGTATGAAACATGGTTTAGAGTCCTAGAAACGTGTTGTTAGATGTTTCATAAGTTCGTCCAACTTGTACAAAGCTCATTTAGACACTTATAAGCACTCATGTTGCATGAAACTTGGTTTAGAGTCCTGGAAACCGTTTTATTAGATGTTTCATAAGTTCTTCAAACTAGTACAAAGCTCATTGAGACACTTATAAGCACTCATGGTTCATGAAACCTGGTTTAGAGTCCTAGAAATGTGTTGTTAGATGTTTCATAAGTTCGTCAAACTAGTACAAAGCTCAATGAGACACTTATATGAACTCATGTAGCATGAAACTTGGTTTAGAGTCCTAGAAACCGCGTTGTTATATGTTTCATAAGTTCTTCAAACTAGTACAAAGCTCATTGAGACACTTATAAGCACTCATGGTTCATGAAACTTGGTTTAGAGTCCTAGAAATGTGTTGTTAGATGTTTCATAAGTTCGTCAAACTAGTACAAACCTCATTGAGATACTTATATGAACTCATGTTGCATGAAACTTGGTTTAGAGTCCTAGAAACGCATTGTTAGTTCTTTCATAAGTTCGTCAAACTTGTACAAAGCTCATTGAGACATTTATAAGCACTCATGTTGCATGAAATTTAATTTGGAGTCCTAGAAACCGCGTTGTTAGATGTTTCATAAGTTCATCAAACTAGTACAAAGCTGATTGAGACACTTATAAGCACTCATGTTGCATGCAACTTGGTTTAGATTCCTAGAAACGCGTTGTTAGATGTTTCATAAGTTCGTCAAACTTGTAAAAAGCTCATTGAGACACATATAAGCACTCATGTTGCATGAAACTTGGTTTAGAGTCCTAGAAACGCGTTGTTAGATGTTTCATAAGTTCGTCAAACGAGTACAAAGCTCATTGAGACACATATAAGCACTCATGTTGCATGAAATATGGTTTAGAGTCCTAGAAACGCGTTGTTAGATGTTTCATAAGTTCGTCAAACTTATACAAAGCTCATTGAGACACTTATAAGCACTCATGTTGCATGAAACTTGGTTTAGAGTCCTAGAAACCGCGTTGTTATATGTTTCATAATTTCTTCAAACTAATACAAAGCTCATTGAGACACTTATAAGCACTCATGGTTCATGAAACTTGGTTTAGAGTCCTAGAAATGTGTTGTTAGATGTTTCATAAGTTCGTCAAACTAGTACAAACCTCATTGAGACACTTATATGAACTCATGTTGCATGAAACTTGGTTTAGAGTCCTAGAAACGCATTGTTAGTTCTTTCATAAGTTCGTCAAACTTGTACAAAGCTCATTGAGACATTTATAAGCACTCATGTTGCATGAAATTTAGTTTGGAGTCCTAGAAACCGCGTTGTTAGATGTTTCATAAGTTCATCAAACTAGTACAAAGCTGATTGAGACACTTATAAGCACTCATGTTGCATGCAACTTGGTTTAGAGTCCTAGAAACGCGTTGTTAGATGTTTCATAAGTTTGTCAAACTTGTAAAAAGCTCATTGAGACACATATAAGCACTCATGTTGCATGAAACTTGGTTTAGAGTCCTAGAAACGCGTTGTTAGATGTTTCATATGATCGTTAAACTTGTACAAAGCTCATTGAGACACTTATAAGCACTCATGTTGCAATAAACTTGGTTTAGAGTCCTAGAAACGCGTTGTTAGATGTTTCATAAGTTCGTCAAACTTGTACAAAGCTCATTGAGACACTTATATGCACTCATCTTGAGTGAAACTTAGTTAAGACTCCTAGAAACGCGTTGTTAGATGTTTCATAAGTTCGTCAAACTAGTACAAAGCTCAATGAGACACTTATAAGCACTCATGTTGCATTAAACTTGGTTTAGAGTCTTAGAAACGCGTTGTTAGATGTTTCATAAGTTCGTCAAACTAGTACAAAGCTCATTGAGAGACTTATAAGCACTCATGTTGCATGAAACTTGATTTAGAGTCCTAGAAACGCGTTGTTAGATGTTTCATAAGTTCGTAAAACTTGTACAAAGCTCGTTGAGGAACTTATAAGCACTCATGTTGCATGAAACTTAGTTTATAGTCCTAGAAACCGCGTTGTTAGATGTTTCATAAGTTCGTCAAACTAGTACAAAGCTCATTGAGACACTTATAAGCACTCATGGTTCAAGAAATTTGGTTTAGAGTCCTAGAAATGCGTTGTTAGATGTTTCATAATTTCGTCAAACTAGTACAAAGCTCATTGAGACACTAATAAGCACTCATATTGCATGAAACTTGGTTTAGAGTCCTAGAAACGCGTTGTTAGTTCTTTCATAAGTTCGTCAAACTTGTACAAAGCTCATTGAGACACTTATAAGCACTCATGTTGCATGAAATTTAGTTTGAAGTCCTAGAAACCGCGTTGTTAGATGTTTCATAAGTTCGTCAAACTAGTACAAAGCTCATTGAGACACTTATAAGCACTCATGTTGCGAAACTTGGTTTAGAGTCCTAGAAACGCGTTTTTAGATGTTTCATAAGTTTGTCAAACTTGTACAAAGCTCATTGAGACACATATAAGCACTCATGTTGCATGAAACTTAATTTAGAGTCCTAGAAACGCGTTGTTAGATGTTTCATAAGTTCGTCAAACTAGTACAAAACTCATTGAGACACATATAAGCACTCATGTTGCAAGAAACATGGTTTAGAGTCCTAGAAACGCGTTGTTAGATGTTTCATAAGTTCGTCAAACTAGTACAAAGCTCATTGAGACACTTATAAGCACTCATGTTGCATGAAACTTGGTTTAGAGTCCTAGAAACGCGTTTTTAGATGTTTCATAAGTTTGTCAAACTTGTACAAAGCTCATTGAGACACATATAAGCATCATGTTGCATGAAACTTGGTTTAGAGTCCTAGAAACGCGTTGTTAGATGTTTCATAAGTTCGTCAAACTAGTACAAAACTCATTGAGACACATATAAGCACTCATTATGTATGAAACATGGTTTAGAGTCCTAGAAACGTGTTGTTAGATGTTTCATAAGTTCGTCCAACTTGTACAAAGCTCATTTAGACACTTATAAGCACTCATGTTGCATGAAACTTGGTTTAGAGTCCTGGAAACCGTTTTATTAGATGTTTCATAAGTTCTTCAAACTAGTACAAAGCTCATTGAGACACTTATAAGCACTCATGGTTCATGAAACCTGGTTTAGAGTCCTAGAAATGTGTTGTTAGATGTTTCATAAGTTCGTCAAACTAGTACAAAGCTCAATGAGACACTTATATGAACTCATGTAGCATGAAACTTGGTTTAGAGTCCTAGAAACCGCGTTGTTATATGTTTCATAAGTTCTTCAAACTAGTACAAAGCTCATTGAGACACTTATAAGCACTCATGGTTCATGAAACTTGGTTTAGAGTCCTAGAAATGTGTTGTTAGATGTTTCATAAGTTCGTCAAACTAGTACAAACCTCATTGAGATACTTATATGAACTCATGTTGCATGAAACTTGGTTTAGAGTCCTAGAAACGCATTGTTAGTTCTTTCATAAGTTCGTCAAACTTGTACAAAGCTCATTGAGACATTTATAAGCACTCATGTTGCATGAAATTTAATTTGGAGTCCTAGAAACCGCGTTGTTAGATGTTTCATAAGTTCATCAAACTAGTACAAAGCTGATTGAGACACTTATAAGCACTCATGTTGCATGCAACTTGGTTTAGATTCCTAGAAACGCGTTGTTAGATGTTTCATAAGTTCGTCAAACTTGTAAAAAGCTCATTGAGACACATATAAGCACTCATGTTGCATGAAACTTGGTTTAGAGTCCTAGAAACGCGTTGTTAGATGTTTCATAAGTTCGTCAAACGAGTACAAAGCTCATTGAGACACATATAAGCACTCATGTTGCATGAAATATGGTTTAGAGTCCTAGAAACGCGTTGTTAGATGTTTCATAAGTTCGTCAAACTTATACAAAGCTCATTGAGACACTTATAAGCACTCATGTTGCATGAAACTTGGTTTAGAGTCCTAGAAACCGCGTTGTTATATGTTTCATAATTTCTTCAAACTAATACAAAGCTCATTGAGACACTTATAAGCACTCATGGTTCATGAAACTTGGTTTAGAGTCCTAGAAATGTGTTGTTAGATGTTTCATAAGTTCGTCAAACTAGTACAAACCTCATTGAGACACTTATATGAACTCATGTTGCATGAAACTTGGTTTAGAGTCCTAGAAACGCATTGTTAGTTCTTTCATAAGTTCGTCAAACTTGTACAAAGCTCATTGAGACATTTATAAGCACTCATGTTGCATGAAATTTAGTTTGGAGTCCTAGAAACCGCGTTGTTAGATGTTTCATAAGTTCATCAAACTAGTACAAAGCTGATTGAGACACTTATAAGCACTCATGTTGCATGCAACTTGGTTTAGAGTCCTAGAAACGCGTTGTTAGATGTTTCATAAGTTTGTCAAACTTGTAAAAAGCTCATTGAGACACATATAAGCACTCATGTTGCATGAAACTTGGTTTAGAGTCCTAGAAACGCGTTGTTAGATGTTTCATATGATCGTTAAACTTGTACAAAGCTCATTGAGACACTTATAAGCACTCATGTTGCAATAAACTTGGTTTAGAGTCCTAGAAACACGTTGTTAGATGTTTCATAAGTTCGTCAAACTTGTACAAAGCTCATTGAGACACTTATATGCACTCATCTTGAGTGAAACTTAGTTAAGACTCCTAGAAACGCGTTGTTAGATGTTTCATAAGTTCGTCAAACTAGTACAAAGCTCAATGAGACACTTATAAGCACTCATGTTGCATTAAACTTGGTTTAGAGTCTTAGAAACGCGTTGTTAGATGTTTCATAAGTTCGTCAAACTAGTACAAAGCTCATTGAGAGACTTATAAGCACTCATGTTGCATGAAACTTGATTTAGAGTCCTAGAAACGCGTTGTTAGATGTTTCATAAGTTCGTAAAACTTGTACAAAGCTCGTTGAGGAACTTATAAGCACTCATGTTGCATGAAACTTAGTTTATAGTCCTAGAAACCGCGTTGTTAGATGTTTCATAAGTTCGTCAAACTAGTACAAAGCTCATTGAGACACTTATAAGCACTCATGGTTCAAGAAATTTGGTTTAGAGTCCTAGAAATGCATTGTTAGATGTTTCATAATTTCGTCAAACTAGTACAAAGCTCATTGAGACACTGATAAGCACTCATATTGCATGAAACTTGGTTTAGAGTCCTAGAAACGCGTTGTTAGTTCTTTCATAAGTTCGTCAAACTTGTACAAAGCTCATTGAGACACTTATAAGCACTCATGTTGCATGAAATTTAGTTTGAAGTCCTAGAAACCGCGTTGTTAGATGTTTCATAAGTTCGTCAAACTAGTACAAAGCTCATTGAGACACTTATAAGCACTCATGTTGCGAAACTTGGTTTAGAGTCCTAGAAACGCGTTTTTAGATGTTTCATAAGTTTGTCAAACTTGTACAAAGCTCATTGAGACACATATAAGCACTCATGTTGCATGAAACTTAATTTAGAGTCCTAGAAACGCGTTGTTAGATGTTTCATAAGTTCGTCAAACTAGTACAAAACTCATTGAGACACATATAAGCACTCATGTTGCAAGAAACATGGTTTAGAGTCCTAGAAACGCGTTGTTAGATGTTTCATAAGTTCGTCAAACTAGTACAAAGCTCATTGAGACACTTATAAGCACTCATTGTTAGAATTTGAGAGATTTAGAAGAGATTTAGAGAATGAGGTTCTTGAGTTCTTAACAAGAACATCAAGGACAAGAATGAGAGAGAATAGAGAGAGTAAAGAGATTCGGTTTCATTGTATTCAAAAATGTTAACCTTACATTACAAAAGGGAGGCGCATATATAAAGAAGCTAGGTTAAAACAAGTAACAAGGGAATATGCTAAAAATGTCGCTTTCCGTCTTGGTTTAGTCGCGCCCCACACGTCGCTCTCACTCGTCTAGCCGCGCTTCTTAAACCAACCCGTGACTTGTACGGCCGAGTGAGTTCCACTCGCCAACGGTCACATTGCAACGGCTCTTTCCCTTCTTGTCTTTGATTCCTTTGACTTCTTTGTAACGGTAACATGAGAGCGTGGACTTCTACTTCGGTCACACGCTAGGTCATTGCCTTGGTGGACAATACTTGTCCGGGCAATGCCTTGGTCTCTTTTACACTCCCCCGCAAGCTTAGCCTCATGAAATGGCTAAGCTTGGACCCCGCATAAACTTGCCTCGTTAAAACCTTGGTGAGAAAACCTCTTGGGATAAAACTCACCTAAGGGAAAAGAGTACAAGCTTATGTGGTTGGAGACTTAGGCTTTGGTTGCCCGGATGAGTCCAAGTCTAGGTAGAATGGACTCACAAACCTTCAAGCTTGCGGATTTGGTGAAGACGTCCGCAAGTTGATCTTGACTCTTGGTGAAGCATGGTAGGATTGTGCCCTTTACCATTTGTTCTCTAACCTTGTGACAATCCACTTCGATGTGCTTTGTCCTCTCATGGAATACCGAGTTAGATGCTATGTGGATAGCCGCTTGGTTGTCACAATGCATAGTCATTGGCCCTTCTATCTTGATTCCCAAATCTCCTAGCAAGTTCTTGAGCCACATGAGTTCTTGTGTTAGCTTTCTCATAGCTCTATACTCGGCTTCGGCGGTTGAGCAAGAGACTATCTTTTGCTTCTTAGTCTTCCATGTGACGAGGTTCCCACCAATGAATGTGCAATACCCCGTAGTGGATCTCCTATCTTCCATATTTCCGGCATAATCCGCATC
This sequence comes from Cochlearia excelsa, assembly GCA_963556525.1. Lineage (NCBI taxonomy): Eukaryota > Viridiplantae > Streptophyta > Magnoliopsida > Brassicales > Brassicaceae > Cochlearia > Cochlearia excelsa. Next base: position 3,010,746 of record CAUVZT010000002.1, read on the forward strand.
ACAATACCCAATCACCTCGGTGTTCTTGTTGCAACCCATCCAAATACCCAAATTGGATGTCTCCTTGACATAGCTTAGGATTCTCTCTAGCATCTTCCAATGGTGTATCTTTGGCTTTTGCATTTGTTGTGCTACTTGGTTCACGGCAAAGCAAATGTCCGGTCTTGTGATTGTCAAATAGATGAGCTTGCCCACCATTTGCCTATAGAGTTTAGGATCCGTATATGGCTCGTCTTCCCCACTTCCTTCTTGGACAACCTTGTATCCTTCTTCTAGTGGTGTCTTAGCTTTCTTAACTCCTGTCATATTGACAACACTCAAAAGATCATGGGTGTACTTCCTTTGGGAAAGGAATAGACCCTCTTCGGATCTACACACTTCAATCCCAAGGAAGTACTTGAGTTTTCCTAAATCTTTGATATCAAATTTAGACTTTAAATAGAGTTTAGTGTCATGGATACCTTCCTTGTTGTTTCCGGAGATGATGATATCATCTACATAGACAAGTACCACTACCATACCTTCTCCGTTTGTCCGGGTGAATAGAGTGTGTTCCACATGAGATCTTTTGAATCCCTTTGCCATCAAGGTTGAGCTAAGCTTATGGTACCAGGCTCTTGGTGATTGCTTGAGTCCATAAATAGCCTTCCTTAGTCTCAACACTTTTCCCGGAGTGATGGTTTCTTCTAGACCCGGTGGTGGTGTCATGTATACTTCTTCTTCAAGCTCTCCTTGAAGGAATGCATTCTTGACATCCATTTGGTATAAGTCCCATGAGAGATTGGTGGCCAATGATAGAATAACTCTTACGGTGTGGAGTTTTGCAACCGGAGCAAAAGTGTCCAAGTAGTCTTCTCCATACGTTTGTGTAAACCCTCTTGCCACTAGCCGAGCTTTGTGTCTTTCTATCTCGCCATTGCTATGATACTTGATAGTGAAGATGTATCTTGAGCTCACGGTTCTTTTGCCTTGAGGGAGATCAGTCTCATAAAACGTCTCATTGTCCTCCATTGCTTTGTTCTCGGCTTTTACCGCATTGACCCATACTTCTTCTTTCATTGCTTCTTCATAAGTTCTTGGTATTACATGTTGATCCATGGAAGTGATATATGCTTGGTGTTCCTTAGGAAGACTTGCAAGAGAGCATACGGCTTGAGTTGGATGAGACACCGCCTTGCTATTGAAGTATACCCTTGTGTTTACCCAATTGGATGGATCCTTCTTCACTCTAGTACTTCTTCTTAGAACCGGCACCGATGGTTCACTAGCTTCTTGACCCACTTCTTGATCATGATCTTCTTGAGCATGTCCGTGGTTTTCTTGAGATGGATTTTGTTGTTGAGCATTTGGTTCTCCCCGGACTCATTAGGTTCTTGAGGTTCGGAGTTGACTTGCTCATTGTTCTCCCCCTCATGATCAAGAGGGGTGGGTTGTTGGTTTGGTGTATCTTGGCTTGGTTCTTCTTCAAAACTCATGCCAAGGTTCTTCATTAGGTTCCTTAGACTTGTAGCTCTATCTATGACCTTCTCGGGTAAGTCCTTCACACTATCCCAATTGGTGTCTTCATAGAAGCTTTTGCCTTCAAGGAACTTGACATCTCTTGATACTAATACCCGTCTTGTCTCGGGTACATAGCACTTGTATCCTTTTTGTGTGTTTGAGTAGCCTATGAACATGGCCTTGATGCTTTTTGCTTCAAGCTTGTTCCTTTGTTCACTAGGCACAAACACAAAACAAACACAACCAAATACTCTTAGATGGTTAATAAAGGGCTTACTCTTATTTAACACTTCAAAAGGAGATTGATTGTTTAAGATTTGAGTGGGGGTTCGGTTGATGAGATAACATGCGGTTAAAACACCATCCGACCAAAACCGTTTTGGGATGTTCATATGGAACATCATTGACCGTGTGACCTCCATGAGATGCCTATTCTTCCTCTCGGCCACACCATTTTGTTGCGGTGTATATGGGCATGTGGTTTGGTGAAGAATCCCATGGTTGGCTATGTGTTCTTTGAATGCTCGGCTTGTGTACTCCCCCCCATTATCCGACCTAAAGGTTTTGATCTTAGCATTGTAATGGTTAGTCACATAGTTTTGAAAGTTTTTAAAAGCCTCTAATACCCTATCTTTGGTTTGTAAAAGAGTAACCCAAGTATATTTAGAGCTTTCATCTATGAATGTGACAAAATAGCTATGATTATCCCTAGATTTGCAAGGAGAGGACCAAACGTCCGAGTGAACTAGTTCAAAGGGTTTGTAACACATTTTTGATTTTGAGAAAACGGTTCTACAATGCTTGCCTAAAATGCACGCCTCACAAGTTTTATGATCAAACACAACATTAGGTAACATAGTTTTCAATGCATTCAAATGAGGATGACCAAGTCTAAAGTGCCAAATAACATTGTTTGTTTCGGTTATAACCGAATTAAAAGCATGAAAAAGACAAGAACTAGATGGGTTTTCTTCAAGGACATATAGATCGCCTCTTGTGACCCCTTTTCTCAATAATCTCCCTTACTCTTAATATCCTGAAAAACCACATTATTAGGGCCCAAAAATGACATTGCAATTCAAATCACAAGCAATGCGTTTTACGGATATAAGGTTTGAAGTAAAACTAGGCATGTAAAGCGCTTGTGAATCTCTATCAAACAACTTGAGGTTCCCTAATCCTTCTATAGGAATTTCACTTCCATTAGCAATAATGACATTACCTAAAGCCGGTTTAACATTACTAATCAATTCTAAGTTACTAATCATAATCAATTCTATGATGAGAAGCACCCGAATCAATAATAATCGGCTTAAAAGTTACTAATCATATGTGAGAAGCACCCGAAGGGAGTAGAAGGGTGAAATACCGGAGCCCTTAAGGGCTTTGATGAGGGCGTCAAGGTCGGACTTCCTCACGTACTCATCCATGTAAGGGACAATGGCCGAAGACTCCTCTTCCTTGCCACGGTTTGATCCGCTTGTGCTAGGCATGCTTGCCGTGTCATCATGAGAGAGATTGGCCTTGGCTTCCTTAAACTTGGCCGGCTTGAGGTTAGGATGCAATATCCAACACTTCTCCTTCATGTGGCCCTTCTTCTTGCAATGTTCACAAGTCAAGGCTCTCCTTTCTTCATAGGTCTTGGAAGAGAGTTTGAATGCCACTTTGTTGGCGGTTACTAGCTCCTTCTTGCCATCAAAGAGTTCAATAGACCCTTGTTCCCTTTGGAGTTGTGCACATACCTCTTCAAGGTTAGGTAAGGTGTCGGATCGAAGCAAGTGCTTGGTCACATCTTTGTAGCTACCGTTGAGAGTGAGGAGTAAGCCAAATACTTTGTCTTGCTCTCTTCGTTCATTTAAGACTTTCGGATCCACGGTGCTTGGACGAAGCATCTCCAATTCGGCCCATAGTGACCGAAACTTCCCAAAGTGTTTGGTGAACTCGGTGTCTTCTTGGTTGAGGTCGTTGATGGCTTTCTTGACCTCATAGACTCGGCTAAGGTTGGATATGTTGCCGTAGACGGTTTGGAGGGTATCCCATAGTTCCTTGGCATTCTCACAATAAGAATACGCCTCCAAGATAGATGGTTCAAGAGATGCTTGGATAATTCCAAGTACCTTTTGGTCTAGTTGGAACCACTTCTCATCGTCGTTTGTGAGTTCGTTGTTGAACTCAATGGGGGCGTCTTGCCGAGTGAGGATATGGTTCCAATAGCCGCGGCCACAAAGGGCTATCTTCATGGTCCTTGCCCATAGAAGGTAGTTGATGCCTTTGAGAGTAACCGGACAAAGTGCCCTCTTGGATTCTTTGTCTTCCATGGTTGAGTTTTGGTTTTTTGAGATTTCGGATCTAGAAATCGAGATTTAGAACTTTGAACCGAAGGAGCCGAGAAATCGTTACCGAGAGTCGAGGATGCTCGGTGTCGAGGAAAGATCTTGTCGAGAGTAGTCGAGACAAGTGGCGGGAAAACAAGACTCTTGCCGAGAAAACCTTGTCGAGAGTGTACGGTAACAGAGTATCGAGAGTTGTCGAACGTGTACGAGTAACAGAGTATCGAGAGTTGTCGAACGTGTACAGTAACGAGTATCGAGAGTTGTCGAGACCGAGTATCGTCGATACCGAGAGAGTAACCGAGAGAGTTTGCGCGGAAGAAAAGTAGGTTCAAAGAGCTTTGTAGCTCGATACCATGTTAGAATTTGAGAGATTTAGAAGAGATTTAGAGAATGAGGTTCTTGAGTTCTTAACAAGAACATCAAGGACAAGAATGAGAGAGAATAGAGAGAGTAAAGAGATTCGGTTTCATTGTATTCAAAAAATGTTAACCTTTACATTACAAAAGGGAGGCGCATATATAAAGAAGCTAGGTTAAAACAAGTAACAAGGGAATATGCTAAAAATGTCGCTTTCCGTCTTGGTTTAGTCGCGCCCCACACGTCGCTCTCACTCGTCTAGCCGCGCTTCTTAAACCAACCCGTGACTTGTACGGCCGAGTGAGTTCCACTCGCCAACGGTCACATTGCAACGGCTCTTTCCCTTCTTGTCTTTGATTCCTTTGACTTCTTTGTAACGGTAACATGAGAGCGTGGACTTCTACTTCGGTCACACGCTAGGTCATTGCCTTGGTGGACAATACTTGTCCGGGCAATGCCTTGGTCTCTTTTACACTCATGTTGCATGAAACTTGGTTTAGAGTCCTAGAAACGCGTTTTTAGATGTTTCATAAGTTTGTCAAACTTGTACAAAGCTCATTGAGACACATATAAGCACTCATGTTGCATGAAACTTGGTTTAGAGTCCTAGAAACGCGTTGTTAGATGTTTCATAAGTTCGTCAAACTAGTACAAAACTCATTGAGACACATATAAGCACTCATTATGTATGAAACATGGTTTAGAGTCCTAGAAACGTGTTGTTAGATGTTTCATAAGTTCGTCCAACTTGTACAAAGCTCATTTAGACACTTATAAGCACTCATGTTGCATGAAACTTGGTTTAGAGTCCTGGAAACCGTTTTATTAGATGTTTCATAAGTTCTTCAAACTAGTACAAAGCTCATTGAGACACTTATAAGCACTCATGGTTCATGAAACCTGGTTTAGAGTCCTAGAAATGTGTTGTTAGATGTTTCATAAGTTCGTCAAACTAGTACAAAGCTCAATGAGACACTTATATGAACTCATGTAGCATGAAACTTGGTTTAGAGTCCTAGAAACCGCGTTGTTATATGTTTCATAAGTTCTTCAAACTAGTACAAAGCTCATTGAGACACTTATAAGCACTCATGGTTCATGAAACTTGGTTTAGAGTCCTAGAAATGTGTTGTTAGATGTTTCATAAGTTCGTCAAACTAGTACAAACCTCATTGAGATACTTATATGAACTCATGTTGCATGAAACTTGGTTTAGAGTCCTAGAAACGCATTGTTAGTTCTTTCATAAGTTCGTCAAACTTGTACAAAGCTCATTGAGACATTTATAAGCACTCATGTTGCATGAAATTTAATTTGGAGTCCTAGAAACCGCGTTGTTAGATGTTTCATAAGTTCATCAAACTAGTACAAAGCTGATTGAGACACTTATAAGCACTCATGTTGCATGCAACTTGGTTTAGATTCCTAGAAACGCGTTGTTAGATGTTTCATAAGTTCGTCAAACTTGTAAAAAGCTCATTGAGACACATATAAGCACTCATGTTGCATGAAACTTGGTTTAGAGTCCTAGAAACGCGTTGTTAGATGTTTCATAAGTTCGTCAAACGAGTACAAAGCTCATTGAGACACATATAAGCACTCATGTTGCATGAAATATGGTTTAGAGTCCTAGAAACGCGTTGTTAGATGTTTCATAAGTTCGTCAAACTTATACAAAGCTCATTGAGACACTTATAAGCACTCATGTTGCATGAAACTTGGTTTAGAGTCCTAGAAACCGCGTTGTTATATGTTTCATAATTTCTTCAAACTAATACAAAGCTCATTGAGACACTTATAAGCACTCATGGTTCATGAAACTTGGTTTAGAGTCCTAGAAATGTGTTGTTAGATGTTTCATAAGTTCGTCAAACTAGTACAAACCTCATTGAGACACTTATATGAACTCATGTTGCATGAAACTTGGTTTAGAGTCCTAGAAACGCATTGTTAGTTCTTTCATAAGTTCGTCAAACTTGTACAAAGCTCATTGAGACATTTATAAGCACTCATGTTGCATGAAATTTAGTTTGGAGTCCTAGAAACCGCGTTGTTAGATGTTTCATAAGTTCATCAAACTAGTACAAAGCTGATTGAGACACTTATAAGCACTCATGTTGCATGCAACTTGGTTTAGAGTCCTAGAAACGCGTTGTTAGATGTTTCATAAGTTTGTCAAACTTGTAAAAAGCTCATTGAGACACATATAAGCACTCATGTTGCATGAAACTTGGTTTAGAGTCCTAGAAACGCGTTGTTAGATGTTTCATATGATCGTTAAACTTGTACAAAGCTCATTGAGACACTTATAAGCACTCATGTTGCAATAAACTTGGTTTAGAGTCCTAGAAACGCGTTGTTAGATGTTTCATAAGTTCGTCAAACTTGTACAAAGCTCATTGAGACACTTATATGCACTCATCTTGAGTGAAACTTAGTTAAGACTCCCTAGAAACGCGTTGTTAGATGTTTCATAAGTTCGTCAAACTAGTACAAAGCTCAATGAGACACTTATAAGCACTCATGTTGCATTAAACTTGGTTTAGAGTCTTAGAAACGCGTTGTTAGATGTTACATAAGTTCGTCAAACTAGTACAAAGCTCATTGAGAGACTTATAAGCACTCATGTTGCATGAAACTTGATTTAGAGTCCTAGAAACGCGTTGTTAGATGTTTCATAAGTTCGTAAAACTTGTACAAAGCTCGTTGAGGAACTTATAAGCACTCATGTTGCATGAAACTTAGTTTATAGTCCTAGAAACCGCGTTGTTAGATGTTTCATAAGTTCGTCAAACTAGTACAAAGCTCATTGAGACACTTATAAGCACTCATGGTTCAAGAAATTTGGTTTAGAGTCCTAGAAATGCGTTGTTAGATGTTTCATAATTTCGTCAAACTAGTACAAAGCTCATTGAGACACTGATAAGCACTCATATTGCATGAAACTTGGTTTAGAGTCCTAGAAAACGCGTTGTTAGTTCTTTCATAAGTTCGTCAAACTTGTACAAAGCTCATTGAGACACTTATAAGCACTCATGTTGCATGAAATTTAGTTTGAAGTCCTAGAAACCGCGTTGTTAGATGTTTCATAAGTTCGTCAAACTAGTACAAAGCTCATTGAGACACTTATAAGCACTCATGTTGCGAAACTTGGTTTAGAGTCCTAGAAACGCGTTTTTAGATGTTTCATAAGTTTGTCAAACTTGTACAAAGCTCATTGAGACACATATAAGCACTCATGTTGCATGAAACTTAATTTAGAGTCCTAGAAACGCGTTGTTAGATGTTTCATAAGTTCGTCAAACTAGTACAAAACTCATTGAGACACATATAAGCACTCATGTTGCATGAAACATGGTTTAGAGTCCTAGAAACGCGTTGTTAGATGTTTCATAAGTTCGTCAAACTTGTACAAAGCTCATTGAGACTTTTATAAGCACTCATGTTGCATGAAACTTGGTTTAGAGTCCTAGAAACCGCGTTGTTAGATGTTTCATAAGTTCTTCAAACTAGTACAAAGCTCATTGAGACACTTATAAGCACTCATGGTTCATGAAACTTGGTTTAGAGTCCTAGAAACGCGTAGTTAGTTCTTTCATAAGTTCGTCAAACTTATACAAAGCTCATTGAGACACTTATAAGCACTCATGTTGCATGAAACTTGGTTTAGAGTCCTAGAAACCGCGTTGTTATATGTTTCATAATTTCTTCAAACTAATACAAAGCTCATTGAGAGACTTATAAGCACTCATGGTTCATGAAACTTGGTTTAGAGTCCTAGAAATGTGTTGTTAGATGTTTCATAAGTTCGTCAAACTAGTAAAAACCTCATTGAGACACTTATATGAACTCATGTTGCATGAAACTTGGTTTAGAGTCCTAGAAACGCATTGTTAGTTCTTTCATAAGTTCGTCAAACTTGTACAAAGCTCATTGAGACATTTATAAGCACTCATGTTGCATGAAATTTAGTTTGGAGTCCTAGAAACCGCGTTGTTAGATATTTCATAAGTTCATCAAACTAGTACAAAGTTGATTGAGACACTTATAAGCACTCATGATGCATGCAACTTGGTTTAGAGTCCTAGAAACGCGTTGTTAGATGTTTCATAAGTTTGTCAAACTTGTAAAAAGCTCATTGAGACACATATAAGCACTCATGTTGCATGAAACTTGGTTTAGAGTCCTAGAAACGCGTTGTTAGATGTTTCATAAGTTCGTCAAACTAGTACAAAGCTCATTGAGACACTTATAAGCACTCATGTTGCATGAAACTTGGTTTAGAGTCCTAGAAACGCGTTGTTAGATGTTTCATATGATCGTTAAACTTGTACAAAGCTCATTGAGACACTTATAAGCACTCATGTTGCAATAAACTTGGTTTAGAGTCCTAGAAACGCGTTGTTAGATGTTTCATAAGTTCGTCAAACTTGTACAAAGCTCATTGAGACACTTATATGCACTCATCTTGAGTGAAACTTAGTTAAGACTCCTAGAAAACGCGTTGTTAGATGTTTCATAAGTTCGTCAAACTAGTACAAAGCTCAATGAGACACTTATAAGCACTCATGTTGCATTAAACTTGGTTTAGAGTCTTAGAAACGCGTTGTTAGATGTTTCATAAGTTCGTCAAACTAGTACAAAGCTCATTGAGAGACTTATAAGCACTCATGTTGCATGAAACTTGATTTAGAGTCCTAGAAACGCGTTGTTAGATGTTTCATAAGTTCGTAAAACTTGTACAAAGCTGGTTGAGGAACTTATAAGCACTCATGTTGCATGAAACTTAGTTTATAGTCCTAGAAACCGCGTTGTTAGATGTTTCATAAGTTCGTCAAACTAGTACAAAGCTCATTGAGACACTTATAAGCACTCATGGTTCATGAAATTTGGTTTAGAGTCCTAGAAATGCGTTGTTAGATGTTTCATAATTTCGTCAAACTAGTACAAAGCTCATTGAGACACTGATAAGCACTCATATTGCATGAAACTTGGTTTAGAGTCCTAGAAACGCGTTGTTAGTTCTTTCATAAGTTCGTCAAACTTGTACAAAGCTCATTGAGACACTTATAAGCACTCATGTTGCATGAAATTTAGTTTGAAGTCCTAGAAACCGCGTTGTTAGATGTTTCATAAGTTCGTCAAACTTGTACAAAGCTCATTGAGACACTTATAATAAGCACTCATGTTGCATGAAATTTAGTTTGGAGTCCTAGAAACCGCGTTCTTAGATGTTTCATAAGTTCGTCAAACTAGTACAAAGCTCATTGAGACACTTATAAGCACTCATGTTGCATGAAACTTGGTTTAGAGTCTTAGAAACGCGTTGTTAGATGTTTCATAAGTTCGTCAAACTAGTACAAAGCTCATTGAGAGACTTATAAGCACTCATGTTGCATGAAACTTGATTTAGATTTTTAGAAACGCGTTGTTAGATGTTTCATAAGTTCGTCAAACTTGTACAAAGCTCATTGAGACACTTATATGCACTTATCTTGAGTGAAACTTAGTTAAGACTCCTAGAAATGCGTTGTTAGATGTTTCATAAGTTCGTCAAACTAGTACAAAGCTCAATGAGACACTTATAAGGACTCATGTTTCATGAAACTTGGTTTAGAGTCTTAGAAACGCGTTGTTAGATGTTTCATAAGTTCGTCAAACTAGTACAAAGCTCATTGAGAGACTTATAAGCACTCATGTTGCATGAAACTTGATTTAGAGTCCTAGAAACGCGTTGTTAGATGTTTCATAAGTTCGTAAAACTTGTACAAAGCTCGTTGAGGAACTTATAAGCACTCATGTTGCATGAAACTTAGTTTAGAGTCCTAGAAACCGCGTTGTTAGATGTTTCATAATTTCGTCAAACTAGTACAAAGCTCATTGAGACACTGATAAGCACTCATATTGCATGAAACTTGGTTTAGAGTCCTAGAAACGCGTTGTTAGTTCTTTCATAAGTTCGCTAAACTTGTACAAATCTCATTGAGACACTTATAAGTACTCATGTTGCATGAAATTTAGTTTGAAGTCCTAGAAACCGCGTTGTTAGATGTTTCATAAGTTCGTCAAACTAGTACAAAGCTCATTGAGACACTTAAAGCACTCATGTTGCATGAAACTTGATTTAGAGTCTTAGAAACGCGTTTTTAGATGTTTCATAAGTTTGTCAAACTTGTACAAAGCTCATTGAGACACATATAAGCACTCATGTTGCATGAAACTTGGTTTAGAGTCCTAGAAACGCGTTGTTAGAAGTTTCATAAGTTCGTCAAACTAGTACAAAGCTCATTGAGACACATATAAGCACTCATGTTGCATGAAACATGATTTAGAGTCCTAGAAACGCGTTGTTAGATGTTCCATAAGTTCGTCCAACTTGTACAAAGCTCATTTAGACACTTATAAGCACTCATGTTGCATGAAACTTGGTTTAGAGTCCTGGAAACCGCGTTGTTAGATGTTTCATAAGATCTTCAAACTAGTACAAAGCTCATTGAGACACTTATAAGCACTCATGGTTCATGAAACTTGGTTTAGAGTCCTAGAAATGTGTTGTTAGATGTTTCATAAGTTCGTCAAACTAGTACAAATCTCAATGAGACACTTATATGAACTCATGTTGCATGAAACTTGGTTTAGAGTACTAGAAACGCATTGTAAGTTCTTTCATAAGTTCGTCAAACTTGTACAAATCTCATTGAGATATTTATAAGCACTCATGTTGCATGAAATTTAGTTTGGAGTCCTAGAAACCGCGTTGTTAGATGTTTCATAAGTTCGTCAAACTAGTACAAAGCTCATTGAGACACTTATAAGCACTCATGTTGAATGAAACTTGGTTTAGAGTCTTAGAAACGCGTTGTTAGATGTTTCATAAGTTCGTCAAACTAGTACAAAGCTCATTGAGAGACTTATAAGCACTCATGTAGCATGAAACTTGATTTAGAGTCCTAGAAACGCGTTGTTAGATGTTTCATAAGTTCGTAAAACTTGTACAAAGCTCGTTGAGGAACTTATAAGCACTCATGTTGCATGAAACTTAGTTAAGACTCCTAGAAACGCGTTGTTAGATGTTTCATAAGTTCGTCAAACTAGTACAAAGCTCAATGAGACTCTTATAAGCACTCATGTTGCATGAAACTTGGTTTAGAGTCTTAGAAACGCGTTGTTAGATGTTTCATAAGTTCGTCAAACTAGTACAAAGCTCATTGAGAGACTTATAAGCACTCATGTTGCATGAAACTTGATTTAGAGTCCTAGAAACGCGTTGTTATATGTTTCATAAGTTCGTAAAACTTGTACAAAGCTCGTTGAGGAACTTATAAGCACTCATGTTGCATGAAACTTAGTTTAGAGTCCTATAAACCACGTTGTTAGATGTTTCATAAGTTCGTCAAACTAGTACAAAGCTCATTGAGACACTTATAAGCACTCAAGGTTCATGAAACTTGGTTAAGAGTTCTAGAAATGCGTTGTTAGATGCTTCATAATTTCGTCAAACTAGTACAAAGCTCATTGAGACACTGATAAGCACTCATATTGCATGAAACTTGGTTTAGAGTCCTAGAAACGCGTTGTTAGTTCTTTCATAAGTTCGTCAAACTTATACAAAGCTCATTGAGACACTTATAAGCACTCATGTTGCATGAAACCTGGTTTAGAGTCCTAGAAACGCATTGTAAGTTCTTTCATAAGTTCGTCAAACTTGTACAAATCTCATTGAGATATTTATAAGCACTCATGTTTCATGAAATTTAGTTTGGAGTCCTAGAAACCGCGTTGTTAGATGTTTCATAAGTTCGTCAAACTAGTACAAAGCTCATTGAGACACTTATAAGCACTCATGTTGCATGAAACTTGGTTTAGAGTCTTAGAAACGCGTTGTTAGATGTTTCATAAGTTCGTCAAACTAGTACAAATCTCATTGAGAGACTTATAAGCACTCATGTTGCATGAAATTTGATTTAGAGTCTTAGAAACGCGTTTTTAGATGTTTCATAAGTTCGTCAAACTTGTACAAAGCTCATTGAGACACTTATATGCACTAATCTTGAGTGAAACTTAGTTAAGACTCCTAGAAACGCGTTGTTAGATGTTTCAACGTTCGTCAAACTTGTTAGATGTCAATGAGACTCATAAGTTCGTCAAACTTGGTTTAGAGTCTTAGAAACGCGTTGTTAGATGTTTCATAAGCTCAAACTGAGAAAGCTCTTAGAGACTAAGCACTCATGTTGCATGAAACTTGATTTAGAGTCCTAGAAACGCGTTGTTATATGTTTCATAAGTTCGTAAAACTTGTACAAAGCTCGTTGAGGAACTTATAAGGACTCATGTTGCATGAAACTTAGTTTAGAGTCCTATAAACCACGTTGTTAGATGTTTCATAAGTTCGTCAAACTAGTACAAAGCTCATTGAGACACTTATAAGCACTCAAGGTTCATGAAACTTGGTTTAGAGTTCTAGAAATGCGTTATTAGATGCTTCATAATTTCGTCAAACTAGTACAAAGCTCATTGAGACACTGATAAGCACTCATATTGCATGAAACTTGGTTTAGAGTCCTAGAAACGCGTTGTTAGTTCTTTCATAAGTTCGTCAAACTTGTACAAAGCTCATTGAGACACTTATAAGCACTCATGTTGCATGAAACCTGGTTTAGAGTCCTAGAAACGCATTGTAAGTTCTTTCATAAGTTCGTCAAACTTGTACAAATCTCATTGAGATATTTATAAGCACTCATGTTGCATGAAATTTAGTTTGGAGTCCTAGAAACCGCGTTGTTAGATGTTTCATAAGTTCGTCAAACTAGTACAAAGCTCATTGAGACACTTATAAGCACTCATGTTGCATGAAACTTGGTTTAGAGTCTTAGAAACGCGTTGTTAGATGTTTCATAAGTTCGTCAAACTAGTACAAAGCTCATTGAGAGACTTATAAGCACTCATGTTGCATGAAATTTGATTTAGAGTCTTAGAAACGCGTTGTTAGATGTTTCATAAGTTCGTCAAACTTGTACAAAGCTCATTGAGACACTTATATGCACTCATCTTGAGTGAAACTTAGTTAAGACTCCTAGAAACGCGTTGTTAGATGTTTCATAAGTTCGTCAAACTAGTACAAAGCTCAATGAGACTCTTATAAGCACTCATGTTGCATGAAACTTGGTTTAGAGTCTTAGAAACGCGTTGTTAGATGTTTCATAAGTTCGTCAAACTAGTACAAAGCTGATTGAGACACTTATAAGCACTCATGTTGCATGAAACTTGATTTGGAGTCCTAGAAACGCGTTGTTAGATGTTTCATAAGTTCGTAAAACTTGTACAAAGCTCGTTGAGAAACTTATAAGCACTCATGTTGCATGAAACTTAGTTTAGAGTCCTAGAAACCACGTTGTTAGATGTTTCATAAGTTCGTCAAACTAGTACAAAGCTCATTGAGACATTTATAAGCACTCAGGGTTCATGAAACTTGGTTTAGAGTCCTAGAAATGCGTTGTTAGATGTTTCATAATTTTGTCAAACTAGTACAAAGCTCATTGAGACACTGATAAGCACTCATATTGCATGAAACTTGGTTTAGAGTCCTAGAAACGCGTTGTTAGTTCTTTCATAAGTTCGTCAAACTTGTACAAAGCTCATTGAGACACTTATAAGCACTCATGTTGCATGAAATTTAGTTTGAAGTCCTAGAAACCGCGTTGTTAGATGTTTCATAAGTTCGTCAAACTAGTACAAAGCTCATTGAGACACTTATAAGCACTCATGTTGCATGAAACTTGGTTTAGAGTCCTAGAAACGCGTTTTTAGATGTTTCATAAGTTTGTCAAACTTGTACAAAACTCATTGAGACACATATAAGCACTCATGTTGCATGAAACTTGGTTTAGAGTCCTAGAAACGCGTTGTTAGATGTTTCATAAGTTCGTCAAACTAGTACAAAGCTCATTGAGACACATATAAGCACTCATGTTGCATGAAACATGGTTTAGAGTCCTAGAAACGCGTTGTTAAATGTTTCATAAGTTCGTCAAACTTGTACAAAGCTCATTGAGACACTTATAAGCACTCATGTTGCATGAAACTTGGTTTAGAGTCCTAGAAACCGCGTTGTTAGATGTTTCATAAGTTCTTCAAACTAGTACAAAGCTCATTGAGACACTTATAAGCACTCATGGTTCATGAAACTTGGTTTAGAGTCCTAGAAATGTGTTGTTAGATGTTTCATAAGTTCGTCAAACTAGTACAAACCTCATTGAGACACTTATATGAACTCATGTTGCATGAAACTTGGTTTAGAGTCCTAGAAACGCATTGTTAGTTCTTTCATAAGTTCGTCAAACTTGTACAAAGCTCATTGAGACATTTATAAGCACTCATGTTGCATGAAATTTAGTTTGGAGTCCTAGAAACCGCGTTGTTAGATGTTTCATAGGTTAATCAAACTAGTACAAAGCTGATTGAGACACTTATAAGCACTCATGTTGCATGAAACTTGGTTTAAAATCCTAGAAACGCGTTGTTAGATGTTTCATAAGTTTGTCAAACTTGTACAAAGCTCATTGAGACACATATAAGTACTCATGTTGCATGAAACTTGGTTTAGAGTCCTAGAAACGCGTTGTTAGATGTTTCATAAGTTCGTCAAACTAGTACAAAGCTCATTGAGACACTTATAAGCACTCATGTTGCATGAAACTTGGTTTAGAGTCCTAGAAACGCGTTGTTAGATGTTTCATATGATCGTTAAACTTGTACAAAGCTCATTGAGACACTTATAAGCATTCATGTTGCATTAAACTTGGTTTAGAGTCCGAGAAACGCGTTGTTAGATGTTTCATAAGTTCGTTAAACTTGTACAAAGTTCATTGAGACACTTATAAGCACCCATGTTGCATGAAACTTGGTTTAGAGTCCTAGTAAGGCGTTATTAGATGTTTCATAAGTTCGCCAAACTAGTACAAAGCTCATTGAGACAATTATAAGCACTCATGTTGCATGAAATTTGATTTAGAGTCTTAGAAACGTGTTGTTAGATGTTTCATAAGTTCGTCAAACTTGTACAAAGCTTATTGAGACACTTATATGCACTCATCTTGAGTGAAACTTAGTTAAGACTCCTAGAAACGCGTTGTTAGATGTTTCATAAGTTCGTCAAACTAGTACAAAGCTCAATGAGACTCTTATAAGCACCCATGTTGCATGAAACTTGGTTTAGAGTCTTAGAAACGCGTTGTTAGATGTTTCATAAGTTCGTCAAACTAGTACAAAGCTCATTGAGAGACTTATAAGCACTCATGTTGCATGAAACTTGATTTAGAGTCCTAGAAACGCGTTGTTAGATGTTTCATAAGTTCGTAAAACTTGTACAAAGCTCGTTGAGGAACTTATAAGCACTCATGTTGCATGAAACTTAGTTTAGAGTCCTAGAAACCACGTTGTTAGATGTTTCATAAGTTCGTCAAACTAGTACAAAGCTCATTGAGACACTTATAAGCACTCAGGGTTCATGAAACTTGGTTTACAGTCCTAGAAATGCGTTGTTAGATGTTTCATAATTTCGTCAAACTAGTACAAAGCTCATTGAGACACTGATAAGCACTCATATTGCATGAAACTTGGTTTAGAGTCCTAGAAACGCGTTGTTAGTTCTTTCATAAGTTCGTCAAATTTGTACAAAGCTCATTGAGACACTTATAAGCACTCATATTGCATGAAATTTAGTTTGAAGTCCTAGAAACCGCGTTGTTAGATGTTTCATAAGTTCGTCAAACTAGTACAAAGCTCATTGAGACACTTATAAGCACTCATGTTGCATGAAACTTGGTTTAGAGTCCTAGAAACGCGTTTTTAGATGTTTCATAAGTTTGTCAAACTTGTACAAAGCTCATTGAGACACATATAAGCACTCATGTTGCATGAAACTTGGTTTAGAGTCCTAGAAACGCGTTGTTAGATGTTTCATAAGTTCGTCAAACTAGTACAAAGCTCATTGTGACACATATAAGCACTCATGTTGCATGAAACATGGTTTAGAGTCCTAGAAACGCGTTGTTAAATGTTTCATAAGTTCGTCAAACTTGTACAAAGCTCTTATAAGCACTCATGTTGCATGAAACTTGGTTTAGAGTCCTAGAAACCGCGTTGTTAGATGTTTCATAAGTTCTTCAAACTAGTACAAAGCTCATTGAGACACTTATAAGCACTCATGGTTCATGAAACTTGGTTTAGAGTCCTAGAAATGTGTTGTTAGATGTTTCATAAGTTCGTCAAACTAGTACAAACCTCATTGAGACACTTATATGAACTCATGTTGCATGAAACTTGGTTTAGAGTCCTAGAAACGTATTGTTAGTTCTTTCATAAGTTCGTCAAACTTGTACAAAGCTCATTGAGACATTTATAAGCACTCATGTTGCATGAAATTTAGTTTGGAGTCCTAGAAACCGCGTTGTTAGATGTTTCATAAGTTCATCAAACTAGTACAAAGCTGATTGAGACACTTATAAGAACTCATGTTGCATGAAACTTGGTTTAGAGTCTTAGAAACGCGTTGTTAGATGTTTCATAAGTTTGTCAAACTAGTACAAAGCTCATTGAGACACATATAAGTACTCATGTTGCATGAAACTTGGTTTAGAGTCCTAGAAACGCGTTGTTAGATGTTTCATAAGTTCGTCAAACTAGTACAAAGCTCATTGAGACACTTATAAGCACTCATGTTGCATGAAACTTGGTTTAGAGTCCTAGAAACGCATTGTTAAATGTTTCATATGATCGTTAAACTTGTACAAAGCTCATTGAGACACTTATAAGCATTCATGTTGCATTAAACTTGGTTTAGAGTCCTAGAAACGCGTTGTTAGATGTTTCATAAGTTTGTTAAACTTGTACAAAGCTCATTGAGACACTTATAAGCACTCATGTTGCATGAAACTTGGTTTAGAGTCCTAGTAAGGCGTTATTAGATGTTTCATAAGTTCGCCAAACTAGTACAAAGCTCATTGAGACACTTATAAGCACTCATGTTGCATGAAATTTTATTTAGAGTCTTAGAAACGCGTTGTTAGATGTTTCATAAGTCCGTCAAACTTGTACAAAGCTCATTGAGACACTTATATGCACTCATCTTGAGTGAAACTTAGTTAAGACTCCTAGAAACGCGTTGTTAGATGTTTCATAAGTTCGTCAAACTAGTACAAAGCTCAATGAGACTCTTATAAGCACTCATGTTGCATGAAACTTGGTTTAGAGTCTTAGAAACGCGTTGTTCGATGTTTCATAAGTTCGTCAAACTAGTTCAAAGCTCATTGAGAGACTTATAAGCACTCATGTTGCATGAAACTTGATTTAGAGTCCTAGAAACGCGTTGTTAGATGTTTCATAAGTTCGTAAAACTTGTACAAAGCTCGTTGAGGAACTTATAAGCACTCATGTTGCATGAAACTTAGTTTAGAGTCCTAGAAACCACGTTGTTAGATGTTTCATAAGTTCGTCAAACTAGTACAAATCTCATTGAGACACTTATAAGCACTCAGGGTTCATGAAACTTGGTTTAGAGTCCTAGAAATGCGTTGTTAGATGTTTCATAATTTCGTCAAACTAGTACAAAGCTCATTGAGACACTGATAAGCACTCATATTGCATGAAACTTGGTTTAGAGTCCTAGAAACGCGTTGTTAGTTCTTTCATAAGTTCGTCAAACTTGTACAAAGCTCATTGAGACACTTATAAGCACTCATGTTGCATGAAACTTGGTTTAGAGTCCTAGAAACGCATTGTAAGTTCTTTCATAAGTTCGTCAAACTTGTACAAATCTCATTGAGACATTTATAAGCACTCATGTTGCATGAAATTTAGTTTGGAGTCCTAGAAACCGCGTTGTTAGATATTTCATAAGTTCGTCAAACTAGTACAAAGCTCATTGAGACACTTATAAGCACTCATGTTGCATGAAACTTGGTTTAGAGTCTTAGAAACGCGTTGTTAGATGTTTCATAAGTTCGTCAAACTAGTACAAAGCTCATTGAGACACTTATATGCACTCATCTTGAGTGAAACTTAGTTAAGAGTCCTAGAAACGCGTTGCTAGATGTTTCATAAGTTCGTCAAACTAGTACAAAGCTCAATGAGACTCTTATAAGCACTCATGTTGCATGAAACTTGGTTTAGAGTCTTAGAAACGCGTTGTTAGATGTTTCATAAGTTCGTCAAACTAGTACAAAGCTCATTGAGAGACTTATAAGCACTCATGTTGCATGAAACTTGATTTAGAGTCCTAGAAACGCGTTGTTAGATGTTTCATAAGTTCGTAAAACTTGTACAAAGCTCGTTGAGGAACTTATAAGCACTCATGTTGCATGAAACTTAGTTTAGAGTCCTAGAAACCACGTTGTTAGATGTTTCATAAGTTCGTCAAACTAGTACAAAGCTCATTGAGACACTTATAAGCACTCAGGGTTCATGAAACTTGGTTTAGAGTCCTAGAAATGCGTTGTTAGATGTTTCATAATTTCGTCAAACTAGTACAAAGCTCATTGAGACACTGATAAGTACTCATATTGCATGAAACTTGGTTTAGAGTCCTAGAAACGCGTTGTTAGTTCTTTCATAAGTTCGTCAAACTTGTACAAAGCTCATTGAGACACTTATAAGCACTCATGTTGCATGAAATTTAGTTTGAAGTCCTAGAAACCGCGTTGTTAGATGTTTCATAAGTTCGTCAAACTAGTACAAAGCTCATTGAGACACTTATAAGCACTCATGTTGCATGAAACTTGGTTTAGAGTCCTAGAAACGCGTTTTTAGATGTTTCATAAGTTTGTCAAACTTGTACAAAGCTCATTGAGACACATATAAGCACTCATGTTGCATGAAACTTGGTTTAGAGTCCTAGAAACGCGTTGTTAGATGTTTCATAAGTTCGTCAAACTAGTACAAAGATCATTGAGACACATATAAGCACTCATGTTGCATGAAACATGGTTTAGAGTTCTAGAAACGCGTTGTTAAATGTTTCATAAGTTCGTCAAACTTGTAAAAAGCTCATTGAGACACTTATAAGCACTCATGTTGCATGAAACTTGGTTTAGAGTCCTAGAAACCGCGTTGTTAGATGTTTCATAAGTTCTTCAAACTAGTACAAAGCTCATTGAGACACTTATAAGCACTCATGGTTCATGAAACTTGGTTTAGAGTCCTAGAAATGTGTTGTTAGATGTTTCATAAGTTCGTCAAACTAGTACAAACCTCATTGAGACACTTATATGAACTCATGTTGCATGAAACTTGGTTTAGAGTCCTAGAAACGCATTGTTAGTTCTTTCATAAGTTCGTGAAACTTGTACAAAGCTCATTGAGACATTTATAAGTACTCATGTTGCATGAAATTTAGTTTGGAGTCCTAGAAACCGCGTTGTTAGATGTTTCATAAGTTCATCAAACTAGTACAAAGCTGATTGAGACACTTATAAGCACTCATGTTGCATGAAACTTGGTTTAGAGTCCTAGAAACGCGTTGTTAGATGTTTCATAAGTTTGTCAAACTTGTACAAAGCTCATTGAGACACATATAAGTACTCATGTTGCATGAAACTTGGTTTAGAGTCCTAGAAACGCGTTGTTAGATGTTTCATAAGTTCGTCAAACTAGTAGAAAGCTCATTGAGACACTTATAAGCACTCATGTTGCATGAAACTTGGTTTAGAGTCCTAGAAACGCGTTGTTAGATGTTTCATATGATCGTTAAACTTGTACAAAGCTCATTGAGACACTTATAAGCATTCATGTTGCATTAAACTTGGTTTAGAGTCCTAGAAACGCGTTGTTAGATGTTTCATAAATTCGTTAAACTTGTACAAAGCTCATTGAGACACTTATAATCACTCATGTTGCATGAAACTTGGTTTAGAGTCCTAGTAAGGCGTTATTAGATGTTTCATAAGTTCGCCAAACTAGTACAAAGCTCATTGAGACACTTATAAGCACTCATGGTTAATGAAACTTGGTTTAGAGTATTAGAAATCGCGTTGTTAGATGTTTCATAAGTTCGTCAAACAAGTACAAAGCTCATTCATACACTTATAAGCAGTCATGTTGCATGATACTTGGTTTAGAGTCCTACAAACGTGTTGTTAGATGTTTCATAAATTCGTCAAACTTGTAAAAATCTCATTGAGACATTTATATGCATTCATGCTGAATGAAACTTGGTTTAGAGTCCTAGAAACCACGTTGTTAGATGTTTCATAAGTTCGTCAAACTAGTACAAAGCTCATTGAGACACTTATAAGCACTCATTATTCATGAAACTAGGTTTAGAGTCCTAGAAATTTGTTGTTAGATGTTTCATAAGTTCGTCAAACTAGTACAAAGCTCATTGAGACACTTATAAGCACTCATGTTGCATGAAACTTGGTTTAGAGTCCTAGAAACACGTAGTTAGTTCTTTCATAAGTTCTTCAAAATTGTACAAAGCTCATTGAGACACTGATAAGCACTCATGTTGCATGAAATTTAGTTTGGAGTCCTAGAAACCGCGTTCTTAGATGTTTCATAAGTTCGTCAAACTAGTACAAAGCTCATTGAGACACATATAAGCACTCATGTTGCATGAAACTTGGTTTAGAGTCCTAGAAACGCGTTGTTAGATGTTTCATAAGTTCGTCAAACACGTACAAAGCTCATCGAGACACTTATAAGAACTCATGTTGCATGAAACTTGATTTAGAGTCCTAGAAACACGTTGTTAGATGTTTCATAAGTTCGTTAAACTTGTACAAAACTCATTGAGACACTTATATGCACTCATGTTGTATGCAACTTTGTTAAGACTCCTAGAAACGCGTTGTTAGATGTTTCATAAGTTCGTCAAACTAGTACAAAGCTCATTGAGACACATATAAGCACTCATGTTGCATGAAACATGTTTTAGATTCCTAAAAACGCGTTGTTAGATGTTTCATAAGTTCGTCAAACTTGTACAAACCTCATTGAGACACTTATATGCACTCATCTTGAATGAAACTTAAATAAGACTCCTAGAAACGCGTTGTTAGAAGTTTCATAACTTCGTCAAACTAGTACAAAGCTCATTGAGACACTTATAAGAACTCATGTTGCATGAAACTTGGTTTAGAGTCCTAGAAACGCGTTGTTAGTTCTTTCATAAGTTCGTCAAACTTGTACAAAGCTCATTGAGACACTTATAAGCACTCATGTTGAATGAAATTTGGTTTGAAGTCCTAGAACCGCGTTGTTAGATGTTTCATAAGTTCGTCAAACTAGTACAAAGCTCATTGAGACACATATAAGCACTCATGTTGCATGAAACTTGGTTTCGAGTCCTACAAACGCGTTGTTAGATGTTTCATAAGTTTGTCAAACTTTTAAAAAGATCATTGAGACACATATAAGCACTCATGTTGCATGAAACTTGGTTTAGAGTCCTAGAAACGCGTTGTTAGATGTTTCATAAGTTCGTTAAACTTGTACAAAACTCATTGAGACACTTATAAGCACTCATGTTGCATGAAACTTGGTTTAGAGTCCTAGAAAGGCGTTATTAGATGTTTCATGATACGTCCTTGGTCAGGAATCCAACTCTAAGGAAAAGGCAAGCTCGCTTCTAGGGCGGATAGATGGCGAAAGTTAAGGATGATGATGAGACAATAACCAACGGATATGGAGGTGGGAAAGGTACGAGATAGGAGTGGACTTCTCAAGCTAACGAAGGGATGATAGCTAGATGTTCGTAGAAGCTTCTGTGAGAGGATTACTCTTGTAGCAGCTTCGGATTCGAATCTCTCGAATCGATTCAACACGCTCAATCACTGAGCAAGAAAGGTGAGTCTAAGCAAAAGGTTTCTTTGATAATACTCGACTAAGAAACAAGAAGGAGGCGCATCTCCTTTAAATAGAGTTGGCACAAGTCGCCTTCTCTTTTAGGGTTTGCGCGGAAAGAAAAAGGAAATCCTCGGCAAAAAGGAAATTACAAGAAAAAAGGAAACCACCTAAACAACGCGGCGTTTTTGCAAGATAAAACGACGAGTAGTTGAAGTGCCTCGTCTCTTACACTCTTCAAGCTATGAATGCTAAGTGGCCGACGTAGTGTTCTTCTTCTTCTTGGCCTCGTTAAAACCCGGTGGGAAAGAGTACCAAGCGAGACACTTAGCCGCTTTAGCTCTCATAGCTTGGTCTTCTTAATTTAGGCGTGATGATGGACATTGTAGAAGCTCTCGGTCGCTTCTCTTCCTGGTTCCTCCCTTAGCATCATCGCATGCGCATCTTGAGCTAACTCCTTAGCTCGTGACCGTGTCATAACTCCCTCCTTAGTTTTCCCGGTGCTCGGTATTTGGTGCTCGGCATCAGTTTTCCCGGTGCTCGGTATTTGGTGCTCGGCATCGGGCTCCGGTTTTGCTCGGGCATCGGGCTCCGGTTTTGCTCGGGCATCCGGCTCCAGTTTTATGCTCATATCATCCCCTCCCTCTTGAAAAGGATTTGTCCTCAAATCCGAGTCTGCAGAATAAGGAGACAAGTCAGAAACGTTGAAGGAATCCGATATATAATACTTACCTTGGAGGTCGATCTTGTAGGCATTGTCATTGATTCGCCGGGTCACTTTGAATGGTCCGTCTACTCGGGGCATGAGCTTGGACTTCCTCTCCGCTGGGAACCGCTCCTTCCTCAGATGTATCCACACCAAGTCGCCTTCTGCAAACACCATCTTCTTGCGGCCCTTGTTGGCATGCTTTGCGTATTGTTCGGTTTTCTTCTCGATGTTCTCCTTGGCCTTCTCGTGCATTTTCCTGACCTGTTCAGCCTTCTTTTTACCATCAACACTAGACATTTCACTCAAAGGTAAAGCAATTAGATCTAGTGGCGACATGGGGTTAAAACCGTATACTAGTTCAAAAGGGGAGTAAAGAGTAGAAGAATGCTTAGCGTGGTTATAAGCGAACTCAACATGGGGTAGGTAGTCTTCCCATGACTTGAGGTTGCTCTTCACCAATGTCCTTAAGAGTGTGGACAACGACCTGTTCACCACCTCGGTTTGGCCATTCGTTTGCGGGTGACATGTGGTGGAGAAGGAAAGCTTGGTTCCTAGCTTAGCCCACAAGGTCCGCCAAAAATGGCTCAAGAACTTGGTGTCTCGATCAGAGACAATGACTTGAGGCATTCCATGTAGCCTTACTACTTCCCTGAAAAACAAGTTAGCTACGCTCACGGCATCATCCGTTTTGTGGCAAGCAATGAAATGGGCCATTTTGTTGAACCTGTCCACAACAACAAAGATGGAATCTCAACCATTTCTGGTCCGAGCACTACAAGAAAAACGGCAAATAGCAACGCCGTTTTTCGTCGCTAAATCGTCGCTATTGGCAACTAGCGACGATTTAGTGACGAGAATATTTTCGTCGCTATACGCTCGTCGCTATTCAATATTCGTCGCTAAATCGTCGCCATTTTCAAATCGTCGCTATTTCGTCGCCAATGTTTCGTCGCTAATCGCTAAATTAGCGACGTTTGTCGTAAAATATTAGCGACGAATTAGCGACGTTCACCGTAAAATATTAGCGACGAATTAGCGACGTTGGTCGTATAATATTAGCGACGAATAAGCGACGGTATAAAAAATAAATTTCCAAATTAAATATTTTGCGAAAACAAATCCTTGCTAATTCGTTGCTAAATTAGCGACGAATTAGCAACGATTATAAAACACATCGTTGCTAATTCGTCGCTAATTTAGCAACGAATTAGCAAGGATGGCTTGACACGTCCTTGCTAATTCGTCGCTATATTAGCGACGAATTAGCGACGAATTAGCGACGATTTAAAAAAATTTTTTTAAAAAAAACAAATTTTAAAAAAACAATTATAAAAATATTAAAAAAATACAAAATATTTTAAAAATACAATAAATTAAAACTAAACAGCGGGATCATCGGGATCGACGACGTAATCATCAATCCCGATATCACGTCCGAGGTCTTGAGCTGCCGCCGCCGCTACACATCTGGAGGGATCTTTGGTGGCTGAGTTGGTTGGACTCCCCGTGCCGCATCAACCTCGCGAGGTTTGGACTTTCCATCGCGATGATGGAGAAGAAGTCCGTGATGTTCGATAGCGGACTTCTTGTGCCGCGAGCTGCTCCCTCAACCGAACATTCTCTTCGGCGTGATCTTGGGCGGTGGGACGAGGCTGCGAAGAAGAAGCGGCGGGAACCGTCTCAATCGAACCGACTCCAAAAGTGCGGTTCTTCTTCGTCTTCGGGGCCACCTATATAGACAATTTAAAATCGTTAGATATTAATAAAATAAATATTATTTTGAATTAAATTAAATTATTTAAAATTATTACCTCATAGTAGATCTTGTCGCACTCGGTGACCGACAAGGTGTCCGAGGAGTTGACCGAACTACCTTCGGTCGACGTCGAACCCTGACTAAGCCGCTCGGCGACTCTAGCCTCATATGCGTTCACGATCTTTTCAGATCGTGAACTCACATAGGTCCCGTCCTTCCTCTTCCGGACCTTCTTCAAAATTTCTACAATGGGCGGAAGTTCGCCCATCTCCCTCGCGCTATTGAAAATTATATTAATTAAATTATATATTTTTAAATTTTATATTATTTGAAAAAATAATGAAATTTTAAATATATATTAATTAATACCATCTTTATACGCCGTTCGGCGTAAGAAGTCGGTCCTGATGTGTGGACATACGGACCGGTCTCGTCGATCGGTGTGAGTCGGGACTTGGAGCAGCTACCCGCAACTTGAACCGAATGCGGGTTCGTCCAATAGTCGCAAAGGCCCTTCCACACCGCCCCATCCATTGCTATGGGTTTCGCCTCGTCTCCCTTCTTCACCACTTCGTCTTCCATTTGTTGATAATCCCAGTAAGACGATGCATGGCTTTCTCCTCGAAACCCTTGCGGACTTCAAACATGTCTTCCTCCCGCCAATGCCATTTTTGCTATTTGAGTTTTTTAAAATATTAAAATAAATTTTAAATAATAAAAAAATAAATTTTGTAATAAATATTACATTTTATATAATATATAAGTTATTTTATTACAATAAATATTTATATATTAACTTTTTATAATGTTTAATTTTTTAAATTTAAATAATTAAAAATTTTACTTACCGCAAAAGATTCGAACCAGATGTCCCTTATATAAGGAGGGGTACGCGACCGGTTGACGTGCGGCTCCACGAAATACGTCTTCATCACATCCGAGACACTCCCTACTAACCTTGTTATCGCAAAACCTACGAAAAATAAATTTATCGTTAGCAATTATTATATTTGAAAATCAATTAATTAAATAATATAAAAATCAATTAATTAAAATAAATCAATTAATTAAATAATATAAAAATCAATTAATTATTAAAATCAATTAAATAATTACCAAAATGTCCCTTGTGGCCGCTTGGAGTGGAGCAACGGTAGGTGCGGTGGCTCTCTGCCGAAGAAAGTCGAGGATCCGCTGCATGTGCGGTCCAAGATGCTGAGGTGGTGGTAAATCGACGGGGGATCGGTGGAGCATCGGGAATAGGATCTTGACTCGGGTTTTGTTGGGGTGGGTCTTGTTGGGGTGGGTTTTGTTGGGAAGGGTTTTGTTGGGATGGGTTTGAAGTAGAGGTGGAACCGGATCGGTTCCTTATGAAATTATAGTAATGAGGGGGTTGGTTATTTTGAGACATGTTTTTGAAGTTGGGTTTTGGAATTGGGTTTATTTAGAGATAATGAAATGTTTAGAGAGAGAGAGAGAATGAGATTGTGTGAAATGAGGGAAAAACTCGTCGGGTATATATAGTATTTTGTGTCGTCGCTAATTCGTCGCTATATTAGCGACGAATTAGCGACGATTCGTCGCCATTTCGTCGCTTCTTTTGGTTCAAACCTTTTGGTTTCCCACCCGCGGCAAACGAAAAAAAGGCGACGATTTAGCGACGATACAATATAGCGACGATTTAGCAACGATTCGTTGCTATTTCGTCGCTATATGGTAACGTGACACGAAGCGATTTACATCGTATTTAATAAGTACATGCATGTCGAATTCGTTGCTATTTCGTCGCTATGTATATTTAGCGACGATTTAGCAACGAATCGTTGCCAATTCGTTGTTAATTCGTAGCTATATGTTAACATGACACGAAACGACATTCATCGTATTTCCAAGTACGAGGATGTAAGGAGGTTTAACATTAGCGACGAAATAGCAACGAATTCGTCGCTAAATCGTCGCTAAAGGTCAATAGCGACGAAATAGCAACGATTCGTTGCTAAATCGTCGCTAATGCTAAACCCTTATTTTAGGGTTTGGAACCCTAAATTCGGTTTGTATCGTTTTTTTACCACTTTTTCGTTAAAACGAGTTTATAACATTGATCATATGAAGTCACAAACTCAATATATGACAAAAAAACTTGTAAACTAGTTTATTATGAACTTTATAATATAAACTCTTATAAGTTATGGTTTACTTAGCTTAAATGTGATAAGTATAATTTTGTAATCTATAATTTTTATTGGTTTATACAAATATATTACTAGTTTTGTACACTTTTTTAGTTAAGTAAAACTCGTATAAATCGATATTAAGTGGTGTTTTAGGGGTTTAAAGTTCGAAGGATTGCAACGACTTAGCAACGAATTGGCAAGGAATCATGGTTAGCAACGAAATGGCGACGATTTAGCAACGAAATGCAATTAAGTTTAGCGACGATTTAGCAACGATCTTGAACCCCTAAATCGTAATCCATCGAAAATTAGATTTTTTATAAATCGTTGCCAATTCGTCGCTATATTAGCGACGAAATGGCAACGAAAGAAGCAAAGCGTTGCTAAATCCTCGCTTATTAGCGACGACTTGGCAACGAAAGAAGCGTAGCGTTGCTAAATCCTCGCTAATTAGCGACGATTTAGCAACGGAAATTACAAATCCTGGCTATTTCGTTGCTAAATTAAATATTATTTTAAAAAAAAATAATTACAAAAACACACACAATTATTACAAAAACACACAAAGATTACAAAAACACACACAAATATTACAACTAACACATGTACACAATTATATTACAAAAACACAAAGAAAATTAATTATTCATTATTATCGGAATCAACGATTCGATTTCGCTACTTTCATCGAATTCATCCGCACCTCCGTCGTCTTCATCATCCACAATATCTTCAACAACTTGATTATCGGGGTCGACAAGAAATACATCTTCCGTCGATTGATTTGTTGGAATGATTGTCCCACTAATGACATCTTGTTGCATAGGAACTTCATCGTTACCCATAATTAAACCTCTTGGAACGATTCGGACTACGCACTCCATGCTATACCGCTAGTCTTAACCCGAGGATAAGGTATGAAAGTAACTTGTTCAGCTTGCGATCCAAGGATAAAAGGTTCAAACTTCCGATATCGTCGTGACTGGTTGACGTCAATCACACCAAATTTGTTGTACCGAACACCACGACCGAGTGTTGGATCAAACCAATCACATTTGAAGAGGGTTGTTCGTAAATTGACTAATCCCGGATACTGCACTTCAATAATATCCGTTAGAAGACCATAAAAAACTGAATCACCTGACACAGTTACCCCATAATTCGCGGTTGCTCGACGTTGACCATGACTTAAGGTGTGGAACACGTAACCACGAGTGAAATACATAGGAGAAGTTGTGATCTTTCCGAGCGGTCCTTGTATTAACTCGCGAAACCACCTTTGGATACGTTGTGTCACCATATGCGATCTGCGTTTTCAGCCAAGCTGCAAAATCTCGTTCTTTAAGAGCGGTTACTTCGTCTTTTGAAAGCCCTGGATAAACCTCATCCACTTGCTCCTCAAACATTCTAAAACAACGCAGAAAACTGAATCAAAATTAAATATTTATGCATATATAATGGGTTTGCGAATGAATAGTTTCATGCATACCTTTCAAAAGGTCGGGCATATTCACAATTAAGGAGGATGTAAGTATGTGCGCTTTGCCGATGTTGATCACTTTCCCACCAAACTTCTTTTATTTTTCCGGCAGCTCTTCCGATTGGTGAAAATATATCGGTACCCCTTCCATTCCATACACCGCGCCAACACCTCCATCATCGTAGCGTCGTGTTGTTGTTCTACGTGTTTTTACATTGGAACCGAAATAATATGAGGCGAAATGAGACGTCTCTTGAGTTAAAGATCCAGCAACAATAGATCCTTCAACCCTTGCAAGGTTTTTCGCCTTTCCTTTCAAATATCCCATAAATCGTTCGAAAGGATACATCCACCGAAACTGCACGAGCCCTCCTAAATTCGCCTCGTGAGGAAGATGTATTGGAAGGTGTTCCATAACATCGAAAAAGGATGGAGGGAAAATCTTCTCCAAGTTGCACAACACAATCGGGATACTTGTCACGTAAGCGTTCAATGACCTCTTCGTAAGCGTACGAGTGCATAGATCTCGGAAAAATGCACCGATCTCTGGAAAATTTTAAACATTATATTAATTATTATATATATATATATACTTAATCAAAATTAAAATATAAACATTTTAGGGTTCAATGATACCGCTATTGCTTTGTGTGTGCGGGTTCGTGTAAAAGCTCATCGAAAGCAAAAGGTAAAAGTCGTTGCATAAACACATGACGGTCGTGACTTT
Source organism: Cochlearia excelsa (assembly GCA_963556525.1). Taxonomy (NCBI): domain Eukaryota; kingdom Viridiplantae; phylum Streptophyta; class Magnoliopsida; order Brassicales; family Brassicaceae; genus Cochlearia; species Cochlearia excelsa. The sequence goes on from CAUVZT010000002.1 coordinate 3,039,620, forward strand.
TCATACACGAAAACTTTTGACCATTCTCAACACATGCAAATAACTTGGAAACATATCCGTCGGGAAACTTGACATACGAAGTGACCCATTTGAATAACGCGTTTTTTGCTTCGAGTTTCAATCAGAGATTGGGACCGGAGCCTTACCATCGTTCGTGATATGCAACTCACTTCTAAAACATATTTCGGGCAAATCTAGTCTTGTCTTCAAATTGTCTTTAGTTCTCCCCTGTACATTCAACAATGTGTTTATAATATTATCAAAAAAGTTTTTTTCAATGTGCATAACGTCGAGGTTATGTCTCAACAAGTGATTTTTCCGGTACGGGAGTTCCCAAAAAATGCTTTTCTTGTGCCGTTATGGCTTTCTCCGTATCCATCGGGTAAATTAGAAACATGCCAATTACCACCCCGTCTACATGTTTTTTGCGCCCCATAATTATCCAACTCCTCCAATAACTCGCCCCCGTCGGATAAAGTAGGGGTGGATGTTTAACGACTCGATTCTTCTTAAATAACATTCGTTCTTTCGATATGGATGATTGATTGGAAGGAAACGTCGGTGACAATCAAACCAACTTGTTTTCCTTCCATGTGGGAGTTGAAACGCATCGGTCCGATGACGACAATATGGACAAGACAATCGTCCATGCGTTGTCCAACTTTGCTAACATGCCATAAGCGGGAAAGTCACTAATAGTCCACATGAGCACGCACGCATCGTAAAATTTCTCTTGCGTGAGATATCATACGTACGAACCCCGGTGGACCATAGCTCTTTTAACTCATGTATCAAAGGTTGCGAGAAAAACATCAAGAGCTCTCTTTGGGTGCTTCGGACCTGGTACTAAAATGCTTAAGAAAAGAAATTCTCTTTGCATGCACATATTGGGAGGTAGATTATACGGAGTTAGTATAAGCGGCCACAAAGAGTACTGTCTACCGGACATACCGAATGGACTAAATCCGTCGGTGCATAAACCAAGGTATACATTACGAACCTCTCTCGCGAAATCGAGTATACCGTGTTGAAGTGCTTCCAAGCCTTTGCATCGACGGATGAGTGACTTCCCCATCTTCAACCGAGTGTTCGCATGCCATCTCATCGAATCGGATGTCCTCTCTGATTGATACAATCTTTTGAGTCTGTCGTGATGGGTAAGTACCACATCCGTTGATACGGGACTTTACTCCCCTTCCCTTGGACCTTATATCTCGGTTGACGACAAAAACGACATTCAAGCAATTCATCATCATCTTTCCAATAAATCATACAATTGTTAACACAAATATCAATCATTTCAGAAGGCAATCCAAGACTAAAAACCAACTTTTGTATTTCGTAATACGACTCAGCAGCTACATTACCCTCGGGCGGATATTCTTTCGGTAACTCCGCCCATGAGTCCATGCAAAACTCACTCAAATTATTATCGATTTTATATTCATCATCCTAGATGCTAATAATAGTTTTGACAATCCAACTTTACATCCCTCGTAAATTGGTTTATTCGCAGCGTCTAACATATCATAAAATCGTTTAGCATCTAGGTTAGGTTCCTCAACTACATTTTCGGATAAATACTCCCTCGTATCATGAAATGCATCGGCAACCATTTCATGATATCTATTATCATCTACATGCACAGAACCACCGCCCCGATCATGATCATAGTTACTATCAAAATGAGGCGGTAAATTAGCGAGGTTCGTTACTAACATGATCACTAACGGGAAACGTATAACTACTATCTCCAACTTCGGTATTATAATTAGAGTTATACCCTTCCCCATGTTGAAACCAAACAAAATACTGCGGCATAAAACCTCTATTAAAAAGATGTTTCCATACGGTTTCAACAAACACGTATTTAGTGTTAACGCACTTCTTACATGGACAATACATTTTACCGGTATCTTGCGTATTCGCATGTTTCCGGCCCTGCATGAATGCTTGAAGTCCCTCCGTAAATTCGTACGTAACTACCCCCGATCGATCTTTATGCCGATACATCCAAGACCGTAACTCGTATATATTGTTATTACCGTGAGACATATTGAAATTTTTAGAGTGTTTATATTTTTATAGAGTTATTGATTTTGTATTGTGTTGTGGTGTGATTTTTTGAAGAGTGTAGATGGGTTTATATAGATGGAAAATTAGCAACGAATTAGCAAGGAAATCAAATTAGCAACGATTTAGCAACGTTTTTGAAAACGTGCTTACCTACTTAGCGACCCTCCTCGCTAATTCGTCGCTAATTAGCAAGGATATATATTCGTCGCTAAAAATCGTCGCTAAATCGTAGCCAATTAGCAAGGATATATATTCGTCGCTAAATCGTCGCTAAGTAGCGACGATTTAGCGACGCGGCTCTAATTCGTCGCCAAAATCGTCGCTAAATCGTAGCCAATTTAGCGAGGAAAACATACCTCGCCAAATAGCGACGATTTAGCGACGACATTATTCTCCGTTGCTATTTCGTCGCCAATTCGTTGCTATTACGTTGCTATATTTATTCGTCGCTATTTCCTTGCTAAAAGCCCAGTTTCTTGTAGTGGAGGTAAGCCAATGACAAAGTCCATAGATATATGAGTCCAAGGGTGAGAAGGTATGGGTAGTGGAGTGTACAAACCGTGCGGCTGAACCTTACTCTTGGCTTGTTTGCAAGTGATACACCGGAGGCAGATTCTCTCCACGTCTCTTTTCATATGCGGTCAATAGAAGTAGTGTTAATTTTAAGAGAGTATAAACGAGATTTGAGAGTTTATGTTCTTGAGTTCATGAAGAACCTCAAGAACAAGAGAGAGAGAATAGAGAGAGAGAGTAATCGGAAAGATTAAGATAGATTTATTGTTTTGTGTTGTTACAAGAGGATATTAATACAAGCGATATCGCCTAAAGAGGAATCAAAGCTATATGCTAAAAACGTCCACATCCTCCTCGGTTAGCCGCGCCCACACGTCGCTTTCACTCGTGTAGCCGCGCTTCCTTATGGCAACCCGTGATGGTACGGACGAGTGAGTTACACGCTCCTAACGGCTCTATTGGAAGCGCACCTTTCCTTCTAGATTCTTCTTTGGTCTTCCTTGTATTTTGTAACTCCAACGGTAACACCCCAACGGTAACTAACGATAACTTGTGTCTTTGCCTTTGATCACAAGCTAGGTCTTTGCCTTGGTGAACAAGTCTGTCCGGGCAAAGCCTTGTTTTCTTTTTAACACTCCCCCGCAAGCTTAGCCTAATACAATGGCTAAGCTTGGAACCCGCATAACCTTGCCTCGTTAAAAACCTTGGTGAGAAAACCACTTGGGATAAAACTCACCTAAGGGAAAAGAGTACAAGTTTATGCGGTTGGAGACTTAGGCTTTAGTAGCCCGTGTGAGTCCTAGTCTTGGTAGGATGGACTCACAAACCTTCAAGCTTGCTGATTTGGTGAAGATGTCCGCGAGTTGGTCTTCACTTTTGGTGTAGCACGGTAAGATGGTCCCTTTGACCATTTGGTCTCTAACCTTGTGACAATCCACCTCTATGTGCTTGGTCCGTTCATGGAAGACCGAGTTTGTTGCTATGTGGATGGCCGCTTGGTTATCACAATGCATGGTCATTGGTGCTTCAATCTTGAAACCCAAATCCCCTAGCAAGTTCTTTAGCCACATGAGTTCTTGAGTTAGCTTCCTCATGGCTCTATACTCGGCTTCGACGGTTGAGCAAGACACTATCTTTTGCTTCTTTGTCTTCCATGTGACAAGGTTGCCTCCAATGAAAGTACAATACCCGGTGGTTGACCGCCTGTCTTCTAAGTTCCCGGCATAGTCCGCGTCACAATACCCAACAACCTCCGTGCTTTTGTTGCAACCCATCCATATACCCAAGCTTGAAGTTCCCTTAAGGTATCCCAAGATCCTCATGATGATCATGTTCCAATGATGTTGCTTCGGCCTTTGCATATGTTGAGAGACTTGATTCACGACAAAGCATAGATCCGGTCTAGTGATGGTAAGGTAAATGAGTTTTCCCACTAGGCGTCTATATAGCATATGGTCTTTGTATGGTTGATCGTCTTCACTATCCTCTTGAATGGTCTTGTAGCCGTCTTCAAGAGGTGTCTTGGCCACCTTGGTACCTGCCATATTGACAACACTTAAAACATCATGGGTGTACTTCCTTTGGGAGAGAAATAGACCTTCCTTTGATCTACATACTTCAATCCCAAGGAAGTACTTAAGCAAACCGAGATCTTTAATATCAAATTTGGACTTAAGGAAAGACTTAGTTTCTTGGATAACTCCCTTGTTGTTTCCGTAGATGATGATGTCGTGTACGTATACAAGTACCACTACTATACCTTCTTGGTTTTGTAGTGTGAACAGTGTGTGTTCGGCTTGTGATCTCTTGAATCCTCTTGCCATCAATGTTGAGCTAAGCTTATGGTACCAAGCTCTTGGTGATTGCTTGAGACCATAAATAGCCTTTCTTAACCTCAAAACTTTCCCGGGGGTGATTTCTACTCCGGGTGGTGGAGTCATGTAGACCTCTTCCTCAAGTTCTCCTTGTAGAAAGGCGTTCTTCACATCATTTGAAAGAGGTCCCAAGATAAAATACTCTTAATTAGTAATCGTGTGAAGTTTGGCCACCGGTGCAAAGGTATCCAAGTAATCCTCTCCATAGGTTTGAGTGAAGCCTCTTGCTACGAGTCTTTCCTTATGCCTTTCAATATCCCCATTGCTTATGTACTTGATGGTGAACACGTATCTAGAACTCACGGTCTTCTTGCCTTTGGGAAGATCGGTTTCATAGAAGGTTTCATTGTCTTCCATTGCCTTGTTCTCGGCTCTAACCGCATTGATCCACACTTCTTCCTTCATTTCTTCTTCATATGTCCTTGGTATCACATGTTGATCCATGGCGGTAAGGAAGGCTCGGTGTTCCTTGGGAAGTCTTGCAAGAGAGCATGTTGCTTGAGTAGGATGAGCCACCGCCTTGCTATTGTAGTAAACCCTTGTGTTTACCCAATTAGATGGATGATTCTTTACCCTAGTGCTTCTTCTTAGAGTCGGCTCCGGTGGTACACTTCCTTCTTGACCCACCTCTTGATCATGGTCCTCTTGAGCATGTCCTTGGTCTTCTTGTGATGAAGTTTGTTGATGAGCATTTGATTCTCCCCCGGACTCATTAGATTCTTGAGGTTCGGAGTTGGCTTGCTCATTGATGTTCCCCCCCTCATGATCAAGATGAGTGGGTTGTTGATTTGGTATGTCTTGTCTTGGCTCTTCTTCAAAGTCCATGCCAAGATTCTTCATTAGGTTCCTTAGGCTTGTGGCTCTATCCGTGACCTTCTCGGGTAAGTCCTTCACACTATCCCAATTTTTGTCTTCATAGAAGCTTTTGCCTTCAAGGAACTTGACGTCTCTTGAGACTATGAACCTTCTCGTCTAGGGTACATAGCATTTGTATCCTTTTTGTGTGTTGGAGTAGCCTATGAACATGGCCTTGATGCTCTTTGCTTCAAGCTTGTTCCTTTGTTCACTAGGCACAAAAACAAAACACATACAACCGAAAACTCTTAGATGGTTAAGAATAGGCTTACTCTTATTCAAAACTTGAAAGGGAGATTGGTTGTTTAAGATTTGAGTAGGGGTTCGGTTGATGAGATAACACGCGGTTAAAACACCATTCGACCAAAACCGTTTTGGGATGTTCATGTGGAACATCATTGACCGTGTGACCTCCATGAGATGCCTATTCTTCCTCTCGGCCACACCGTTTTGTTGCGGTGTATATGGGCAAGTGGTTTGGTGAAGGATCCCATGGTTGGCTATGTGTTCTTTGAATGCTCGGCTTGTGTAATCTCCCCCATTATCCGACCTAAAGGTTTTAATCTTAGCATTGTAATGGTTAGTCACATAGTTTTGAAAGTTTTTAAAAGCCTCTAATACCCTATCTTTAGTTTCATCTATAAAAGTGACAAAGTAAGCTTGATTATCCCTAGATTTGCAAGGAGAGGACCAAACGTCCGAGTGGACCAAACGTCCGAGTGGACCAATTCGAAAGGTTTGTAACACATTTTAGATTTTGAAAAAACGGTTCTACAATGTTTGCCTAAAATGCAAGCCTCACAAGTTTGATGATCAAAAACAACATTAGTAAAAATAGTTTTTAAAGCATTCAAGTGAGGATGACCAAGTCTAAAATGCCAAATAACATTGTTAACCTCGGCTATAACCGATTTAAAAGCATGACAAAGAGAAGTAGAAGTACAGGTAGAGTTTTTAAAAGCAAATTCTTCAAGAACATAGAGGTCCCCTCTTGTGACCCCTTTCCCAATGATCTTCTCACTCTTAATATCGTGAAAATCACATCATTAGGACTGAAAATAACCTTGCAATTCAAATCACAAGCAATGCGTTTAACGGATATAAGATTGGAAATAAAACTAGGCATATAAACAGCTTGAGAATCAATATCGAACAACTTAAGATTTCCTAACCCTTCTATAGGAATTTCACTCCCATTTGCAATAATGACATTACCTAAAGCCGGTTTAACATTACTAATTAAATCCAAGTTACTAATCATATGATGAGAAGCACCCGAATCAACAATAATAGGCTTATACGGTTTAATGTCTATGTTTTGAGCACTAAGAGAGTAAAAGGGTGAAATACCGGAGCCCTTAAGGGCTTTGATGAGTGCGTCAAGGTCGGACTTCCTCACGAACTCGTCCATGTATGGGACAATGGCCGAAGACTCCTCTTCCTTGCCATGGCTTGGTCCGGTTGTACTTGGTATGCTAGCCGAGTCATCGTGAGAGTAGTTGGCCTTGGCATCCTTGAACTTGGCCGGCTTGAGGCTAGGGTGTAGGAACCAACACTTCTCCTTGTTGTGGCCTTTCTTCTTGAAATGCTCACACGTCAAGGCTCTCCTTTCTTCATATGTCTTGGAAGACGGTTTAAAAGCGACCTTGTTTGCGGTAACAAGCTCCTTCTTGCCATCAAATAGCTCAATGGAACCTTGTTCTCTTTGGAGTTGGGCACACACTTCTTCAAGGTTTGGTAGGGTATGGGCTCGGAGAAGGTGCTTAGTAACCTCCTTGTAGCTGCCGTTGAGTGTGAGAAGCAAGCCAAAGACCTTGTCTTGCTCTCTCCTTTCATTTAGCACTTTTGGCACCACGGTGCTTGGACGGAGCATCTCTAATTCAGCCCAAAGGGACCTAAATTTTCCGAAGTGCTTTGTGAACTCGGTGTCCTCTTGATTGAGATCATTGATAGCTTTCTTGACTTCATAGACTCGGCTAAGGTTGAAGATATTGCCGTAGACGGTTTGGAGGGTATCCCACAATTCCTTGGCATTTTCACAATATGAGTATGCCTCCAAGATAGATGGCTCTAGGGATCCTTGGATGATTCCAAGGACCTTTTGGTCTAGCTGAAACCATTTCTCGTCATTGGTGGTGAGCTCTTCATTTCCAAAGTTGATGTCAATGGGAGCGTCTTGCCTAGTGAGGATGTGATTCCACAAGCCTCGACCACAAAGGGCAATCTTCATTGTTCTTGCCCATAGGAGGTAGTTTATACATTTCAAGGTAACTGGACAAGGAGTCTTCTTGGATTCTTTGTCTTCCATGGTTTACCGCTTAGTTTGAGAATACTTGTCTTGGGTAGATCTAGAGTTCTAGAGGCCAAAGGAGATGTCTTTCTTCAAGATCTGGACTTTAAAAAACTGAGTATGTTGAGCGTGCACGGAAACCGAGGCTAGCCGAGCACCAAGAATCGAGAATAACCGGGCACCGAGAGTTTTATTACCGGGCGCCGAAAAATCCCGATGATTTTGTTACCGGACAACGAAAAATCCCGATGATTTTGTTACCGGGCAACGGAAAGAACCGAGCGCCGAGAATGCCCGAGCGCCGAGAGAGGATGGTAGCGGAAGCGAGATTAGGTTCCATAGCAAGGTTGCTCTGGTACCATGTTAATTTTAAGAGAGTATAAACGAGATTTGAGAGTTTATGTTCTTGAGTTCATGAAGAACCTCAAGAACAAGAGAGAGAGAATAGAGAGAGAGAGAGTAATCGGAAAGATTAAGATAGATTAATTGTTTTGTGTTGTTACAAGAGGATATTAATACAAGAGATATCGCCTAAAGAGGAATCAAAGGTATATGCTAAAAACGTCCACATCCTCCTCGGTAAGCCGCGCCCACACGTCGCTTTAACTCGTGTAGCCGCGCTTCCTTATGGCAACTCGTGATGGTACGGACGAGTGAGTTACACGCTCCTAACGGCTCTATTGGAAGCGCACCTTTCCTTCTAGATTCTTCTTTGGTCTTCCTTGTATTTTGTAACTCCAACGGTAACACCCCAACAGTAACTAAAGAGAACTTGTGTCTTTGCCTTTGATCAGAAGCTAGGTCTTTGCCTTGGTGAACAAGTGTGTCCGGGCAAAGCCTTGGTCTCTTTTTAACAAGTAGGCTTGGACACTTGCCAAGGTTTTGGCCACTCCGAAGTGTCGGGCTAGTCCTCCCCCGTGGGCTTCTCGGACCAGTAGTTCCCTTACAGAGACGGCAGGTATGCACAACCTATGGTGGAAGAACAGGTAGCCGTCCTGTCTATAGTAATTCTCACACGTAAACTTAGCACATTTCAAGTAATAGGTACTAAACTCAGAATCGGACTCATACAACGTCTTAAGCATCTCAAATCGTATGAGTCTAGATGTTAGTTCTGAGATTATAGTGTACCTCCGAGATAATGCGTCGGCTACGACATTGTCCTTACCTTTCTTATACTTGATGACGTAGGGAAACGACTCAATAAACTCTATCCATCGGCCATGCCTCTTGTTCAGCTTCTGTTGGCCTTTCAAGAGCTTTAAGGATTCATGGTCCGTGTGGATGACAAACTCCTTGGGCCATAGGTAATGCTGCCACGTTTGCAGCGCCCTCACTAGTGCATACAACTCTTTGTCATAGGTGGGGTAGTTCAAGGTTGCTCCACCAAGCTTCTCACTAAAATAGGCGATGGGCCTCTTGTCTTGCATCAATACGACACCAATACCTACACCAGTAGCATCACATTCAATGTCAAATGTCTTAACAAAGTCGGGTAGCATAAGTAATGGGGCATTGATAAGCTTCTCTTTGATGCTTTGGAAATCATGGTCCTGTGCATTCCCCCATTGGAATCCAACGTCCTTCTTGATGACTTCGCTTAGTGGAGCCGCAATAGTACTAAAGTCTTTGACAAAACGCCTATAGAAGCCGGCTAGACCATGGAAGCTTCAGACTTCTCCTACGGTGGTGGGTGTCGGCCATTCCTTGATTGCTTTGACCTTCTCCTCATCGACCCTAACTCCTTCTGTACTCACAACAAAACCTAAGAAGATAACCTCGTTAGTGCAAAAGGTACACTTCTCAATATTAGCAAAAAGGTTCTCCTTTCTTAGGACGTCAAGTACGGCTCGGACATGGGCAATATGATCGTCTAGGCTCCTACTAAAGACCAAGATATCATCAAAATAAACCACCACAAAGACACCTATAAAAGATATCAAAATATGGTTCATTAGTCTCATGAATGTGCTAGGTGCGTTAGTAAGCCCGAAAGGCATAACAAGCCATTCATATAATCCCTGCTTGGTTTTGAAGGCCGTCTTCCATTCGTCACCCTCCTTCATCCTAATCTGATGGTAACCACTCTTAAGATCAATCTTAGAGAATACGTTAGAACCACATAATTCATCTAACATATCATCTAATCTAGGAATGGGGTGGCGATACTTCACCGTAATGTTGTTGATGGCTCGGCAATCAACACACATGCGCCATGAGCCGTCCTTCTTTGGCACAAGTAGTACAGGCACCGCACATGGACTCATGCTCTCTCGGATATGGCCTTTGCTCATTAACTCCTCAACTTGTTTCTGCAGTTCTTTGGTCTTCGCCGGATTAGTCCTATAGGCGGGTCGGTTTGGAAGCGCCGAGCCGGGAACTAGGTCAATCTGGTGCTCAATGCCTCGGATTGGAGGTAACCCAGGTGGAATCTTCTGAGGGAAGACGTCACTATAGTCCTGCAAAAGCTGGGTAAATTCACTAGGAAGATCATGTGGGGAGTTAGTGCTAATAAGGCTTTCTTTGTACACAAACAACAAGATGGAACAATCAGAAGCTAATAGTTGAGAAAATTCTCTTTGGTTCAGGTAGAGGTTGGTGGGTGAAGCTGGGGTGCTCTCTTTCTCCTCCTTGAGCTTGAGGTGGAGCTGATCTTGATATACTTCACTAGGGGTAAGGGGAGCGAGAGTGACTTTTCTGCCTTTGAATTCAAAGGAATGTTTGTTGGTGTAGCCGCCGTGGAGGACTCTACGGTCGGATTGCCATGGTCTACCGAGTAGGATGTGGTTGGGACAAATGGGTATCACGTCACATAACACCTCGTCCTCATATTTGCCGATAGAAAAGGACAACCTAACTTGGCGGGTCACCGTCAAGGCTCCATTCTCAGTCAGCCATTGTAGCTTGTACGGACGTGGGTGGGAGATAGTTTCCAGGCTCAACTTTCTAACCATGAGTTCACTGGCGGCATTGGTGCAACTTCCCCCATCTATAATTAGACTACACACCTTGCCCTTGACGATGCACCGTGTGTGGAATAGATGGTCTCTTTGCACTAGTTCCTCTGGGTGGTTCTGCACACTCAATGTCCTCCGGGCAACTAGCATCTCGCCAATGGCGGCGGTCTCTTCCTCTTCTTCCTCTCCTTCTTGCTCAGAATCAGATTCTTGGGGTACCACTTCACCATTATCTAGTAGCATAAATACCTTCTTGTTGGGGCAATCTCGCGCGTAATGGCCCATGCCCTGACATCTAAAACACCTGACATTGCTAGTAGAGGCGTTGCCTCGGCTCTTAGGATCATACTTAGCTTCTTCCTTAACCGTCGGAGTTGGTTTGGTGTCCTTGGTAAAGGGTAACGGCGTGGGTGTGAAGTCCTTGAGCTTTCTTGGCGCGGAGAAGCTAGGCTTAGCATATCGTCGCTTGTTCTGACTCTCCACTAGCTCTGCCTTGTGCACAAGCTCCTCTAGATCCTCATAGGTTTGAAGCTCAACTTTGTCCTGGATGTCTTGGCTAAGCCCACTGATGAACCGGGCCAAAGTGACCTTTTCATCCTCTTCTAGGCCGGCCCTAATCAAGAGGGTTTCCATCTCTTGGAAGTAGTCACGGACGGAGCTCGGCCCTTGGGTAAGCTTCCTGAGCTTGTTGAGGACCTCACGGTGGTAATGGCTAGGAACAAAGCGTTTCCTCATGATGGTAGTAAGTTGAGGCCAAGTCAGGATGGGCTGCTCCTCGTGGCGGTTTCTAGATGTGCATAACTGATCCCACCAAAGTAAGGCGTAGTCACTGAATTCTGAAATAGCTATCTTCACCTTGTTGGCCGGGTAGGTGGCGTGACACAAGAAGCTGGACTCCATCTTCCTCTCCCAATCCAGGTAGGCTTCCGGGTCGTTCTTACCTTGGAATGGGGGAAACTTAGCCTTAATGTGTTTCAGTTGTTGCCTCTCAGGATCCCTCGGGTTATCTCGGTCACGTCTCTCGTATCTACGGCTCCTTCTACTACGATCCGAGTGGTGGTAGTACTCGTCTCCTGAGTCCACATAAAAACGGTGGCCGGCAATAGTTTCAGTTCGGCGTGGAGCGTTTCGCCGGTGTTGGGGGCCGTCCGGTTCTCCTTGCACTCGACGCCTAGGTACCGGGTCTTCGGCATCCGCGTCAAGGTTGAGATAATCTCGGCCAGGTTGGTTTCTCCGGCAACCGGTTGGAAAGATGTTGCGGATGGCCTGGAACTTGGAAGTACCGGCGACACCCTTCCCTCTGGTAATCCGTATGGCATCTGATGGGGTAGGGGTAGGATCATCCTCTGATCCGGTCGACACAACCGCTGCCTTCTTGGACTGTTGTTCACGTTCCAAGGTAAGGTGTTGAGAAATCTGTTGCGGAAGTATCTGTTGGAGGGTTGCGGCGATCTGGTCCACGATGAGCTTCTGTAGTTCCTACAATGTTTCAGTGGGAGGAACTACAGAAGCTCAACACAAAACACAAAACACAAGCTACAAAGAATAAAGGAGTTCGGGTACGCGACAACAAGCAAAACAAAAAAAAGGAAAACAATCACGCGGTTTTGAAACAAAAGAAAAAGGAAATCGGATTTTTAAGTAAAACGCGAGTTTTGTTCAAAAACGAAATCCTTCACAACACGTTTTGAAATATGCGCTAGGGTTTTGAGAATCTAACAACCTATTATTCAGCCGCCACACTCACGCAGATTCAATTCAAACAGAGCTAGAACACAATCAGCTTTATCGATTAACTAGTTTATATCAAGATAACAATCGGTTCTATCAAGTTAAACAAGCAGACCTAATCTTAATCAATCAAACAATCGGTGGAACATAGAACACCAAGCAAGAAGACAGATTCAAAAGGATAAACAACGCTTTCGATTTGAATGAGTTTTCAAGCAAACTAATCGATTGATAAGAGGTAAGGATATAGAGACTCAGCCTTTGGTACAGAGTTTGGCTCTGATACCACGTGATACGTCCTTGGTCAGGAATCCAACTCTAAGGCAAAGGCAAGCTCGCTTCTAGGGCGGATAGATGGCGGAAGTTAAGGTGAGGATGATGATGAGACAGTAACCAACGGATATGGAGGTGGGAAAGGTAATGGGAGTGGACTTCTCAAGCTAACGAAGGGATGATAGCTAGATGTTCGTAGAAGCTTCTGTGAGAGGATTACTCTTGTATCAGCTTCGGATTCAAATCTCTCGAATCGATTCAACAAGCTCAATCACTGAGCAAGAAAGGTGAGTCAAAGCAAAAGGTCTCTTTGATAATACTCGACTAAGAAACAAGAAGGAGGCGCAACTCCTTTAAATAGAGTTGGCACAAGTCGCCTTCTCTTTTAGGGTTTGCGCGGAAAGAAAAAGGAAATCCTCGGCAAAAAGGAAACCTCGGCAAAAAGGAAATTACAAGAAAAAAGGAAACCGCCTAAACAACGCGGCGTTTTTGCAAGATAAAACGACGAGTAGTTGAAGTGCCTTGTCTCTTACACTCTTCAAGATATGAATGCTAAGTGGCCGACGTAGTGTTCTTCTTGGCCTCGTTAAAACCCAGTGGGAAAGAGTACCAAGCGAGACACTTAGCCGCTTAGCTCTCATAGCTTGGTCTTCTTAATTTAGGCGTGATGATGGACATTGTAGAAGCTCTCGGTCGCTTCTCTTCCTGGTTCCTCCCTTAGCATCATCGCATGCGCATCTTGAGCTAACTCCTTAGCTCGTGACCGTGTGATAACTCCCTCCTTAGTTTTCCCGGTGCTCGGTATTTGGTGCTCGGCATCAGTTTTCCCGGTGCTCGGTATTTGGTGCTCGGCATCGGGCTCCGGTTTTGCTCGGGCATCGGGCTCCGGTTTTGCTCGGGCATCCGGCTCCGGTTTCATGCTCATATCATTTCATAACTTCGCCAAACTAGTACAAAGCTCATTGGGACACTTATAAGCACTCATGGTTCATGAAACTTGGTTTAGAGTATTAGAAATCGCGTTGTTAGATTTTTCATAAGTTCGTCAAACTAGTACAAAGCTCATTCAGACACTTATAAGCAGTCATGTTGCATGAAACTTGGTTTAAGAGTCCTAGAAACGTGTTGTTAGATGTTTCATAAGTTCGTCAAACTTTTAAAAAGCTCATTGAGACACTTATATGCACTCATGTTGCATGAAACTTGGTTTAGAGTCCTAGAAACCGCGTTGTTAGATGTTTCATAAGTTCGTCAAACTAGTACAAAGCTCATTGAGACACTTATAAGCACTCATGGTTCATGAAACTTGGTTTAGAATCCTAGAAATGCGTTGTTAGATGTTTCATAAGTTCGTCAAACTAGTACAAAGCTCATTGAGACACTTATAAGCACTCATGTTGCATGAAACTTGGTTTAGAGTCCTAGAAACGCGTTGTTAGATGTTTCATAAGTTCGTTAAACTTGTACAAAGCTCATTGAGACAGTTATATGCACTCATGTTGAATGCAAATTTGTTAAGACTCCTAGAAACGCGTTGTTATATGTTTCATAAGTTCGTCAAACTAGTACAAAGCTCATTGAGACACTTATAAGCACTCATCTTGCATGAAACTATGTTTAGAGTCCTAGAAACGCGTTGTTAGATGTTTCACAAGTTCGTCAAACTAGTACAAAGCTCATTGAGATACTTATAAGCACTCATGTTGCATGAAACTTAGTTTAGAGTCCTACAAACCGTGTTGTTAGATGTTTCATAAATTCATCAAAATAGTACAAAGCTCATTGAGCCACTTATAAGCACTCATGTTTCATGAAACTTGGTTTAGAGTCCTAGAAACGCGTTGTTAGATGTTTCATAAGTTCGTCAAACAAGTACAAAGCTCATTGAGACACTTATAAGCACTCATGTTGCATGAAACTTGGTTTAGAGTCCTAGAAACACGTTGTTAGATGTGACATAAGTTCGTTAAACTTGTACAAAACTCATTGAGACACTTATATGCACTCATGTTGAATGCAACTTTATTAAGACTCCTAGAAACGCGTTGTTAGATGATATGAGCGTGGAACCGGATGGCCGAGCAAAACGGGAGCCTGATCATCGAGCAAAACCGGAGCCCGATCATCGAGCAAAACCGGAGCCCGATCATCAAGCAAAACCGGAGCCGGATGCCGAGCAACCAGAAGGAGCGATCACACGATCGAAAGCCAAGGAACTAGCTAAGGAAGCTCAAGCCATTATCATGAAGGAAGAACGGAGAGGACAAGCTGGGAGCCTCTTCAACATACACACAATGGCCTAGAGACAAGACCAATGTAATTAGGCTAAGCGACTCGGTGATTCAACTTAGTACTCTTTCCCACTGGTATTTAACGAGGCTAAGGAGATCACCACGTCGGTTGCTTAGTCACATTACCTTGAAGAGTGTAGGAGACGAGGCACTATACACGCTACTCGTCGTTTAAGTCGCACATCATGTCGTTTTACATTTTTCCGCAAAAGACTTGTCGTTTTGTTTGTTTCCTTTTTTAGATTATGCGCTTAAAACCTAGGGAAGAGAACGAGTTGTGTTGTCTCTTCCCCTATATATTGGCTGCGCCGCTTTGGTGTAAAGTAGTCAACTTTTTACCTAAAATCTTCTAGTTGACTCCTCTCGGTTCCTTTGCGAACTTGAGTCGCTTACAAGCATAGTTGCTTACAAGCATAGTTGCTTCCAAGCGTCTATTCTATCCATCAAGGCGGTTGCTCCATAGCTTCCTTGAGACGTTCCCTTTCCATCCATCGCTTCCACCTCTCCATCTTCACCTCCTAACCCAGAGTTATCCATCGTTTCCCCTCCGAATCCACCACGGTTTCACTCCATCGTAGTACTCGCCTTATCACGGAGTTTCGGTCCAAACTAAGGACGTATCACGTGGTATCAGAGCCATCCTCTGATAGGATCCCACCAGGCGGATCTCTCCTCCGGATAAGGCTAAGCAAGAACGACGGTGGATGAGTAGTGTGGGCGGATGTGGATGCGGATTACAAGTCAAGAACGGAGCAGCGGATGGGTGGGGAGGAACGTGAGGATGGAATATGAACGACTCAAGCAAGGGATGATATCTCGCTTGATGGATAGAAGAAGCTCTTGTAAGCGTGAAGCTTGGAAGAGATTCGTGCCCGTTCGCCGAGCAAGGAGGAGTCGCAACAAAGAAGGGTTTTGTAAAAGTTTTGACTCCTTAACACGTTGTGCGGCGCAACCCCTTTTATAGGGAAAACACAAGTTGCTTCTCCTCGTTAGGGTTGCGCAAAAGACAAAAAGGAAATTGCAAAAAGGAAATCCGCAAAAAGGAAATCGCGTACAAAGATAAAAAGGAAATTGCAACGGATAAAACGACGAGTAGTGTTAAGCGCCTCGTCTGTTACGCTCTTCAAACTATGATCACTAAGGGACGACGTGGTGTTCTTCTTGGCCTCGTTAAAACCCGGTGGGAAAAAGAGTGCCAAGCGAGACACCTAGTCCGCTTAGCTTTCATAGCTTGGTCTTGATCGGATTGTCGTGCTGAAAACGTTGAAGTAGCTCTTGGCTGCTTCATCCTCCTCCATCATCGTGGTTTGAATGTTTTTGGCTAACTCCCTAGCTTTGGATCGCGTAATTGCTCCTTTTGATTCCTCGGTCCGCGATGGTCGGGCGCCGGTATGGTCGATGTCGAGGTGGTCGATGCCGATGTCGATGTGGTCGATGCCGATGTCGATGTGGTCGATGCCGATGTCGATGCCGTTGTGTTCGGTGTCGACGCGATCGATGCCGATGTCGAAGCCGTCGTGGTCGATGCCGATGTCCGTTCCCGGCTTCGGCTCTATGATCACATCATCCCCTCCCTCTTGAAAAGGATTTGTCCTCAAATCCGAATCGCAACATACGGAGACAAATCAGAAACATTAAACGAGTCCGAAATGGAATACTTACCTCGGAGATCAATTTTATAGGCATTGTCGTTGATTCGTTTAGCGACTTGGAATGGACCGTCTATCCTTGGCATGAGCTTAGACTTCCTCTCGGCTGGGAACCGCTCCTTCCTCGGTGTACCCAAACGAGATCGCCTTCTTCAAAAACCACCTTTCTTCGGCCCTTGTTGGCTTGCTCGACGTCATCGCTTTGTCTTCTTCTCTATGTTCTCTCTAGCCTTCTCGTGTAGCTTCTTAACCTGCTCGGCTTTCCTCTTGCCATCTAGGCTGGATACTTCACTCAAAGGTAATGCAATTAAATCTAAAGGAGACATCGGATTGAATCCGTAAACTAATTCAAAAGGAGAAAAGGAAGTAGTAGAATGCTTAGCGTGGTTATAAGCGAACTCTACGTGGGGTAGACATTCCTCCCAAGACTTGATGTTGCTTTTCACCAAGGTTCTAAGTAACGTTGATAACGAACGGTTCACCACTTCGGTTTGCCCATCGGTTTGGGGGTGGCAGGTGGTGGAGAAGGACAACTTGGTCCCTAGCTTTGCCCACAAGGTTCGCCAAAAATGGCTTAAAAACTTGGTGTCCCGGTCTGAAACAATAACGCTAGGCATCCCATGTAGTCTCACCACTTCTCGAAGAATAGATTGGCTACCTTGACGGCATCATCGGTCTTGTGACAAGCTATGAAGTGTGCCATCTTGCTAAACCTGTCAACCACTACGAAGATAGAATCTCTACCATTCCTGGTTCGAGGTAAGCCGACAACAAAATCCATCGAAATATCTGTCCAAGGGTGAGAGGGAATGGGTAAGGGAGTGTACAAACCGTGAGGTTGCACCTTACTCTTGGCATGCTTACATGTCGCACATCTCGAACATACTTTCTCTACATCTTTCTTCATGTTCGGCCAATAGAAATAGGCTTGGAGGCCGGCAAGTGTTTTCATAACGCCGAAGTGTCCGGCCAGTCCTCCTCCGTGAGCTTCTCGGACAAGCAGCTCTCTCACCGATCCGCTGGGTATGCACAACCGATGGTGGAAAAACAAGTAGCCGTCCTGTCTATAATAACTCTCAAAGGCAAATTTAGCACATCTCAAGTAATATGTTCCAAAATCAAGCATCGAACCATATAAATCTTTGAGCAATTCAAAACCTATGAGTTTGGATCTTAATTCGGCTATTATAGAATACCTCCGGACAATGCGTCGGCAACGACATTGTCCTTACCTTTCTTGTACTTGATGACGTAGGGAAATGTCTCAATGAATTCTATCCAGCGGCCATGCCTCTTGTTCAACTTTTGTTGTCCCTTTAAGTGTTTGAGAGACTCATGGTCCGTGTGGATAACGAACTCCTTGGGCCATAGGTAATGTTGCCACGTCTGTAAAGCCCTCACCAACGCATACAACTCTTTATCATAGGTGGGGTAGTTCAATGTGGCTCCTCCTAACTTCTCGCTAAAGTAAGCAATGGGCTTGTTATCCCGCATAAGAACCGCACCGATGCCTACACCGAAGCGTCGCACTCAATCTCAAAAGTTTTTAAAAAATTAGGAAGCATAAGTAAGGGAGAGTTGATAAGCTTCTCTTTGAGGCACTGAAAGGCCTGGTCTTGTGCTTCTCCCCACTTGAAGCCAACGTCCTTCTTGATGACTTCGGTTAAAGGGGCCGCAATGGTACTAAAGTCTTTGACGAAGCGCCTATAGAAGCCGGCTAATCCATGGAAGCTACGGACTTCTCCTACGGTGGTAGGTGTGGGCCATTCTTTGATTGCCTTGACCTTCCCTTCATCGACCCTAACTCCTTCGTACTCACAACAAAACCTAGGAAAACAATTTCTTTAGTGCAAAAAGTACACTTATCAATGTTAGCAAAAAGGTTCTCCTTCCTTAGGACGTCAAGTACGGCTCGGACATGGGCAATGTGCTCGTCTAGGCTCCGGCTGAAGATTAAGATATCATCGAAATACACCACCACGAAGACACCTATAAAAGACCTCAAAACATGGTTCATTAGTCTCATAAAAGTGCTAGGCGCATTAGTAAGGCCGAAGGGCATAACAAGCCACTCATATAGTCCTTGTTTGGTTTTGAATGCCGTTTTCCACTCGTCACCCTCCTTCATCCTAATCTGATGGTAACCACTCTTAAGATCAATCTTAGAGAACACGTTAGAACCACACAATTCGTCTAACATATCATCTAATCTAGGAATAGGGTGGCGATACTTCACCGTGATGTTGTTGATGGCTCGGCAGTCAACACACATGCGCCATGATCCGTCCTTCTTGGGCACAAGCAGCACGGGCACCGCACATGGACTCATGCTCTCTCGGATATGGCCTTTGCTCATTAGTTCCTCAACTTGTTTCTGTAGTTCCTTGGTCTCCACCGGATTAGTCCTATAGGCGGGTCGGTTTGGAAGCGCCGAGCCAGGGACTAGGTCAATTTGGTGCTCAATGCCTCGGATCGGTGGCAAGCCAGGTGGTATCTCCTGAGGAAAAACGTCACTATAGTCCTGCAACAGCTGGGCAAAATCACTAGGAAGATCCTGTGGAGGGTTAGTGCTAACAAGGCTCTCCTTATATATAAACAACAAGATAGACGTATTTAAAGTGAGGATCCGAGAAACTTCTCTTTGGTTGATGTAAAGGTTGGCGGTTGGCGTGGGTGCATGCTCTTTCTCCTCCTTGAGCTTGAGATAGAGCTGATCTTGATACACTTCACTTGGCGTGAGGGGAGCAAGGATGATTTTCCGGCCCTTGAACTCAAAGGAGTGCTTGTTGGTGTAACCGTCATGGAATACTCTACGGTCGGATTGCCACGGTCTACCCAACAGTATGTGGCTGGAGCACATGGGTATCACATCGCAAAGAACCTCATCCTCATACTTGCCAATGGAAAAGGATAATCGGACTTGGCGAGTTACCGTTAAGGCACCACTTTCATTCAGCCATTGCAGCTTGTATGGGCGCGGATGGGACAAGGTCTCTATGCTCAATTTCTGAACCATGGTTTCGCTAGCTGCATTAGTACAACTTCCACCGTCTATGATGAGACTACACACCTTGCCCTTCACAATGCACCGGGTGTGAAATAGGTGGTCTCTTTGTACTAGTTCCTCCGGTTGGTTCGTACGCTCAAGGTTCTCCGTGCAACCAGCATCTCCCCAATGGCAGCTACTTCCTCTTCCTCTTCTTCGGGGTCGAGTCGGACTCTTGGGGCACTACTTCTCCGTTGTCCAGAATCATGAATACCTTCTTATTGGGACAATCCCTTGAGTAGTGGCCCATACCTTGGCACCTAAAACACCTAACGTTGCTGGAGGAGGCGTTGCTTCGCTCTTAGGATCATACTTGACCTCTTCCTTAACCGTGGTGGTAGGCTTGATGTCCTTAGAGAAAGGTGGCCGAGAAGGTGTAAAGTCCTTGGGTTTGCTTGGCGTGGAGGGGAAGCTAGGTTTAGCGTATCTTCTCTTGTTCTGGGTCTCCACTAGTTCGGCCTTGTGCACAAGTTCCTCAAGGTCAACATAGGTCCGGAGCTCCACTTTGTCCCGAATGTCTCGGCTGAGTCCACCGATGAACCGTGCCATGGTCACTTCCTCATCTTCCTCTAGACCGGCTCGGATAAGGAGAGTTTCCATCTCTTGAAAGCAGTCTCGGACTGTGGTGGACCCTTGGGTGAGTTTTCTCAGCTTGTTTAGTACTTCCCTGTGGTAATGACTCGGCACAAACCTTTTTCTCAAGTGGGTAGTAAGTTGGTGCCATGTGGTGATGGGTAGCTCATTATGGCGGTTCCGGGTAGTGCGAGCTGATCCCACCACAGGAGTGCATACTCACCGAATTCGGAGACCGCTATCTTTACCTTGTTGGAGGCGTAGGTATCGTGGCACAAGAAGCCGGACTCCATCTTCCGTTCCCGGTCAAGGTAGGCCTCCGGATCATTCTTGCCGAGAAAGGCGGGGAACTTGGCCTTGATATGCTTCGGTTGTTGGTTCTCCGAGTCTCTTGGGTCGTCTTTGTCTCGTCTCTCACGCCTCCGGCTTCGCCTACTACGGTCCGAGACGTTGACGCCATAATACTCATCGCTAGAGCCGATGTAGACGCGTTGCCCGGCTATGGTTTGGGTAGGTCGGCGTGAGGCGTGTGTGTCCTATGCACGGGAGCTCGTCCTCGGTTCGCTCGGCTCGGCGTGTTCCCGTTGCCGTGGTACCCTCTCGCTCTTTGGCTGCGTTGGTTGGACGGAGGTTGCGGATTGCCCGGAGTCTAGATGTACCGGCAACGCCTTTGCCTTTGCAAATCCGCATGGCATCGGAGGGAGTTGGCGTTGACCCACCCTCAGAATCCGAGGTTGCCCTGGTGGTCTCCCTAGCTTGTTTCTCACGTTCCAAGGTGAGCTGTTGAGAGACTTGTTGGGGAAGTAGTTGGGTCATGGCCTCGGTTACTTGGGCTGCTATAAGTTTCTTGAGGTCATCGAGCGCCTCCGGTGATAGGGCCATGGTACCTGTCACACAGACAAATAACTAGCAGTAAGTAGTTCACAAAATAGCCAACAAATAGAACTCTACGCCGCACACACACAAGGATACACGCGTGATAAACTAGAAAGGAAAACAAGGACACAGCTTGAAAAAAAAAAAAAAAAAAAAAAAAAGGAAATCGTTATGTTTTACGTAAAAAGGAAATCGCAATAACACGTTTTGAATGACGCGATTAGGTTTCAAAGATCTAAACCTATTACTACCGCCGCAAGTTGACAAACATCAAGAACACAAAGATCAACACATAACTTGTTTATACTAGCAACAATCCTATGCCAAACAACGACGGGTTCAAACAAACAGGTTCGAGATTGTGATACTTTGAAAAGACAAAAGGGAAAGAACGACTCAGCCTTTTGGTACAGAGGCGGCTCTGATACCAGATGATAGGATCCCACCAGGCGGATCTCTCCTCCGGATAAGGCTAAGCAAGAACGACGGTGGATGAGTAGTGTGGGCGGATGTGGATGCGGATTACAAGTCAAGAACGGAGCAGCGGATGGGTGGGGAGGAACGTGAGGATGGAATATGAACGACTCAAGCAAGGGATGATATCTCGCTTGATGGATAGAAGAAGCTCTTGTAAGCGTGAAGCTTGGAAGAGATTCGTGCCCGTTCGCCGAGCAAGGAGGAGTCGCAACAAAGAAGGGTTTTGTAAAAGTTTTGACTCCTTAACACGTTGTGCGGCGCAACCCCTTTTATAGGGAAAACACAAGTTGCTTCTCCTCGTTAGGGTTGCGCAAAAGACAAAAAGGAAATTGCAAAAAGGAAATCCGCAAAAAGGAAATCGCGTACAAAGATAAAAAGGAAATTGCAACGGATAAAACGACGAGTAGTGTTAAGCGCCTCGTCTCTTACGCTCTTCAAACTATGATCACTAAGGGACGACGTGGTGTTCTTCTTGGCCTCGTTAAAACCCGGTGGGAAAAAGAGTGCCAAGCGAGACACCTAGTCCGCTTAGCTTTCATAGCTTGGTCTTGATCGGATTGTCGTGCTGAAAACGTTGAAGTAGCTCTTGGCCGCTTCATCCTCCTCCATCATCGTGGTTTGAATGTTTTTGGCTAACTCCCTAGCTTTGGATCGCGTAATTGCTCCTTTTGATTCCTCGGTCCGCGATGGTCGGGCGCCGGTATGGTCGATGTCGAGGTGGTCGATGCCGATGTCGATGTGGTCGATGCCGATGTCGATGTGGTCGATGCCGATGTCGATGCCGTTGTGTTCGGTGTCGACGCGATCGATGCCGATGTCGAAGCCGTCGTGGTCGATGCCGATGTCCGTTCCCGGCTTCGGCTCTATGATCACATCATCCTCCATACTAAAAGGCTGAGTTATCTCTAAAACTTTCCATCGCTTCAATCTCGTTTCGCTTAGATCTAGTAGCGCTTGTTAGGCTTGATAGATTCATCGTATTTTTGTGTTGTTACTTGCGGTGTGAAATTGTTTGAGTTAAATCTGCTTGAATGTCGTTTGAAAACTTGTTTGATTTAGTTGAAACTTGATAAGATCGCATCTAGAGCCTCACCTTTACTTCCGCTTGCTTGAAATCTCGTGTGTAGTCTTGAAAGTTCGTCGCTGTTTTGCTTGAACAAGCTTTGTCTAAGCGGCGGCAAGCTAGACTAAGGCGAAAACCCTTTTCAAATTTCCTTTTTATTTTGAATTGCCGATTTCCTTTTCTCCAAAAACGCGCGTTTCATTAAAACCACCGATTTCCTTTTTGTTAAAACATCCAACCGGATTTCCTTTTTCCTTGCTTGCCTATCTCGCGTTATTTTCTTGTGTTGTGAAGTTGTTTGCTTACGTTATCTGTGAACTACTTACTGCAAGCTACGTTTCCGTGCAACAGGTACCATGTCCCTATCACCGGAAGCGATCGACGACCTCAAAAAGCTCATAGCAACGCAGGTGGCCAAAGCAATGGCCCTATTACTTCCTCAACAAATTGCCCAGCAACTTACTCTGGAGCGTGAGAAGCAAACCAAGGAAACCGCAAAGGGAACCTCGGATTCTGAGGGTGGGTCAACGCCAACTCCGTCCGATGCCATGCAGATTTGCAAAGGCAAAGGCGTTGCCGGTACATCTAGATTCCAGGCAATCCGCAACCTCCGTCCAACCAACGCAACAAAAGAGCAGAGGGTACCACGGCAACAGCTACACACTGAGCTGAGCGAACCAGAGGACAGATCTCCCGGGCGTAGGCCACACACTGCTCCATGCCGTCCTACACAGACCATAGCCGGGCAACGCTTCTACATCGGCTCTAGCGACGAGTATTATGGCGTCAACGTCTCGGACCGTAGTAGGCGAAGACGGAGACGTGAGAGGCGTGACAAAGACGACCCAAGAGACCCGGAGAGCCAGCAGCTAAAGCATATCAAGGCTAAGTTCCCACCATTTCTGGACTGGGAAAGGAAGATGGAGTCCAGCTTCTTGTGCCATGATACTTATGCCTCCAACAAGGTAAAGATAGCCGTCTCAGAATTCAGTGAGTATGCTCTTCTGTGGTGGGATCAGCTTTGCACCACACGGAACCGCCATAAATAGCTGCCCATCACCACTTGGCACCAACTCACTACCCACTTGAGAAAAAGGTTTGTGCCGAGCCATTACCACTGGGAAGTTCTCAACAAGCTGAGAAAACTCACCCAAGGGTCCACCACGGTCCGAGACTACTTCCAAGAGATGGAAAACCTGCTTATCCGAGCCGGACTAGAGGAAGATGAGGAAGTAACCATGGCGCGGTTCATTGGTGGACTCAGCCGAGACATCCTGGACAAGGTGGAGCTCCAAACTTATATGGACCTTGAGGATCTCGTGCACAAGGCAGAACTAGTGGAGAGTCAGAACAAGAGAAGATACGCCAAGCCGAGCTTCTCCTCCACGACCAACAAACCCAAGGAATTCATATCTTTTCGGCCACCTTTCTCCAAAGATGCCAAACCTACTTCTACGACGAAAGAAGAGGTCAAGTTTGATCCCAAGGGCAGAGCCAACTCCTCCTCCAGCAATGTTAGGTGTTTTAGATGCCAAGGGATGGGAAACTACTCGAGAGACTGCCCCAACAAGAAAGTCTTCATGATTCTGGACAACGGAGAGGTAGTTCCACAAGCTTCTGATTCAGATCCAGAAGATGGAGAGGAGGAGGAGGAGGAAGCCGCAGCTGTTGGAGAGATGCTGGTAGTCAGGAGGACGTTGAGTGTCCAGAACCAACCGGAGGAGCTAGTTCAGAGAAACCACCTCTTCCACACACGCTGCCTAGTCAAAGGAAAGGTATGCAGCCTGATCATAGATGGGGGTAGCTGCCTCAATGCCGCCAGTGAGCTAATGGTCCAGAAACTGAGCCTAGAGACCATCACCCATCCCCGGCCATACAAGCTGCAGTGGCTCAATGATAGTGGTGCTCTCACCGTCACACAACAGGTCCGTTCCACTCTGTCCATAGGCAAGTATGAAGACGAGGTCCTCTGTGATGTCATACCCATGGGATCCAGCCATGTGCTGCTTGGCCGACCGTGGCAATCGGACCGGAAGGTACTCCATGACGGCTATACCAACAAGCACACGTTTGAGTTCAATGGCCGCAAGATCACGCTGGTTCCTCTTACTCCGAGTGAAGTGTACCAAGACCAGCTCTATCTCAAACTCAAGGAAGAGAAGGAGAAGGCGCCTGGTCCACACGCCAACCTCTACATTAACCAAAGAGAAGTTTCTGAACTTTTGAATTCCAATTACTCTATGTTATTATTTGTGTACAAGGAAAGCCTTGGTAGTACTAACCCCTCACATGAGCTTCCTAGTGAAATGACTAAGCTATTGCAGGAATATAGTGACGTTTTTCCCCAGGAAACCCCACCAGGCTTACCTCCTATACGCGGCATTGAGCACCAGATTGATTTTGTGTCGGGTTCCGCACTCCCTAATAGACCAGTCTACCGAACCAACCCGGTGGAGACCAAGGAGCTTCAAAAACAGGTGGAGGAGCTAATGAGGAAGGGGCACATCAGAGAGAGCATGAGCCCATGTGTCGTACCGGTGTTGCTGGTGCCCAAGAAGGATGGATCATGGCGCATGTGTGTTGATTGCCGAGCCATCAATAACATCACAGTGAAGTATCGCCACCCTATTCCTAGACTTGATGATATGCTTGATGAATTATGTGGTTCTAACCTTTTCTCTAAGATAGATCTTAAGAGTGGTTATCATCAGATTAGGATGAAGGAGGGTGACGAGTGGAAAACAACTTTCAAAACTAAGCAAGGCTTGTATGAGTGGCTTGTTATGCCGTTCGGTCTAACTAACGCACCAAGTACTTTCATGAGACTAATGAACCATGTGTTGAGGTATTTTATAGGTGTGTTCGTGGTGGTGTACTTCAACGATATCCTTATCTTTAACAAGAACTTGGCCGAGCACATTGACCACATACGAGTCGTCCTTGAAGTCCTAAGGAGGGAAAACTTATTCGCCAACATTGATAAATGCACTTTTTGTACTAATCAGGTGGTCTTCTTAGGTTTTGTTGTGAGTGCAGAAGGAGTGTAGGTTGATGACGAGAAGATCAAGGCCATCAGGGATTGGCCGAGACCTACCACCGTGGGAGAAGTCCGAAGTTTCCATGGTCTAGCCGGTTTCTAAGGGCGCTTTGTCAAGGATTTCAGCACACTTGCAGCACCACTTACGGAAGTCATCAAGAAGGACGTCGACTTCAAGTGGGGGGAAGCACAGGACCAGGCTTTCCAAAACCTTAAAGAGAAGCTTATCAATTCCCCTTTACTTATGCTGCCTGATTTTCTTAAAACATTTGATATTGAGTGCGATGCTTCTGGTGTAGGTATTGGCGCGGTTCTTATGCAGGATAAAAAGCCAATTGCCTATTTCAGTGAGAAATTAGGGGGAGCCACACTGAACTATCCTACCTATGACAAAGAATTATACGCGTTGGTGATGGCCTTGCAAACCTGGCAACATTATCTATGGCGAAAGGAATTTGTAATCCACACGGACCATGAGTCGCTCAAGCATTTGAAGGGACAACAGAAACTGAACAAGAGGCATGGCCGCTGGATAGAGTCCATTGAGACGTTTCCCTATGTCATCAAGTATAAGAAAGGTAAAGACAATGTCGTAGCCGACGCATTGTCTTGGAGGTACACCCTAATCTCAGAATTGACATCTAGACTCATAGGATTTGAAGTGCTTAAAACGTTGTATGAATCTGATTCTGAGTTTAGCAATTATTACTTGAAATGTGCTAAGTTTGCTTGTGAGAACTACTATAGACAGGATGGCTACTTGTTCTTCCACCATAGGTTGTGCATACCTACCGGCTCGGTTAGGGAACTACTTGTCCGAGAAGCCCACGGTGGAGGACTAGCCGGACAATTCGGGGTGGCCAAAACCTTAGCAAGTCTCCAAGCCCACGCGTGTAGCCGCCATGTAGCCGTTATCCGCACATGTGGAGTTATCCGCACATGTGGAGTCAAGGCGCATTTTCTCGCACACGCTTGTCCGTACGCCTAGGTGGCCGGTACGACACTTTTGACCGGGCGCTTTTGACCGAGCGCTACTTTTGACCGAGCGCTTTCGACCACGTCTCGGTAAATCATGGTGCCACGTCTCTAGCCTGTCTTGGAGCCACGTCTACTAGCCGTTGCACCTTATCCTTACCTTCTTTGATACTTATCTCATCATGAGACCCTCCGTTACACTTAGAGTCTTCTAAACCCCTTCTCGGTCAACAATAGTCAACATTGTCTCAGATACTAGTCCATGTCTTGATCATTGACTATTCCTCAACACTCCCTCTCAAGTCTAGCCGAATGGAATGGCTAGACTTGGAACCTCGTGACTAGCCTCATTAAAACCTTGCAAGTAAAACCACTTGGGATAAAAACTTGCTAAGGAAAAAGAGTACTAGTCGCTTCAGTTAGGGGCCTTCTGATTGTTTGGTGATATTTGTGAGTCCCATCTTTGAGTGGATGAACTCACAAACCTTGGTGCTGGCTGCCTTTGAAAATATGTCCGCCAATTGGTCTTCACTCTTGGTGAAACACGGAAGGATAACTTTCTTGACCATTGCTTCCCGGACTTTATGGCAATCTACTTCAATGTGCTTGGTTCGCTCATGGAATACGGAGTTAGATGCTAGGTTGATTGCTGATTTGTTGTCGGCGTGCATGGTGATTGGATTCTTGACTTCTATCCCAAGATCTATGACCAATGCCTTGAGCCAAATCAGTTCTTGAGTCAACTTTCTCATGTCTCTATACTCGGACTCGGTTGTTGAGCATGAGACCACCTTTTGTTTCTTGCTTTTCCAAGTAACTAGGTTGCCTCCTATGAACGTGCAATAGCCGGTTGTGGAGCGTCTATCTCCCCTATCTCCTGCCCAATCTGTATCACAATAGCCTACTATCTCCGTGTTCTGGTTGCATCCCATCCAAATGCCTTGGCCGGGTGATCCTTTGAGATATCTAAGCACTCTTTCCACCAAGTTCCAATGATGATTCTTTGGAGCTTGCATGTGTTGAGAGACCTGATTCACGGCAAAACAAATGTCAGGCGAGTTATGGTCAAGTATATAAGCTTACCAACAAGTCTCCTATATTGCTTTGGATCCTTGTATGGTTGGTCTTCATTCTCCCCCTTGCGGATATCTTTGTAGTTTTCCTCCAAGGGAGTCTTTGCGGGTTTAGCTCCAAGCTTTCCTGTTTCAACAAGTAGATCAAGAGTATATTTTCTTTGTGATAGAAATAGGCCTTCTTTATACCTACATACTTCAATACCAAGAAAATATTTGAGCTCTCCAAGATCTTTAATGTCAAAAACAGATTTGAGATGAGCTTTGGTAGCCTCAATCCTTACCTTGTCATCCCCGGTGATGATGATATCATCAACATACACGAGGATGACGACTATACCTGTTCGTCGTTTGCTAGTGAAGAGTGTGTGGTCGGACTCGGACTTATTGAAGCCTTTGTTGAGGAGGGTAGTGATCAGCTTATGGTACCACGCCCTTGGAGATTGCTTCAATCCATAGATTTCCTTTTTCAATCTTAGAACTTTGCCCGGAGTGATCTTGTCTTTGATGCCCGGAGGAGGAGTCATATAAACTTCGTCTTCCAATTCAACTTGTAGAAATGCATTCTTGACATCCATTTGCCATAGATCCCATTCAAGGTTTGTAGCAATAGAGAAGACAACCCTTACGGTATGTAGCTTGGCCACCGGAGCAAAAGTCTTAAGATAGTCTTCACCATAGGTTTGTGTAAACCCCCTAGCAACTAGCCGAGCCTTTTGCCTTTCTATTTCCCCGTTGCTCTTATACTTGATAGTAAAGACATACCGAGAGCTGACCGTCCTCTTGCCTTTGGGTAGGTCGGTCTCGTACCAAGTGTCATTAAGCTCCATGGCTTTGTCCTCTTGATTCACGGCTTGAATCCACACATCATGTTCCATAGCTTCTTCATATGTCTCTGGTATCCAATTCTCATCAATACTACCCATGAAGACTTGATGTTTTTAAGGGAAGGATACCATATTGCACACGGCTTGGATTGGATGTGCTACGGCTTCATTGTTGAAATACACTCGGGTATTCACCCAATTGGAAGGTGTGAACTTGACTCTAGTACTTCTCCTTAGTGGTTGTTGTACTACTTCTTCATTTACACCTTCTTGTTGATTCTCTTGTACCGGAACCGCATCATCTCTATGATCATCTTGACCATGACCCGGATCGGCTTGAGTAGTTCTCGAATCTTGAACTCCATGATCTTCTTGATCATTGGTAGCCGATTCTTCTTCATTCTCCCCCTCATGATCAAGATGAGGTTCTTGGGGATTTTGTGGTTCTTCACCACCATTGTCATCATTGAGGTTTAGAACGAGATCCTCCATGAGTTTCTTGAGGTTTGCGGCTCTATCTTGAGAAGGAGTGGATAGGTTCTTGATGCTCTCCCAATTCTTCTCTTCATAGTAGCCTTGTCCTTCAAGAAATTTCACATCTCTTGAGACCATTACCCTTCTTCTCTCGGGTATGTAACACTTGTAGCCCTTTTGAGTAGTGGAGTAGCCGATGAACATTCCTTTTAGGCTCTTTGCATCTAGCTTACTCTTTTGTCCCCTGGAATCAGAACAAAGCAAACACATCCGAATACGCGTAAGTGAGAGATAAAAGGCTTGGTATTGTTTAGAACTTCAAAAGGAGATAAATTATTGAGAATTTGAGTTGGAGATCTATTGATTAGATAACAAGCCGATGTCACCGCGTCTCCCCAAAACCTCTTTGGGACATTGGTGTGAAACATCATTGATCTTGCAACTTCCATAAGATGCCTATTCTTCCTCTCGGCTACGCCGTTTTGTTGTGGTGTGTATGAGCAGCTAGTTTGATGGAGGATCCCATGTTTTGCCAAGTATTATTTGAACATTTGACCCGTGTATTCTCCCCCATTATCCGACCTAAAACATTTTATCTTGGCATTGTAATGGTTAGATACATAGGATTGAAAATTTTTAAAAGCGTCTAAAACTCTATCTTTAGAAGTTATTAAGGTTATCCATGTGTATTTTGGACTTCTCATCTATGAAAGTAACAAAGTACTTGTGGTTTTCTCTAGAAACGCACGGAGAAGTCCATACATCCGAATGGATAAGCTCAAAACAATGATCATACACTTTTAAAGATTTTGAAAATACGGTTTTGCAATGTTTTCCGAGAATGCAAGATTCACAAAGGTTATTATCAAAAGAGACAAGCGGTAACATTATTTTAAGAGCTTTAGCATTAGGGTGTCCTAATCTAGAGTGCCAAATCACATTATTAGCTTCGGACAAAACGGTTTTAAAAGCAAAAGATAGATGAGAGTTCGTAGGATTTGCATCAAGCACGTAGAGATCCCCCTTTGTGCTCCCCTTACCAACGATCTTTTTAGAGTCAATATCCTGAAATGTTACACCATTAGGTCCAAACACAACATTGCAATTCAAGTCATTAGATATTTTCTTAACCGATAAAAGATTAGAGGTGAAACTAGGCATGTAAAGAGCTTTCATGTCTCTATTAAACAACCTAAGATCTCCTAATCCTTTTATAGGTATTTTACTTCCATTTGCAACCATAACGTTACCTAAGGCCGGTTTAACATTTCTAATAAGACTTTCATTACTAATCATATGGTGAGAGGCACCCGAATCTACAACTATTGGCTTGTCTATCCTAAGAGCGTTTAGAGAATAGGAAACAATATCGGACCCCTTTAGGGCCTTGATGAGTGCTTTAAGATCCGACTTGCGGACATACTCATCGGTGAAGGGGACTACGGCTAATGCTTCTTCATCTTTGCCTTGGATTGAAGTACTTCCTCCATTAGCCGAGTCTTCATGAGTGAAATTGGCTTTTGGCTCCGAGAACTTGCTTGGTTTGAGATGAGGATGGAGAATCCAGCACTTATCTTTCACATGCCCTCTCTTCTTGCAATGTTCGCATACCATAGACCTTCTTTCTTCCCGTGGCTTGAGCACCGCCTTGTTGGCTAAGACAATCTCCTTTTTGCCGAAGAGTTCATCACCGCCTTGTTCCCTTTGAAGTTGAGAGACAACGGCGTCAAGAGATGGTAGAGTGTCGGCTCTTAAAAGATGCTTAATCAGGTCCTTATAATTCGAGTTAAGAGTCAAGAGAAGTCCAAAGACTTTATCTTGCTCCTTCCTTTCATTAATCACCTTAGCATCTACCGAGCTTGGTCTTAACATCTCTAGCTCCGCCCATAAAGCTCTAAACTTTCCGTAGTGGGCAGTGAGTTCTGTTTCTTCTTGAGAAAGATTGTTGAGGGCTTTCTTTACTTCATACACACGGCTTAGGTTAGAGACATTCCCATAGATGTTCTTGAGATTATCCCAAAGATCCTTGGCCGTTTCGCAATAAGAGTATGCCTCGAGAATGGCCGGATCTAGCGTGTGTTGGATGATACCTAGCACTCGTTGATCTTCTTGGAACCACTTCTCTTCTTCCTCGGTCAAGTCTTCATCACCAAGAGATCTATCCGGATTAATGGACTCATGAGTCTTGGTGATATGCTTCAAAAGACCACGGCCTCCAAGAGCGGTTTTGATCGTTCTTGTCCAAAGGAGATAGTTAATCCTCTTTAGGATAACCGATGGTAAACCAAACTTGGAGCTTTGATAGGTAGAGATTTGTGTGTCTTGAGTATCCTCCATGATAGAACAGATTTAGATTTGAAAAAAAGATGGTAACTTTTAAGATTTGAGAGAAGAGAATAAGAAAGATGCGAAGTTTTAAGATTTGTGATGCTTAAAGTTCAAGAACACCGAAAGTTTTGAGCTTTGTGATGCTCAAAACAGAGGAAAGATTTGCGGAATAGAGAGATTAGGAGCTATTACGCTCTGATACCATGTAGATTTGTGAAAGTATAAGCGGATTATAACAAGATTAAGAAGAGATTAAGAGGAGAATCATGATAAAAGTTTCGGTTTTATTGAGAATAGGAGTAACCATCTTTCTTTTTTACAATAGAGAGATAACAATGTGTTTATATAGAGGATATACAAGGTAAGGATCCTAGGTTAAGCCGCCATGTAGCCTTTATCCGCACATGTGGAGTCAAGGCGCATTTTCTCGCACACGCGTGTCCGTACGCCTAGGTGGCCGGTACGACACTTTTGACCGGGCGCTTTTGACCGAGCGCTACTTTTGACCGAGCGCTTTCGACCACGTCTCGGAAAATCATGGTGCCACGTCTCTAGCCTGTCTTGGAGCCACGTCTACTAGCCGTTGCACCTTATCCTTACCTTCTTTGATACTTATCTCATCATGAGACCCTCCGTTACACTTAGAGTCTTCTAAACCCCTTCTCGGTCAACAATAGTCAACATTGTCTCGGATACTAGTCCATGTCTTGATCATTGACTATTCCTCAACAATATGCCAATCGGCGGTCCATGATACCAAACAATAGATCATCATTACACTAGTATCTTATTTAGATAGCAAGTTTATGAATCATTTCCCCATATGTCTAAATTGGATTCACAATGACTATTTTAGATAATAATGGATCTCTATTTTAGACTTATGTTAGCTGAGGGTTATTGGATTCAACAAGATCATGAGTGCTTAAGCACCCAATGATTCTTGGTTCTCTACCCTCTAACAACAAAAGAGTTTTGGATTCAACAAGATCTTAAAGGCTTGTTCACAAGCGGATCTTGGTTCACTACTCCATGTTTACAAAACCGAGACCTTATAGATAAACCAAGGACTTATGAAAGTCTTGTATCTATGATCCCTTTGAAAAACACTAAGTATCTAATCACTTAGACCCATTAAGATCCAATGATTAGTACTTTTCTATATATATGTGAATTCATTAACAATGTCTATGAAACTACCATTCCAAAAGAATATAGTAAGACCTTTGTTAGGATGAATTCAAGAAGGACTCGGATTTGACAATGGGATGTAAGAGAGATAACGAATATAGAGTATTAGCCGAATCCATATTGATCTAAAGATCCTTGGACTCAATGTCTCTAAAGAGATCATTCATTAGTTAGCTAATGAGGCTACTACTAACAACTTTATTTCTCTTTTGTGAATCACAAACCACCATTATATTATCTTTCATTGTCCAAGAGTATTTTGAAATTCGGCCAAGAGCATGTATTAACTTAGAGATTGTAATCTCTTCATTGTCAAAGGGTTTAAAACATGAAAAACAACAAATACATGCTCATAAAGAAATAACAATAAGAGAATCGGATTCAACAAGTCAATCAAGCTTATGAGAGCTAGTTGAGCAAGATTCACTTTCTTTAAGGCTTCTAAGCAACAAATTTTGAACACTTATTGAGACACTTATAAGCATTCATGTTGCATGAAACTTGGTTTAGAGTCCTAGAAAACGCGTTGTTAGATGTTTCATAAGTTTGTTAAACTTGTACAAAGCTCATTGAGACACATATAAGCACTCATGTTGCATGAAACTTGGTTTAGAGTCCTAGAAACACGCTGTTAGATGTTTCATAAGTTCGTCAAACTAGTACAAAGCTCATTGAGACACTTATAAGGACTCATGTTGCATGAAACTTGGTTTAGAGTCCTAGAAATGCGTTGTTAGATGTTTCATAAGATCGTTAAACTTGTACAAAGCTCATTGAGACACTTATAAGCAATCATGTTGCATGAAACTTGGTTTAGAGTCCTAGAAACCGCGTTGTTAGATGTTTCATAAGTTCGTCAAACTAGTACAAAGCTCATTGAGCCACTTATAAGCACTCATGTTGCATCAAACTTGGTTTAGAGTCCTAGAAACGCGTTGTTAGATGTTTCATAAGTTCGTGAAACTTGTAGAAAGCTTATTGAGACACTTATAAGCACTCATGTTGCATGAAACTTTGTTTAGAGTCCTAGAAACGCGTTGTTAGATGTTTCATAAGATCGTTAAACTTGTAAAAAGCTCATCGAGACACTTATAAGCACTCATGTTGCATGAAACTTGGTTTAGAGTTCTAGAAACTCGTTGTTAGATGTTTCATAATTTCGTCAAACTAGTACAAAGCTCATTGAGACACTTATAAGCACTCATGTTGCATGAAACTTGGTTTAGAGTCCTAGAAACGCGTTGTTAGATGTTTCATAAGTTCGTCAAACTAGTACAAAGCTCATTGAGACACTTATAAGCACTCATGTTGCATGAAATTTGGTTTAGAGTCCTAGAAACGCGTTGTTAGATGTTTCATAAGTTCGTCAAACAAGTACAAAGCTCATTGAGACACTTATAAGCAATCATGTTGCATGAAACTTGGTTTAGAGTCCTAGAAACGCGTTGTTAGATGTTTCATAAGTTCGTTAAAATTGTACCAAGCTCATTGACACACTTATAAGCACTCATGTTGCATGAACCTTGGTTTAGAGTCCTAGCAACCACGTTGTTAGATGTTTCATAAGTTCGTCAAACTTGTACAAAGCTCATTGAGACACTTATAAGCACTCATGTTGCATGAAACTTGGTTTAGAGTCCTAGAAAGGTGTTATTAGATGTTTCATAAGATCGCCAAACTAGTACAAAGCTCATTGAGACACTTATAAGCACTCATGGTTCATGAAACTTGGTTTAGAGTCTAAGAAATCGCGTTGTTAGATGTTTCATAATTTCGTCAAACAAGCACATAAACTCATTGAGACACTTATAAGCAGTCATGTTGCATGAAACTTGGTTTAGAGTCCTAGACACGCGTTGTTAGATGTTTTATAAGTTCGTCAAACTTGTACAAAGCTCATTGACACACTTATATGCACTCATGTTGCATGAAACTTGGTTTAGAGTCATAGAAACACATTGTTAGATGTTTCATAAGTTCGTTAAACTTGTACAAAACTCATTGAGACACTTATATGCACTCATGTTGAATGCAACTTTGTTAAGACTCCTAGAAACGCGTTGTTAGATGTTTCATAAGTTCGTCAAACTAGCACAAAGCTTATTTAGACACTTATAAGCACTCATGTTGCATGAAATTTGGTTTAGAGTACTAGAAACGCGTTGTTAGATGTTTCATAAGTTCGTCAAACTAGTACAAAGCTCATTGAGACACTTATAAGCACTCATGTTGCATGAAACTTGGTTTAGAGTCCTAGAAACGCGTTGTTAGATGTTTCTTAAGATCGTTAAACTTGTACAAAGCTCATTGAGACACTTATAAGCACTCATGTTGAATGCAACTTGGTTTAGAGTCCTAGAAACCGCGTTGTTAGATGTTTCATAAGTTCGTCAAACTTGTACAAAGCTCATTGAGACACTTATAAGCACTCATGTTGCATGAAACTTGGTTTAGAGTCCTAGAAACGCTTTGTTAGATTTTTCATAAGTTTGTTAAACTTGTACAAAGCTCATTGAGACACTTGTAAGCACTCATGTTGCATGAAACTTGGTTTAGAGTCCTAGAAACGCGTTGTTAGATGTTTCATAAGATCGTTAAACTTGTACAAAGCTCATTGAGACACTTATAAGCACTCATGTTGCATGAAACTTGGTTTAGAGTCCTAGAAACGCGTTGTTAGATGTTTCATAAGTTCGTCAAACAAGTACAAAGCTCATTGAGACACTTATAAGCACTCATGTTGCATGAAACTTGGTTTAGAGTCCTAGAAACGCTTTGTTAGATTTTTCATAAGTTTGTTAAACTTGTACAAAGCTCATTGAGACACATATATGCACTCATGTTGAATGCAACTTTGTTAAGACTCCTAGAAACGCGTTGTTAGATGTTTCATAAGTTCGTCAAACAAGTACAAAGCTCATTGAGACATTTATAAGCACTCATGTTGCATGAAACTTGGTTTAGAGTCCTAGAAACGTGTTGTTAGATGTTTCATAAGTTCGTAAAACTTGTAGAAAGCTCATTGAGACACTTATAAGCACTCATGTTGCATGAAACTTTGTTTAGAGTCCTAGAAACGCGTTGTTAGATGTTTCATAAGATCGTTAAACTTGTACAAAACTCATTGAGACACTTATAAGCACTCATGTTGCATGAAACTTGGTTTAGAGTCCTAGAAACCGCGTTGTTAGATGTTTCATAAGTGCGTCAAACTTGTACAAAGCTCATTGAGACACTTATAAGCACTCATGTTGCATGAAACTTGGTTTAGAGTCCTAAAAACCGCGTTGTTAGATGTTTCATAAGTTCGTCAAACTAGTACAAAGCTCATTTAGACACTTATAAGCACTCATGTTGCATGAAATTTGGTTTAGAGTCCTAGAAACGCGTTGTTAGATGTTTCACAAGTTCGTCAATCTAGTACAAAGCTCATTGAGACACTTATAAGCACTCATGTTGCATGAAACTTGGTTTAGAGTCCTAGAAACGCGTTGTTAGATGTTTCATAAGATCGTTAAACTTGTACAAAGCTCATTGAGACACTTATAAGCACTCATGTTGCATGAAACTTGGTTTAGAGTCCTAGAAACGCGTTGTTAGATGTTTCATAAGTTCGTCAAACAAGTACAAAGCTCATTGAGACACTTATAAGCACTCATGTTGCATGAAACTTTGTTTAGAGTCCTAGAAACGCGTTGTTAGATG
The DNA here is from genome assembly GCA_963556525.1 of Cochlearia excelsa. NCBI lineage: Eukaryota > Viridiplantae > Streptophyta > Magnoliopsida > Brassicales > Brassicaceae > Cochlearia > Cochlearia excelsa. The sequence goes on from CAUVZT010000002.1 coordinate 3,075,774, forward strand.
TTTCATAAGATCGTTAAACTTGTACAAAGCTCATTGAGACACTTATAAGCACTCATGTTTCATGAAACTTGGTTTAGAGTCCTAGAAACCACGTTGTTAGATGTTTCATAAGTGCGTCAAACTTGTACAAAGCTCATTGAGACACTTATAAGCACTCATGTTGCATGAAACTTGGTTTAGAGTCCTAAAAACCGCGTTGTTAGATGTTTCATTAGTTCGTCAAACTAGTACAAAGCTCATTGAGCCACTTATAAGCACTCATGTCGCATGAAACTTGGTTTAGAGTCCTAGAAACGCGTTGTTAGATGTTTCATAAGTTCGTCAAACAAGTACAAAGCTCATTGAGACACTTGTAAGCCCTCATGTTGCATGAAACTTGGTTTAGAGTCCTAGAAACGCGTTGTTAGATATTTCATAAGTTCGTCAAACTTGTACAAAGCTCATTGAGACACTTATATGCACTCATGTTGAATGAAACTTGGTTAAGACTCCTAGAAACGCGTTGTTAGATGTTTCATAAGTTCGTCAAACTAGTACAAAGCTCATTGAGACACTTATAAGCACTCATGTTGCATGAAACTTGGTTTAGATTCCTAGAAACGCGTTGTTAGATTTTTCATAAGTTCGTCAAACTAGTGCAAAGCTCATTGAGCCACTTATAAGCACTCATGCTGCATGAAATTTGGTTTAGAGTCCTAGAAACGCGTTGTTAGATGTTTCATAAGTTCGTCAAACAAGTACAAAGCTCATTGAGACACTTATAAGCAATCATGTTGCATGAAACTTGGTTTAGAGTCCTAGAAACGCGTTGTTAGATGTTTCATAAGTTCGTTAAACTTGTACAAAGCTCATTGAGACACTTATAAGCACTCATGTTGCATGAAACTTTGTTTAGAGTCCTAGAAACGCGTTGTTAGATGTTTCATAAGATCGTTAAACTTGTACAAAGCTCATTGAGACACTTATAAGCACTCATGTTTCATGAAACTTGGTTTAGAATCCTAGAAACCACGTTGTTAGATGTTTCATAAGTGCGTCAAACTTGTACAAAGCTCATTGAGACACTTATAAGCACTCATGTTGCATGAAACTTGGTTTAGAGTCCTAAAAACCGCGTTGTTAGATGTTTCATTAGTTCGTCAAACTAGTACAAAGCTCATTGAGCCACTTATAAGCACTCATGTCGCATGAAACTTGGTTTAGAGTCCTAGAAACGCGTTGTTAGATGTTTCATAAGTTCGTCAAACAAGTACAAAGCTCATTGAGACACTTATAAGCCCTCATGTTGCATGAAACTTGGTTTAGAGTCCTAGAAACGCGTTGTTAGATATTTCATAAGTTCGTCAAACTTGTACAAAGCTCATTGAGACACTTATATGCACTCATGTTGAATGAAACTTGGTTAAGACTCCTAGAAACGCGTTGTTAGATGTTTCATAAGTTCGTCAAACTAGTACAAAGCTCATTGAGACACTTATAAGCACTCATGTTGCATGAAACTTGGTTTAGATTCCTAGAAACGCGTTGTTAGATTTTTCATAAGTTCGTCAAACTAGTGCAAAGCTCATTGAGCCACTTATAAGCACTCATGCTGCATGATATTTGGTTTAGAGTCCTAGAAACGCGTTGTTAGATGTTTCATAAGTTCGTCAAACAAGTACAAAGCTCATTGAGACACTTATAAGCAATCATGTTGCATGAAACTTGGTTTAGAGTCCTAGAAACGCGTTGTTAGATGTTTCATAAGTTCGTTAAACTTGTACAAAGCTCATTGACACATTTATAAGCACTCATGTTGCATGAAACTTGGTTTAGAGTCCTTGCAACCACGTTGTTAGATGTTTCATAAGTTCGTCAAACTTGTACAAAGCTCATTGAGACACTTATAAGCACTCATGTTGCATGAAACTTGGTTTAGAGTCCTAGAAAGGCGTTATTAGATGTTTCATTAGTTCGCCCAACTAGTACAAAGCTCATTGAGACACTTATAAGCACTCATGGTTCATGAAACTTGGTTTAGAGTCTTAGAAATCGCGTTGTTAGATGTTTCATAAGTTCGTCATACAAGCACATAAGCTCATTGAGACACTTATAAGCAGTCATGTTGCATGAAACTTGGTTTAGAGTCCTAGAAACGCGTTGTTAGATGTTTTATCGATTTGTCAAACTTGTACAAAGTTCATTGAGACACTTATAAGCACTCATGTTGCATGAAACTTGCTTTAGAGTCCTAGAAACCGCGTTGTTAGATGTTTCAGAAGTTCGTCAAACTAGTACAAAGCTTTTTGAGCCACTTATAAGCACTCATGTTGCATGAAACTTGGTTTAGAGTCCTAGAAACGCGTTGTTAGATGTTTCATAAGTTCGTCAAACTATTACAAAGCTCATTGAGCCACTTATAAGCACTCATGTTCCATGAAACTTGGTTTAGAGTCCTAGAAACACGTTTTTAGATGTTTCATAAGATCGTCAAACAAGTACAAAGCTCATTGAGACACTTATAAGCACTCATGTTGCATGAAACTTGGTTTAGAGTCCTAGAAACGCTTTGTTAGATGTTTCATAAGTTCGTTAAACTTGTACAAAGCTCATTGAGACACTTATATGCACTCCTGTTGAATGCAACTTTGTTAAGACTCCTAGATACGCGTTGTTAGATGTTTCATAAGTTCGTCAAACTAGTACAAAGCTCATTGAGACACTTATAAGCACTCATGTTGCATGAAACTTGGTTTAGAGTCCTAGAAACGCGTTGTTAGATGTTTCATAAGTTCGTCAAACTAGTACAAAGCTCATTGAGCCACTTATAAGCACTCATGTTGCATGAAACTTGGTTTAGAGTCCTAGAAACGCGTTGTTAGATGTTTTATAAGTTCGTCAAACAAGTACAAAGCTCATTGAGACACTTATAAGCACTCATGTTGCATGAAACTTGGTTAAGAGTCCTAGAAACGCGTTGTTAGATGTTTCATGAGTTCGTCAAACTAGTACAAAGCTCATTGAGACCTTTATAAGCACTTATGTTGCATGAAACTTGGTTTAGAGTCCTAGAAACGCGTTGTTAGATGTTTCTTAAGTTCGTTAAACTTGTACAAAGCTCATTGAGACACTTATATGCACTTATGTTGAATGCAACTTTGTTAAGACTTCTAGAAACGCGTTGTTAGTTCTTTCATAAGTTCGTCAAACTTGTACAAAGGTCATTGAGACACTTATAAGCACTCATGTTGCATGAAATTTAGTTTCGAATCCTAGAAACCGCGTTGTTAGATGTTTCATAAGTTCGTCAAACTAGTACAAAGCTTATTGAGACACTTATAAGCATTCATGTTGCATGAAACTTGGTTTAGAGTCCTCCAAACGCGTTGTTAGATGTTTCATAAGTTTGTCAAACTTGTACAAAGCTCATTGAGACACATATAAGCACTCATGTTGCATGAAACTTGGTTTAGAGTCCTAGAAACGCGCCGTTAGATGTTTCATAAGTTCGTCAAACTAGTACAAAGCTCATTGAGACACTTATAAGCACTCATGTTGCATGAAACTTGGTTTAGAGTCCTAGAAATGCGTTGTTAGATGTTTCATAAGATCGTTAAACTTGTACAAAGCTCATTGAGACACTTATAAGCAATCATGTTGCATGAAACTTGGTTTAGAGTCCTAGAAACCGCGTTGTTAGATGTTTCATAAGTTCGTCAATATAGTACAAAACTCATTGAGCCACTTATAAGCACTCATGTTGCATCAAACTTGGTTTAGAGTCCTAGAAACGCGTTGTTAGATGTTTCATAAGTTCGTCAAACAAGTACAAAGCTCATTGAGACACTTATAAGCACTCATGTTGCATGAAACTTGGTTTAGAGTCCTAGAAACGCGTTGTTAGATGTTTCTTAAGTTCGTTAAACTTGTACAAAGCTCATTGAGACACTTATATGCACTTATCTTGAATGCAACTTTGTTAAGACTCCTAGAAACGCGTTGTTAGTTCTTTCATAAGTTCGTCAAACTTGTACAAAGCTCATTGAGACACCTAGAAACGCGTTGTTAGATGTTTCATAAGTTCGTCAAACTTGTACAAAGCTCATTGAGACACTTATAAGCACTCATGTTGCATGAAACTTGGTTTAGATTCCTAGAAACGCGTTGTTAGATTTTTCATAAGTTCGTCAAACTAGTGCAAAGCTCATTGAGCCACTTATAAGCACTCATGCTGCATGAAATTTGGTTTAGAGTCCTAGAAACGTGATGTGATCATAGAGCCGAAGCCGGGAACGGACATCGGCATCGACCACGACGGCTTCGACATCGGCATCGATCGCGTCGACACCGAACACAACGGCATCGACATCGGCATCGACCACATCGACATCGGCATCGACCACATCGACATCGGCATCGACCACCTCGACATCGACCATACCGGCGCCCGACCATCGCGGACCGAGGAATCAAAAGGAGCAATTACGCGATCCAAAGCTAGGGAGTTAGCCAAAAACATTCAAACCACGATGATGGAGGAGGATGAAGCAGCCAAGAGCTACTTCAACGTTTTCAGCACGACAATCCGATCAAGACCAAGCTATGAAAGCTAAGCGGACTAGGTGTCTCGCTTGGCACTCTTTTTCCCACCGGGTTTTAACGAGGCCAAGAAGAACACCACGTCGTCCCTTAGTGATCATAGTTTGAAGAGCGTAAGAGACGAGGCGCTTAACACTACTCGTCGTTTTATCCGTTTGCAATTTCCTTTTTATCTTTGTACGCGATTTCCTTTTTGCGGATTTCCTTTTTTGCAATTTCCTTTTTGTCTTTTGCGCAACCCTAACGAGGAGAAGCAACTTGTGTTTTCCCTATAAAAGGGGTTGCGCCGCACAACGTGTTTGGCAGTCAAAACTTTTACAAAACCCTTCTTTGTTGCGACTCCTCCTTGCTCGGCGAACGGGCACGAATCTCTTCCAAGCTTCACGCTTACAAGAGCTTCTTCTATCCATCAAGCGAGATATCATCCCTTGCTTGAGTCGTTCATATTCCATCCTCACGTTCCTCCCCACCCATCCGCTGCTCCGTTCTCGACTTGTAATCCGTATCCACATCCACCCACACTACTCATCCACCGTCGTTCTTGCTTAGCCTTATCCGGAGGAGAGATCCGCCTGGTGGGATCCTATCATCTGGTATCGAGCCGCCTCGTACCAAAAGGCTGAGTCGTTCTTTCCCCTTTTGTCTTTTCAAAGTGATACAATCTCGAACTTTGTTTGTTTGAACCCGTCGTTGTTTGGCATAGGATTGTTGCTAGTATAAACAAGTTATGTGTTGATCTTTGTGTTCTTGATGTTTGTCAACTTGCGGCGGTAGTAATAGGTTTAGATCTTTGAAACCTAGTCGCATCTTTCAAAACGTGTTATTGCGATTTCCTTTCCTTTTTTTTCAAGCCGTGTCCTTGTTTTCCTTTCTTGTTTATCACGCGTGTATCCTTGTGTGTGTGCGGCGTAGAGTTCTATTTGTTGGGCTATTTTGTGAACTACTTACTGCTAGTTATTTGTACGTGTAACAGTGTACCATGGCCCTATCACCGGAGGCGCTCGATGACCTCAAGAAACTTATAGCAGCCCAAGTAACCGAGGCCATGACCCAACTACTTCCCCAACAAATTTCTCAACAGCTCACCTTGGAACGTGAGAAACAAGCTAGGGAGACCACCAGGGCAACCTCGAATTCTGAGGGTGGGTCAACGCCAACTCCCTCCGATGCCATGCGGATTTGCAAAGGCAAAGGCGTTGCCGGTACATCTAGACTCCAGGCAATCCGCAACCTCCGTCCAACCAACGCAGCCAAAGAGCGAGAGGGTACCACGGCAACGGGAACACGCGAGCTGAGCGAACCAGAGGACGAGCTCCCGAGCATAGGACACACACCGCCTCACGCCGACCTACCCAAACCATAGCCGGGCAACGCGTCTACATCGGCTCTAGCGATGAGTATTATGGCGTCAACGTCTCGGACCGTAGTAAGCGAAGCCGGAGGCGTGAGAGACGAGACAAAGACGACCCAAGAGACTCGGAGAACCAACAACTGAAGCATATCAAGGCCAAGTTCCCCGCCTTTCTCGGCAAGAATGACCCGGAGGCCTACCTTGGCGGGAACGGAAGATGGAGTCCGGCTTCTTGTGCCACGATACCTACGCCTCCAACAAGGTAAAGATAGCGGTCTCCGAATTCGGGTGAGTATGCACTCCTGTGTGGTGGGATCAGCTCTGCACTACCCGGAACCGCCATAATGAGCTACCCATCACCACATGGCACCAACTTACTACCCACTTGAGAAAAAGGTTTGTGCCGAGTCATTACCACAGGGAAGTACTAAACAAGCCGAGAAAACTCACCCAAGGGTCCACCACGGTCCGAGACTACTTTCAAGAGATGGAAACTCTCCTTATCCGAGCCGGTCTAGAGGAAGATGAGGAAGTGACCATGGCACGGTTCATCGGTGGACTCGGCGAGACATTCAGGACAAAGTGGAGCTCCGGACCTATGTTGACCTTGAGGAACTTGTGCACAAGGCCGAACTAGTGGAGACCCGAACAAGAGAAGATACGCTAAACCTAGCTTCCCCCTCCACGCCAAGCAAACCCAAGGACTTTACACCTTCTCGGCCACCTTTCTCTAAGGACATCAAGCCTACCACCACGGTTAAGGAAGAGGTCAAGTATGATCCTAAGAGCGAAGCAACGCCTCCTCCAAGCAACGTTAGGTGTTTTAGGTGCCAAGGTATGGGCCACTACTCAAGGGATTGTCCCAATAAGAAGGTATTCATGATTCTGGACAATGGAGAAGTAGTGCCCCAAGAGTCCGATTCGACCACGAAGAAGAGGAAGAGGAAGTAGTCGCCATTGGGGAGATGCTGGTTGCACGGAGAACCTTGAGCGTACAGAACCAACCGGAGGAACTAGTACAAAGAGACCACCTATTCCACACCCGGTGCATTGTGAAGGGCAAGGTGTGTAGTCTCATCATAGACGGTGGAAGTTGTACTAATGCGGCTAGCGAAACCATGGTTCGAAATTGAGCATAGAAACCTTGTCCCATCCGCGCCCATACAAGCCGCAATGGCTGAATGAAAGTGGTGCCTTAACGGTAACTCGCCAAGTCCGATTATCCTTTTCCATTGGCAAGTATGAGGATGAGGTTCTTTGCGATGTGATACCCATGTGCTCCCAGCCACATACTGTTGGGTAGACCGTGGCAATCCGACCGTAGAGTATTCCATGACGGTTACACCAACAAGCACTCCTTTGAGTTCAAGGGCCGGAAAATCATCCTTGCTCCCCTCACGCCAAGTGAAGTGTATCAAGATCAGCTCTATCTCAAGCTCAAGGAGGAGAAAGAGCATGCACCCACGCCAACCGCCAACCTTTACATCAACCAAAGAGAAGTTTCTCGGATCCTCACTTTAAATACGTCTATCTTGTTGTTTATATATAAGGAGAGCCTTGTTAGCACTAATCCTCCACAGGATCTTCCTAGTGATTTTGCCCCAGCTGTTGCAGGACTATAGTGACGTTTTTTCCTCAGGAGATACCACCTGGCTTGCCACCGATCCGAGGCATTGAGCACCAAATTGACCTAGTCCCTGGCTCGGCGCTTCCAAACCGACCCGCCTATAGGACTAATCCGGTGGAGACCAAGGAACTACAGAAACAAGTTGAGGAACTAATGAGCAAAGGCCATATCCGAGAGAGCATGAGTCCATGTGCGGTGCCCGTGCTGCTTGTGCCCAAGAAGGACGGATCATGGCGCATGTGTGTTGACCGCCGAGCCATCAACAACATCACGGTGAAGTATCGCCACCCTATTCCTAGATTAGATGATATGTTAGACGAATTGTGTGGTTCTAACGTGTTCTCTAAGATTGATCTTAAGAGTGGTTACCATCAGATTAGGATGAAGGAGGGTGACGAGTGGAAAAACGGCATTCAAAACCAAACAAGGACTATATGAGTGGCTTGTTATGCCCTTCGGCCTTACTAATGCGCCTAGCACTTTTATGAGACTAATGAACCATGTTTTGAGGTCTTTTATAGGTGTCTTCGTGGTGGTGTATTTCGATGATATTTTAATCTTCAGCCGGAGCCTAGACGAGCACATTGCCCATGTCCGAGCCGTACTTGACGTCCTAAGGAAGGAGAACCTTTTTGCTAACATTGATAAGTGTACTTTCTGCACTAAAGAAATTGTTTTCCTAGGTTTTGTTGTGAGTACAGAAGGAGTTAGGGTCGATGAAGGGAAGGTCAAGGCAATCAAAGAATGGCCCACACCTACCACCGTAGGAGAAGTCCGGAGCTTCCGTGGATTAGCCGGCTTCTATAGGCGCTTCGTCAAAGACTTTAGTACCATTGCGGCCCCTTTAACCGAAGTCATCAAGAAGGACGTTGGCTTCAAGTGGGGAGAAGCACAAGACCAGGCCTTTCGGTGCCTCAAAGAGAAGCTTATCAACTCTCCCTTACTTATGCTTCCTAACTTTTTAAAAACTTTTGAGATTGAGTGCGACGCTTCGGTGTAGGCATCGGTGCGGTTCTTATGCGGGATAACAAGCCCATTGCTTACTTTAGCGAGAAGTTAGGAGGAGCCACATTGAACTACCCCACCTATGATAAAGAGTTGTATGCGTTGGTGAGGGCTTTACAGACGTGGGCAACATTACCTATGGCCCAAGGAGTTCGTTATCCACACGGACCATGAGTCTCTCAAACACTTAAAGGGACAACAAAAGTTGAACAAGAGGCATGGCCGCTGGATAGAATTCATTGAGACATTTCCCTACGTCATCAAGTACAAGAAAGGTAAGGACAATGTCGTTGCCGACGCATTGTCCCGGAGGTATTCTATAATAGCCGAATTAAGATCCAAACTCATAGGTTTTGAATTGCTCAAAGATTTATATGGTTCGATGCTGATTTTGGAACATATTACTTGAGATGTGCTAAATTTGCCTTTGAGAGTTATTATAGACAGGACGGCTACTTGTTTTTCCACCATCGGTTGTGCATACCCAGCGGATCGGTGAGAGAGCTGCTTGCTTGTCCGAGAAGCTCACGGAGGAGGACTGGCCGGACACTTCGGCGTTATGAAAACACTTGCCAGCCTCCAAGCCTATTTCTATTGGCCGAACATGAAGAAAGATGTAGAGAAAGTATGTTCGAGATGTGCGACATGTAAGCATGCCAAGAGTAGGGGTGCAACCTCACGGTTTGTACACTCCCTTACCCATTCCCTCTCACCCTTGGACAGATATTTCGATGGATTTTGTTGTCGGCTTACCTCGAACCAGGAATGGTAGAGATTCTATCTTCGTAGTGGTTGACAGGTTTAGCAAGATGGCACACTTCATAGCTTGTCACAAGACCGATGATGCCGTCAAGGTAGCCAATCTATTCTTCGAGAAGTGGTGAGACTACATGGGATGCCTAGCGTTATTGTTTCGGATCGGGACACCAAGTTTTTAAGCCATTTTTGGCGAACCTTGTGGGCAAAGCTAGGGACCAAGTTGTCCTTCTCCACCACCTGCCACCCCCAAACCGATGGGCAAACCGAAGTGGTGAACCGTTCGTTATCAACGTTACTTAGAACCTTGGTGAAAAGCAACATCAAGTCTTGGGAGGAATGTCTACCCCACGTAGAGTTCGCTTATAACCACACTAAGCATTCTACTACTTCCTTTTCTCCTTTTGAATTAGTTTACGGATTCAATCCGATGTCTCCTTTAGATTTAATTGCATTACCTTTGAGTGAGGTATCCAGCCTAGATGGCAAGAGGAAAGCCGAGCAGGTTAAGAAGCTACACGAGAAGGCTAGAGAGAACATAGAGAAGAAGACAAAGCGACGTCGAGCAAGCCAACAAGGGCCGAAGAAAGGTGGTTTTTGAAGAAGGCGATCTCGTTTGGGTACACCTGAGGAAGGAGCGGTTCCCAGCCGAGAGGAAGTCTAAGCTCATGCCAAGGATAGACGGTCCATTCCAAGTCGCTAAACGAATCAACGACAATGCCTATAAAATTGATCTCCGAGGTAAGTATTCCATTTCGGACTCGTTTAATGTTTCTGATTTGTCTCCGTATGTTGCAGATTCGGATTTGAGGACAAATCCTTTTCAAGAGGGAGGGGATGATGTGATCATAGAGCCGAAGCCGGGAACGGACAACGGCATCGACCACGACGGCTTCGACATCGGCATCGATCGCGTCGACACCGAACACAACGGCATCGACATCGGCATCGACCACATCGACATCGGCATCGACCACATCGACATCGGCATCGACCACCTCGACATCGACCATACCGGCGCCCGACCATCGCGGACCGAGGAATCAAAAGGAGCAATTACGCGATCCAAAGCTAGGGAGTTAGCCAAAAACATTCAAACCACGATGATGGAGGAGGATGAAGCAGCCAAGAGCTACTTCAACGTTTTCAAGACGACAATCCGATCAAGACCAAGCTATGAAAGCTAAGCGGACTAGGTGTCTCGCTTGGCACTCTTTTCCCACCGGGTTTTAACGAGGCCAAGAAGAACACCACGTCGTCCCTTAGTGATCATAGTTTGAAGAGCGTAAGAGACGAGGCGCTTAACACTACTCGTCGTTTTATCCGTTTGCAATTTCCTTTTTATCTTTGTACGCGATTTCCTTTTTTGCGGATTTCCTTTTTTGCAATTTCCTTTTTGTCTTTTGCGCAACCCTAACGAGGAGAAGCAACTTGTGTTTTCCCTATAAAGGGGTTGCGCCGCACAACGTGTTTGGCAGTCAAAACTTTTACAAAACCCTTCTTTGTTGCGACTCCTCCTTGCTCGGCGAACGGGCACGAATCTCTTCCAAGCTTCACGCTTACAAGAGCTTCTTCTATCCATCAAGCGAGATATCATCCCTTGCTTGAGTCGTTCATATTCCATCCTCACGTTCCTCCCCACCCATCCGCTGCTCCGTTCTCGACTTGTAATCCGTATCCACATCCACCCACACTACTCATCCACCGTCGTTCTTGCTTAGCCTTATCCGGAGGAGAGATCCGCCTGGTGGGATCCTATCAAAACGCGTTGTTAGATGTTTCATAAGTTCGTCAAACAAGTACAAAGCTCATTGAGACACTTATAAGCAATCATGTTGCATGAAACTTGGTTTAGAGTCCTAGAAACGCGTTGTTAGATGTTTCATAAGTTCGTTAAACTTGTACAAAGCTCATTGAGACACTTATAAGCACTCATGTTGCATGAAACTTTGTTTAGAGTCCTAGAAACGCGTTGTTAGATGTTTCATAAGATCGTTAAACTTGTACAAAGCTCATTGAGACACTTATAAGCACTCATGTTTCATGAAACTTGGTTTAGAGTCCTAGAAACCACGTTGTTAGATGTTTCATAAGTGCGTCAAACTTGTACAAAGCTCATTGAGACACTTATAAGCACTCATGTTGCATGAAACTTGGTTTAGAGTCCTAAAAACCGCGTTGTTAGATGTTTCATTAGTTCGTCAAACTAGTACAAAGCTCATTGAGCCACTTATAAGCACTCATGTCGCATGAAACTTGGTTTAGAGTCCTAGAAAACGCGTTGTTAGATGTTTCATAAGTTCGTCAAACAAGTACAAAGCTCATTGAGACACTTATAAGCCCTCATGTTGCATGAAACTTGGTTTAGAGTCCTAGAAACGCGTTGTTAGATATTTCATAAGTTCGTCAAACTTGTACAAAGCTCATTGAGACACTTATATGCACTCATGTTGAATGAAACTTGGTTAAGACTCCTAGAAACGCGTTGTTAGATGTTTCATAAGTTCGTCAAACTAGTACAAAGCTCATTGAGACACTTATAAGCACTCATGTTGCATGAAACTTTGTTTAGATTCCTAGAAACGCGTTGTTAGATTTTTCATAAGTTCGTCAAACTAGTGCAAAGCTCATTGAGCCACTTATAAGCACTCATGCTGCATGATATTTGGTTTAGAGTCCTAGAAACGCGTTGTTAGATGTTTCATAAGTTCGTCAAACAAGTACAAAGCTCATTGAGACACTTATAAGCAATCATGTTGCATAAAACTTGGTTTAGAGTCCTAGAAACGCGTTGTTAGATGTTTCATAAGTTCGTTAAACTTGTACAAAGCTCATTGACACATTTATAAGCACTCATGTTGCATGAAACTTGGTTTAGAGTCCTTGCAACCACGTTGTTAGATGTTTCATAAGTTCGTCAAACTTGTACAAAGCTCATTGAGACACTTATAAGCACTCATGTTGCATGAAACTTGGTTTAGAGTCCTAGAAAGGCGTTATTAGATGTTTCATTAGTTCGCCCAACTAGTACAAAGCTCATTGAGACACTTATAAGCACTCATGGTTCATGAAACTTGGTTTAGAGTCTTAGAAATCGCGTTGTTAGATGTTTCATAAGTTCGTCATACAAGCACATAAGCTCATTGAGACACTTATAAGCAGTCATGTTGCATGAAACTTGGTTTAGAGTCCTAGAAACGCGTTGTTAGATGTTTTATCGATTCGTCAAACTTGTACAAAGTTCATTGAGACACTTATAAGCACTCATGTTGCATGAAACTTGCTTTAGAGTCCTAGAAACCGCGTTGTTAGATGTTTCATAAGTTCGTCAAACTAGTACAAAGCTTTTTGAGCCACTTATAAGCACTCATGTTGCATGAAACTTGGTTTAGAGTCCTAGAAACGCGTTGTTAGATGTTTCATAAGTTCGTTAAACTTGTACAAAGCTCATTGAGACACTTATATGCACTCATGTTGAATGCAACTTTGTTAAGACTCCTAGATACGCGTTGTTAGATGTTTCATAAGTTCGTCAAACTAGTACAAAGCTCATTGAGACACTTATAAGCACTAATGTTGCATGAAACTTGGTTTAGAGTCCTAGAAACGCGTTGTTAGATGTTTCATAAGTTCGTCAAACTAGTACAAAGCTCATTGAGCCACTTATAAGCACTCATGTTGCATGAAACTTGGTTTAGAGTCCTAGAAACGCGTTGTTAGATGTTTCATAAGTTCGTCAAACAAGTACAAAGCTCATTGAGACACTTATAAGCACTCATGTTGCATGAAACTTGGTTAAGAGTCCTAGAAACGCGTTGTTAGATGTTTCATGAGTTCGTCAAACTAGTACAAAGCTCATTGAGACCTTTATAAGCACTTATGTTGCATGAAACTTGGTTTAGAGTCCTAGAAACGCGTTGTTAGATGTTTCTTAAGTTCGTTAAACTTGTACAAAGCTCATTGAGACACTTATATGCACTTATGTTGAATGCAACTTTGTTAAGACTTCTAGAAACGCGTTGTTAGTTCTTTCATAAGTTCGTCAAACTTGTACAAAGGTCATTGAGACACTTATAAGCACTCATGTTGCATGAAATTTAGTTTCGAATCCTAGAAACCGCGTTGTTAGATGTTTCATAAGTTCGTCAAACTAGTACAAAGCTTATTGAGACACTTATAAGCATTCATGTTGCATGAAACTTGGTTTAGAGTCCTCCAAACGCGTTGTTAGATGTTTCATAAGTTTGTCAAACTTGTACAAAGCTCATTGAGACACATATAAGCACTCATGTTGCATGAAACTTGGTTTAGAGTCCTAGAAACGCGTTGTTAGATGTTTCATAAGTTCGTCAAACTAGTACAAAGCTCATTGAGACACTTATAAGCACTCATGTTGCATGAAACTTGGTTTAGAGTCCTAGAAATGTGTTGTTAGATGTTTCATAAGATCGTTAAACTTGTACAAAGCTCATTGAGACACTTATAAGCAATCATGTTGCATGAAACTTGGTTTAGAGTCCTAGAAACCGCGTTGTTAGATGTTTCATAAGTTCGTCAATATAGTACAAAACTCATTGAGCCACTTATAAGCACTCATGTTGCATCAAACTTGGTTTAGAGTCCTAGAAACGCGTTGTTAGATGTTTCATAAGTTCGTCAAACAAGTACAAAGCTCATTGAGACACTTATAAGCACTCATGTTGCATGAAACTTGGTTTAGAGTCCTAGAAACGCGTTGTTAGATGTTTCTTAAGTTCGTTAAACTTGTACAAAGCTCATTGAGACACTTATATGCACTTATCTTGAATGCAACTTTGTTAAGACTCCTAGAAACGCGTTGTTAGTTCTTTCATAAGTTCGTCAAACTTGTACAAAGCTCATTGAGACACCTAGAAACGCGTTGTTAGATGTTTCATAAGTTCGTCAAACTTGTACAAAGCTCATTGAGACACTTATAAGCACTCATGTTGCATGAAACTTGGTTTAGATTCCTAGAAACGCGTTGTTAGATTTTTCATAAGTTCGTCAAACTAGTGCAAAGCTCATTGAGCCACTTATAAGCACTCATGCTGCATGAAATTTGGTTTAGAGTCCTAGAAACGCGTTGTTAGATGTTTCATAAGTTCGTCAAACAAGTACAAAGCTCATTGAGACACTTATAAGCAATCATGTTGCATGAAACTTGGTTTAGAGTCCTAGAAACGCGTTGTTAGATGTTTCATAAGTTCGTTAAACTTGTACAAAGCTCATTGAGACACTTATAAGCACTCATGTTGCATGAAACTTTGTTTAGAGTCCTAGAAACGCGTTGTTAGATGTTTCATAAGATCGTTAAACTTGTACAAAGCTCATTGAGACACTTATAAGCACTCATGTTTCATGAAACTTGGTTTAGAGTCCTAGAAACCACGTTGTTAGATGTTTCATAAGTGCGTCAAACTTGTACAAAGCTCATTGAGACACTTATAAGCACTCATGTTGCATGAAACTTGGTTTAGAGTCCTAAAAACCGCGTTGTTAGATGTTTCATTAGTTCGTCAAACTAGTACAAAGCTCATTGAGCCACTTATAAGCACTCATGTCGCATGAAACTTGGTTTAGAGTCCTAGAAACGCGTTGTTAGATGTTTCATAAGTTCGTCAAACAAGTACAAAGCTCATTGAGACACTTATAAGCCCTCATGTTGCATGAAACTTGGTTTAGAGTCCTAGAAACGCGTTGTTAGATATTTCATAAGTTCGCCCAACTAGTACAAAGCTCATTGAGACACTTATAAGCACTCATGGTTCATGAAACTTGGTTTAGAGTCTTAGAAATCGCGTTGTTAGATGTTTCATAAGTTCGTCATACAAGCACATAAGCTCATTGAGACACTTATAAGCAGTCATGTTGCATGAAACTTGGTTTAGAGTCCTAGAAACGCGTTGTTAGATGTTTTATCGATTCGTCAAACTTGTACAAAGTTCATTGAGACACTTATAAGCACTCATGTTGCATGAAACTTGCTTTAGAGTCCTAGAAACCGCGTTGTTAGATGTTTCATAAGTTCGTCAAACTAGTACAAAGCTTTTTGAGCCACTTATAAGCACTCATGTTGCATGAAACTTGGTTTAGAGTCCTAGAAACGCGTTGTTAGATGTTTCATAAGTTCGTCAAACTATTACAAAGCTCATTGAGCCACTTATAAGCACTCATGTTCCATGAAACTTGGTTTAGAGTCCTAGAAACACGTTTTTAGATGTTTCATAAGATCGTCAAACAAGTACAAAGCTCATTGAGACACTTATAAGCACTCATGTTGCATGAAACTTGGTTTAGAGTCCTAGAAACGCTTTGTTAGATGTTTCATAAGTTCGTTAAACTTGTACAAAGCTCATTGAGACACTTATATGCACTCATGTTGAATGCAACTTTGTTAAGACTCCTAGATACGCGTTGTTAGATGTTTCATAAGTTCGTCAAACTAGTACAAAGCTCATTGAGACACTTATAAGCACTCATGTTGCATGAAACTTGGTTTAGAGTCCTAGAAACGCGTTGTTAGATGTTTCATAAGTTCGTCAAACTAGTACAAAGCTCATTGAGCCACTTATAAGCACTCATGTTGCATGAAACTTGGTTTAGAGTCCTAGAAACGCGTTGTTAGATGTTTCATAAGTTCGTCAAACAAGTACAAAGCTCATTGAGACACTTATAAGCACTCATGTTGCATGAAACTTGGTTAAGAGTCCTAGAAACGCGTTGTTAGATGTTTCATGAGTTCGTCAAACTAGTACAAAGCTCATTGAGACCTTTATAAGCACTTATTGTTGAGACTAATGGTAACTCTTAATGGGCATTAGGTCGAAACATGTTGAGGAGCATAAGGCATTTACCCGGATAAGATATCCACTAAGGTAATGTCTCATCTTGTGGACCAAGTAAAGGCCCAAGTAGCTCCTTATATTACCTATAATAAAAGAGAAGAATCAAAAGAGGATAAAGAGGATCAATATGGGATCTTTGACCACAAAGATTCACGTGCCAAACCACATAACAAGGCACCCATGACCTGTCACTATCCGGCTCGGTTCCAAGCGCTACACGCTCCCAAGAGTGGAAAGCGACTTGTCTCTCTCTCTCTCTCTCTCTCTTAGCGGCTAGGTTAAAAGGGCTTGCTTATATATATTGTAATGTTTCATTGTTGTAACCTAAGAGAGCTTATGCTCTTCTCTCAATACAAGAAACTCTTTCTCTTATTCTCTCTACTCTACAAACCGAAACTACTTCCTCAAATCTCTTTCCGTTTAAACTCTCTATATTCTCTCTATCATGTTCTTGATGTTCTTCATGAACTCAAGAACATAATCTCTCCAATCTCGTCTATACTCTCCTAAAATCTAACATGGTATCAGAGCATGAAGCTCTTGTTCTTATTTCCGCTTAAACATAGTTCTTCATAGATCTTGAGAAACAAGACAAGCCTTAGGCGATGAATCTTGCAAAAGATGAGAACCATTGTTCAAAGACATCTCTTTTGAGTATGATGAACATGATGAATCTCTCTTTATACTCAAGATCTATTCTTTATTTTTAGTTGAAGAAGGCCGATTAAGAAAAGGGAACCAAGAGGAGTCATTTGACTATGAATCTTGTTGCATCCAAATCGGCTTCTTAGGAGAAGGGAACCATGTCTATGATACTCTCATGAGTACTTATAGCATGATGAATCCGAGTCTCCTTTAGTTTAGATCCATAGATCTTGGTAATACCTTTCTTAGAACACACCAAGCATAATTTGTTCATGGAAAGATTGGATCTTAAGATCTAGCTACATGTTTAAAAACATGTTTGTGAAAGTGTGTTTCTTTTGAAAAAGATCTATGGACAGCCATATGTCAAAGGATGAGAACCATGGGTTTCCTCACTCTTATGAGTTCAAAGGAACCATGATGAATCCAAGATCTTAATGACTTTGGTTTTTAGACAATGAACAAGTATTCAAGAACAAAACTTGAAACTTGGGAGTCAAAGGTTAGAGAACCTTGTTTGCTAAACTTTTGAGAGTTGAAAGCAACTTGTTGAATCCGAAACCCTTCTTTAGGCAAGGACCAAGATATCAAAGCTTAAAGCTTGAATCTTGAGAGCTAAAAGAGTAGGTGAACCTTGTTGTTGTTCTTATAAGGCAAAAACAACTTGTTGAATCCAAAACTCTTTCTTTTGTTTGTGCTTTAACAAAGATCTTTGGAAAGAGAACCATGATCCGCTTAACTCCTAGTGAGTAAAGGACATGTTGAATCCAATTTCCTTGGTAAGTACAAGACAACCAAAACACATTCATTGTTAGTATAAATCAATAGGATTTAACTACATGATAGTTTTGGTTGTATTGTCCTTTAAGATCATTGTCTAAACCGAGACTAATGGATGAGAACCATGGCTTTAAACTCCTATGAGTTCAAGAAACCTTGATGAATCCAATACCACAAAGTTTCAGTTTAAAAGCATGTTTTGAGCATATGATGTTTTCAAAAGTTTTTAAAGAACATATGCTCATTTGGTCCGAATTTAAATCTCCAAGACGATGAAGATGAGTAGTGGCGGTTGTGTTAGTAGAAACACAAGAGGGAGATAAAGAGATTAGTAGTTAATCTTGAGTCCTAAAGATCTTTAGATCATTAAGGAATCGGTTGTAAACTCTATACTCTTTATCCTCTTCATACCCCACTATAATATCCAAGACTTGTCTCTTGCTAAAGTCTTAAATCACTAGTCTTTGTTTAGTGAAGTGATTTGAGACTTGGAAAGATCTAGGATCCTTGGTTTGCATATGTCTTAAGACTTATTGCATTCAAACCTTGGTGAAATCCAAAAGATCTCCGGTTTAACAAAGGGTAAGGAACCAAGATCCGCTTGTGATTAAGCATATAAGGTCTTATGGGATCCAAACTCTCTTAGAGGAAAGAGAACCAAGTTTCATTAAGTGTTTAAAACCTGTTTGAGCTTGATGAATCCATTAGATCCTCGGGTAACATAAGTCTAAAAAGAGATCCATGATTATCTAAAAGGTGGCACTTTTGAAAGTCATGGTGAATCCATTTTAGACTTATGGGGAAATGATTCATTACACTAACATCTATATAAGGTGAAGATGGAATGATGATCTATGTTTGTTGTCATAAACCGCCTATGTGCATTTAAGTTTATGATACAAGATGAGTAACTAAGCTATGAAAGCTATCAAGTTACAATGAATCTTGTTTGTGTGTTTTAAGATCATGGTCCGCCATTGTGCACTAAAGACCATGGTCCCTTTCAAAGTCTTTATGGAAAGGAGCCATAAGCTAAAGACTCTTGTTGCTAACTTGAATCTATGTGTAGGTAAAGAAGCAAACAAGAGAATTTCTCATAAAGAGAAGTCATGAATCCGATCTTAGACTAACCATTGAGGTGCTCTAAAAGGATAAATGACTTCTCCCAATGACCATCTTCCCAAAGGAATATCAAAAAAGGGCTAATTCTAAACTCTTACTCTCTTTAAACCATATTATTAAGATACTAGGCTTAAGTAGTCTTTATGCTTCATGTTATATGCCATAGATTGCATGTTTAAAAGCCTTTACAAATCTATAGGAACTAGAAATTGAACTTGCTAAGATACTTATACTCTCGGATTTAATCAAAAGGCTTAGGAAACTTTGTTATCTAATGTCTTAAATCCTTCCTTGTATCATGCTTGTTAAATATGATAATACTTAATAGATTGTAAAGTGTTTAAAGTTTCTATCTTATGCCGGTTAACCATGATACTTAATCCATTTTGTGTTTGATATAATGTAGGATCATTATGTTCAAACCTTAAGAAGATTTCATGAGACAACCCCTAAGCATAAAGAAGAAACACAAAAGTGCCAAAGAGAAAAGAAGTAAGAGGAAATGATCTAATGCCAAAGATGATGTCCTAAAGAGAAGATGAGAAACCTCTTTCTCAAAGAAGCTTGTGAAGAACAAAGCCGAGAAAGGAGGAGAGTTCATTTACTTCCATGTTAATCAAGATGGGGGAGAAGAAGTGTTAGATCACACATCTCATCATGATCAAATGGAAGCCAACCACTATCATCATTGTGGCCAAAAGCATCTAGCAAAGAGCTAAAGCCATCAAGTTACATCTCGGCCAAGTATTTACAAGACAAAGCCGAGTCAACCCATTAATCTTCGGTCAAGTCCGTGGCAAGACAAAGACCATCATCAACCGGTCAAGTCCGTGGCAAGACAAAGACCAACATCAACCGGTCAAGTCCGTGGCAAGACAAAGACCATCTCTTGACCAAAGTCCCTAGCAAAGGCAAGGTCACCAATCATTGTTCAAGATCATCATTCAATTGGCCAAGCCTCCACAAAGAAGCAAAGCCAATCCATTCAACCATCATCAATCCTTGGTCAATCCTCTTCAAGAGAAAGACCAATTCATCTAATCATCAAAACCGAGTCCTTGAAGAAAGGAACTCAAAGATCATGTGGCTTGGTCAAGGCTCTAGCAATGACAAGACCAAGTCACTTCATCAACACTAGGCTCGGCCAAGTACTTGGCAAAGACAAAGCCGAGCCATCCTTGTTCTAGAAAGAGACCGATCAAGTCATATGATCAATCGTCTCTACTCACTCTCGGCCAAAGCAACTCTCAAGTGCAAGGCCTATTCTTTTTACTCGGCCTATGCATCTACCAAGAGCTAAGCCAAAGACGTCAACAAACCTTGTTCCAATTGCACAAAGGAGGAAGCAAAGACTTCAAGAAGAAGCCAAAGCTCAAAACCTATATGCAACAACAAGGAGAAGTCCATTCCACTACGAACAAAAGGCTGTCCCTTAAACCTTATTCTTCATTAAGTTTAAAATTACAAGAACTAGAGCTGCACCATGATCTTGCTTAGTTCTTGTGTGTCTAGATAGCCTAAATTGAATCATTTGAAATTTGCTAGAGGAACTTAGGTTTAAATATGGCAAAATTACTCATTGTTTCATTATTGGTTTATGGACTTAAGAAGTTTTGTGAGCATCTCTATTGTATCAAGTTAACCTTGCACTAAAATCTTTGTATCTCTTGAATCTTTTGAAGGTTCAAAGGAAAGGAGGTAAAGTGATCACCTCGGTTACTTGAGAAACAAGAAGAAAGCCACTAAGGAACATGAAAGAAGAAGGGTAAAGGTGTTAGAATTTGAGAGATTTAGAAGAGATTTAGAGAATGAGGTTCTTGAGTTCTTAACAAGAACATCAAGGACAAGAATGAGAGAGAATAGAGAGAGTAAAGAGATTCGGTTTCATTGTATTCAAAAATGTTAACCTTACATTACAAAAGGGAGGCGCATATATAAAGAAGCTAGGTTAAAACAAGTAACAAGGGAATATGCTAAAAATGTCGCTTTCCGTCTTGGTTTAGTCGCGCCCCACACGTCGCTCTCACTCGTCTAGCCGCGCTTCTTAAACCAACCCGTGACTTGTACGGCCGAGTGAGTTCCACTCGCCAACGGTCACATTGCAACGGCTCTTTCCTTCTTGTCTTTGATTCCTTTGACTTCTTTGTAACGGTAACATGAGAGCGTGGACTTCTACTTCGGTCACACGCTAGGTCATTGCCTTGGTGGACAATACTTGTCCGGGCAATGCCTTGGTCTCTTTTACACTCCCCCGCAAGCTTAGCCTCATGAAATGGCTAAGCTTGGACCCCGCATAAACTTGCCTCGTTAAAACCTTGGTGAGAAAACCTCTTGGGATAAAACTCACCTAAGGGAAAAGAGTACAAGCTTATGTGGTTGGAGACTTAGGCTTTGGTTGCCCGGATGAGTCCAAGTCTAGGTAGAATGGACTCACAAACCTTCAAGCTTGCGGATTTGGTGAAGACGTCCGCAAGTTGATCTTGACTCTTGGTGAAGCATGGTAGGATTGTGCCCTTTACCATTTGTTCTCTAACCTTGTGACAATCCACTTCGATGTGCTTTGTCCTCTCATGGAATACCGAGTTAGATGCTATGTGGATAGCCGCTTGGTTGTCACAATGCATAGTCATTGGCCCTTCTATCTTGATTCCCAAATCTCCTAGCAAGTTCTTGAGCCACATGAGTTCTTGTGTTAGCTTTCTCATAGCTCTATACTCGGCTTCGGCGGTTGAGCAAGAGACTATCTTTTGCTTCTTAGTCTTCCATGTGACGAGGTTCCCACCAATGAATGTGCAATACCCCGTAGTGGATCTCCTATCTTCCATATTTCCGGCATAATCCGCATCACAATACCCAATCACCTCGGTGTTCTTGTTGCAACCCATCCAAATACCCAAATTGGATGTCTCCTTGACATAGCTTAGGATTCTCTCTAGCATCTTCCAATGGTGTATCTTTGGCTTTTGCATTTGTTGTGCTACTTGGTTCACGGCAAAGCAAATGTCCGGTCTTGTGATTGTCAAATAGATGAGCTTGCCCACCATTTGCCTATAGAGTTTAGGATCCGTATATGGCTCGTCTTCCCCACTTCCTTCTTGGACAACCTTGTATCCTTCTTCTAGTGGTGTCTTAGCTTTCTTAACTCCTGTCATATTGACAACACTCAAAAGATCATGGGTGTACTTCCTTTGGGAAAGGAATAGACCCTCTTCGGATCTACACACTTCAATCCCAAGGAAGTACTTGAGTTTTCCTAAATCTTTGATATCAAATTTAGACTTTAAATAGAGTTTAGTGTCATGGATACCTTCCTTGTTGTTTCCGGAGATGATGATATCATCTACATAGACAAGTACCACTACCATACCTTCTCCGTTTGTCCGGGTGAATAGAGTGTGTTCCACATGAGATCTTTTGAATCCCTTTGCCATCAAGGTTGAGCTAAGCTTATGGTACCAGGCTCTTGGTGATTGCTTGAGTCCATAAATAGCCTTCCTTAGTCTCAACACTTTTCCCGGAGTGATGGTTTCTTCTAGACCCGGTGGTGGTGTCATGTATACTTCTTCTTCAAGCTCTCCTTGAAGGAATGCATTCTTGACATCCATTTGGTATAAGTCCCATGAGAGATTGGTGGCCAATGATAGAATAACTCTTACAGTGTGGAGTTTTGCAACCGGAGCAAAAGTGTCCAAGTAGTCTTCTCCATACGTTTGTGTAAACCCTCTTGCCACTAGCCGAGCTTTGTGTCTTTCTATCTCGCCATTGCTATGATACTTGATAGTGAAGATGTATCTTGAGCTCACGGTTCTTTTGCCTTGAGGGAGATCAGTCTCATAAAACGTCTCATTGTCCTCCATTGCTTTGTTCTCGGCTTTTACCGCATTGACCCATACTTCTTCTTTCATTGCTTCTTCATAAGTTCTTGGTATTACATGTTGATCCATGGAAGTGATATATGCTTGGTGTTCCTTAGGAAGACTTGCAAGAGAGCATACGGCTTGAGTTGGATGAGACACCGCCTTGCTATTGAAGTATACCCTTGTGTTTACCCAATTGGATGGATCCTTCTTCACTCTAGTACTTCTTCTTAGAACCGGCACCGATGGTTCACTAGCTTCTTGACCCACTTCTTGATCATGATCTTCTTGAGCATGTCCGTGGTTTTCTTGAGATGGATTTTGTTGTTGAGCATTTGGTTCTCCCCCGGACTCATTAGGTTCTTGAGGTTCGGAGTTGACTTGCTCATTGTTCTCCCCCTCATGATCAAGAGGGGTGGGTTGTTGGTTTGGTGTATCTTGGCTTGGTTCTTCTTCAAAACTCATGCCAAGGTTCTTCATTAGGTTCCTTAGACTTGTAGCTCTATCTATGACCTTCTCGGGTAAGTCCTTCACACTATCCCAATTGGTGTCTTCATAGAAGCTTTTGCCTTCAAGGAACTTGACATCTCTTGATACTAATACCCGTCTTGTCTCGGGTACATAGCACTTGTATCCTTTTTGTGTGTTTGAGTAGCCTATGAACATGGCCTTGATGCTTTTTGCTTCAAGCTTGTTCCTTTGTTCACTAGGCACAAACACAAAACAAACACAACCAAATACTCTTAGATGGTTAATAAAGGGCTTACTCTTATTTAACACTTCAAAAGGAGATTGATTGTTTAAGATTTGAGTGGGGGGGTTCGGTTGATGAGATAACATGCGGTTAAAACACCATCCGACCAAAACCGTTTTGGGATGTTCATATGGAACATCATTGACCGTGTGACCTCCATGAGATGCCTATTCTTCCTCTCGGCCACACCATTTTGTTGCGGTGTATATGGGCATGTGGTTTGGTGAAGAATCCCATGGTTGGCTATGTGTTCTTTGAATGCTCGGCTTGTGTACTCCCCCATTATCCGACCTAAAGGTTTTGATCTTAGCATTGTAATGGTTAGTCACATAGTTTTGAAAGTTTTTAAAAGCCTCTAATACCCTATCTTTGGTTTGTAAAAGAGTAACCCAAGTATATTTAGAGCTTTCATCTATGAATGTGACAAAATAGCTATGATTATCCCTAGATTTGCAAGGAGAGGACCAAACGTCCGAGTGAACTAGTTCAAAGGGTTTGTAACACATTTTTGATTTTGAGAAAACGGTTCTACAATGCTTGCCTAAAATGCACGCCTCACAAGTTTTATGATCAAACACAACATTAGGTAACATAGTTTTCAATGCATTCAAATGAGGATGACCAAGTCTAAAGTGCCAAATAACATTGTTTGTTTCGGTTATAACCGAATTAAAAGCATGAAAAAGACAAGAACTAGATGGGTTTTCTTCAAGGACATATAGATCGCCTCTTGTGACCCCTTTCCCAATGATCTCCTTACTCTTAATATCCTGAAAAACCACATTATTAGGCCCAAAAATGACATTGCAATTCAAATCACAAGCAATGCGTTTTACGGATATAAGGTTTGAAGTAAAACTAGGCATGTAAAGCGCTTGTGAATCTCTATCAAACAACTTGAGGTTCCCTAATCCTTCTATAGGAATTTCACTTCCATTTGCAATAATGACATTACCTAAAGCCGGTTTAACATTACTAATCAATTCTAAGTTACTAATCATATGATGAGAAGCACCCGAATCAATAATAATCGGCTTAAAAGGTTTATTGTCTATATTTTGAGCACTAAGGGAGTAGAAGGGTGAAATACCGGAGCCCTTAAGGGCTTTGATGAGGGCGTCAAGGTCGGACTTCCTCACGTACTCATCCATGTAAGGGACAATGGCCGAAGACTCCTCTTCCTTGCCATGGTTTGATCCGCTTGTGCTAGGCATGCTTGCCGTGTCATCATGAGAGAGATTGGCCTTGGCTTCCTTAAACTTGGCCGGCTTGAGGTTAGGATGCAATATCCAACACTTCTCCTTCATGTGGCCCTTCTTCTTGCAATGTTCACAAGTCAAGGCTCTCCTTTCTTCATAGGTCTTGGAAGAGAGTTTGAATGCCACTTTGTTGGCGGTTACTAGCTCCTTCTTGCCATCAAAGAGTTCAATAGACCCTTGTTCCCTTTGGAGTTGTGCACATACCTCTTCAAGGTTAGGTAAGGTGTCGATCGAAGCAAGTGCTTGGTCACATCTTTGTAGCTACCGTTGAGAGTGAGGAGTAAGCCAAATACTTTGTCTTGCTCTCTTCGTTCATTTAAGACTTTCGGATCCACGGTGCTTGGACGAAGCATCTCCAATTCGGCCCATAGTGACCGAAACTTCCCAAAGTGTTTGGTGAACTCGGTGTCTTCTTGGTTGAGGTCGTTGATGGCTTTCTTGACCTCATAGACTCGGGCTAAGGTTGGATATGTTGCCGTAGACGGTTTGGAGGGTATCCCATAGTTCCTTGGCATTCTCACAATAAGAATACGCCTCCAAGATAGATGGTTCAAGAGATGCTTGGATAATTCCAAGTACCTTTTGGTCTAGTTGGAACCACTTCTCATCGTCGTTTGTGAGTTCGTTGTTGAACTCAATGGGGGCGTCTTGCCGAGTGAGGATATGGTTCCAATAGCCGCGCGGCCACAAAGGGCTATCTTCATGGTCCTTGCCCATAGAAGGTAGTTGATGCCTTTGAGAGTAACCGGACAAAGTGCCCTCTTTGGATTCTTTGTCTTCCATGGTTGAGTTTTGGTTTTTGAGATTTCGGATCTAGAAATCGAGATTTAGAACTTTGAACCGAAGGAGCCGAGAAATCGTTACCGAGAGTCGAGGATGCTCGGTGTCGAGGAAAGATCTTGTCGAGAGTAGTCGAGACAAGTGGCCGGGAAAACAAGACTCTTGCCGAGAAAACCTTGTCGAGAGTGTACAGTAACAGAGTATCGAGAGTTGTCGAACGTGTACAGAACGAGTATCGAGAGTTGTCGAACGTGTACAAGAACGAGTATCGAGAGTTGTCGAGACCGAGTATCGTCGATACCGAGAGTAACCGAGAGAGTTTGCGCGGAAGAAAAGTAGGTTCAAGAGCTTTGTAGCTCGATACCATGTTAGAATTTGAGAGATTTAGAAGAGATTTAGAGAATGAGGTTCTTGAGTTCTTAACAAGAACATCAAGGACAAGAATGAGAGAGAATAGAGAGAGTAAAGAGATTCGGTTTCATTGTATTCAAAAATGTTAACCTTACATTACAAAAGGGAGGCGCATATATAAAGAAGCTAGGTTAAAACAAGTAACAAGGGGGAATATGCTAAAAATGTCGCTTTCCGTCTTGGTTTAGTCGCGCCCCACACGTCGCTCTCACTCGTCTAGCCGCGCTTCTTAAACCAACCCGTGACTTGTACGGCCGAGTGAGTTCCACTCGCCAACGGTCACATTGCAACGGCTCTTTCCTTCTTGTCTTTGATTCCTTTGACTTCTTTGTAACGGTAACATGAGAGCGTGGACTTCTACTTCGGTCACACGCTAGGTCATTGCCTTGGTGGACAATACTTGTCCGGGCAATGACTTGGTCTCTTTTACAAAAGGGAGTCAAAAGTGTTCGGTCATGTCCTCTCACATTCAAGCTTGTGAAGAACAAAGCCGTGAAGAGGAAGTAAACATTGAAGCTTGAAGAAAGCATAGAAGTAACCTCATCATCTAAGTGTGAAGAGCATAATCAAGATGAGAAGTTTAAAGAACCCTTATGAAGAAACGGTAAAGGCAAGAACTTGAACCGGTTTCTACTTAAGGGGAGTGTGTTTGGCGAGCTAGAAAGAGTTCATTTGAAGACTTGAAGGCAAGTCAAGAAGAACTCAAGGCTCATCAAAGAAGACCTCTATCACACTAACTTATACTCTTTTCCCTTCGGTGTAGTTTTATCCCAATGGGTTTTCTCACCAAGGTTTTAATGAGGTTTGTTGGTGTGATGTCCAAGCTTAGCCATTTCATTAGGCTAAGCTTGAGGGGGAGTGTTGAGACTAATGGTAACTCTTAATGGGCATTAGGTCGAAACATGTTGAGGAGCATAAGGCATTTACCCGGATAAGATATCCACTAAGGTAATGTCTCATCTTGTGGACCAAGTAAAGGCCCAAGTAGCTCCTTATATTACCTATAATAAAAGAGAAGAATCAAAAGAGGATAAAGAGGATCAATATGGGATCTTTGACCACAAAGATTCACGTGCCAAACCACATAACAAGGCACCCATGACCTGTCACTATCCGGCTCGGGTTCCAAGCGCTACACGCTCCCAAGAGTGGAAAGCGACTTGTCTCTCTCTCTCTCTCTCTCTCTCTTAGCGGCTAGGTTAAAAGGGCTTGCTTATATATATTGTAATGTTTCATTGTTGTAACCTAAGAGAGCTTATGCTCTTCTCTCAATACAAGAAACTCTTTCTCTTATTCTCTCTACTCTACAAACCGAAACTACTTCCTCAAATCTCTTTCCGTTTAAACTCTCTATATTCTCTCTATCATGTTCTTGATGTTCTTCATGAACTCAAGAACATAATCTCTCCAATCTCGTCTATACTCTCCTAAAATCTAACACTTATGTTGCATGAAACTTGGTTTAGAGTCCTAGAAACGCGTTGTTAGATGTTTCTTAAGTTCGTTAAACTTGTACAAAGCTCATTGAGACACTTATATGCACTTATGTTGAATGCAACTTTGTTAAGACTTCTAGAAACGCGTTGTTAGTTCTTTCATAAGTTCGTCAAACTTGTACAATGGTCATTGAGACACTTATAAGCACTCATGTTGCATGAAATTTAGTTTCGAATCCTAGAAACCGCGTTGTTAGATGTTTCATAAGTTCGTCAAACTAGTACAAAGCTTATTGAGACACTTATAAGCATTCATGTTGCATGAAACTTGGTTTAGAGTCCTCCAAACGCGTTGTTAGATGTTTCATAAGTTTGTCAAACTTGTACAAAGCTCATTGAGACACATATAAGCACTCATGTTGCATGAAACTTGGTTTAGAGTCCTAGAAACGCGCTGTTAGATGTTTCATAAGTTCGTCAAACTAGTACAAAGCTCATTGAGACACTTATAAGCACTCATGTTGCATGAAACTTGGTTTAGAGTCCTAGAAATGCGTTGTTAGATGTTTCATAAGATCGTTAAACTTGTACAAAGCTCATTGAGACACTTATAAGCAATCATGTTGCATGAAACTTGGTTTAGAGTCCTAGAAACCGCGTTGTTAGATGTTTCATAAGTTCGTCAATATAGTACAAAACTCATTGAGCCACTTATAAGCACTCATGTTGCATCAAACTTGGTTTAGAGTCCTAGAAACGCGTTGTTAGATGTTTCATAAGTTCGTCAAACAAGTACAAAGCTCATTGAGACACTTATAAGCACTCATGTTGCATGAAACTTGGTTTAGAGTCCTAGAAACGCGTTGTTAGATGTTTCTTAAGTTCGTTAAACTTGTACAAAGCTCATTGAGACACTTATATGCACTTATCTTGAATGCAACTTTGTTAAGACTCCTAGAAACGCGTTGTTAGTTCTTTCATAAGTTCGTCAAACTTGTACAAAGCTCATTGAGACACCTAGAAACGCGTTGTTAGATGTTTCATAAGTTCGTCAAACTATTACAAAGCTCATTGAGCCACTTATAAGCACTCATGTTCCATGAAACTTGGTTTAGAATCCTAGAAACACGTTTTTAGATGTTTCATAAGATCGTCAAACAAGTACAAAGCTCATTGAGACACTTATAAGCACTCATGTTGCATGAAACTTGGTTTAGAGTCCTAGAAACGCTTTGTTAGATGTTTCATAAGTTCGTTAAACTTGTACAAAGCTCATTGAGACACTTATATGCACTCATGTTGAATGCAACTTTGTTAAGACTCCTAGATACGCGTTGTTAGATGTTTCATAAGTTCGTCAAACTAGTACAAAGCTCATTGAGACACTTATAAGCACTCATGTTGCATGAAACTTGGTTTAGAGTCCTAGAAACGCGTTGTTAGATGTTTCATAAGTTCGTCAAACTAGTACAAAGCTCATTGAGCCACTTATAAGCACTCATGTTGCATGAAACTTGGTTTAGAGTCCTAGAAACGCGTTGTTAGATGTTTCATAAGTTCGTCAAACAAGTACAAAGCTCATTGAGACACTTATAAGCACTCATGTTGCATGAAACTTGGTTTAGAGTCCTAGAAACGCGTTGCTAGATGTTTCATAAGTTCGTTAAATTTGTACAAAGCTCATTGAGACACTTATATGCACTCATGTTAAATGCAACTTTGTTAAGACTCCTAGAAACGCGTTGTTAGATGTTTCATAAGTTCGTCAAACTAGTACAAAGCTCATTGAGACACTTATAAGCACTCATGTTGCATGAAACTTGGTTAAGAGTCCTAGAAACGCGTTGTTAGATGTTTCATGAGTTCGTCAAACTAGTACAAAGCTCATTGAGACCTTTATAAGCACTTATGTTGCATGAAACTTGGTTTAGAGTCCTAGAAACGCGTTGTTAGATGTTTCTTAAGTTCGTTAAACTTGTACAAAGCTCATTGAGACACTTATATGCACTTATGTTGAATGCAACTTTGTTAAGACTTCTAGAAACGCGTTGTTAGTTCTTTCATAAGTTCGTCAAACTTGTACAAAGGTCATTGAGACACTTATAAGCACTCATGTTGCATGAAATTTAGTTTCGAATCCTAGAAACCGCGTTGTTAGATGTTTCATAAGTTCGTCAAACTAGTACAAAGCTTATTGAGACACTTATAAGCATTCATGTTGCATGAAACTTGGTTTAGAGTCCTCCAAACGCGTTGTTAGATGTTTCATAAGTTTGTCAAACTTGTACAAAGCTCATTGAGACACATATAAGCACTCATGTTGCATGAAACTTGGTTTAGAGTCCTAGAAACGCGTTGTTAGATGTTTCATAAGTTCGTCAAACTAGTACAAAGCTCATTGAGACACTTATAAGCACTCATGTTGCATGAAACTTGGTTTAGAGTCCTAGAAATGCGTTGTTAGATGTTTCATAAGATCGTTAAACTTGTACAAAGCTCATTGAGACACTTATAAGCAATCATGTTGCATGAAACTTGGTTTAGAGTCCTAGAAACCGCGTTGTTAGATGTTTCATAAGTTCGTCAATATAGTACAAAACTCATTGAGCCACTTATAAGCACTCATGTTGCATCAAACTTGGTTTAGAGTCCTAGAAACGCGTTGTTAGATGTTTCATAAGTTCGTCAAACAAGTACAAAGCTCATTGAGACACTTATAAGCACTCATGTTGCATGAAACTTGGTTTAGAGTCCTAGAAACGCGTTGTTAGATGTTTCTTAAGTTCGTTAAACTTGTACAAAGCTCATTGAGACACTTATATGCACTTATCTTGAATGCAACTTTGTTAAGACTCCTAGAAACGCGTTGTTAGTTCTTTCATAAGTTCGTCAAACTTGTACAAAGCTCATTGAGACACTTATAAGCACTCATGTTGCATGAAATTTAGTTTCGAATCCTAGAAACCGCGTTGTTAGATGTTTCATAAGTTCGTCAAACTAGTACAAAGCTTATTGATACACTTATAAGCATTCATGTTGCATGAAACTTGGTTTAGAGTCCTAGAAACGCGTTGTTAGATGTTTCATAAGTTTGTCAAACTTGTACAAAGCTCATTGAGACACATATAAGCACTCATGTTGCATGAAAGTTGGTTTAGAGTCCTAGAAACGCGTTGTTAGATGTTTCATAAGTTCGTAAAACTAGTACAAAGCTCATTGAGACACTTATAAGCACTCATGTTGCATCAAACTTGGTTTAGAGTCCTAGAAACGCGTTGTTAGATGTTTCATAAGTTCGTCAAACAAGTACAAAGCTCATTGAGACACTTATAAGCACTCATGTTGCATGAAACTTGGTTTAGAGTCCTAGAAACGCGTTGTTAGATGTTTCATAAGATCGTTAAACTTGTACAAAGCTCATTGAGACACTTATAAGCAATCATGTTGCATGAAACTTGGTTTAGAGTCCTAGAAACCGCGTTGTTAGATGTTTCATAAGTTCGTCAAACTAGTACAAAGCTCATTGAGCCACTTATAAGCACTCATGTTGCATAAAACTTGGTTTAGAGTCCTAGAAACGCGTTGTTAGGTGTTTCATAAGTTCGTCAAACAAGTACAAGCTCATTGAGACACATATAAGCACTCATG
The DNA here is from genome assembly GCA_963556525.1 of Cochlearia excelsa. Taxonomy (NCBI): domain Eukaryota; kingdom Viridiplantae; phylum Streptophyta; class Magnoliopsida; order Brassicales; family Brassicaceae; genus Cochlearia; species Cochlearia excelsa. The sequence goes on from CAUVZT010000002.1 coordinate 3,106,649, forward strand.
TTGCATGAAACTTGGTTTAGAGTCCTAGAAACGCGTTGTTAGATGTTTCTTAAGTTCGTTAAACTTGTACAAAGCTCATTGAGACACTTATATGCACTTATGTTGAATGCAACTTTGTTAAGACTCCTAGAAACGCGTTGTTAGTTCTTTCATAAGTTCGTCAAACTTGTACAAAGCTCATTGAGACACTTATAAGCACTCATGTTGCATGAAATTTAGTTTGGAGTCCTAGAAACCGCGTTGTTAGATGTTTCATAAGTTCGTCAAACTAGTACAAAGCTCATTGAGACACTTATAAGCATTCATGTTGCATGAAACTTGGTTTAGAGTCCTAGAAACGCGTTGTTAGATGTTTCATAAGTTTGTCAAACTTGTACAAAGCTCATTGAGACACATATAAGCACTCATGTTGCATGAAACATGGTTTAGAGTCCTAGAAACGCGCTGTTAGATGTTTCATAAGTTCGTCAAACTAGTACAAAGCTCATTGAGACACTTATAAGAACTCATGTTGCATGAAACTTGGTTAAGAGTCCTAGAAACGCGTTGTTAGATGTTTCATAAGATCGTTAAACTTGTACAAAGCTCATTGAGACACTTATAAGCAATCATGTTGCATGAAACTTGGTTTAGAGTCCTATAAACCGCGTTGTTAGATGTTTCATAAGTTCGTTAAACTTGTACAAAGCTCATTGAGACACTTATATGCACTCATGTTGAATGCAACTTTGTTAAGACTCCTAGATACGCGTTGTTAGATGTTTCATAAGTTCGTCAAACTAGTACAAAGTTCATTGAGACACTTATAAGCACTCATGTTGCATGAAACTTGGTTTAGAGTCCTAGAAACGCGTTGTTAGATGTTTCATAAGTTCGTCAAACTAGTACAAAGTTCATTGAGACACTTATAAGCACTCATGTTGCATGAAACTTGGTTTAGAGTCCTAGAAACCGCGTTGTTAGATGTTTCATAAGTTCGTCAAACTAGTACAAAGTTCATTGAGACACTTATAAGCAATCATGTTGCATGAAACTTGGTTTAGAGTCCTAGAAACGCGTTGTTAGATGTTTCATAAGTTCGTGAAACTTGTATAAAGCTCATTGAGACACTTATAAGCACTCATGTTGCATGAAACTTGGTTTAGAGTCCTAGAAAGGCGTTATTAGATGTTTCATAAGATCGCCAAACTAGTACAAAGCTCATTGAGACACTTATAAGCACTCATGGTTCATGAAACTTGGTTTAGAGTCTAAGAAATCGCGTTGTTAGATGTTTCATAAGTTCGTCAAACAAGCACATAAACTCATTGAGACACTTATAAGCAGTCATGTTGCAAGAAACTTGGTTTAGAGTCCTAGACACGCGTTGTTAGATGTTTTATAAGTTCGTCAAACTTGTACAAAGCTCATTGACACACTTATATGCACTCATGTTGCATGAAACTTGGTTTAGAGTCATAGAAACACTTTGTTAGATGTTTCATAAGTTCGTTAAACTTGTACAAAACTCATTGAGACACTTATATGCACTCATGTTGAATGCAACTTTGTTAAGACTCCTAGAAACGCGTTGTTAGATGTTTCATAAGTTTGTCAAACTAGCACAAAGCTTATTTAGACACTTATAAGCACTCATGTTGCATGAAATTTGGTTTAGAGTACTAGAAACGCGTTGTTAGATGTTTCATAAGTTCGTCAAACTAGTACAAAGCTCATTGAGACACTTATAAGCACTCATGTTGCATGAAACTTGGTTTAGAGTCCTAGAAACCGCGTTGTTAGATGTTTCATAAGTTCGTCAAACTAGTACAAAGTTCATTGAGACACTTATAAGCAATCATGTTGCATGAAACTTGGTTTAGAGTCCTAGAAACGCGTTGTTAGATGTTTCATAAGTTCGTGAAACTTGTACAAAGCTCATTGAGACACTTATAAGCACTCATGTTGCATGAAACTTGGTTTAGAGTCCTAGAAAGGCGTTATTAGATGTTTCATAAGATCGCCAAACTAGTACAAAGCTCATTGAGACACTTATAAGCACTCATGGTTCATGAAACTTGGTTTAGAGTCTAAGAAATCGCGTTGTTAGATGTTTCATAAGTTCGTCAAACAAGCACATAAACTCATTGAGACACTTATAAAGCAGTCATGTTGCAAGAAACTTGGTTTAGAGTCCTAGACACGCGTTGTTAGATGTTTTATAAATTCGTCAAACTTGTACAAAGCTCATTGACACACTTATATGCACTCATGTTGCATGAAACTTGGTTTAGAGTCATAGAAACACTTTGTTAGATGTTTCATAAGTTCGTTAAACTTGTACAAAACTCATTGAGACACTTATATGCACTCATGTTGAATGCAACTTTGTTAAGACTCCTAGAAACGCGTTGTTAGATGTTTCATAAGTTCGTCAAACTAGCACAAAGCTTATTTAGACACTTATAAGCACTCATGTTGCATGAAATTTGGTTTAGAGTACTAGAAACGCGTTGTTAGATGTTTCATAAGTTCGTCAAAACTAGTACAAAGCTCATTGAGACACTTATAAGCACTCATGTTGCATGAAACTTGGTTTAGAGTCCTAGAAACGCATTGTTAGATGTTTCTTAAGATCGTTAAACTTGTACAAAGCTCATTGAGACACTTATAAGCACTCATGTTGAATGCAACTTGGTTTAGAGTCCTAGAAACCGCGTTGTTAGATGTTTCATAAGTTCGTCAAACTTGTACAAAGCTCATTGAGACACTTATAAGCACTCATGTTGCATGAAACTTGGTTTAGAGTCCTAGAAACGCTTTGTTAGATTTTTCATAAGTTTGTTAAACTTGTACAAAGCTCATTGAGACACTTATAAGCACTCATGTTGCATGAAACTTGGTTTAGAGTCCTAGAAACGCGTTGTTAGATGTTCCATAAGATCGTTAAACTTGTACAAAGCTCATTGAGACACTTATAAGCACTCATGTTGCATGAAACTTGGTTTAGAGTCCTAGAAACGCGTTGTTAGATGTTTCATAAGTTCGTCAAACAAGTACAAAGCTCATTGAGACACTTATAAGCACTCATGTTGCATGAAACTTGGTTTAGAGTCCTAGAAACGCTTTGTTAGATTTTTCATAAGTTTGTTAAACTTGTAAAAAGCTCATTGAGACACATATATGCACTCATGTTGAATGCAACTTTGTTAAGACTCCTAGAAACGCGTTGTTAGATGTTTCATAAGTTCGTCAAACAAGTACAAAGCTCATTGAGACATTTATAAGCACTCATGTTGCATGAAACTTGGTTTAGAGTCCTAGAAACGTGTTGTTAGATGTTTCATAAGTTCGTAAAACTTGTAGAAAGCTCATTGAGACACTTATAAGCACTCATGTTGCATGAAACTTGGTTTAGAGTCCTAAAAACCGCGTTGTTAGATGTTTCATAAGTTCGTCAAACTAGTACAAAGCTCATTTAGACACTTATAAGCACTCATGTTGCATGAAATTTGGTTTAGAGTCCTAGAAACGCGTTGTTAGATGTTTCATAAGTTCGTCAATCTAGTACAAAGCTCATTGAGACACTTATAAGCACTCATGTTGCATGAAACTTGGTTTAGAGTCCTAGAAACGCGTTGTTAGATGTTTCATAAGATCGTTAAACTTGTACAAAGCTCATTCAGACACTTATAAGCACTCATGTTGCATGAAACTTGGTTTAGAGTCCTAGAAACGCGTTGTTAGATGTTTCATAAGTTCGTCAAACAAGTACAAAGCTCATTGAGACACTTATAAGCACTCATGTTGCATGAAACTTTGTTTAGAGTCCTAGAAACGCGTTGTTAGATGTTTCATAAGATCGTTAAACTTGTACAAAGCTCATTGAGACACTTATAAGCACTCATGTTTCATGAAACTTGGTTTAGAGTCCTAGAAACCGCGTTGTTAGATGTTTCATAAGTGCGTCAAACTTGTACAAAGCTCATTGAGACACTTATAAGCACTCATGTTGCATGAAACTTGGTTTAGAGTCCTAAAAACCGCGTTGTTAGATGTTTCATTAGTTCGTCAAACTAGTACAAAGCTCATTGAGCCACTTATAAGCACTCATGTCGCATGAAACTTGGTTTAGAGTCCTAGAAACGCGTTGTTAGATGTTTCATAAGTTCGTCAAACAAGTACAAAGCTCATTGAGACACTTATAAGCCCTCATGTTGCATGAAACTTGGTTTAGAGTCCTAGAAACGCGTTGTTAGATGTTTCATAAGTTCGTCAAACTTGTACAAAGCTCATTGAGACACTTATATGCACTCATGTTGAATGAAACTTGGTTAAGACTCCTAGAAACGCGTTGTTAGATGTTTCATAAGTTCGTCAAACTAGTACAAAGCTCATTGAGACACTTATAAGCACTCATGTTGCATGAAACTTGGTTTAGAGTCCTAGAAACGCGTTGTTAGATTTTTCATAAGTTCGTCAAACTAGTGCAAAGCTCATTGAGCCACTTATAAGCACTCATGTTGCATGAAATTTGGTTTAGACTCCTAGAAACGCGTTGTTAGATGTTTCATAAGTTCGTCAAACAAGTACAAAGTTCATTGAGACACTTATAAGCAATCATGTTGCATGAAACTTGGTTTAGAGTCCTAGAAACGCGTTAGATGTTTCATAAGTTTGTTAAACTTGTACAAAGCTCATTGACACACTTATAAGCACTCATGTTGCATGAAACTTGGTTTAGAGTCTTTGCAACCACGTTGTTAGATGTTTCATAAGTTCGTCAAACTTGTACAAAGCTCATTGAGACACTTATAAGCACTCATGTTGCATGAAACTTGGTTTAGAGTCCTAGAAAGGCGTTATTAGATGTTTCATTAGTTCGCCCAACTAGTACAAAGCTCATTGAGACACTTATAAGCACTCATGGTTCATGAAACTTGGTTTAGAGTCTTAGAAATCGTGTTGTTAGATGTTTCATAAGTTCGTCATACAAGCACATAAGCTCATTGAGACACTTATAAGCACTCATGTTGCATGAAACTTGGTTTAGAGTCCTAGAAACGCGTTGTTAGATGTTTCATAAGTTCGTCAAACAAGTACAAAGCTCATTGAGACACTTATAAGCACTCATGTTGCATGAAACTTGGTTTAGAGTCCTAGAAACGCTTTGTTAGATTTTTCATAAGTTTGTTAAACTTGTACAAAGCTCATTGAGACACATATATGCACTCATGTTGAATGCAACTTTGTTAAGACTCCTAGAAACGCGTTGTTAGATGTTTCATAAGTTCGTCAAACAAGTACAAAGCTCATTGAGACATTTATAAGCACTCATGTTGCATGAAACTTGGTTTAGAGTCCTAGAAACGTGTTGTTAGATGTTTCATAAGTTCGTAAAACTTGTAGAAAGCTCATTGAGACACTTATAAGCACTCATGTTGCATGAAACTTGGTTTAGAGTCCTAAAAACCGCGTTGTTAGATGTTTCATAAGTTCGTCAAACTAGTACAAAGCTCATTTAGACACTTATAAGCACTCATGTTGCATGAAATTTGGTTTAGAGTCCTAGAAACGCGTTGTTAGATGTTTCATAAGTTCGTCAATCTAGTACAAAGCTCATTGAGACACTTATAAGCACTCATGTTGCATGAAACTTGGTTTAGAGTCCTAGAAACGCGTTGTTAGATGTTGGTTTTTGAGAGTATAATCGTGGGAGATTAGGAGTATGGAAGATTAGAAGCAAAGCAATAGCTTGGTTCTTGAGAGATTAGAGAAGATTAGAAGAGATTAAGAGGGTAATGTGAGATTTGGTTCTTGATGTTTCCTCAAGAACACCAAGAACAAGAGAGAGAATAGAGAGACTAGATTTTACATTTCATAAGTGTTATTGGATTTATGTTTACAAGGAGGATAGATATATATACAAGGATAGCTTAGAATGGTATCAAAGGAATATGCCAAATATGTCCATATCACTTGGTCTCCTTCTCTCTTGGTCTCCGCGCACTCTTTGGCTTATATCAACATGTGACTTGAGAGAGTGAGATGCACTCTTGGCTTATATCAACATGTGACTTGAGAGAGTGAGATGCACTCTTGGCTTATCTCCACATGTGACTTGGAGAGAGTGAGATGCACTCTAGGCTTATCTCCACATGTGACTTGAGAGAGTGAGATGCACTCTTGGCTTATCTCCACATGTGACTTGAGAGAGTGGAGTGCACTCTCCTTAAGTCATCACGTGACTTGTACGGACAGAGAGTGTCTCTCACTTGCCAACGGCTACTTCCTCTTCATGGCAATCTTCTAGATCCTTCTCCTTGATTTCTTTTTCCTCTTTGTAATGGTAATAAGAGCGCTTGTGTCATTGTCTTTGATCACATGCTAGGTCTTTGCCTTGATGAACAAGTATGTCCGGGCAAAGCCTTAGTCTCTTCAATGTGTTTTGACCTAATGCCCTTTTATGGGTTACCATTAGTCTCAACACTCCCCCTCAAGCTTAGCCTAATGAAATGGCTAAGATTGGACATTGCTTAAACAAACCTCATTAAAACCCTTAAACGGGAAAACCACTTGGGATAAAACCACGTTTAAGGGAAAAAGAGTGTAAGTCTAGTAATTAGGGGTCTTCTAATCTTGGCCTCGAGTATTTTGACTTTGGCCGAAAAACTCCCCCTTAAGCTAGAACCGGTTTTGATCTTTGTCCTTGCCGTGTTCTTCAATGGAGGTTTCTTTGGATACTCAACACTTCCTCTTGTCTTGGTGTTGAGTTCTTTGATTCTTGATTTGAGTCTTCACGGTTTGTTCTTCACAAACTTGAGTGTGAGACTTTGTCCGAACGTGTTGACTCCCTTTCCTTCTCTTGACTTCTTCTTTGATCTTCCTTCTTTGCCTTTGATCCTTTTCTCCTTTGAACCTTAAAAGATCCAAGTGAATAAGACTTAGTAAAGACATTTCGGATATATAAGGATAAGCTTAATCTAAGTTCATATTGATCCTAGATTTAAGCAATTCCTTTTAACAAGTGATTGATCATAGACTAAGCATGATTATACGGTTTAGTTCTAGTCTTATGATTCTAATTAAGTAAGCTAAGAGAAGGTTTAGGGGCAGCCTTTAGTTCGTAGTGGTATGGCTTTTCCTTGTAATTGCATCTAGGTTTTGAGCTTTGGCTTCTTCTTGAAGTCTTTGCTTCCTCCTTTGTGCAATTGGAACAAGGTTTGTTGACGTCTTTGGCTTAGCTCTTGGTAGATGCATAAGCCGAGTAACAAGAATAGGCTTTGCACTTGAGAGTTGCTTTGGCCGAGAGTGAGTAGAGACGATTTGGTCATATTGCTTAATCGGTCTCTTTCTAGAACATGGATGGCTCGGCTTTGTCTTTGCGAGGTACTTGGCCGAGCCTAGTGTTGATGGAGTGATTTGGTCTTGTCATTGCCAGAGCCTTGACCAAGCCACATGATCTTGAGTTCCTTTCTTCAAGGACTCGGTTTTGATGATTAGATGAATTGGTCTTTCTCTTGAAGAGGATTGACCAAGGATTGATGATGGTTGAATGGATTGGCTTTGCTTCTTTGTGGAGGCTTGGCCATGTGAATGATGATCTTGAACAATGATTGGTGACCTTGCCTTTGCTAGGGACTTTGGTCAAGAGATGGTCTTTGTCTTTGCCAAGGACTTGACCGGTTGATGATGGTCTTTGTCTTGTTAGGGACTTGACCGGTTGATGATGGTCTTTGTCTTGTTAGGGACTTGACCGAAGATTAATGGGTTGACTCGGCTTTGTCTTGTGAATACTTGGCCGAGATGTAACTTGATGGTTTTGCTAGATGCTTTTGGCCACAATGATGATAGTGATTGGTTTCCATTTGATCATGATGAGATGTGTGATCTAACACTTCTTCTCCCCCCATCTTGATTAATCATGGAAGTAAATGAACTCTCCTCCTTTCTCGGCTTTGTTCTTCACAAGCTTCTTTGAGAAAGAGGTTTCTCATCTTCTCTTTAGGACATCATTTTTGGCATTAGATCATTTCCTCTTACTTCTTTTCTCTTTGGCACTTTTGTGTTTCTTCTTTATGCTTAGGGGTTGTCTCATGAAATCTTCTTAAGGTTTGAACATAATGATCCTACATTATATCAAACACAAAATGGATTAAGTATCATGGTTAACCGGCATAAGCTAGAAACTTTAAACACTTTACAATCTATTAAGTATTATCATATTTAACAAGCATGATACAAGGAAGGATTTAAGACATTAGATAACAAAGTTTCCTAAGCCTTTTGATTAAATCCGAGAGTATAAGTATCTTAGCAAGTTCAATTTCTAGTTCCTATAGATTTGTAAAGGCTTTTAAACATGCAATCTATGACATATAACATGAAGCATAAAGACTACTTAAGCCTAGTATCTTAATAATAATATGGTTTAAAGAGAGTAAGAGTTTAGAATTAGCCCTTTTTGATATTCCTTTGGGAAGATGGTCATTGGGAGAAGTCATTTATCCTTTTAGAGCACCTCAATGGTTAGTCTAAGATCGGATTCATGACTTCTCTTTATGAGAAATTCTCTTGTTTGCTTCTTTACCTACACATAGATTCAAGTTAGCAACAAGAGTCTTTAGCTTATGGCTCCTTGCCATAAAGACTTTGAAAGGGACCATGGTCTTTAGTGCACAATGGCGGACCATGATCTTAAAAACATACAAACAAGATTCATTGTAACTTGATAGCTTTCATAGCTTAGTTACTCATCTTGTATCATAAACTTAAATGCACATAGGCGGTTTATGACAACAAACATAGATCATCATTCCATCTTCACCTTATATAGATGTTAGTGTAATGAATCATTTCCCCATAAGTCTAAAATGGATTCACCATGACTTTCAAAAGTGCCACCTTTTAGATAATCATGGATTTTTTTTTTTTTAGACTTATGTTACCCGAGGATCTAATGGATTCATCAAGCTCAAACGTGTTTTAAACACTTAATGAAACTTGGTTCTCTTTCCTCTAAGAGAGTTTGGATCCCATAAGACCTTATATGCTTAATCACAAGCGGATCTTGGTTCCTTACCCTTTGTTAAACCGGAGATCTTTTGGATTTCACCAAGGTTTGAATGCAATAAGTCTTAAGACATATGCAAACCAAGGATCCTAGATCTTTCCAAGTCTCAAATCACTTCACTAAACAAAGACTAGTGATTTAAGACTTTAGCAAGAGACAAGACTTGGATATTATAGTGGGGTATGAAGAGGATAAAGAATATAGAGTTTACAACCGATTCCTTAATGATCTAAAGATCTTTAGGACTCAAGATTAACTACTAATCTCTTTATCTCCCTCTTGTGTTTCCACTAACACAACCGCCACTACTCATCTTCATCGTCTTGGAGATTTAAATTCGGACCAAATGAGCATATGTTCTTTAAAAAAACTTTTGAAAACATCATATGCTCAAAAACATGCTTTTAAACCGAAACTTTGTGATATTGGATTCATCAAGGTTTCTTGAACTCATAGGAGTTTTAAAGCCATGGTTCTCATCCATTAGTCTCGGTTTAGACAATGATCTTAAAGGACAATACAACCAAAACTATCATGTAGTTAAATCCTATTGATTTATACTAACAATGAATATGTTTTGGTTGTCTTGTACTTACCAAGGAAATTGGATTCAACATGTCCTTTACTCACTAGGAGTTAAGCGGATCATGGTTCTCTTTCCAAAGATCTTTGTTAAAGCACAAACAAAAGAAAGAGTTTTGGATTCAACAAGTTGTTTTTTGCCTTATAAGAACAACAACAAGGTTCACCTACTCTTTTAGCTCTCAAGATTCAAGCTTTAAGCTTTGATATCTTGGTCCTTGCCTAAAGAAGGGTTTCAGATTCAACAAGTTGCTTTCAACTCTCAAAAGTTTAGCAAACAAGGTTCTCTAACCTTTGACTCCCAAGTTTCGAGTTTTGTTCTTGAATACTTGTTCATAGTCTAAAAACCAAAGTCATTAAGATCTTGGATTCATCATGGTTCCTGTGAACTCATAAGAGTGAGGAAACCCATGGTTCTCATCCTTTGACATTTGGCTGTCCATAGATCTTTTTCAAAGAAACACACTTTCACAAACATGTTTTTAAACATGTAGCTAGATCTTAAGATCCAATCTTTCCATGAACAAATTATGCTTGGTGTGTTCTAAGAAAGGTATTACCAAGATCTATGGATCTATACAAGAAATAAAAGAACACAGATTTTAGAGAATGGGAAAGGATTCAACATGTTCATTATACTCATAAGAGTTGATTTGAACAATGGTTCTCTTTCTCTACAAGATTCATCGCCTTTTAAAGCTTGTCTTGGTTCTCTTTCATCTATGAACATTAACTACTTGCAGAATTTAAACAACAAAAGAAAGAAGAGGGGATTTGGATTCATCAAGCTCTTACGCTCATAAGAGCAAAGTAGCAAGGTTCTCTCCACCTCAAAAGATAAGCTTGCGGATTAGCTTAGGTAGAGGAGCTTATGCTCTGATACCATGTTGGTTTTTGAGAGTATAATCGTGGGAGATTAGGAGTATGGAAGATTAGAAGCAAAGCAATAGCTTGGTTCTTGAGAGATTAGAGAAGATTAGAAGAGATTAAGAGGGTAATGTGAGATTTGGTTCTTGATGTTTCCTCAAGAACACCAAGAACAAGAGAGAGAATAGAGAGACTAGATTTTACATTTCATAAGTGTTATTGGATTTATGTTTACAAGGAGGATAGATATATATACAAGGATAGCTTAGAATGGTATCAAAGGAATATGCCAAATATGTCCATATCACTTGGTCTCCTTCTCTCTTGGTCTCCGCGCACTCTTTGGCTTATATCAACATGTGACTTGAGAGAGTGAGATGCACTCTTGGCTTATATCAACATGTGACTTGAGAGAGTGAGATGCACTCTTGGCTTATCTCCACATGTGACTTGGAGAGAGTGAGATGCACTCTAGGCTTATCTCCACATGTGACTTGAGAGAGTGAGATGCACTCTTGGCTTATCTCCACATGTGACTTGAGAGAGTGGAGTGCACTCTCCTTAAGTCATCACGTGACTTGTACGGACAGAGAGTGTCTCTCACTTGCCAACGGCTACTTCCTCTTCATGGCAATCTTCTAGATCCTTCTCCTTGATTTCTTTTTCCTCTTTGTAATGGTAATAAGAGCGCTTGTGTCATTGTCTTTGATCACATGCTAGGTCTTTGCCTTGATGAACAAGTATGTCCGGGCAAAGCCTTAGTCTCTTCAATGTGTTTTGACCTAATGCCCTTTTATGGGTTACCATTAGTCTCAACATTAGATGTTTCATAAGATCGTTAAACTTGTACAAAGCTCATTCAGACACTTATAAGCACTCATGTTGCATGAAACTTGGTTTAGAGTCCTAGAAACGCGTTGTTAGATGTTTCATAAGTTCGTCAAACAAACAAGCTCATTGAGACACAAAGCACTCATGTTCATGAAATTGAGACTAGAAACGTTGTTAGATGTTTTATCGTTAAGCACTGAGACACATGTTGCATGAAACTTTGTTTAGAGTAGAAACGCGTTGTTAGATGTTTCTAGAAACGCGCTCATTGACACTTTAGCACTCATGTTTGAAACTTGGTTTAGAGTCCTAGAAACCGCGTTGTTAGATGTTTCATAAGTGCGTAAACTTGTACAAAGCTCATTGAGACACTTATAAGCACTCATGTTGCATGAAACTTGGTTTAGAGTCCTAAAAACCGCGTTGTTAGATGTTTCATAAGTGCGTCAAACTAGTACAAAGCTCATTGAGACACTTATAAGCACTCATGTCGCATGAAACTTGGTTTAGAGTCCTAAAAACGCGTTGTTAGATGTTTCATAAGTTCGTCAAACAAGTACAAAGCTCATTGAGACACTTATAAGCACTCATGTCGCATGAAACTTGGTTTAGAGTCCTAGAAACGCGTTGTTAGATGTTTCATAAGTTCGTCAAACAAGTACAAAGCTCATTGAGACACTTATAAGCACTCATGTTGAATGAAACTTGGTTAAGACTCCTAGAAACGCGTTGTTAGATGTTTCATAAGTTCGTCAAACTAGTACAAAGCTCATTGAGACACTTATAAGCACTCATGTTGAATGAAACTTGGTTAAGACTCCTAGAAACGCGTTGTTAGATGTTTCATAAGTTCGTCAAACTAGTACAAAGCTCATTGAGACACTTATAAGCACTCATGTTGCATGAAACTTGGTTTAGACTCCTAGAAACGCGTTGTTAGATGTTTCATAAGTTCGTCAAACAAGTACAAAGCTCATTGAGACACTTATAAGCAATCATGTTGCATGAAACTTGGTTTAGACTCCTAGAAACGCGTTAGATGTTTCATAAGTTCGTCAAACAAGTACAAAGCTCATTGACACACTTATAAGCAATCATGTTGCATGAAACTTGGTTTAGAGTCCTAGCAACCACGTTGTTAGATGTTTCATAAGTTCGTCAAACTTGTACAAAGCTCATTGACACACTTATAAGCACTCATGTTGCATGAAACTTGGTTTAGAGTCCTAGAACCACGTTATTAGATGTTTCATAAGTTCGCCAAACTAGTACAAAGCTCATTGAGACACTTATAAGCACTCATGGTTCATGAAACTTGGTTTAGAGTCCTAGAAATCGCGTTATTAGATGTTTCATAAGTTCGCCCATACAAGCACATAAGCTCATTGAGACACTTATAAGCACTCATGTTGCATGAAACTTGGTTTAGAGTCCTAGAAACGCGTTGTTAGATGTTTCATCGATTCGTCAAACAAGCACAAAGCTCATTGAGACACTTATAAGCACTCATGTTGCATGAAACTTGCTTTAGAGTCCTAGAAACCGCGTTGTTAGATGTTTCATAAGTTCGTCAAACTAGTACAAAGCTTCATTGAGACACTTATAAGCACTCATGTTGCATGAAACTTGCTTTAGAGTCCTAGAAACGCGTTGTTAGATGTTTCATAAGTTCGTCAAACTAGTACAAAGCTCATTGAGCCACTTATAAGCACTCATGTTCCATGAAACTTGGTTTAGAGTCCTAGAAACACGTTGTTAGATGTTTCATAAGATCGTCAAACAAGTACAAAGCTCATTGAGACACTTATAAGCACTCATGTTCCATGAAACTTGGTTTAGAGTCCTAGAAACACTTTGTTAGATGTTTCATAAGATCGTCAAACAAGTACAAAGCTCATTGAGACACTTATAAGCACTCATGTTGAATGAAACTTGGTTAAGACTCCTAGAAACGCGTTGTTAGATGTTTCATAAGTTCGTCAAACTAGTACAAAGCTCATTGAGACACTTATAAGCACTCATGTTGAATGAAACTTGGTTAAGACTCCTAGAAACGCGTTGTTAGATGTTTCATAAGTTCGTCAAACTAGTACAAAGCTCATTGAGACACTTATAAGCACTCATGTTGCATGAAACTTGGTTTAGAGTCCTAGAAACGCGTTGTTAGATGTTTCATAAGTTCGTCAAACAAGTACAAAGCTCATTGAGACACTTATAAGCACTCATGTTGCATGAAACTTGGTTTAGAGTCCTAGAAACGCGTTGTTAGATGTTTCATAAGTTCGTCAAACAAGTACAAAGCTCATTGAGACACTTATAAGCACTCATGTTAAATGAAACTTGGTTAAGACTCCTAGAAACGCGTTGTTAGATGTTTCATAAGTTCGTCAAACTAGTACAAAGCTCATTGAGACACTTATAAGCACTCATGTTAAATGCAACTTTGTTAAGACTCCTAGAAACGCGTTGTTAGATGTTTCATAAGTTCGTAAAACTAGTACAAAGCTCATTGAGACACTTATAAGCACTCATGTTGCATGAAACTTGGTTAAGAGTCCTAGAAACGCGTTGTTAGATGTTTCATAAGTTCGTAAAACTAGTACAAAGCTCATTGAGACACTTATAAGCACTCATGTTGAATGAAACTTGGTTAAGACTCCTAGAAACGCGTTGTTAGATCTTTCATAAGTTCGTCAAACTTGTACAAAGCTCATTGAGACACTTATAAGCACTCATGTTGAATGAAACTTAGTTAAGAATCCTAGAAACCGCGTTGTTAGATCTTTCATAAGTTCGTCAAACTAGTACAAAGCTCATTGAGACACTTATAAGCACTCATGTTGCATGAAACTTAGTTTAGAATCCTCCAAACGCGTTGTTAGATGTTTCATAAGTTCGTCAAACTAGTACAAAGCTCATTGAGACACATATAAGCACTCATGTTGCATGAAACTTCGTTTAGAGTCCTCCAAACGCGTTGTTAGATGTTTCATAAGTTCGTCAAACTAGTACAAAGCTCATTGAGAAACATATAAGCACTCATGTTGCATGAAACTTCGTTTAGAGTCCTAGAAACGCGCTGTTAGATGTTTCATAAGATCGTCAAACTAGTACAAAGCTCATTGAGAAACTTATAAGCAATCATGTTGCATGAAACTTGGTTTAGAGTCCTAGAAACCGCGTTGTTAGATGTTTCATAAGATCGTCAAACTAGTACAAAACTCATTGAGACACTTATAAGCAATCATCTTGCATCAAACTTGGTTTAGAGTCCTAGAAACGCGTTGTTAGATGTTTCATAAGTTCGTCAAACAAGTACAAAACTCATTGAGACACTTATAAGCACTCATCTTGCATCAAACTTGGTTTAGAGTCCTAGAAACGCGTTGTTAGATGTTTCATAAGTTCGTCAAACAAGTACAAAGCTCATTGAGACACTTATATGCACTCATGTTGAATGAAACTTGGTTAAGACTCCTAGAAACGCGTTGTTAGATCTTTCATAAGTTCGTCAAACTTGTACAAAGCTCATTGAGACACTTATAAGCACTCATGTTGAATGAAATTTAGTTAAGAATCCTAGAAACCGCGTTGTTAGATCTTTCATAAGTTCGTCAAACTAGTACAAAGCTCATTGAGACACTTATAAGCACTCATGTTGCATGAAACTTGGTTTAGAGTCCTCCTAGAAACGCGTTGTTAGTTTCATAATGTTTTTCATAAGTTTGTCAAACTAGTACAAAGCTCATTGAGACACATATAAGCACTCATGTTGCATGAAACTTGGTTTAGAGTCCTAGAAACCCGTTGTTAGATGTTTCATAAGTTCGTAAAACTAGTACAAAGCTCATTGAGACACTTATAAGCACTCATGTTGCATCAAACTTGGTTTAGAGTCCTAGAAACGCGTTGTTAGATGTTTCATAAGTTCGTCAAACAAGTACAAAGCTCATTGAGACACTTATAAGCACTCATGTTGCATGAAACTTGGTTTAGAGTCCTAGAAACGCGCTGTTAGATGTTTCATAAGTTCGTCAAACTAGTACAAAGCTCATTGAGACATTTATAAGCACTCATGTTGCATGAAACTTGGTTTAGAGTCCTAGAAACGCGTTGTTAGATGTTTCATAAGATCGTTAAACTTGTACAAAGCTCATTGAGACACTTATAAGCAATTATGTTGCATGAAACTTGGTTTAGAGTCCTAGAAACCGCGTTGTTAGATGTTTCATAAGTTCGTCAAACTAGTACAAAGCTCATTGAGCCACTTATAAGCACTCATGTTGCATAAAACTTGGTTTAGAGTCCTAGAAACCGCGTTGTTAGGTGTTTCATAAGTTCGTCAAACAAGTACAAAGCTCATTGAGACACATATAAGCACTCATGTTGCATGAAACTTGGTTTAGAGTCCTAGAAACGCGTTGTTAGATGTTTCTTAAGTTCGTTAAACTTGTACAAAGCTCATTGAGACACTTATATGCACTTATGTTGAATGCAACTTTGTTAAGACTCCTAGAAACGCGTTGTTAGTTCTTTCATAAGTTCGTCAAACTTGTACAACGCTCATTGAGACACTTATAAGCACTCATGTTGCATGAAACTTTAGTTTGGAGTCCTAGAAACCGCGTTGTTAGATGTTTCATAAGTTCGTCAAACTAGTACAAAGCTCATTGAGACACTTATAAGCATTCATGTTGCATGAAACTTGGTTTAGAGTCCTAGAAACCGCGTTGTTAGATGTTTCATAAGTTTGTCAAACTTGTACAAAGCTCATTGAGACACATATAAGCACTCATGTTGCATGAAACATGGTTTAGAGTCCTAGAAACGCGCTGTTAGATGTTTCATAAGTTCGTCAAACTAGTACAAAGCTCATTGAGACACTTATAAGCACTCATGTTGCATGAAACTTGGTTTAGGGTCCTAGAAACGCGTTGTTAGATGTTTCATAAGATCGTTAAACTTGTACAAAGCTCATTGAGACACTTATAAGCAATCATGTTGCATGAAACTTGGTTTAGAGTCCTAGAAACCGCGTTGTTAGATGTTTCATAAGTTCGTTAAACTTGTACAAAGCTCATTGAGACACTTATATGCACTCATGTTGAATGCAAGTTTGTTAAGACTCCTAGATACGCGTTGTTAGATGTTTCATAAGTTCGTCAAACTAGTACAAAGCTCATTGAGACACTTATAAGCACTCATGTTGAATGCAACTTTGTTAAGACTCCTAGATACGCGTTGTTAGATGTTTCATAAGTTCGTCAAACTAGTACAAAGCTCATTGAGACACTTATAAGGACTCATGTTGCATGAAACTTGGTTTAGAGTCCTAGAAACGCGTTGTTAGATGTTTCATATGTTCGTCAAACTAGTACAAAGCTCATTGAGCCACTTATAAGCACTCATGTTGCATGAAACTTGGTTTAGAGTCCTAGAAACGCGTTGTTAGATGTTTCATAAGATCGTCAAACAAGTACAAATCTCATTGAGACACTTATAAGCACTCATGTTGCATGAAACTTGGTTTAGAGTCCTAGAAACGCGTTGTTAGATGTTTCATAAGTTCGTTTAACTTGTACAAAGCTCATTGAGACACTTATATGCACTCATGTTGAATGCAACTTTGTTAAGACTCCTAGAAACGTGTTGTTAGATGTTTCATAAGTTCGTCAAACTAGTACAAAGCTCATTGAGACACTTATAAGCACTCATGTTGCATGAAACTTGGTTTAGAGTCCTAGAAACGCGTTGTTAGATGTTTCATAAGTTCGTCAAACTAGTACAAAGCTCATTGAGACACTTATAAGCACTCATGTTGCATCAAATTTGGTTTAGAGTCCTAGAAACGCGTTGTTAGATGTTTCTTAAGTTCGTTAAACTTGTACAAAGCTCATTGAGACACTTATATGCACTTATGTTGAATGCAACTTTGTTAAGACTCCTAGAAACGCGTTGTTAGTTCTTTCATAAGTTCGGCAAACTTGTACAACGCTCATTGAGAAAATTATAAGCACTCATGTTGCATGAAATTTAGTTTCGAATCCTAGAAACCGCGTTGTTAGATGTTTCATAAGTTCGTCAAACTAGTACAAAGCTTATTGAGACACTTATAAGCATTCATGTTCCATGAAACTTGGTTTAGAGTCCTAGAAACGCGTTGTTAGATGTTTCATAAGTTTGTCAAACTTGTACAAAGCTCATTGAGACACATATAAGCACTCATGTTGCATGAAACTTGGTTTAGAGTCCTAGAAACGCGCTGTTAGATGTTTCATAAGTTCGTCAAACTAGTACAAAGCTCATTGAGACACTTATAAGCACTCATGTTGCATGAAACTTGGTTTAGAGTCCTAGAAATGCGTTGTTAGATGTTTCATAAGATCGTTAAACTTGTACAAAGCTCATTGAGACACTTATAAGGAATCATGTTGCATGAAACTTGGTTTAGAGTCCTAGAAACAGCGTTGTTAGATGTTTCATAAGTTCGTCAAACTAGTACAAAGCTCATTGAGCCACTTATAAGCACTCATGTTCCATGAAACTTGGTTTAGAGTCCTAGAAACGCATTGTTAGATGTTTCATAAGATCGTCAAACAAGTACAAAGGTCATTGAGACACTTATAAGCACTCATGTTGCATGAAACTTGGTTTAGAGTCCTAGAAACGCGTTGTTAGATGTTTCTTAAGTTCGTTAAACTTGTACAAAGCTCATTGAGACACTTATATGCACTTATGTTGAATGCAACTTTGTTAAGACTCCTAGAAACGCGTTGTTAGTTCTTTCATAAGTTCGTCAAACTTGTACAAAGCTCATTGAGACACTTATAAGCACTCATGTTGCATGAAATTTAGTTTCGAATCCTAGAAACCGCGTTGTTAGATGTTTCATAAGTTCGTCAAACTAGTACAAAGCTTATTGAGACACTTATAAGCATTCATGTTGCATGAAACTTGGTTTAGAGTCCAAGAAACGCGTTCTTAGATGTTTCATAAGTTTGTCAAACTTGTACAAAGCTCATTGAGACACATATAAGCACTCATGTTGCATGAAACTTGGTTTAGAGTCCTAGAAACGCGCTGTTAGATGTTTCATAAGTTCGTCAAACTAGTACAAAGCTCATTGAGACACTTATAAGCACTCATGTTGCATGAAACTTGGTTTAGAGTCCTAGAAACGCGTTGTTAGATGTTTCATAAGATCGTTAAACTTCTACAAAGCTCATTGAGACACTTATAAGCAATAATGTTGCATGAAACTTAAACTTCTACAAAGGTTTAGAGTCCTAGAAACCGCGTTGTTAGATGTTTCATAAGTTCGTTAAACTAGTACAAAACTTGGTTTAGAGTCATTGAGCCACTTATAAGCACTCATGTTGCATCAAACTTGGTTTAGAGTCCTAGAAACGCGTTGTTAGATGTTTCATAAGTTCGTCAAACAAGTACAAAGCTCATTGAGACACTTATAAGCACTCATGTTGCATGAAACTTGGTTTAGAGTCCTAGAAACGCGTTGTTAGATGTTTCTTAAGTTCGTTAAACTTGTACAAAGCTCATTGAGACACTTATATGCACTTATGTTGAATGCAACTTTGTTAAGACTCTGATAGGTTTTAGATCTATTAAACTCTGTAAAATACTTCTTTATTTATGTAATCAAGGTTATTGAGCAAATCGGACAACCGCCCTTCACTAGCAGCTCCGATTTCCACTCTCACCGTACAAGATCTCCGATCTTGTTTACAAGTTCATCCTCCCCACAAGTTTCAACATAAAAAGCATAAAACAACATAAAGCTGATAAAGAGAGTATATAAACCACTCTCTCTTATAAAACGGCAAACCCTCTCATACAATTAGAAGGTTTGCTAAAACTTTATTCTTTGCCCAAGTGTGTGCCACTCACGATGTGTCCTTATCCTGCTTCCCTCTCTTCCGATAGTACATTTGGCCAACCTTATCAATACCATCCCCTTTAAGACCCAGCTTGCCCTCAAGCCGGTAAGAAGGAAACCGTACCTTAAACTCCCGAAACAGCGACCACGACGGATCCGGAGCTAAATCACCCTACCATTTAACCAATAACTCCAACTGTCCCTTAGCATCATATCTGGAATGGACAATCTCTGCCGGTACCAATACCTCCTCCGAAACAAACTCAGCAAGTGGCGGAGTAGAAGCCTGCACCTCTCTGTCATTACCCACCCGAGCCTTTAATTGAGAAACATGAAACACCGGATGAATCCGAGCATCAGGAGGTAGCTTCAAACGATACGCCGCTTTACCAATCCTTTCCAAAACCTCGTAAGGACCAAAGTACTTGGCAGCCAACTTCTGGCATATGCGTCGTACCACTGTACTCTGCCTATACGGCTGCAGCTTCAAAAATACCCAATCCCCCACCTCAAACTCCACATCTCTCCGATGTTTATCAGCATGAAACTTCATCAACTGTTGCGCATGGAGCAGATTATGGCGTATTTGAATTAAAGCTGCATCACGCTCCTGTAACATCACCTCCAAATCAACATTCTCCGTGGAACCAGATTCAAACAGTATAATCGCAGGAGGATCACGCCCATACACTACTTTAAAATGAGAAGTTTTTAAAGCAGTGTGGTAAGAGGAATTGTACCAAAGCTCAGCCCAAGACAAGAACTTGTACCACGTCCTAGGATGAGATGACACAAAACAGCGTAAATAGGCCTCCAAACTCCTGTTTAAAACCTCGGTTTGGCCATCCGTTTGAGGATGAAAAGCAAGCTAAATTTCGGTTGCGTTCCCGACAACATAAACATATCCTTCCACAGCTTGCTAAGAAACACCCTATCACGATCGAAACCAAAGTTTTTGGAAAACCATGCGGTTTCACAATCTCTCGTCACGAACTTAGCCGCTACGTCGCCCGCCGTAAACGGATGTTTCGGACCTAAGAAGTGAGCATACTTACTTAGACGATCAACCACCACTAATACCACGTTACAGCCTTGAGACGTAGGCAAACCTTCCACAAAATCTAAGGATATGTCCTCCCAAACAAGCACAGGGAATGGGTAACGGTTGTAACAAGCCAGCCGGAGACAAGGTAGAATACTTGTGACGTTGACACACTTCACACTGAGCCACATACTTCTGAACCGTCTTAAACAGCCCCTCCCAATGAAAGACCAACTGCACACGTTTCACCGTCTTTAAAACTCCAGAATGACCACCCATTTTACTATCATGACATTCTTGTAAGATTAAAGGAATAAACTGAGAGTTTTTAGGAATCACCAATCTCCCTTTATACCACAACTTTCCCCCAATCACCTGAAAATGATTCACCTTTTCTTCACTATTCTCACACTTCTGAATTAGCGTCTGTAATTCCTCATCACTTTCAATCTCTTTAAAAATGTCGTGAAGCTGTAATGAAGTGGAAGTAGTCAATGCCAACAACAACATAGAAACAGAACTCCCAAGAGCAGGCTCAATCCGAGATAACGCATCAGCTGCACGGTTCTCATTTCCAGGTTTGTAAAAATGGTCAAAGTCAAAACCCAACAACTTCGTCAACCATTTCTGATATTCCATATTGACTTCTTTTTGCTCCAATAGAAACTTCAAACTCTTTTGATCAGTGTGTACTTCAAACTTCCTGCCCAAAAGGTAATGTTTCCATTTCAACACCGCCATAACAATGGCCATAAGCTCCCTCTCATAGGCCGGCTTCAGCTGCTCTCTCGGGGTTAAACCATGGCTGAAAAACGCAATGGGACGTTTATCTTGCATCAACACAGCTCCTAAACCAAACCCAGATGCATCAGATTCGATGACAAAACTCTTGGAGAAATCCGGTAATGCTAACACCGGGGCTGAAACCATAGCTTGCTTCAATGCCTCAAAAGCAACCCCTGTATCAGAAGACCAACTGAATTGATCATTCTTAAGCAATTATGTCAATGGTTTAGCTAACACTCCATAGCCGCGGATGAATCTTCTCGTAATAACCAAATCAATCCCAAAAACCCTCTTAATTGCTTCACATTTTTAGGGTGGGGCCACTGCCGCATAGCCTCTGTCTTAGCTCCATCAGTGGCTACACCTTCTGCTTTGATGATATGCCCCAAATATTCCACTTGAGTCACTCCAAACATACACTTCTTTTGATTTGCAAACAACATCTGTTCTGCAAAAACTCCTAACACCAACTTCAAGTGTGTAGCATGATCTTCTACAGATTGGCTATATATAAGCACATCATCAAAAAATACTAACACAAATTTCCTCAAGAATGGTCTAAAGACTTTATTCATGATAGCTTGGAAAGTGGCAGGAGCATTAGTCAAGCCAAAAGGCATAACTAGAAATTCATAGTGGCCTTCCAAGGATCTGAAAGTTGTCTTCTCTATATCTCCCTCCTTCATTCTGATTTGGTGATACCCAGAACGTAAATCCAACTTAGAGAAGACATTAGCACCATGTAACTCATCTAATAGTTGATCTATGACAGGGATAAGATACTTGTCAGGCATCGTAGCTTTATTTAGTGCTCTATAATCAACGCAAAATCTCCAAGACGCATCCTTCTTCTTCACCAACAGAACCGGACTAGAAAAAGGACTAGTGCTAGAACGTATGATACCAGCCAACAACATCTCACTCACCATCTTCTCCATAACTTCCTTGCTGGCATGCGGATATCTATACGGTCTTACTGAGATGGCATGAACTCCTGGCAGCAAATTAATAGCATGCTCTTGCCCACGCAAAGGTGGTAAGCCCACATGTAGAGCAAATATTTTTTCAAACTCCAACGGAATAGTAGAAATATGTTCCACAGATTGTTCCTCCCCGTGAACCAAGCATTGAGATAGTTCTTCTAACATCTCATTCGGCAGGGTACAAGAGAATTCCTAGGGACATGAAGACCAACATCCCCATATATTGTAACTTGTTTGCCCTGATAGACAAATGTAAGTTCCTGCAATTTCCAATCAACTTCACAACGTCCCAAAGTTTCCACCCACTAAACTCCCAGGATCACATCTACACCACCCAATTCCAATGATATAAAATCGAAATAAAATCCACATTAGCCA
This sequence comes from Cochlearia excelsa, assembly GCA_963556525.1. NCBI lineage: Eukaryota > Viridiplantae > Streptophyta > Magnoliopsida > Brassicales > Brassicaceae > Cochlearia > Cochlearia excelsa. The sequence goes on from CAUVZT010000002.1 coordinate 3,129,064, forward strand.
CCTGAAACTGTATCGCTTTACGGACCCCAATTCCCTGTATTGTGGCACCATTTCCCAGCAACACATTAAGATTTTGGTTCACACAAACCTCCAGCTTTGCTCTCTTCACAACTTCAGGGTCAATAAAATTGTGTGATGCTCCACTATCCAACATCACCACTACCCTTGTCCTGGCTAAAAATCCATGCAGCCTAGTAGTCTTAGGAGAAGCAATTCCCAACATAGAGCTCAAAGATAAGACCATCAACTCCTGACTTATCTGTTGCTCCTCCCCTGAAATAACCTCATCACTCTCAGCATCCAGAACTTCCACGTCATAACCCTGGACCAATGTAAGGACTCTCAGCTCCTTAAAAGGACATACATTCACATGATCACGAGACCAATTGCCTTTGCATTTAAAACAAAGCCTTTTCCTACGCATCTCATCCAACTCCAATTCAGTGAATTTCTGTTTAGGTCTCTGTATTTCATGAGAACCAGCTCCAACCCCAGAATTTACTTCCACTTTACCCTTACCATGATTTGTTGATCCCCCAGCTATCAACCTATTCTCATTATTCTGAAACTGCCTTTGAGAGTTATAATGAGAGGATGACCGTAAGGGAAGAAAAGATGAAGGTCTGCTCCCTTTAGCTTCCACACGAGCTACCTCACTCATAGCTTTGCAGAAGAAACTAGACTCCATACGCATAAATATGTTCTGCTAAACTTCTGGGTTCCTTCATACGTATCACTTCCTTCATCTCCTGTTTCAGACCATTATAGAAGATGTCTATAAGATTCTGGTCATCCAGACCCAACACCTGAGCCGACAAATCTTCAAACTCACTGACAAAATCAGCCACAGAACCTGTTTGTTTGATAGCAAACAACCTCTTCCCCGTTCATCCTCAATAGATTCACCAAATCTCTTGATCAATCTCTCGTTTGAAATCACGCCATCCCAAAAATTCACCCCGATTTAGCTCCCGGCTAAACCACTTCGTAACCTTCCCCGGACGACTCGAGCCACCATCTCTAACATCTCTTCCTCGGAATATCTCCCAATACGAAAGAATCTCTCCACCAATACGATCCATTCATAAGCATTTTCACCGTCAAACATCGGCATATCTATCTTCTTCAGCATCTTCTCTCTATTTGCGAAATGGAACAGATCGGATCGAGGTTTAATAATCGAAGCAAACCTCTCCTCTCCAGATCTGGAAATCGTCATCGGCTGTTGCGACGAAGAAGAATCAGCTCTACCCTTCCCTTTCGTCTCATCACCAAACAGCCTCTCCTTCATCTGTAACATCGTCGTCTCTATCATCGAAAGCTGCTTCTTCACCTCCGCCTGCTCCGACGAGATCCGATTCACAGCACTGTACAAGTATTTCATCTGATTCATCGGTGGATCTGACTCCTGGTACTCTTCGTTCACCATCGCGCTTCTCTCCGGCGACAGAAAACTAGGATGATCGTTAGCGTACATCTCGCGTTTGATTCGAACAATTTTCACCGCACCAATGATAGGTTTTAGATCTATTAAACTCTGTAAAATACTTCTTTATTTATGTAATCAAGGTTATTGAGCAAATCAGACAACCGCCCTTCACTAGCAGCTCCGATTTCCACTCTCACCGTACAAGATCTCCGATCTTGTTTACATTTCATCCTCCCCACAAGTTTCAACATAAAAAGCATAAAACAACATAAAGCTGATAAAGAGAGTATATAAACCACTCTCTCTTATAAAACGGCAAACCCTCTCAAACAATTAGAAGGTTTGCTAAAACTTTATTCTTTGCCCAAGTGTGTGCCACTCACGCTGTGTCCTTATCCTGCTTCCCTCTCTTCCGATAGTACACTTGTCCAACCTTATCAGACTCCTAGAAACGCGTTGTTAATTCTTTAATAAGTTCGTCAAACTTGTACAAAGCTCATTGAGACACTTATAAGCACTCATGTTGCATGAAATTTAGTTTGGAGTCCTAGAAACTGCGTTGTTAATTCTTTAATAAGTTCGTCAAACTTGTACAAAGCTCATTGAGACACTTATAAGCACTCATGTTGCATGAAATTTAGTTTGGGGTCCTAGAAACTGCGTTGTTAGATGTTTCATAAGTTCGTCAAACTAGTACAAAGCTCATTGAGACACTTATAAGCATTCATGTTGCATGAAACTTGGTTTAGAGTCCTAGAAACGCGTTGTTAGATGTTTCATAAGTTTGTCAAACTTGTACAAAGCTCATTGAGACACATATAAGCACTCATGTTGCATGAAACTTGGTTTAGATTCCTAGAAACGCGTTGTTAGATGTTTCATAAGTTCGTCAAACTAGTACAAAGCTGATTGAGACACTTATAAGAACTCATGTTGCATGAAACTTGGTTTAGAGTCCTAGAAACGTGTTGTTAGATGTTTCATAAGATCGTTAAACTTGTACAAAGCTCATTGAGACACTTATAAGCAATCATGTTGCATGAAACTTGGTTTAGAGTCCTAGAAACCGCGTTGTTAGATGTTTCATAAGTTTGTCAAACTAGTACAAAGCTCATTGAGCCACTTATAAGCACTCATGTTGCATGAAACTTGGTTTAGAGTCCTAGAAACGCGTTGTTAGATGTTTCATAAGTTCGTCAAACAAGTACAAAGCTCATTAAGACACTTATAAGCACTCATGTTGCATGAAACTTGGTTTAGAGTCCTAGAAACGCGTTGTTAGATGTTTCTTAAGTTCGTTAAACTTGTACAAAGCTCATTGAGACACTTATATGCACTTATGTTGAATGCAACTTTGTTAAGACTCCTAGAAACGCGTTGTTTGTTCTTTCATAAGTTCATCAAACTTGTACAAAGCTCATTGAGACACTTATAAGCACTCATGTTGCATGAAATTTAGTTTGGAGTCCTAGAAACCGCGTTGTTAGATGTTTCATAAGTTCGTCAAACTAGTACAAAGCTCATTGAGACACTTATAAGCATTCATGTTGCATTAAACTTGGTTTAGAGTCCTAGAAACGCTTTGTTTGATGTTTCATAAGTTTGTCAAACTTGTACAAAGCTCATTGAGACACATATAAGCACTCATGTTGCATGAAACATGGTTTAGAGTCCTAGAAACGCGCTGTTAGATGTTTCATAAGTTCGTCAAACTAGTACAAAGCTCATTGAGACACTTATAAGCACTCATGTTGCATGAAACTTGGTTTAGAGTCCTAGAAACGCGTTGTTAGATGTTTCATAAAATCGTTAAACTTGTACAAAGCTCATTGAGACACTTATTGTAGAAATGTAAAGAGTATTGCGGATTAACATGAGATTAGTAGAGAGTTAGAAGATTAATCATGTTTCGGTGTAATGTGTGTTTAGAGAATAGAGAGAGTGAATAAGTTTTTTCATTAATATCATTAGAGAGATTACAAAGCGTATATATAGAGAGGATACAAGGTAAGGAGCTAGGTTTAATAGCCGTTATCCACACATGTGAAGTCAAGGGCGTCTTCTCCTCACACGCGTGTCCGTACGTCTAGCTGGCCTTGTACGGCTCTTTTGACCAGACTCCTTTTTGACCGGGCGCCTTTAGACCACGTCTCGGCAATTCATGGTGCCACGTCTCGAGCCAGTCTTGGAGCCACGTCTACTAGCCGTTGCGCACCTTATCCTTACCTTCTTAAGTCCTTATCTCATCATGAGACCCTCCATTACACATAGAGTCTCCCAAACTCCATCTCGGTCAACAATAGTCAACATAGTCTCGGATACTTATTCATAGTCTTGACACAATATCCTCAACACTCCCCCTCAAGACTAGCCGGATGGAATGGCTAGACTTGGAACCTCGTGGCTAGCCTCATTAAAACCTTGCAAGTAAAACCACTTGGAATAAAAACTTGCTAAGGGAAAAGAGTACTAGCCGCTTCGGTTAGGGTCTTCTTATTGCTTGATGAGATTTGTGAGTCCCATCTTTGAGTGGATGAACTCACAAACCTTGGTACTTGCTGCTTTGGTAAAGATGTCCGCTAACTGATCTTCACTCTTGGTAAAGCATGGAAGGATAATTTTCTTGACCATTGCTTCTCGGACTTTGTGGCAGTCTACTTCAATGTGCTTGGTTCTCTCGTGAAATACGAGTTGGATGCTAGGTTGATTGCTGATTTGTTGTCGGCATGCATGGTGATTGGGTTCTTGACTTCAATACCGAGATCCATGACCAAAGCCTTGAGCCAAATCAGTTCCTGAGTCGGCTTCCTCATGGCTCTATACTCGGACTCGGTTGTTGAACATGAAACCACCTTTTGCTTCTTGCTCTTCCACGTAACTAGATTGCCTCCTATGAACGTGCGGTAGCCTGTTGTGGAGCGTCTATCTCCTCTATCACCTGCCCAATCAGCATCACAATAACCCACTATCTCCGTATTCTTGTTGCATCCCATCCAAATGCCTTGGCCGGGTGATCCTTTGAGATATCTAAGCACTCTATCTACCAAGTTCCAATGATGATTCTTTGGAGCTTGCATGTGTTGTGAGACCTGATTCACAGCAAAACAGATATCGAGGTCTAGTTATGGTCAAGTAGATAAGCTTACCAACAAGTCTTCTATATTGTTTAGGGTCTTTGTATGGCTTGTCTTCGAGCTCCCCCTTGCGGATATCTTTGTAGTTTTCTTCCAAGGGCGTACTCGCAGGTTTAGCTCCAAGTTTTCCTGTTTCAACAAGCAAATCAAGGACGTATTTCCTTTGGGATAGGAATAGACCCTCATTGGATCTACAAACCTCAATGCCAAGGAAATACTTTAGTTCTCCAAGATCTTTAATGTCAAATACAGATTTGAGATGAGCTTTAGTAGCCTCAATTCTTACCTTGTCATCCCCGAGTTATGATGATATCATCAACATATACGAGGATGACTACTATACTTGTTTTACGCTTGCTTGTAAAGAGAGTATGGTCGGATTCAGATTTCTTGAATCCCTTATCAAGAAGAGTGTTGCTCGGCTTGTGGTACCATGCTCTAGGGGATTGTTTCAAACCGTAGATGGCCTTCTTAAGTCTCAGCACTTTTCCCGGAGTTATCTTGTCCCTTATGCCGGAGGCGGAGTCATGTATACCTCATCCTCTATTTCTCCTTGTAAGAACGCATTCTTAACATCCATTTGCCAAAGATCCCACTCTTGGTTAGTGGCAATGGAGAAGATTACTCTTATGGTGTGAAGTTTGGCAACCGGGGCAAAGGTTTCAAGGTAGTCTTCCCCATATGTTTGAGTGAAGCCCCTCGCAACTAGACGAGCCTTGTACCTTTCTATCTCCCCATTACTTTTGTACTTGATGGTGAAGACATACCGTGAGCTAACCGTTCTCTTGCCTTGAGGTAAATTCGCCTCTTCCCAAGTCTCGTTTAGCTCCATGGCCTTGTCTTCTTCTTCCACGGCTTTTATCCACACATCATGTTCCATAGCTTCCTCGTATGTCTTTGGAATCCAATTCCCATCAATGCAAGCCATGAAGACTTGGTGTTCTTGTGGAAATGACACTAGATTGCATACGGCTTGTATAGGATGTGCCACCGCGTTGTTGTTGAAATACACTCTTGTATTGACCCAATTGGATGGAGGATTCTTGGTTCTAGTACTCCTTCTCGGTGGTTGTACTACTTCTTCACCATTACCATCCTCTTCTTGAGTTTGAACCGGAACATCATCTTGATTGTGATCCGGATCGGCTTGAGTTTGTGTTGGAGATGGGGTTGAATCTTCTCCTCCATGTTGAGTAGCCGATTCTTGTCCATTCTCCCCCTCACCATCAAGGTGGGTTTCTTGGTTCACTTGTGGTTCTTCACCACCCGTGTCACCCCTAAGATCTAGACCAAGGTCCTCCATGAGTTTCTTGAGTAGGTTGGCTCTATCTTGAGCTGGAGTGGATAGACTCTTGATACTATCCCAATTCTTCTCTTGATAATAGCCTTGTCCTTCAAGAAACCTCACATCCCTTGACACCATGACCCTTCTTCTTTCCGGTATATAGCATTTGTATCCCTTTTGGCTAGATGAGTACCCAATAAAGATCCCCTTAATACTTTTGGCGTCTAGCTTACTTCTCTGTTCACCTGGAATCAAGACAAAACAGACACACCCAAACACACGTAAGTAAGAGATAGATGGCTTAGCTTTATTTAAAACTTCAAATGGAGAAAGATCATTAAGGATTTGTGTTGGTGTCCTATTGATCAAATAGCAAGCCGATGTAACCGCATCCCCCAAAATCTCTTAGGGACATTAGTGTGGAACATCATCGATCTTGCCACCTCCATTAAGTGCCTATTCTTTCTCTCAGCAACGCCGTTTTGTTGTGGCGTGTATGGACAACTCGTTTGGTGCAAGATTCCATGTTTAGCCAAGTAGTCTTTGAATGTATAGCTTGTGTATTCTCCTCCATTATCTGTCCTAAAACATTTGATCTTGGCATTGTAATGGTTAGAAACATAAGCTTGAAAATTTTTGAATGCATCTAAGACCCTATCTTTTGATGAAATCAACGTTATCCATGTGAATTTGGACTTCTCATCTATGAAAGTAACAAAATACTTGTGGTTTTCTCTAGAAACGCACGGAGAAGTCCATACATCCGAATGGATAAGTTCAAAACAAGCATCATAAGTTTTATTAGATTTTGAGAAAACAGTTTTGCAATGCTTTCCAAGGATGCATGATTCACAAAGTTTATTATCAAAAGACACAAGAGGCAACATTATTTTAAGGGCTCTAGAGTTAGGATGGCCTAATATAGCATGCCAAATCACATTATTGGCCTCGGCTAAAACAGAGTTAAACGCAGAATATAAGAGTGGACTAGTAGGTTTCTCATCAAGCACATATAGATCTCCCTTAGTGCTTCCTCTACCAATGATCTTCCTTGAGTTAATATCCTGAAATATAACATTGTTAGGACCAAATGTAACGTTGCAATTCAAATCATTAGCAATTCGTTTCACCGATAAAAGATTAGAAGTAAAATTAGGCATGTATAGGGCTTTCATATCTCTATCAAACAACCTAAGATTTCCTAAGCCTTTTATTGGAACTTTACCACCATTTGCAACCATAACATTCCCTATAGCCGGTTTGATATTACTCATAAGGTTCTTATCACTAATCATATGGTGGGAAGCACCCGAATCTACCACTATTGGCTTATCTATCCTAATAGCATTTAGGGATAAGAAATCAATACCGGACCCCTTTAGGGCCTTTATGAGAGCTTCAAGGTCGGATTTGCGGACATATTCATCGGTGAAAGGAACCACCGCCAACGCCTCTTCATCCTTTCCTTGGCTTGAAGAACTTCCTCCTTGAACCGGTTCATCTTGGGAGAGGTTTGCCTTTGGATCCATGAACTTGCTTGGTTTGAGATGGGGATGAAGGATCCAACATTTGTCCTTCACGTGTCCCTTCTTCTTGCAATGATCACATGCCATAGACTTCCTCTCCTCTCGCGGCTTGAACGTTGCTTTGTTGGCTAGGACTATCTCCTTCTTACTAAATAGTTCATCACCACCTTGTTCCCTTTGTAGTTGAGAAACCACCGAGTCAAGAGATGGGAGAGTGTCGGCTCTTAGAAGATGCTTGATAAGGTCCTTATAACTTGAGTTAAGAGTCAATAGAAGTCCAAAGACTTTGTCTTGCTCTTTTCTCTCATTAATCACCTTAGCATCTATTGAGCTTGGTCTCAACATCTCTAGCTCAGCCCATAAGGCTCTAAACTTCCCATAGTGAGCGGTGAACTCGGTTTCTTCTTGTGAGAGGTTATTGAGAGCTTTCTTTACCTCATACACACGGCTTAGATTAGAAACGTTGCCATAAATGTTCTTGAGGGTATCCCAAAGATCTTTGGCCGTCTCACGGTAAGAGTATGCTTCAAGTATCGCCGGATCTAGAGTGTGTTGAATGATGCCTAAAACACGTTGGTCTCCTCGGAACCACTTCTCTTCCTCCTCGGTTAAACCTTCATCACCGAGAGATCTCTCCGTGTTGATTGAATCGGGAGCCTTAGAGATGTGTTTCCATAGACCCCGGCTTCCAAGAGCAGTTTTGATAGTTCTAGTCCAAAGGAGATAGTTTATCCCCTTTAGAATCACCGATGGTCTGTCGAGCTTAGAGCTATGAAGATCTTGAGTATCTTCCATGGTTGAGAGTAAAAGATGATGACTTTATGACTTGGATCTGTCTAGTATCCAGAAAGGAGGTAACTTTATGAAGAAACAAAGAGATTTATGAGAAAAACAGAGTGTTTTATGAAGAAACAGAGTATATGATGAACACCGAAACAGATTTTGATGAGTTTAGGTGAAAAGATTGTGTCTTTAAGCTTTGTGATGCTTAAGAACACACGATAAGAAGCGGAATAGAGAGATTAGGAGCTATTACGCTCGATACCATGTAGAAATGTAAAGAGTATTGCGGATTAACATGAGATTAGTAGAGAGTTAGAAGATTAATCATGTTTCGGTGTAATGTGTGTTTAGAGAATAGAGAGAGTGAATAAGTTTTTTCATTAATATCATTAGAGAGATTACAAAGCGTATATATAGAGAGGATACAAGGTAAGGAGCTAGGTTTAATAGCCGTTATCCACACATGTGAAGTCAAGGGCGTCTTCTCCTCACACGCGTGTCCGTACGTCTAGCCGGCCTTGTACGGCTCTTTTGACCGGACTCCTTTTTGACCGGGCGCCTTTAGACCACGTCTCGGCAATTCATGGTGCCACGTCTCGAGCCAGTCTTGGAGCCACGTCTACTAGCCGTTGCGCACCTTATCCTTACCTTCTTAAGTCCTTATCTCATCATGAGACCCTCCATTACACATAGAGTCTCCCAAACTCCATCTCGGTCAACAATAGTCAACATAGTCTCGGATACTTATTCATAGTCTTGACACAATATCCTCAACACTTATAAGCAATCATGTTGCATGAAACTTGGTTTAGAGTCCTAGAAACGCGTTGTTAGATGTTTCATAAGTTCGTCAAACTATTACAAAGTTCATTGAGACACTTATAAGCACTCATGTTGCATGAAACTTGGTTTAGAGTCTTAGAAGCCGCGTTGCTAGATGTTTCATAAGTTCGTCAAACTAGTACAAAGCTTTTTGAGCCACTTATAAGCACTCATGTTGTATGAAACTTGGTTTAGAGTCCTAGAAACGCGTTGTTAGATGTTTCATAAGTTCGTCAAACTAGTACAAAGCTCATTGAGCCACTTATAAGCACTCATGTTCCATGAAACTTGGTTTAGAGTCCTAGAAACGCGTTGTTAGATGTTTCATAAGATCGTCAAACAAGTACAAAGCTCATTGAGACACTTATAAGCACTCATGTTGCATGAAACTTGGTTTAGAGTCCTAGAAACGCTTTGTTAGATGTTTCATAAGTTCGTTAAACTTGTACAAAGCTCATTGAGACACTTATATGCACTCATGTTGAATGCAACTTTGTTAAGACTCCTAGATACGCGTTGTTAGATGTTTCATAAGTTCGTCAAACTAGTACAAAGCTCATTGAGACACTTATAAGCACTCATGTTGCATGAAACCTGGTTTAGAGTCCTAGAAACGCGTTGTTAGATGTTTCATAAGTTCGTCAAACTAGTACAAAGCTCATTGAGCCACTTATAAGCACTCATGTTGCATGAAACTTGGTTTAGAGTCCTAGAAACGCGTTGTTAGATGTTTCATACGTTCGTCAAACAAGTACAAAGCTCATTGAGACACTTATAAGCACTCATGTTGCATGAAACTTGGTTTAGAGTCCTAGAAACGCGTTGTTAGATGTTTCATAAGTTCGTCAAACTAGTACAAAGCTCATTGAGACACTTATAAGCACTCATGTTGCATGAAACTTGGTTTAGAGTCCTAGAAACGCGTTGTTAGATGTTTCTTAAGTTCGTTAAACTTGTACAAAGCTCATTGAGACACTTATATGCACTTATGTTGAATGCAACTATGTTAAGACTCCTAGAAACGCGTTGTTAATTCTTTAATAAGTTCGTAAAACTTGTACAAAGCTCATTGAGACACTTATAAGCACTCATGTTGCATGAAATTTAGTTTGGAGTCCTAGAAACTGCGTTGTTAGATGTTTCATAAGTTCGTCAAACTAGTACAAAGCTCATTGAGACACTTATAAGCATTCATGTTGCATGAAACTTGGTTTAGAGTCCTAGAAACGCGTTGTTAGATGTTTCATAAGTTTGTCAAACTTGTACAAAGCTCATTGAGACACATATAAGCACTCATGTTGCATGAAACTTGGTTTAGATTCCTAGAAATGCGTTGTTAGATGTTTCATTAGTTCGTCAAACTAGTACAAAGCTCATTGAGACATATATAAGCACTCATGTTGCATGAAACATGGTTTAGAGTCCTAGAAACGCGCTGTTAGATGTTTCATAAGTTCGTCAAACTAGTACAAAGCTCATTGAGACACTTATAAGCACTCATGTTGCATGAAACTTGGTTTAGAGTCCTAGAAACGCGTTGTTAGATGTTTCATAAGTTCGTCAAACTAGTACAAAGCTCATTGAGACACTTATAAGCACTCATGTTGCATGAAACTTGGTTTAGAGTCCTAGAAACGCGTTGTTAGATGTTTCTTAAGTTCGTTAAACTTGTACAAAGCTCATTGAGACACTTATATGCACTTATGTTGAATGCAACTATGTTAAGACTCCTAGAAACGCGTTGTTAATTCTTTAATAAGTTCGTAAAACTTGTACAAAGCTCATTGAGACACTTATAAGCACTCATGTTGCATGAAATTTAGTTTGGAGTCCTAGAAACTGCGTTGTTAGATGTTTCATAAGTTCGTCAAACTAGTACAAAGCTCATTGAGACACTTATAAGCATTCATGTTGCATGAAACTTGGTTTAGAGTCCTAGAAACGCGTTGTTAGATGTTTCATAAGTTTGTCAAACTTGTACAAAGCTCATTGAGACACATATAAGCACTCATGTTGCATGAAACTTGGTTTAGATTCCTAGAAATGCGTTGTTAGATGTTTCATTAGTTCGTCAAACTAGTACAAAGCTGATTGAGACACTTATAAGAACTCATGTTGCATGAAACTTGGTTTAGAGTCCTAGAAACGCGTTGTTAGATGTTTCATAAGATCGTTAAACTTGTAAAAAGCTCATTGAGACACTTATAAGCAATCATGTTGCATGAAACTTGGTTTAGAGTCCTAGAAACCGCGTTGTTAGATGTTTCATAAGTTTGTCAAACTAGTACAAAGCTCATTGAGCCACTTATAAGCACTCATGTTGCATGAAACTTGGTTTAGAGTCCTAGAAACGCGTTGTTAGATGTTTCATAAGTTCGTCAAACAAGTACAAAGCTCATTGAGACACTTATAAGCACTCATGTTGCATGAAACTTGGTTTAGAGTCCTAGAAAAGCGTTGTTAGATGTTTCTTAAGTTCGTTAAACTTGTACAAAGCTCATTGAGACACTTATATGCACTTATGTTGAATGCAACTTTGTTAAGACTCCTAGAAACGCGTTGTTAGTTCTTTCATAAGTTCGTCAAACTTGTACAAAGCTCATTGAGACACTTATAAGCACTCATGTTGCATGAAATTTAGTTTGGAGTCCTAGAAACCGCGTTGTTAGATGTTTCATAAGTTCGTCAAACTAGTACAAAGCTCATTGAGACACTTATAAGCATTCATGTTGCATGAAACTTGGTTTCGAGTCCTAGAAACGCGTTGTTAGATGTTTCATAAGTTCGTCAAACTTGTACAAAGCTCATTGAGACATATATAAGCACTCATGTTGCATGAAACATGGTTTAGAGTCCTAGAAACGCGCTGTTAGATGTTTCATAAGTTCGTCAAACTAGTACAAAGCTCATTGAGACACTTATAAGCACTCATGTTGCATGAAACTTGGTTTAGAGTCCTAGAAACGCGTTGTTAGATGTTTCATAAGTTCGTCAAACTAGTACAAAGCTCATTGAGACACTTATAAGCACTCATGTTGCATGAAACTTGGTTTAGAGTCCTAGAAACGCGTTGTTAGATGTTTCCTAAGTTCGTTAAACTTGTACAAAGCTCATTGAGACACTTATATGCACTTATGTTGAATGCAACTTTGTTAAGACTCCTAGAAACGCGTTGTTAATTCTTTAATAAGTTCGTCAAACTTGTACAAAGCTCATTGAGACACTTATAAGCACTCATGTTGCATGAAATTTAGTTTGGAGTCCTAGAAACTGCGTTGTTAGATGTTTCATAAGTTCGTCAAACTAGTACAAAGCTCATTGAGACACTTATAAGCATTCATGTTGCATGAAACTTGGTTTAGAGTCCTAGAAATGCGTTGTTAGATGTTTCATAAGTTTGTCAAACTTGTACAAAGCTCATTGAGACACATATAAGCACTCATGTTGCATGAAACTTGGTTTAGATTCCTAGAAACGCGTTGTTAGATGTTTCATAAGTTCGTCAAACTAGTACAAAGCCGATTGAGACACTTATAAGAACTCATGTTGCATGAAACTTGGTTTAGAGTCCTAGAAACGCGTTGTTAGATGTTTCATAAGATCGTTAAACTTGTACAAAGCTCATTGAGACACTTATAAGCAATCATGTTGCATGAAACTTGGTTTAGAGTCCTAGAAACCGCGTTGTTAGATGTTTCATAAGTTTGTCAAACTAGTACAAAGCTCATTGAGCCACTTATAAGCACTCATGTTGCATGAAACTTGGTTTAGAGTCCTAGAAACGCGTTGTTAGATGTTTCATAAGTTCGTCAAACAAGTACAAAGCTCATTGAGACACTTATAAGCACTCATGTTGCATGAAACTTGGTTTAGAGTCCTAGAAACGCGTTGTTAGATGTTTCTTAAGTTCGTTAAACTTGTACAAAGCTCATTGAGACACTTATATGCACTTATGTTGAATGCAACTTTGTTAAGACTCCTAGAAACGCGTTGTTAGTTCTTTCATAAGTTCGTCAAACTTGTACAAAGCTCATTGAGACACTTATAAGCACTCATGTTGCATGAAATTTAGTTTGGAGTCCTAGAAACCGCGTTGTTAGATGTTTCATAAGTTCGTCAAACTAGTACAAAGCTCATTGAGACACTTATAAGCATTCATGTTGCATGAAACTTGGTTTAGAGTCCTAGAAACGCGTTGTTAGATGTTTCATAAGTTCGTCAAACTTGTACAAAGCTCATTGAGACACATATAAGCACTCATGTTGCATGAAACATGGTTTAGAGTCCTAGAAACGCGTTGTTAGATGTTTCATAAGATCGTTAAACTTGTACAAAGCTCATTGAGACACTTATAAGAAATCATGTTGCATGAAACTTGGTTTAGATTCCTAGAAACCGCGTTGTTAGATGTTTCATAAGTTCGTCAAACTAGTACAAAGCTCATTGAGCCACTTATAAGCACTCATGTTGCATGAAACTTGGTTTAGAGTCCTAGAAACGCGTTGTTAGATGTTTCATAAGTTCGTCAAACAAGTACAAAGCTCATTGAGACACTTATAAGCACTCATGTTGCATGAAACTTGGTTTAGAGTCCTAGAAACGCGTTGTTAGATGTTTCTTAAGTTTGATAAACTTGTACAAAGCTCATTGAGACACTTATATGCACTTATGTTGAATGCAACTTTGTTAAGACTCCTAGAAACGCGTTGTTAGTTCTTTCATAAGTTCGTCAAACTTGTACAAAGCTCATTGAGACACTTATAAGCACTCATGTTGCATGAAATTTAGTTTGGAGTCCTACAAACCGCGTTGTTAGATGTTTCATAAGTTCGTCAAACTAGTACAAAGCTCATTGAGACACTTATAAGCATTCATGTTGCATGAAACTTGGTTTAGAGTCCTAGAAACGCGTTGTTAGATGTTTCATAAGTTTGTCTAACTTATACAAAGCTCATTGAGACACATATAAGCACTCATGTTGCATGAAACTTGGTTTAGAGTCCTAGAAACGCGTTGTTAGATGTTTCATAAGATCGTCAAACAAGTACAAAGCTCATTGAGACACTTATAAGCACTCATGTTGCATGAAACTTGGTTTAGAGTCCTAGAAACGCTTTGTTAGATGTTTCATAAGTTCGTTAAACTTGTACAAAGCTCATTGAGACACTTATATGCACTCATGTTGAATGCAACTTTGTTAAGACTCCTAGATACGCGATGTTAGATGTTTCATAACTTCGTCAAACTAGTACAAAGCTCATTGAGACACTTATAAGCACTCATGTTGCATGAAACCTGGTTTAGAGTCCTAGAAACGCGTTGTTAGATGTTTCATAAGTTCGTCAAACTAGTACAAAGCTCATTGAGCCACTTATAAGCACTCATGTTGCATGAAACTTGGTTTAGAGTCCTAGAAACGCGTTGTTAGATGTTTCATACGTTCGTCAAACAAGTACAAAGCTCATTGAGACACTTATAAGCACTCATGTTGCATGAAACTTGGTTTAGAGTCCTAGAAACGCGTTGTTAGATGTTTCATAAGTTCGTTAAACTTGTACAAAGCTCATTGAGACACTTATATGCACTCATGTTGAATGCAACTTTGTTAAGACTCCTAGAAACGTGTTATTAGATGTTTCATAAGTTCGTCAAACTAGTACAAAGCTCATTGAGACACTTATAAGCACTCATGTTGCATGAAACTTGGTTTAGAGTCCTAGAAACGCGTTGTTAGATGTTTCATAAGTTCGTCAAACTAGTACAAAGCTCATTGAGACACTTATAAGCACTCATGTTGCATGAAACTTGGTTTAGAGTCCTAGAAACGCGTTGTTAGATGTTTCTTAAGTTCGTTAAACTTGTACAAAGCTCATTGAGACACTTATATGCACTTATGTTGAATGCAACTTTGTCAAGACTCCTAGAAACGCGTTGTTAATTCTTTAATAAGTTCGTCAAACTTGTACAAAGCTCATTGAGACACTTATAAGCACTCATGTTGCCTGAAATTTAGTTTGGAGTCCTAGAAACTGCGTTGTTAGATGTTTCATAAGTTCGTCAAACTAGTACAAAGCTCATAGAGACACTTATAAGCATTCATGTTGCATGAAACTTGGTTTAGAGTCCTAGAAATGCGTTGTTAGATGTTTCATAAGTTTGTCAAACTTGTACAAAGCTCATTGAGACACATATAAGCACTCATGTTGCATGAAACTTGGTTTAGATTCCTAGAAACGCGTTGTTAGATGTTTCATAAGTTCGTCAAACTAGTACAAAGCTGATTGAGACACTTATAAGAACTCATGTTGCATGAAACTTGGTTTAGAGTCCTAGAAACGCGTTGTTAGATGTTTCATAAGATCGTTAAACTTGTACAAAGCTCATTGAGACACTTATAAGCAATCATGTTGCATGAAACTTGGTTTAGAGTCCTAGAAACCGCGTTGTTAGATGTTTCATAAGTTTGTCAAACTAGTACAAAGCTCATTGAGCCACTTATAAGCACTCATGTTGCATGAAACTTGGTTTAGAGTCCTAGAAACGCGTTGTTAGATGTTTCATAAGTTCGTCAAACAAGTACAAAGCTCATTGAGACACTTATAAGCACTCATGTTGCATGAAACTTGGTTTAGAGTCCTAGAAACGCGTTGTTAGATGTTTCTTAAGTTCGTTAAACTTGTACAAAGCTCATTGAGACACTTATATGCACTTATGTTGAATGCAACTTTGTTAAGACTCCTAGAAACGCGTTGTTAGTTCTTTCATAAGTTCGTCAAACTTGTACAAAGCTCATTGAGACACTTATAAGCACTCATGTTGCATGAAATTTAGTTTGGAGTCCTAGAAATCGCGTTGTTAGATGTTTCATAAGTTCGTCAAACTAGTACAAAGCTCATTGAGACACTTATAAGCATTCATGTTGCATGAAACTTGGTTTAGAGTCCTAGAAACGCGTTGTTAGATGTTTCATAAGTTCGTCAAACTTGTACAAAGCTCATTGAGACACATATAAGCACTCATGTTGCATGAAACATGGTTTAGAGTCCTAGAAACGCGTTGTTAGATGTTTCATAAGATCGTTAAACTTGTACAAAGCTCATTGAGACACTTATAAGAAATCATGTTGCATGAAACTTGGTTTAGATTCCTAGAAACCGCGTTGTTAGATGTTTCATAAGTTCGTCAAACTAGTACAAAGCTCATTGAGCCACTTATAAGCACTCATGTTGCATGAAACTTGGTTTAGAGTCCTAGAAACGCGTTGTTAGATGTTTCATAAGTTCGTCAAACAAGTACAAAGCTCATTGAGACACTTATAAGCACTCATGTTGCATGAAACTTGGTTTAGAGTCCTAGAAACGCGTTGTTAGATGTTTCTTAAGTTTGATAAACTTGTACAAAGCTCATTGAGACACTTATATGCACTTATGTTGAATGCAACTTTGTTAAGACTCCTAGAAACGCGTTGTTAGTTCTTTCATAAGTTCGTCAAACTTGTACAAAGCTCATTGAGACACTTATAAGCACTCATGTTGCATGAAATTTAGTTTGGAGTCCTACAAACCGCGTTGTTAGATGTTTCATAAGTTCGTCAAACTAGTACAAAGCTCATTGAGACACTTATAAGCATTCATGTTGCATGAAACTTGGTTTAGAGTCCTAGAAACGCGTTGTTAGATGTTTCATAAGTTTGTCTAACTTATACAAAGCTCATTGAGACACATATAAGCACTCATGTTGCATGAAACTTGGTTTAGAGTCCTAGAAACGCGTTGTTAGATGTTTCATAAGATCGTCAAACAAGTACAAAGCTCATTGAGACACTTATAAGCACTCATGTTGCATGAAACTTGGTTTAGAGTCCTAGAAACGCTTTGTTAGATGTTTCATAAGTTCGTTAAACTTGTACAAAGCTCATTGAGACACTTATATGCACTCATGTTGAATGCAACTTTGTTAAGACTCCTAGATACGCGTTGTTAGATGTTTCATAACTTCGTCAAACTAGTACAAAGCTCATTGAGACACTTATAAGCACTCATGTTGCATGAAACCTGGTTTAGAGTCCTAGAAACGCGTTGTTAGATGTTTCATAAGTTCGTCAAACTAGTACAAAGCTCATTGAGCCACTTATAAGCACTCATGTTGCATGAAACTTGGTTTAGAGTCCTAGAAACGCGTTGTTAGATGTTTCATACGTTCGTCAAACAAGTACAAAGCTCATTGAGACACTTATAAGCACTCATGTTGCATGAAACTTGGTTTAGAGTCCTAGAAACGCGTTGTTAGATGTTTCATAAGTTCGTTAAACTTGTACAAAGCTCATTGAGACACTTATATGCACTCATGTTGAATGCAACTTTGTTAAGACTCCTAGAAACGTGTTATTAGATGTTTCATAAGTTCGTCAAACTAGTACAAAGCTCATTGAGACACTTATAAGCACTCATGTTGCATGAAACTTGGTTTAGAGTCCTAGAAACGCGTTGTTAGATGTTTCATAAGTTCGTCAAACTAGTACAAAGCTCATTGAGACACTTATAAGCACTCATGTTGCATGAAACTTGGTTTAGAGTCCTAGAAACGCGTTGTTAGATGTTTCTTAAGTTCGTTAAACTTGTACAAAGCTCATTGAGACACTTATATGCACTTATGTTGAATGCAACTTTGTTAAGACTCCTAGAAACGCGTTGTTAATTCTTTAATAAGTTTGTCAAACTTGTACAAAGCTCATTGAGACACTTATAAGCACTCATGTTGCATGAAATTTAGTTTGGAGTCCTAGAAACTGCGTTGTTAGATGTTTCATAAGTTCGTCAAACTAGTACAAAGCTCATTGAGACACTTATAAGCATTCATGTTGCATGAAACTTGGTTTAGAGTCCTAGAAACGCGTTGTTAGATGTTTCATAAGTTTGTCAAACTTGTACAAAGCTCATTGAGACACATATAAGCACTCATGTTGCATGAAACTTGGTTTAGATTCCTAGAAACGCGTTGTTAGATGTTTCATAAGTTCGTCAAACTATTACAAAGCTGATTGAGACACTTATAAGAACTCATGTTGCATGAAACTTGGTTTAGAGTCCTAGAAACGCGTTGTTAGATGTTTCATAAGATCGTTAAACTTGTACAAAGCTCATTGAGACACTTATAAGCAATCATGTTGCATGAAACTTGGTTTAGAGTCCTAGAAACCGCGTTGTTAGATGTTTCATAAGTTTGTCAAACTAGTACAAAGCTCATTGAGCCACTTATAAGCACTCATGTTGCATGAAACTTGGTTTAGAGTCCTAGAAACGCGTTGTTAGATGTTTCATAAGTTCGTCAAACAAGTACAAAGCTCATTGAGACACTTATAAGCACTCATGTTGCATGAAACTTGGTTTAGAGTCCTAGAAACGCGTTGTTAGATGTTTCTTAAGTTCGTTAAATTTGTACAAAGCTCATTGAGACACTTATATGCACTTATGTTGAATGCAACTTTGTTAAGACTCCTAGAAACGCGTTGTTAGTTCTTTCATAATTTCGTCAAACTTGTACAAAGCTCATTGAGATACTTATAAGCACTCATGTTGCATGAAATTTAGTTTGGAGTCCTAGAAACCGCGTTGTTAGATGTTTCATAAGTTCGTCAAACTTGTACAAAGCTCATTGAGACACTTATAAGCATTCATGTTGCATGAAACTTGGTTTAGAGTCCTAGAAACGCGTTGTTAGATGTTTCATAAGTTTGTCAAACTTGTACAAAGCTCATTGAGACACATATAAGCACTCATGTTTCATGTAACATGGTTTAGAGTCCTAGAAACGCGCTGTTAGATGTTTCATAAGTTCGTCAAACTAGTACAAAGCTCATTGAGACACTTATAAGCACTCATGTTGCATGAAACTTGGTTTAGAGTCCTAGAAACGCGTTGTTAGAAGTTTCATAAAATCGTTAAACTTGTACAAAGCTCATTGAGACACTTATAAGCAATCATGTTGCATGAAACTTGGTTTAGAGTCCTAGAAACGCGTTGTTAGATGTTTCATAAGTTCGTTAAACTATTACAAAGTTCATTGAGACAGTTATAAGCACTCATGTTGCATGAAACTTGGTTTAGAGTCCTAGAAGCCGCGTTGCTAGATGTTTCATAAGTTCGTCAAACTAGTACAAAGCTTTTTGAGCCACTTAT
The DNA here is from genome assembly GCA_963556525.1 of Cochlearia excelsa. Taxonomy (NCBI): domain Eukaryota; kingdom Viridiplantae; phylum Streptophyta; class Magnoliopsida; order Brassicales; family Brassicaceae; genus Cochlearia; species Cochlearia excelsa. Next base: position 3,148,221 of record CAUVZT010000002.1, read on the forward strand.
AAGCACTCATGTTGTATGAAACTTGGTTTAGAGTCCTAGAAACGCGTTGTTAGATGTTTCATAAGTTCGTCAAACTAGTACAAAGCTCATTGAGCCACTTATAAGCACTCATGTTCCATGAAACTTGGTTTAGAGTCCTAGAAACGCGTTGTTAGATGTTTCATAAGATCGTCAAACAAGTACAAAGCTCATTGAGACACTTATAAGCACTCATGTTGCATGAAACTTGGTTTAGAGTCCTAGAAACGCTTTGTTAGATGTTTCATAAGTTCGTTAAACTTGTACAAAGCTCATTGAGACACTTATATGCACTCATGTTGAATGCAACTTTGTTAAGACTCCTAGATACGCGTTGTTAGATGTTTCATAAGTTCGTCAAACTAGTACAAAGCTCATTGAGACACTTATAAGCACTCATGTTGCATGAAACCTGGTTTAGAGTCCTAGAAACGCGTTGTTAGATGTTTCATAAGTTCGTCAAACTAGTACAAAGCTCATTGAGCCACTTATAAGCACTCATGTTGCATGAAACTTGGTTTAGAGTCCTAGAAACGCGTTGTTAGATGTTTCATACGTTCGTCAAACAAGTACAAAGCTCATTGAGACACTTATAAGCACTCATGTTGCATGAAACTTGGTTTAGAGTCCTAGAAACGCGTTGTTAGATGTTTCATAAGTTCGTTAAACTTGTACAAAGCTCATTGAGACACTTATATGCACTCATGTTGAATGCAACTTTGTTAAGACTCCTAGAAACGTGTTGTTAGATGTTTCATAAGTTCGTCAAACTAGTACAAAGCTCATTGAGACACTTATAAGCACTCATGTTGCATGAAACTTGGTTTAGAGTCCTAGAAACGCGTTGTTAGATGTTTCATAAGTTCTTCAAACTAGTACAAAGCTCATTGAGACACTTATAAGCACTCATGTTGCATGAAACTTGGTTTAGAGTCCTAGAAACGCGTTGTTAGATGTTTCTTAAGTTCGTTAAACTTGTACAAAGCTCATTGAGACACTTATATGCACTTATGTTGAATGCAACTTTGTTAAGACTCCTAGAAACGCGTTGTTAGTTCTTTCATAAGTTCGTCAAACTTGTACAAAGCTCATTGAGACACTTATAAGCACTCATGTTGCATGAAATTTAGTTTGGAATCCTAGAAACCGCGTTGTTAGATGTTTCATAAGTTTGTCAAACTAGTACAAAGCTCATTGAGACACTTATAAGCATTCATGTTGCATGAAACTTGGTTTAGAGTCCTAGAAACGCGTTGTTAGATGTTTCATAAGTTTGTCAAACTTGTACAAAGCTCATTGAGACACATATAAGCACTCATGTTGCATGAAACTTGGTTTAGAGTCCTAGAATCGCGCTGTTAGATGTTTCATAAGTTCGTCAAACTAGTACAAAGCTCATTGAGACACTTATAAGCACTCATGTTGCATGAAACTTGGTTTAGAGTCCTAGAAACGCGTTGTTAGATGTTTCATAAGATCGTTAAACTTGTACAAAGCTCATTGAGACACTTATAAGCAATCATGTTGCATGAAACTTGGTTTAGAGTCCTAGAAACGCGTTGTTAGATGTTTCATAAGTTCGTCAAACAAGTACAAAGCTCATTGAGACACTTATAAGCACTCATGTTGCACGAAACTTGGTTTAGAGTCCTAGAAACGCGTTGTTAGATGTTTCATAAGTTCGTTAAACTTGTACAAAGCTCATTGAGACACTTATATGCACTCATGTTGAATGCAACTTTGTTAAGACTCCTAGAAACGTGTTGTTAGATGTTTCATAAGTTCGTCAAACTAGTACAAAGCTCATTGAGACACTTATAAGCACTCATGTTGCATGAAACTTGGTTTAGAGTCCTAGAAACGCGTTGTTAGATGTTTCATAAGTTCGTCAAACAAGTACAAAGCTCATTGAGACACTTATAAGCACTCATGTTGCACGAAACTTGGTTTAGAGTCCTAGAAACGCGTTGTTAGATGTTTCTTAAGTTTGATAAACTTGTACAAAGCTCATTGAGACACTTATATGCACTTATGTTGAATGCAACTTTGTTAAGACTCCTAGAAACGCGTTGTTAGTTCTTTCATAAGTTCGTCAAACTTGTACAAAGCTCATTGAGACACTTATAAGCACTCATGTTGCATGAAATTTAGTTTGGAGTCCTACAAACCGCGTTGTTAGATGTTTCATAAGTTCGTCAAACTAGTACAAAGCTCATTGAGACACTTATAAGCATTGAGTTTGCATGAAACTTGGTTTAGAGTCCTAGAAACGCGTTGTTAGATGTTTCATAAGTTTGTCTAACTTGTACAAAGCTCATTGAGACACATATAAGCACTCATGTTGCATGAAACTTGGTTTAGAGTCCTAGAAACGCGCTGTTAGATGTTTCATAAGTTCGTCAAACTAGTACAAAGCTCATTGAGACACTTATAAGCACTCATGTTGCATGAAACTTGGTTTAGAGTCCTAGAAACGCGTTGTTAGATGTTTCATAAGATCGTTAAACTAGTACAAAGCTCATTGAGCCACTTATAAGCACTCATGTTGCATGAAACTTGGTTTAGAGTCCTAGAAACGCGTTGTTAGATGTTTCATACGTTCGTCAAACAAGTACAAAGCTCATTGAGACACTTATAAGCACTCATGTTGCATGAAACTTGGTTTAGAGTCCTAGAAACGCGTTGTTAGATGTTTCATAAGTTCGTTAAACTTGTACAAAGCTCATTGAGACACTTATATGCACTCATGTTGAATGCAACTTTGTTAAGACTCCTAGAAACGTGTTGTTAGATGTTTCATAAGTTCATCAAACTAGTACAAAGCTCATTGAGACACTTATAAGCACTCATGTTGCATGAAACTTGGTTTAGAGTCCTAGAAACGCGTTTTAGATGTTTCATAAGTTCGTCAAACTAGTACAAAGCTCATTGAGACACTTATAAGCACTCATGTTGCATGAAACTTGGTTTAGAGTCCTAGAAACGCGTTGTTAGATGTTTCTTAAGTTCGTTAAACATGTACAAAGCTCATTGAGACACTTATATGCACTTATGTTGAATGCAACTTTGTTAAGACTCCTAGAAACGCGTTGTTAGTTCTTTCATAAGTTCGTCAAACTTGTACAAAGCTCATTGATACACTTATAAGCACTCATGTTGCATGAAATTTAGTTTGGAATCCTAGAAACCGCGTTGTTAGATGTTTCATAAGTTCGTCAAACTAGTACAAAGCTCATTGAGACACTTATAAGCATTCATGTTGCATGAAACTTGGTTTAGAGTCCTAGAAACGCGTTGTTAGATGTTTCATAAGTTTGTCAAACTTGTACAAAGCTCATTGAGACACATAGAAGCACTCATGTTGCAAGAAACTTGGTTTAGAGTCCTAGAATCGCGCTGTTAGATGTTTCATAAGTTCGTCAAACTAGTACAAAGCTCATTGAGACACTTATAAGCACTCATGTTGCATGAAACTGGGTTTAGAGTCCTAGAAACGCGTTGTTAGATGTTTCATAAGATCGTTAAACTTGTACAAAGCTCATTGAGACACTTATAAGCAATCATGTTGCATGAAACTTGGTTTAGAGTCCTAGAAACCGCGTTGTTAGATGTTTCATAAGTTCGTCAAACTAGTACAAAGCTCATTGAGCCACTTATAAGCACTCATGTTGCATGAAACTTGGTTTAGAGTCCTAGAAACGCGTTGTTAGATGTTTCATAAGTTCGTCAAACAAGTACAAAGCTCATTGAGACACTTATAAGCACTCATGTTGCATGAAACTTGGTTTAGAGTCCTAGAAACGCGTTGTTAGATGTTTCTTAAGTTCGATAAACTTGTACAAAGCTCATTGAGACACTTATATGTTGGATTTTGGAGAGTATTGTTGGTAGATTTGGAGAGTAAGAGATTAAGAGCAAAGTAGTTAGCTTGGTCTTTGAGAGTTTTAGTGTTTAGATTAGAGAATGGGAGATTTCGGTTCTAGAGAAAGAATAAGAACAAGAGAGAGAATAAATGTAATGAGTATTGGAGAAGAGAGCTTTCAAGCTCCTTAGTGTTACAATGGCGAGATTACACTAGTTTTATAGAGAGAGAGAGATAGAGTAGGGCATCTAGCCGTTTAGAGATAAGGAGAGAGAGAGGTGGTCTTTGTTTCTCTTGGTTTAAGGCGCCACTTGATTCTTGTGCCCTTTTTGGCACTTAGCGCCTAGCTTGTGACAAGTCACTATCACTCTTGGGTTCCTCTCCTTTTTGGACAAGTCACTATCACTCTTGGGTTCCTCTCCTTTTGGATATTTTGAACCTAAGCTTTGACCAAGTTCAAAACCTCTTGGCGCCAACTCTTTGTCCTTGGCGCCTCCTTATCAAATCTCTTCCTTTCTCTTATCAAGACTTCTCTTTAGTTGTTTGACTTCTTGACTTTCTATTGTAGTCTCTTTACCTTGTTGCACACGCCTCTTTGGTATTTCGACCTAATGCCCTTTTAGGGTTAACCATTAGTCTCAATACTCCCCCTCAAGCTTAGCATTGTGAAACGCTAAGATTGGACATTGACCAACAAACCTCATTAAAACCTTGGTGAGTAAACCACATGGGAAAAACCTCACCGAAGGAAAAAGAGTGTAAGTTAGTTCAATAAGGGGTCTTGATCATCTAGGCCATACGTCTTCTTGACTTGGCCGAAGCTCCCCCCAAAGATAGAACCGGTCTTGATCTTGCCTTTGCCGTGTTCTTCTTTGCGGTTTCTTTGGATACTCAACACTTCCTCTTGTCTTGGTGTTGAGTTCTTTGATTCTTGATTTGAGTCTTCACGGTTTTGTTCTTCACAAAATTGAGTGTGAGACTTTGTCCGAACGTGTTGACTCCCTTTCCTTCTCTTGACTTCTTCTTTGATCTTCCTTCTTTGCCTTTGATCCCTTTCTCCTTTGAACCTTAAAAGATCCAAGTGAATAAGACTTAGTAAAGACATTTCGGATATATAAGGATAAGCTTAATCTAAGTTCATATTGATCCTAGATTTAAGCACTTCCTTTTAACAAGTGATTTGATCATAAGCTAAGCACAATTATATGATATGATTCTAGCCTTATGATTCTAATTAGTATACTTAAAGAGTAAAGTTTTAGGGACAGCCTTTAGTTCGTAGTGGTATGGCTTTTCCTTGTAGTTGCATCTAGGTTTTGAGCTTTGGCTTCTTCTTGAAGTCTTTGCTTCCTCCTTTGTGCAATTGGAACAAGGTTTGTTGACGTCTTTGGCTTAGCTCTTGGTATATGCATAAGCCGAGTAACAAGAATAGGCCTTGCACTTGAGAGTTGCTTTGGCCGAGAGTGAGTAGAGACGATTTGGTCATATTGCTTAATCGGTCTCTTTCTAGAACATGGATGGCTCGGCTTTGTCTTTGCTAGGTACTTGGCCGAGCCTAGTGTTGATGGAGTGATTCGGTCTTGTCATTGCTAGAGCCTTGACCAAGCCACATGATCTTGAGTTCCTTTCTTCAAGGACTCGGTTTTGATGATTAGATGAATTGGTCTTTCTCTTGAAGAGGATTGACCAAGGATTGATGATGGTTGAATGGATTGGCTTTGCTTCTTTGTGGAGGCTTGGCCAGGTGAATGATGATCTTGAACAATGATTGGTGACCTTGCCTTTGCTAGGGACTTTGGTCAAGAGATGGTCTTTGTCTTTGCCAAGGACTTGACCGGTTGATGATGGTCTTTGTCTTGTTAGGGACTTGACCGGTTGATGATGGTCTTTGTCTTGTTAAGGACTTGACCGGTTGATGATGGTCTTTGTCTTGCCACGGACTTGACCGGTTGATGATGGTCTTTGTCTTGTTAAGGACTTGACCGAAGATTAATGGGTTGACTCGGCTTTGTCTTGTGGATACTTGGCCGAGATGTAACTTGATGGTTTTGCTAGATGCTTTTGGCCATAATGATGATAGTGATTGGCTTCCATTTGATCATGATGAGATGTGTGATCTAACACTTCTTCTCCCCCCATCTTGATTAATCATGGAAGTAAATGAACTCTCCTCCTTTCTCGGCTTTTTTCTTCACAAGCTTCTTTGAGAAAGAGGTTTCTCATCTTCTCTTTAGGACATCATCTTTGGCATTAGATCATTTCTTCTTACTTCTTTTCTCTTTGGCATTTTTGTGTTTCTTCTTTATGCTTAGGGGTTGTCTCATGAAATCTTCTTAAGGTTTGAACATAATGATCCTACATTATATCAAACACAAAATGGATTAAGTATCATGGTTAACCGGCATAAGATAGAAACTTTAAACACTTTACAATCTATTAAGTATTATCATATTCACAAGCATGATACAAGGAAGGATTTAAGACATTAGATAACGAAGTTTCCTAAGCCTTTTGATTAAATCCGAGAGTATAAGTATCTTAGCAAGTTCAATTTCTAGTTCCTATAGATTTGTAAAGGCTTTTAAACATGCAATCTATGGCATATAACATGAAGCATAAAGACTACTTAAGCCTAGTATCTTAATAATATGGTTTAAAGAGAGTAAGAGTTTAGAATTAGCCCTTTTTTGATATTCCTTTGGGAAGATGGTCATTGGGAGAAGTCATGTATCCTTTTAGAGCACCTCAATGGTTAGTCTAAGATCGGATTCATGACTTCTCTTTATGAGAAATTCTCTTGTTTTCTTCTTTACCTACACATAGATTCAAGTTAGCAACAAGAGTCTTTAGCTTATGGCTCCTTGCCATAAAGACTTTGAAAGGGACCATGGTCTTTAGTGCACAATGGCGGACCATGATCTTTAAACACACAAACAAGATTCATTGTAACTTGATAGCTTTCATAGCTTAGTTACTCATCTTGTATCATAAACTTAAATGCACATAGGCGGTTTATGACAACAAACATAGATCATCATTCCATCTTCACCTTATATAGATGTTAGTGTAATGAATCATTTCCCCATAAGTCTAAAATGGATTCACCATGACTTTCAAAAGTGCCACCTTTTAGATAATCATGGATCTCTTTTTAGACTTATGTTACCCGAGGATCTAATGGATTCATCAAGCTCAAACGTGTTTTAAACACTTAATGAAACTTGGTTCTCTTTCCTCTAAGAGAGTTTGGATCCCATAAGACCTTATAAGCTTAATCACAAGCGAATCTTGGTTCCTTACCCTTTGTTAAAACGGAGATCTTTTGGATTTCACCAAGGTTTGAATGCAATAAGTCTTAAGACATATGCAAACCAAGGATCCTAGATCTTTCCAAGTCTCAAATCACTTCACTAAACAAAGACTAGTGATTTAAGACTTTAGCAAGAGACAAGACTTGGATATTATAGTGGGGTATGAAGAGGATAAAGAGTATAGAGTTTACAACCGATTCCTTAATGATCTAAAGATCTTTAGGACTCAAGATTAACTACTAATCTCTTTATCTCCCTCTTGTGTTTCCACTAACACAACCGCCACTACTCATCTTCATCATCTTGGAGATTTAAATTCGGACCAAATGAGCATATGTTCTTTAAAAACTTTTGAAAACATCATATGCTCAAAAACATGCTTTTAAACCGAAACTTTGTGGTATTGGATTCATCAAGGTTTCTTGAACTCATAGGAGTTTTAAAGCCATGGTTCTCATCCATTAGTCTCGGTTTAGACAATGATCTTAAAGGACAATACAACCAAAACTATCATGTAGTTAAATCCTATTGATTTATACTAACAATGAATATGTTTTGGTTGTCTTGTACTTACCAAGGAAATTGGATTCAACATGTCCTTTACTCACTAGGAGTTAAGCGGATCATGGTTCTCTTTCCAAAGATCTTTGTTAAAGCACAAACAAAAGAAAGAGTTTTGGATTCAACAAGTTGTTTTGCCTTATAAGAACAACAACAAGGTTCACCTACTCTTTTAGCTCTCAAGATTCAAGCTTTAAGCTTTGATATCTTGGTCCTTGCCTAAAGAAGGGTTTCGGATTCAACAAGTTGCTTTCAACTCTCAAAAGTTTAGCAAACAAGGTTCTCTAACCTTTGACTCCCAAGTTTCAAGTTTTGTTCTTGAATACTTGTTCATAGTCTAAAAACCAAAGTCATTAAGATCTTAAGTTCATCATGGTTCCTTTGAACTCATAAGAGTGAGGAAACCCATGGTTCTCATCCTTTGACATTTGGCTGTCCATAGATCTTTTTCAAAGAAACACACTTTCACAAACATGTTTTTAAACATGTAGCTAGATCTTAAGATCCAATCTTTCCATGAACAAATTATGCTTGGTGTGTTCTAAGAAAGGTATTACCAAGATCTATGGATCTATACAAGAAATAAAAGAACACAGATTTTAGAGAATGGGAAAGGATTCAACATGTTCATTATACTCCTAAGAGTTGATTTGAACAATGGTTCTCTTTCTCTACAAGATTCATCGCCTTTTAAAGCTTGTCTTGGTTCTCTTTCATCTATGAACAATAACTACTTGCAGAATTTAAACAACAAAAGAAAGAAGAGGGGATTTGGATTCATCAAGCTCTTACGCTCATAAGAGCAAAGTAGCAAGGTTCTCTCCAGCTCAAAAGATAAGCTTGCGGATTAGCTTAGGTAGAGGAGCTTATGCTCTGATACCATGTTGGATTTTGGAGAGTATTGTTGGTAGATTTGGAGAGTAAGAGATTAAGAGCAAAGTAGTTAGCTTGGTCTTTGAGAGTTTTAGTGTTTAGATTAGAGAATGGGAGATTTCGGTTCTAGAGAAAGAATAAGAACAAGAGAGAGAATAAATGTAATGAGTATTGGAGAAGAGAGCTTTCAAGCTCCTTAGTGTTACAATGGCGAGATTACACTAGTTTTATAGAGAGAGAGAGATAGAGTAGGGCATCTAGCCGTTTAGAGATAAGGAGAGAGAGAGGTGGTCTTTGTTTCTCTTGGTTTAAGGCGCCACTTGATTCTTGTGCCCTTTTTTGGCACTTAGCGCCTAGCTTGTGACAAGTCACTATCACTCTTGGGTTCCTCTCCTTTTTGGACAAGTCACTATCACTCTTGGGTTCCTCTCCTTTTGGATATTTTGAACCTAAGCTTTGACCAAGTTCAAAACCTCTTGGCGCCAACTCTTTGTCCTTGGCGCCTCCTTATCAAATCTCTTCCTTTCTCTTATCAAGACTTCTCTTTAGTTGTTTGACTTCTTGACTTTCTATTGTAGTCTCTTTACCTTGTTGCACACGCCTCTTTGGTATTTCGACCTAATGCCCTTTTAGGGTTAACCATTAGTCTCAATATTATATGCACTTATGTTGAATGCAACTTTGTTAAGACTCCTAGAAACGCGTTGTTAGTTCTTTCATAAGTTTGTCAAACTTGTACAAAGCTCATTGAGACACTTATAAGCACTCATGTTGCATGAAATTTAGTTTGGAGTCCTAGAAACCGCGTTGTTAGATGTTTCATAAGTTCGCCAAACTAGTACAAAGCTCATTGAGACACTTATAAGCATTCACGTTGCATGAAACTTGGTTTAGAGTCCTAGAAACGCGTTGTTAGATGTTTCATAAGTTTGTCAAACTTGTACAAAGCTCATTGAGACACATATAAGCACTCATGTTGCATGAAACTTGGTTTAGAGTCCTAGAAACGCGCTCTTAGATGTTTCATAAGTTCGTCAAACTAGTACAAAGCTCATTGAGACACTTATAAGCACTCATGTTGCATGAAACTTGGTTTAGAGTCCTAGAAACGCGTTGTTAGATGTTTCATAAGATCGTTAAACTTGTACAAAGCTCATTGAGACACTTATAAGCAATCATGTTGCATGAAACTTTGTTTAGAGTCGTAGAAACCGCGTTGTTAGATGTTTCATAAGTTCGTCAAACTAGTACAAAGCTCATTGAGCCACTTATAAGCACTCATGTTGCATGAAACTTGGTTTAGAGTCCTAGAAACGCGTTGTTAGATGTTTCATAAGTTCGTTAAACAAGTACAAAGCTCATTGAAACACTTATACGCACTCATGTTGCATGAAACTTGGTTTAGAGTCCTAGAAACGCGTTGTTCGATGTTTCTTAAGTTCGTTAAACTTGTACAAAGCTCAGTGAGACACTTATATGCACTTATGTTGAATGCAACTTTGTTAAGACTCCTAGAAACGCGTTGTTAGTTCTTTCATAAGTTCGTCAAACTTGTACAAAGCTCATTGAGACACTTATAAGCACTCATGTTGCATGAAATTTAGTTTGGAGTCCTAGAAACCGCGTTGTTATATGTTTCATAAGTTCGTCAAACTAGTATAAAGCTCATTGAGATACTTATAAGCACTCATGTTGCATGAAACTTTGTTTAGAGTCATAGAAACGCGTTGTTAGATGTTTCATAAGTTTGTCAAACTTGTACAAAGCTCATTGAGACACATATAAGTACTCATGTTGCATGAAACTTGGTTTAGAGTCCTAGAAACGCGATGTTAGATGTTTCATAAGTTCGTCAAACTAGTACAAAGCTCATTGAGACACTTATAAGCACTCATGTTGCATGAAACTTGGTTTAGAGTCCTAGAAACGCGTTGTTAGATGTTTCATAAGATCGTTAAACTTTTACAAAGCTCATTGAGACACTTATAAGCACTCATGTTGCATGAAACTTGGTTTAGAGTCCTAGAAACCGCGTTGTTAGATGTTTCATTAGTTCGTCAAACTAGTACAAAGCTCATTGAGCCACTTATAAGCACTCATGTCGCATGAAACTTGGTTTAGAGTCCTAGAAACGCGTTGTTAGATGTTTCATTAGTTAGTCAAACAAGTACAAAGCTCATTGAGACACTTATAAGCACTCATGTTGCATGAAACTTGGTTTAGAGTCATAGAAACACGTTGTTATATGTTTCATAAGTTCGTTAAACTTGTACAAAGCTCATTGAGACACTTATATGCACTCATGTTGAATGCAACTTTGTTAGGACTCCTAGAAACGTGTTATTAGATGTTTCATAAGTTCGTCAAACTAGTAGAAAGCTCATTGAGACACTTATATGCACTCATGTTGAATGAAACTTGGTTTAAAGTCCTAGAAACAACGTTGTTAGATATTTCATAAGTTCTTCAAACTAGTACAAAGCTCATTGAGACACGTATAAGCACTCATGGTTCATGAAACTTGGTTTAGAGTCCTAGAAATGTTATGTTAGATGTTTCATAAGTTCGTCAAACTAGTACAAAGCTCATTGAGACACTTATAAGCACTCATGTTGCATGAAACTTGGTTTAGAGTCCTAGAAACGCGTTGTTAGTTCTTTCATAAATTCGTCAAACTTGTACAAAGCTCATTGAGACACTTATAAGAACTCATGTTGCATGAAATTTAGTTTGGAGTCCTAGAAACCGTGTTGTTAGATGTTTCATAAGTTCGTAAAACTAGTACAAAGCTCCTTGAGACACTTATAAGCACTCATGTTGCATGAAACTTAGTTTGGAGTCCTAGAAACCGTGTTGTTAGATGTTTCATAAGTTCGTCAAACCAGTACAAAGCTCATTGAGACACTTATAAGCACTCATGTTGCATGAAACTTGGTTTAGAGTCCTAGAAACACGTTGTTATATGTTTCATAAGTTCGTTAAACTTGTACAAAGATCATTGAGACACTTATATGCACTCATGTTGAATGCAACTTTGTTAAGACTCCTAGAAACGTGTTGTTAGATGTTTCATAAGTTCGTCAAACAAGTAGAAAGCTCATTGAGACACTTATATGCACTCATGTTGCATGAAACTTGGTTTAAAGTCCTAGAAACAACGTTGTTAGATATTTCATAAGTTCTTCAAACTAGTACAAAGCTCATTGAGACACGTATAAGCACTCATGGTTCATGAAACTTGGTTTAGAGTCCTAGAAATGTTATGTTAGATGTTTCATAAGTTCGTCAAACTAGTACAAAGCTCATTGAGACACTTATAAGCACTCATGTTGCATGAAACTTGGTTTAGAGTCCTAGAAACGCGTTGTTAGTTCTTTCATAAATTCGTCAAACTTGTACAAAGCTCATTGAGACACTTATAAGAACTCATGTTGCATGAAATTTAGTTTGGAGTCCTAGAAACCTCGTTGTTAGATGTTTCATAAGTTCGTCAAACTAGTACAACGCTCATTGAGACACTTATAAACACTCATGTTGCATGAAACTTGGTTTAGAGTCCTATAAACGCGTTGTTAGATGTTTCATAAGTTTGTCAAACTTGTACAAAGCTCATTGAGACACATATAAGCACTCATGTTGCATGAAACTTGGTTTAGAGTCCTAGAAACGCGTTGTTAGATGTTTCATAAGTTCGTCAAACTAGTACAAAGCTCATTGAGACACTTATAAGCACTCATGTTTCATGAAACTTGGTTTAGAGTCCTACAAACGCGTTTTTAGATGTTTCATAAGAGCGTTAAACTTGTACAAAGCTCATTGAGACACTTATAAGCACTCATGTTGCATGAAACTTGGTGTAGAGTCATAGAAACGCGTTGTTAGATGTTTCATAAGTTCGTTAAACTTGTACAAAGCTCATTGAGACACTTATAAGCACTCATGGTTCATGAAACTGGATTTAGAGTATTAGAAATCGCGTTTTTAGATGTTTCATAAGTTCGTCATACAAGTACAAAGCTCATTCAGACACTTATAAGCAGTCATGTTGCATGAAACTTGGTTTAGAGGCCTAGAAACGTGTTGTTAGATGTTTCATAAGTTCGTCAAAATTTTAAAAAGCTCATTGAGACACTTATATGCACTCATGTTGCATGAAACTTGGTTTAGAGTCCTAGAAACCGCGTTGTTAGATGTTTCATAAGTTCGTCAAACTAGTACAAAGCTCATTGAGACACTTATAAGCACTCATTGTTCATGAAACTTGGTTTAGAGTCCCGAAATGCGTTGTTAGATGTTTCATAAGTTCGTAAAACTAGTACAAAGCTCATTGAGACACTTATAAGCACTCATGTTGCATGAAACTTGGTTTAGAGTCCTAAAAACTGCGTTGTTAGATGTTTCATAAGTTTGTCAAACTAGTACAAAGCTCATTGAGATACATATAAGCACTCATGTTGCATGAAACTTAGTTTAGAGTCCTAGAAACGCGTTGTTAGATGTTTCATAAGTTCGTTAAACTTGTACAAAGCTCATTGAGACACTTATATGCACTCATGTTGAATGCAACTTTGTTAAGACTCCTAGAAACGCGTTGTTAGTATAAAGCTCATTGAGACACTTATAAGCACTCATGTTGCATGAAACTCCGTTTATAGTCCTAGAAACGCGTTGTTAGATTTTTCATAAGTTCGTAAAACTAATACAAAGCTCATTGAGCCACTTATAAGCACTCATGTTTCATGAAACTTGGTTTAGAGTCCTAGAAACGCGTTGTTAGATGTTTCAATAAGTTCGTCAAACAAGTACAAAGCTCATTGAGACACTTATAAGCACTCATGTTGCATGAAACTTGGTTTAGAGTCCTAGAAACACGTTGTTAGACGTGTCATAAGTTCGTTAAACTTGTACAAAACTCATTGAGACTCTTATATGCACTCATGTTGAATGGAACTTTGTTAAGACTCCTAGAAACGTGTTGTTAGATGTTTCATAAGTTCGTCAAACTAGTACAAAGCTCATTGAGACACTTATAAGCACTCATGGTTCATGAAACTTGGTTTAGAGTCCTAGAAATGTGTTGTTAGATGTTTCATAAGTTTGTCAAACTAGTACAGAGCTCATCTAGACACTTATAAGCACTCATGTTGCATGAAACTTGGTTTAGAGTCCTAGAAACGCGTTGTTAGATGTTTCATAAGATTGTTAAACTTGTACAAAGCTCATTGAAACACTTATAAGCACTCATGTTGCATGAAACTTGGTTTAGAGTCCTAGAAATGTGTTGTTAGATGTTTCATAAGTTTGTCAAACTAGTACAGAGCTCATCTAGACACATATAAGCACTCTTGCATGAAACTTGGTTTAGAGTCCTAGAAACGTGTTGTTAGATGTTTCATAAGTTTGTCAAACTTGTACAAAGCTTATTGAGACACTTATATGCACTCATGTTGAATAAAACTTGGTTAAGACTCCTAGAAACGCGTTGTTAGATGTCTCATAAGTTCGTCAAACTAGTACAAAGCTCATTGAGACACTTAGAAGCACTCATATTGCATGAAACTTGGTTTAGAGTCCTAGAAACGCGTTGTTAGATTTTTCATAAGTTCGTCAAACTAGTGCAAAGCTCATTGAGCCACTTATAAGCACTCATGTTGCATGAAATTTGGTTTAGAGTCCTAGAAACGCGTTGTTAGATGTTTCATAAGTTCGTCAAACAAGTACAAAGCTCATTGAGACACTTATAAGCAATCATGTTGAATGAAACATGGTTTAAAGTCCTAGAAACGCGTTGTTAGATGTTTCATAAGTTTGTTAAACTTGTACAAAGCTCATTGAGACACTTATAAGCACTAATGTTGCATGAAACTTGGTTTAGAGTCCTAGCAACCACGTTGTTAAATGTTTCATAAGTTCGTCAAACTTGTACAAAGCTCATTGAGACACTTATAAGCACTCATGTTGCATGAAACTTCGTTTAGAGTCCTAGAAAGGCGTTATTAGATGTTTCATAAGTTCGCCAAACTAGTACAAAGTTCTTTGAGACACTTATAAGCACTCATGGTTCATGAAACTTATTTTAGAGTCTTAGAAATCGCGTTGTTAGATATTTCATTAGTTCGTCAAACTAGTACAAAGCTCATTGAGACACTTATATGCACTCATGTTGCATGAAACTTGGTTTAGAGTCCTAGAAACGCGTTGTTAGATGTTTCATAAGTTCGTCAAACAAGTACAAAGCTCATTGAGACACTTATAAGCACTCATGTTGCATGAAACTTGGTTTAGAGTCCTAGAAACGTGTTGTTATATGTTTCATAAGTTCGTTAAACTTGTACAAAGCTCATTGAGACACTTATATGCACTCATGTTGCATTAAACTTGGTTTAGAGTCCTAGAAACCGCGTTGTTAGATGTTTCATAAGTTCTTCAAACTAGTACAAAGCTCATTGAGACACTTATAAGCACTCATGGTTCATGAAACTTGGTTTAGAGTCGTAGAAATGTGTTGTTAGATGTTTCATAAGTTCGTCAAACTAGTACAAAGCTCATTGAGACACTTATAAGCACTCATGTTGCATGAAACTTGGTTTAGAGTCCTAGAAACGCGTTGTTAGATGTTTCTTAAGTTCGTTAAACTTGTTCAAAGCTCATTGAGACACTTATATGCACTTATGTTGAATGCAACTTTGTTAATACTCCTAGAAACGCGTTGTTAGTTCTTTCATAAGTTCGTCAAACTTGTACAAAGCTCATTGAGACACTTATAAGCACTCATGTTGCATGAAATTTTGTTTGGAGTCCTAGAAACCGCGTTGTTAGATGTTTCTTAAGTTCGTCAAACTAGTACAAAGCTCATTGAGACACTTACAAGCACTCATGTTGCATGAAACTTGGTTTAGTGTCCTAGAAACGCGTTGTTGGATGTTTCATAAGTTTGTCAAACTTGTACAAAGCTCATTGAGACACATATAAACACTCATGTTGCATGAAACTTGGTTTAGAGTCCTAGAAACGCGTTGTTAGATGTTTCATAAGTTCGTCAAACTAGTACAAAGCTCATTGAGACACTTATAAGCACTCATGTTGCATGAAACTTGGTTTAGAGTCCTAGAAACGCGTTGTTAGATGTTTCATAAGATCGTTAAACTTGTACAAACCTCATTGAGACACTTATAAGCACTCATGTTGCATGAAACTTGGTTTAGAGTCCTAGAAACCGCGTTGTTAGATGTTTCATTAGTTCGTCAAACTAGTACAAAGCTCATTGAGCCACTTATAAGCACTCATGTCGCATGAAACTTTGTTTAGAGTCCTAGAAACGCGTTGTTAGATGTTTCATAAGTTCGTCAAACAAGTACAAAGCTCATTGAGACACTTATAAGCACTCATGTTGCATGAAACTTGGTTTAGAGTCCTAGAAACACGTTGTTATATGTTTCATAAGTTCGTTAAACTTGTACAAAGCTCATTGAGACACTTATAAGCACTCATGTTGAATGCAACTTTGTTAAGACTCCTAGAAACGTGTTGTTAGATGTTTCATAAATTTCGTCAAACTAGTAGAAAGCTCATTGAGACACTTATATGCACTCATGTTGCATGAAACTTGGTTTAGAGTCCTAGAAACCGCGTTGTTAGATGTTTCATAAGTTCTTCAAACTAGTACAAAGCTCATTGAGACACTTATAAGCACTCATGGTTCATGAAACTTGGTTTAGAGTCCTAGAAATGTTATGTTAGATGTTTCATAAGTTTGTCAAACTAGTACAAAGCTCATTGAGACACTTATAAGCACTCATGTTGCATGAAACTTGGTTTAGAGTCCTAGAAACGCGTTGTTAGTTCTTTCATAAGTTCGTCAAACTTGTACAAAGCTCATTGAGACACTTATAAGCACTCATGTTGCATGAAACTTGGTTTAGAGTCCTAGAAACGCGTTGTTAGATGTTTCAATAAGTTCGTCAAACAAGTACAAAGCTCATTGAGACACTTATAAGCACTCATGTTGCATGAAACTTGGTTTAGAGTCCTAGAAACACATTGTTAGATGTGTCATAAGTTCGTTAAACTTGTACAAAACTCATTGAGACTCTTATATGCACTCATGTTGAATGCAACTTTGTTAAGACTCCTAGAAACGCGTTGTTAGATGTTTCATAAGTTCGTTAAACTTGTACAAAACTCATTGAGACACTTATAAGCACTCATGTTGCATGAAATTTTGTTTGGAGTCCTAGAAACCTCGTTGTTAGATGTTTCATAAGTTAGTCAAACTAGTACAAAGCTCATTGAGACACTTATAAGCACTCATGTTGCATGAAACTTAGTTTAGAGACATATAAACGCGTTGTTAGATGTTTCATAAGTTTGTCAAACTTGTACAAAGCTCATTGAGACACATATAAGCACTCATGTTGCATGAAACTTGGTTTAGAGACCTAGAAACGCGTTGTTAGATGTATCATAAGTTCGTCAAACTAGTACAAAGCTCATTGAGACACTTATAAGCACTCATATTTCATGAAACTTGGTTTAGAGTCCTACAAACGCGTTGTTAGATGTTTCATAAGAGCGTTAAACTTGTACAAAGCTCATTGAGACACTTATCGGCACTCATGTTGCATGAAACTTGGTTTAGAGTCATAGAAACGCGTTGTTAGATGTTTCATAATTCCGTTAAACTTGTACAAAGCTCATTGAGACACTTATAAGCACTCATGGTTCATGAAACTTGGTTTAGAGTATTAGAAATCGCGTTGTTAGATGTTTCATAAGTTCGTCAAACAAGTACAAATCTCATTCGGACACTTATAAGCGGTCATGTTGCATGAAACTTGGTTTAGAGGCCTAGAAACGTGTTGTTAGATGTTTCATAAGTTCGTCAAACTTTTAAAAAGCTCATTGAGACACTTATATTCACTCATGTTGCATGAAACTTGGTTTAGAGTCCTAGAAACCGCGTTGTTAGATGTTTCATAAATTCGTCAAACTAGTACAACACTCATTGAGACACTTATAAGCACTCATGGTTCATGAAACTTGGTTTAGAGTCCTAGAAATGCGTTGTTAGATGTTTCATAAGTTCGTAAAACTAGTACAAAGCTCATTGGGACACTTATAAGCACTCATGTTGCATGAAACTTGGTTTAGAGTCCTAGAAACGCGATGTTAGATGTTTCATAAGTTCGTCAAACAAGTACAAAGCTCATTGAGACACTTATAAGCACTCATGTTGCATGAAACTTGGTTTAGAGTCCTAGAAACGCGTTGTTATATGTTTCATAAGTTCGTTAAACTTGTACAAAGCTAATTGAGACACTTATATGCACTCATGTTGAATGTAACTTTGTTAAGACTCCTAGAAACGTGTTGTTAGATGTTTCATAAGTTCGTCAAACTAGTAGAAAGCTCATTGAGACACTTATATGCACTCATGTTGCATGAAACTTGGTTTAGAGTCCTAGAAACCGCGTTGTTAGATGTTTCATAAGTTCTTCAAACTAGTACAAAGCTCATTGAGACACTTATAAGCATTCATGGTTCATGAAACTTGGTTTAGAGTCGTAGAAATGTGTTGTTAGATGTTTCATAAGTTCGTCAAACTAGTACAAAGCTCATTGAGACACTTATAAGCACTCATGTTGCATGTAATTTAGTTTGGAGTCCTAGAAACCACGTTGTTAGATGTTTCTTAAGTTCGTCAAACTAGTACAAAGCTCATTGAGACACTTATAAGCACTCATGTTGCATGAAACTTGGTTTAGAGTCCTAGAAACGCGTTGTTGGATGTTTCATAAGTTTGTCAAACTTGTACAAAGCTCATTGAGACACATATAAGCACTCATGTTGCATGAAACTTGGTTTAGAGTCCTAGAAACGCGTTGTTAGATGTTTCATAAGTTCGTCAAACTAGTACAAAGTTCATTGAGACACTTATAAGCACTCATGTTGCATGAAACTTGGTTTAGAGTCCTAGAAACACGTTGTTAGATGTTTCATAAGATCGTTAAACTTGTACAAACCTCATTGAGAAACTTATAAGCACTCATGTTGCATGAAACTTGGTTTAGAGTCCTAGAAACCGCGTTGTTAGATGTTTCATTAGTTCGTCAAACTAGTACAAAGCTCATTGATCCACTTATAAGCACTCATGTCGCATGAAACTTTGTTTAGAGTCCTAGAAACCTCGTTGTTAGATGTTTCATAAGTTAGTCAAACTAGTACAAAGCTCATTGAGACACTTATAAGCACTCATGTTGCATGAAACTTAGTTTAGAGACATATAAACGCGTTGTTAGATGTTTCATAAGTTTGTCAAACTTGTACAAAGCTCATTGAGACACATATAAGTTCGTTAAACTTGTACAAAACTCATTGAGACTCTTATATGCACTCATGTTGAATGCAACTTTGTTAAGACTCCTAGAAACGCGTTGTTAGATGTTTCATAAGTTCGTTAAACTTGTACAAAACTCATTGAGACACTTATAAGCACTCATGTTGCATGAAATTTTGTTTGGAGTCCTAGAAACCTCGTTGTTAGATGTTTCATAAGTTAGTCAAACTAGTACAAAGCTCATTGAGACACTTATAAGCACTCATGTTGCATGAAACTTAGTTTAGAGACATATAAACGCGTTGTTAGATGTTTCATAAGTTTGTCAAACTTGTACAAAGCTCATTGAGACACATATAAGCACTCATGTTGCATGAAACTTGGTTTAGAGACCTAGAAACGCGTTGTTAGATGTATCATAAGTTCGTCAAACTAGTACAAAGCTCATTGAGACACTTATAAGCACTCATATTTCATGAAACTTGGTTTAGAGTCCTACAAACGCGTTGTTAGATGTTTCATAAGAGCGTTAAACTTGTACAAAGCTCATTGAGACACTTATCAGCACTCATGTTGCATGAAACTTGGTTTAGAGTCATAGAAACGCGTTGTTAGATGTTTCATAATTCCGTTAAACTTGTACAAAGCTCATTGAGACACTTATAAGCACTCATGGTTCATGAAACTTGGTTTAGAGTATTAGAAATCGCGTTGTTAGATGTTTCATAAGTTCGTCAAACAAGTACAAATCTCATTCAGACACTTATAAGCAGTCATGTTGCATGAAACTTGGTTTAGAGGCCTAGAAACGTGTTGTTAGATGTTTCATAAGTTCGTCAAACTTTTAAAAAGCTCATTGAGACACTTATATTCACTCATGTTGCATGAAACTTGGTTTAGAGTCCTAGAAACCGCGTTGTTAGATGTTTCATAAATTCGTCAAACTAGTACAACACTCATTGAGACACTTATAAGCACTCATGGTTCATGAAACTTGGTTTAGAGTCCTAGAAATGCGTTGTTAGATGTTTCATAAGTTCGTAAAACTAGTACAAAGCTCATTGGGACACTTATAAGCACTCATGTTGCATGAAACTTGGTTTAGAGTCCTAGAAACGCGATGTTAGATGTTTCATAAGTTCGTCAAACAAGTACAAAGCTCATTGAGACACTTATAAGCACTCATGTTGCATGAAACTTGGTTTAGAGTCCTAGAAACGCGTTGTTATATGTTTCATAAGTTCGTTAAACTTGTACAAAGCTAATTGAGACACTTATATGCACTCATGTTGAATGTAACTTTGTTAAGACTCCTAGAAACGTGTTGTTAGATGTTTCATAAGTTCGTCAAACTAGTAGAAAGCTCATTGAGACACTTATATGCACTCATGTTGCATGAAACTTGGTTTAGAGTCCTAGAAACCGCGTTGTTAGATGTTTCATAAGTTCTTCAAACTAGTACAAAGCTCATTGAGACACTTATAAGCATTCATGGTTCATGAAACTTGGTTTAGAGTCGTAGAAATGTGTTGTTAGATGTTTCATAAGTTCGTCAAACTAGTACAAAGCTCATTGAGACACTTATAAGCACTCATGTTGCATGTAATTTAGTTTGGAGTCCTAGAAACCACGTTGTTAGATGTTTCTTAAGTTCGTCAAACTAGTACAAAGCTCATTGAGACACTTATAAGCACTCATGTTGCATGAAACTTGGTTTAGAGTCCTAGAAACGCGTTGTTGGATGTTTCATAAGTTTGTCAAACTTGTACAAAGCTCATTGAGACACATATAAGCACTCATGTTGCATGAAACTTGGTTTAGAGTCCTAGAAACGCGTTGTTAGATGTTTCATAAGTTCGTCAAACTAGTACAAAGTTCATTGAGACACTTATAAGCACTCATGTTGCATGAAACTTGGTTTAGAGTCCTAGAAACACGTTGTTAGATGTTTCATAAGATCGTTAAACTTGTACAAACCTCATTGAGAAACTTATAAGCACTCATGTTGCATGAAACTTGGTTTAGAGTCCTAGAAACCGCGTTGTTAGATGTTTCATTAGTTCGTCAAACTAGTACAAAGCTCATTGATCCACTTATAAGCACTCATGTCGCATGAAACTTTGTTTAGAGTCCTAGAAACCTCGTTGTTAGATGTTTCATAAGTTAGTCAAACTAGTACAAAGCTCATTGAGACACTTATAAGCACTCATGTTGCATGAAACTTAGTTTAGAGACATATAAACGCGTTGTTAGATGTTTCATAAGTTTGTCAAACTTGTACAAAGCTCATTGAGACACATATAAGCACTCATGTTGCATGAAACTTGGTTTAGAGACCTAGAAACGCGTTGTTAGATGTATCATAAGTTCGTCAAACTAGTACAAAGCTCATTGAGACACTTATAAGCACTCATATTTCATGAAACTTGGTTTAGAGTCCTACAAACGCGTTGTTAGATGTTTCATAAGAGCGTTAAACTTGTACAAAGCTCATTGAGACACTTATCAGCACTCATGTTGCATGAAACTTGGTTTAGAGTCATAGAAACGCGTTGTTAGATGTTTCATAATTCCGTTAAACTTGTACAAAGCTCATTGAGACACTTATAAGCACTCATGGTTCATGAAACTTGGTTTAGAGTATTAGAAATCGCGTTGTTAGATGTTTCATAAGTTCGTCAAACAAGTACAAATCTCATTCAGACACTTATAAGCAAGTCATGTTGCATGAAACTTGGTTTAGAGGCCTAGAAACGTGTTGTTAGATGTTTCATAAGTTCGTCAAACTTTTAAAAAGCTCATTGAGACACTTATATTCACTCATGTTGCATGAAACTTGGTTTAGAGTCCTAGAAACCGCGTTGTTAGATGTTTCATAAATTCGTCAAACTAGTACAACACTCATTGAGACACTTATAAGCACTCATGGTTCATGAAACTTGGTTTAGAGTCCTAGAAATGCGTTGTTAGATGTTTCATAAGTTCGTAAAACTAGTACAAAGCTCATTGGGACACTTATAAGCACTCATGTTGCATGAAACTTGGTTTAGAGTCCTAGAAACGCGATGTTAGATGTTTCATAAGTTCGTCAAACAAGTACAAAGCTCATTGAGACACTTATAAGCACTCATGTTGCATGAAACTTGGTTTAGAGTCCTAGAAACGCGTTGTTATATGTTTCATAAGTTCGTTAAACTTGTACAAAGCTAATTGAGACACTTATATGCACTCATGTTGAATGTAACTTTGTTAAGACTCCTAGAAACGTGTTGTTAGATGTTTCATAAGTTCGTCAAACTAGTAGAAAGCTCATTGAGACACTTATATGCACTCATGTTGCATGAAACTTGGTTTAGAGTCCTAGAAACCGCGTTGTTAGATGTTTCATAAGTTCTTCAAACTAGTACAAAGCTCATTGAGACACTTATAAGCATTCATGGTTCATGAAACTTGGTTTAGAGTCGTAGAAATGTGTTGTTAGATGTTTCATAAGTTCGTCAAACTAGTACAAAGCTCATTGAGACACTTATAAGCACTCATGTTGCATGTAATTTAGTTTGGAGTCCTAGAAACCACGTTGTTAGATGTTTCTTAAGTTCGTCAAACTAGTACAAAGCTCATTGAGACACTTATAAGCACTCATGTTGCATGAAACTTGGTTTAGAGTCCTAGAAACGCGTTGTTGGATGTTTCATAAGTTTGTCAAACTTGTACAAAGCTCATTGAGACACATATAAGCACTCATGTTGCATGAAACTTGGTTTAGAGTCCTAGAAACGCGTTGTTAGATGTTTCATAAGTTCGTCAAACTAGTACAAAGTTCATTGAGACACTTATAAGCACTCATGTTGCATGAAACTTGGTTTAGAGTCCTAGAAACACGTTGTTAGATGTTTCATAAGATCGTTAAACTTGTACAAACCTCATTGAGAAACTTATAAGCACTCATGTTGCATGAAACTTGGTTTAGAGTCCTAGAAACCGCGTTGTTAGATGTTTCATTAGTTCGTCAAACTAGTACAAAGCTCATTGATCCACTTATAAGCACTCATGTCGCATGAAACTTTGTTTAGAGTCCTAGAAACGCGTTGTTAGATGTTTCATAAGTTCGTCAAACAAGTACAAAGCTCATTGAGACACTTATAAGCACTCATGTTGCATGAAACTTGGTTTAGAGTACTAGAAACACGTTGTTATATGTTTCATAAGTTCGTTAAACTTGTACAAAGCTCATTGAGACACTTATAAGCACTCATGTTGAATGCAACTTTGTTAAGACTCCTAGAAACGTGTTGTTAGATGTTTCATAAGTTCGTCAAACTAGTAGAAAGCTCATTGAGACACTTATATGCACTCATAATGCATGAAACTAGGTTTAGAGTCCTAGAAACCGCGTTGTTAGATGTTTCATAAGTTCTTCAAACTAGTACAAAGCTCATTGAGACACTTATAAGCACTCATGGTTCATGAAACTTGGTTTAGAGTCCTAGAGATGTTATGTTAGATGTTTCATAAGTTCGTCAAACTAGTACAAAGCTCATTGAGACACTTATAAGCACTCATGTTGCATGAAACTTGGTTTAGAGTCCTAGAAACGCATTGTTAGTTCTTTCATAAGTTCGTCAAACTTGTACAAAGCTCATTGAGACACGTATAAGCACTCATGTTGCATGAAACTTGGTTTAGAGTCCTAGAAACGCGTTGTTAGATGTTTCAATAAGTTCGTCAAACAAGTACAAAGCTCATTGAGACACTTATAAGCACTCATGTTGCATGAAACTTGGTTTAGAGTCCTAGAAACACGTTGTTAGATGTGTCATAAGTTCGTTAAACTTGTACAAAACTCATTGAGACTCTTATATGCACTCATGTTGAATGCAACTTTGTTAAGACTCCTAGAAACGCGTTGTTAGATGTTTCATAAGTTCGTTAAACTTGTACAAAACTCATTGAGACACTTATAAGCACTCATGTTGCATGAAATTTTGTTTGGAGTCCTAGAAACCTCGTTGTTAGATGTTTCATAAGTTAGTCAAACTAGTACAAAGCTCATTGAGACACTTATAAGCACTCATGTTGCATGAAACTTGGTTTAGAGTCATATAAAGGCGTTGTTAGATGTTTCATAAGTTTGTCAAACTTGTACAAAGCTCATTGAGACACATATAAGCACTCATGTTGCATGAAACTTGGTTTAGAGTCCTAGAAACGCGTTGTTAGATGTTTCATAAGAGCGTTAAACTTGTACAAAGCTCATTGAGACACTTATAAGCACTCATGTTGCATGAAACTTGGTTTAGAGTCATAGAAACGCGTTGTTAGATGTTTCATAATTCCGTTAAACTTGTACAAAGCTCATTGAGACACTTATAAGCACTCATGGTTCATGAAACTTGGTTTAGAGTATTAGAAATCGCGTTGTTAGATGTTTCATAAGTTCGTCAAACAAGTACAAAGCTCATTCAGACACTTATAAGCAGTCATGTTGCATGAAACTTGGTCTAGAGGCCTAGAAACGTGTTGTTAGATGTTTCATAAGTTCGTCAAACTTTTAAAAAGCTCATTGAGACACTTATATGCACTCATGTTGCATGAAACTTGGTTTAGAGTCCTAGAAACCGCGTTGTTAGATGTTTCATAAGTTCGTCAAACTAGTACAAAGCTCATTAAGAAACTTATAAGGACTCATGGTTCATGAAACTTGGTTTAGAGTATTGGAAATCGCGTTGTTAGATGTTTCATAAGTTCGTCAAACAAGTACAAAGCTCATTCAGACACTTATAAGCAGTCATGTTGCATGAAACTTGGTTTAGAGGCCTAGAAACGTGTTGTTAGATGTTTCATAAGTTTGTCAAACTTTTAAAAAGCTCATTGAGACACTTATATGCACTCATGTTGCATGAAACTTGGTTTAGAGTCCTAGAAACCGCGTTGTTAGATGTTTCATGTTGGAATTTGAAGATAATAATGGAGAGATTGTAGAGAATAAGTGTTTGGGAGATTAGGAGAATGAGAGATTAGGAGCAAAGCTATTAGCTTGGTCCTTGAGAGATTAGTGTGTAGTATGTGTGTGTGGGAGATTTCGGTTCTAGAGAGAATAAGAACAAGAACAAAAGAGAGAATATTATTTTTGTATTGGAGAAGAGAGCTTGAAGCTCCTTAGAGGATTACAATCACACTAACAAAGCTTAAATAGAGTTACAAGGTGTAGTATCCATTTATGGATAGGAGAAAGGAGAGCCACTCATTTGAATCTCATAGAAACCTTAGAGAGAGAGAGGGGGGCGACATCTACAAGGTCTTCCTTTGGAAGCACACCATGATAGGGACATCTCATGGTCTTGGCCTTTAGTGAAGTCACATGTTGGTTTAATCAACATGTGACTATTTGAATTTTGTTCTCTTGGCTTCCCTCCTCTTTTGGTGCTTCTAGACTCTTCTTCTTCTTGCCTTTGATCATATGTTTCTTCCTTGGTTGACTCTTGACTTTGCGTTGACCGTACGGACGTTGACTTTGCGTTGACCTTCCGTACGACCGTTGACTTTTCCTCCTCTTGAAGTATCTTTGATCTAATGCCTTTGTATTGTAGGTTATCATTAGTCTTAATACTCCCCCCTCAAGCTTAGCCCAATGAAATGGCTAAGATTGGATATTGCTAAACAAACCTCATTAAAACCTTAAACGGGAAAACCTCTTGGGATAAAACCGCGTTTAAGGGAAAAAGAGTGTAAGTCTTTGCAATTAGGGGCCTTCTTTCTTGTGAGCATGTTTTCGGTCTTCTTCTTTGGACTTGACCTTGCTCGCTTCTTTGGAACTCCCCTTAAGCCTTTACCATCTTGGTTTTAGTCCTTAAGGGTT
This sequence comes from Cochlearia excelsa, assembly GCA_963556525.1. NCBI lineage: Eukaryota > Viridiplantae > Streptophyta > Magnoliopsida > Brassicales > Brassicaceae > Cochlearia > Cochlearia excelsa. Next base: position 3,174,041 of record CAUVZT010000002.1, read on the forward strand.
TCTTTAACATCCCCAACAAGCTTCTTTGGTCTCGGCTTGGTTGGGTTTCCTTATGCAATCTTTTGTTTAGGGAAGTTGTTGCATTCTCCCTTGGTTGAAGTCGGAACCTTCTTGGTCCTTCTCTCCTTTGATTCATCATCACGACTTTGTTCTTCACAAGCTTCAATATGTGATGTATGGATTTTGGCCGAAACTTTTGGTTACCTTTGTCCTTCTCTTGGTTTCTCCTTTGTGGTTTTCCTCTTGTCTTTCGTCTTTCAATCTTTGAACCTTCAAGAGATTCAAATGAATTAAGACTTAGTCAAGACATATAGAAATGCAAACTAAGAAATTATGATCAATAGATTAAGCATTCTAAGCAAGTGATTGATCATAAGCTAAGCAACAAGATTATGGGATATGGCTCTAGACTTATGATTCTATTAAGGATAACAAAGAGTAAGGTTTAGAGGTAGCCTTTAGTTCGTAGTGGTTTGATGCTCTCTTGTAGTTGCATTTCGGTTTGGGCTTTGGCTTCTTCATGAAGTCTTTTGCTTTCTCCCTTGTGCAATTGGAACAATCTTGAGCCGAGGTGACGGCTTGCCCTTTGCGGATGCTTTGGTCATTTCATGAGAATTTGACTCGGTCTTGTTCTTGCTAGGATACTTGACCGGATCAATGATGGATGAGTCTCTTTCTTCAAGAGCTCGTTTTGGTTTGAATCTCTTTCTTCAAGAGTTTCTTCTTTGAGAATGGATCGGCCTTTCCTTTTGTAGAGGTTTGACCGAGTTGTGATGATAGGATGAGTTGAGTTGGTCTTAATCTTTGATGGATCTTTGACCAATTGTTGATGAGCCTTGTCCTTGCTAGGGACCTTGGCCGGGTGATGACCTTGTCTTTGCTAAGGACTTTGGTCGAGTGATGGTCTTGTCTTTGCTAAGGACTTTGACCGATTGGTGATGGCCTTGTCTTTGCTAGGGACTTTGGCCGATTGGTGATATAGTGAGAGCTCTTGACATCATGAAGATACTTTAGCATTCTTCAAGTGTTCTTAGCCGGATTAGGTTTCTTCTTTTCTTCTTTGTTGAGTCTTTTTCTTCAAGAGCTCTTTGAGTTTAGGCTTTACATCTAGGTAGATGTTTGGCCGGATGTAGCAAGTAGCTTGGCCTTGGCATTTGCGAATGCTTAGCCCAATGGAGCCGAATGGTTGATCTCCATCTTGAGATTGAGCTTCTTTCTTCAAGAACACTCCTTGTAACCGAAAGTTTGTTGAGCTTCTTTCTTCAAGAACACTCCTTGTAACCGTAACTTGGCCTTGGCATCTTCTTGACGTTTGGTCGAATGTTTGTTGAGCTTCTTTCTTCTAGAACACTCTTTGGATCTCCATTTTAATCATGAAGATGATGTAAATCTTTTCTCCCCCTCATGATTAAGATGGGATACTCCTTAGTTGGTTTTCCCTTCACGGCTTGGCAAGCTTAGTGTGAAGGTTTCTCATCTCTCTTTTGGAACTTTCCTTTGACACTCTCATGTATCCCCTTTCTTCTCTTTCTTTAAAAATGGTTGTTGTTTCTATCAATGCTTAGTGGTTCTTCATTGTGATCTCTTATAGTCTTTGGTATGATGATCCTACATAATCACAAAAACAAAATTGATTTAAGTACAATTATTCCTGGCATGATTAGCAACTTAAATTTCATTACAAATGCTTAAATACTAACAACAAGTACAAGGTAAGATTATAATGAAGAGCTTAAGCCCGAGAATAATATTGCCTCTAATCAAAAGTTCAAGTTCTAGCTTTTAAGATTAGCATGTATGAGTACTTAAGCCAAGAGTGAACTAAGCATAAATGGATTTAAAACAATAACTCTTATGAACACTCAATAACTCAAGCAATATCTTAAATACAAATTAAAGAGAAAGGGATTTAGAATTGGCCCTTTTAGGATTAGTCCTTGATTAGATGGTCATATGGGAAAGTCATTGCACTCTTAGAGCACCTTAATTGGTTAGTCTATGATTGAGTCTATGACTTCCCTTATGAAATGCTCTTGATAGCTTAATACCTACACATGAAACAAGGTTTAGCAACAAGAGTCTTTTGACATTGGCTCCTTGCCATAAGAATTTTAATATGGGACATGGCCTTAAAGATTTAAAACCGGACCATGCCTTTAAACAATCAAAGATTCACCGTGACTTTAGTTGCCTTCATGGCGAGTCACTCCTCTCGGATCATAAACTTAGGTGCACTAAGGCGGTTTATGATCCTAATGATTAGATCATCAAGGCTTATGTATCTTATTTAGATATCATAAGTTAGAATCATTTCTCCATGTGTTAAGGAATTGGATTCAACATGACCTTTAAATGCTTTAGTCCTTTAGTAAGTCATGGATCGCTTCCTATACACATGTTAATCGAGGAAGCATTGGATTCAACAAGCTCACATGTGTTTAAACACTTAGTGAGTCTCGGTTCTCTTTCCTCTAAGGAGCTTTGGAATCCCTAAGACCTTAATTGCTTAATCACAAGCGGGTCTTTGGTTCCTACTCTTTGTGTAACAAGAATGAGACTAAAACCTCTTCACCAAACAAGGACTAGTGATTTGAGTCTTTTAGCAAGCAAAGACCTTGACTTTGTAATGGGATATAAAGGAGATAATGAGTATAGAGCTTAAGCTGAATCCTTAAAGATCTTTAGGACTCAATGTCTCATATGAGAACATCCATTAGATATACTAATGAGGCAACTACTAATCTCTTTATTTCCCTTTTGTTTACACAATCGCCACTACTAATCTTAGTCTTGGATTTGAAATTCAAACACGCATGAGCACATACTAAAACCTTTTGAAATTACATGCTCATGAACTTTTAAAAGTAAAAAATGAGGTTATGGATTCAACTATCTTGTATTCTCTTAAGAGACACAAGAAAGGTTCTCATACTTTTAGCTCACAAGTCTCAAGCTTTGAGCTTTGAGGTTCTTGTTCATTGCTTAATGCCTTAGCATAGTCGGATTTGGATTCATCAAGGTTCCCTTGGACTCATATGAGTGGGGAAACCATGGTTCTCATCCTCTTGCTTTTGGCCTTACAAAGATGAAGGATTACTTCAAACAAAACTCGGATGCAACATAAAGCTTTAGAACCACGTTCAAACCTTATGCGTCGCTTTGAATTTGAAGTAATCACCTTCGGATTTGGATACAACACGTTATCGCTCATGGCGAATCATGGGTCTCATCATTTTATCTTTGTATCTTAAGAAAAGCATAGAGTTTCGGATTCAACAAGCCATTGTTCTTAAAGAATCAATAAACAAGGTTCTCTAACTCTTTAGCTCACAAGTTTCAAGCTTTATGCTTTGAATACTTGGTCATTGCCTAATGCCTAAGTTAGATGGATTTGGATTCATCAAAGTCTCTTTTAAACTCATAAGAGTGAGGAAACAATGGTTCTCATCCACAACTTTCGACCTAAACAAAGATCTTAAAGAACAACTCAACCAAAAACATCATGTAGCTAGATTTTCAATCTATGCTCACTATGATTCGGTTTTGATTGGATTGTTCTTGAAAGGAACTTGGATTCAACATGTATCTTCACTCATTAAGAGACAAAGAATCATGGTTCTCTTCCTAAGAGGAGCATTGATTCACCAAGATCTTAAGGGTTTTAACCACTCGGATCTTGGTCATTCTTTTCCTCCTCTAGATCTTTGTGTTTATAAGCAAGAAATAAGAAGAAAGAGGTTGAAGATTTAGCGGAAGCAACTTACCTAGGTCATCAAGAGCTTATGCTCTGATACCATGTTGGAATTTGAAGATAATAATGGAGAGATTGTAGAGAATAAGTGTTTGGGAGATTAGGAGAATGAGAGATTAGGAGCAAAGCTATTAGCTTGGTCCTTGAGAGATTAGTGTGTAGTATGTGTGTGTGGGAGATTTCGGTTCTAGAGAGAATAAGAACAAGAACAAAAGAGAGAATATTATTTTTGTATTGGAGAAGAGAGCTTGAAGCTCCTTAGAGGATTACAATCACACTAACAAAGCTTAAATAGAGTTACAAGGTGTAGTATCCATTTATGGATAGGAGAAAGGAGAGCCACTCATTTGAATCTCATAGAAACCTTAGAGAGAGAGAGGGGGCGACATCTACAAGGTCTTCCTTTGGAAGCACACCATGATAGGGACATCTCATGGTCTTGGCCTTTAGTGAAGTCACATGTTGGTTTAATCAACATGTGACTATTTGAATTTTGTTCTCTTGGCTTCCCTCCTCTTTTGGTGCTTCTAGACTCTTCTTCTTCTTGCCTTTGATCATATGTTTCTTCCTTGGTTGACTCTTGACTTTGCGTTGACCGTACGGACGTTGACTTTGCGTTGACCTTCCGTACGACCGTTGACTTTTCCTCCTCTTGAAGTATCTTTGATCTAATGCCTTTGTATTGTAGGTTATCATTAGTCTTAATATTTCATAAGTTCGTCAAACTAGTACAACGCTCATTGAGACACTTATAAGCACTCATGGTTCATGAAACTTGGTTTAGAGTCCTAGAAATGCGTTGTTAGATGTTTCATAAGTTCGTAAAACTAGTACAAAGCTCATTGGGACACTTATAAGCACTCATGTTGCATGAAACTTGGTTTAGAGTCCTAGAAACGGGTTGTTAGATGTTTCATAAGTTCGTCAAACAAGTACAAAGCTCATTGAGACACTTATAAGCACTCATGTTGCATGAAACTTGGTTCAGAGTCCTAGAAACACGTTGTTAGATGTGTCATAAGTTCGTTAAACTTGTACAAAACTCATTGAGACTCTTATACGCACTCATGTTGAATGCAACTTTGTTAAGACTCCTAGAGACGCGTTGTTAGATGTTTCATAAGTTCGTCAAACTAGTATAAAGCTCATTGAGACACATATAAGCACTCATGTTGCATGAAACTCTGTTTAGAGTACTAGAAACGTGTTGTTAGATGTTTCATAAGTTCGTAAAACTAGTACAAAGCTCATTGAGACACTTATAAGCACTCATGTTGCATGAAACTTAGTTTAGAGTCCTAGAAACCGTGTTGTTAGATGTTTCATAAGTTCATCAAACTAGTACAAAGCTCATTGAGCCACTTATAAGCACTCATGTTGCATGAAACTTGGTTTAGAGTCCTAGAAACGCGTTGTTAGATGTTTCAATAAGTTCGTCAAACGAGTACAAAGCTCATTGAGACACTTATAAGCACTCATGTTGCATGAAACTTGGTTTAGAGTCCTAGAAACACGTTGTTAGATGTGTCATAAGTTCGTTAAACTTGTACAAAACTCATTGAGACTCTTATACGCACTCATGTTGAATGCAACTTTGTTAAGACTCCTAGAGACGCGTTGTTAGATGTTTCATAAGTTCGTCAAACTAGTACAGTGCTCATCTAGACACTTATAAGCACTCATGTTGCATGAAACTTGGTTTAGAGTCCTAGAAACGCGTTGTTAGATGTTTCATAAGATTGTTAAACTTGTACAAAGCTCATTGAAACACTTAAAAGCACTCATGTTGCATGAAACTTGGTTTAGAGTCCTTGAAAAGCGTTGTTAGATGTTTCATAAGTACGTCAAACTAGTACAAAGCTCATTGAGACGCTTATATGCACTCATGTTGCATGAAACTTGGTTTAGAGTCCTAGAAACCGCGTTGTTAGATGTTTCATAAGTTCGTTAAACTTGTACAAAGCTCATTGAGACACTTATATGCACTCATGTTGAATGAAACTTGGTTAAGACTCCTAGAAACGCGTTGTTAGATGTTTTATAAGTTTGACAAACTAGTACAAAGCTCGTTGAGACACTTATAAGCACTCATGTTGCATGAAACTTGGTTTAGAGTCCTAGAAACGCATTGTTAGATTTTTCATAAGTTCGTCAAACTAGTGAAAAGCTCATTGAGCCACTTATAAGCACTCATGTTGCATGAAATTTGGTTTAGAGTCCTATAAACGCGTTGTTAGATGTTTCATAAGTTCGTCAAACAAGTACAAAGCTCATTGAGACACTTATAAGCAATCATGTTGCATGAAACTTGGTTTAGAGTCCTAGAAACGCGTTGTTAGATGTTTCATAAGTTCGTTAAACTTGTACAAAGCTCATTGAGACACTTATAAGCACTCATGTTGCATGAAACTTGGTTTAGAGTCCTAGCAACCACGTTGTTAGATGTTTCATAAGTTCGTCAAACTTGTACAAAGCTCATTGAGACACTTATAAGCACTCATGTTGCGTGAAATTTCGTTTAGAGTCCTAGAAAGGCGTTATTAGATGTTCCATAATTTCGCCAAACTAGTACAAAGCTCATTGAGACACTTATAAGCACTCATGGTTCATGAAACTTATTTTCGAGTCTTAGAAATCGCGTTGTTAGATGTTTCATTAGTTCGTCAAACTAGTACAAAGCTCATTGAGACACTTATATGCACTCATGTTGCATGAAACTTGGTTTAGAGTCCTAGAAACGCGTTGTTAGATGTTTCATAAGTTCGTTAAACAAGTACAAAGCTCATTGAGACACTTATAAGAACTCATGTTGCATGAAACTTGGTTTAGAGTCCTAGAAACGCGTTGTTAGTTCTTTCATAAGTTCGTCAAACTTGTACAAAGCTCATTGAGACACTTATAAGCACTCATGTTGCATGAAATTTAGTTTAGAGTCCTAGAAACCTCGTTGTTAGATGTTTCATAAGTTCGTCAAACTAGTACAAACCTCATTGAGACACTTATAAGCACTCATGTTGCATGAAACTTGGTTTAGAGTCCTAGAAACGCGTTGTTAGATGTTTCATAAGTTCGTCACACTAGTACAAAGCTCATTGAGACACTTATAAGAACTCATGTTGTATGAAACTTGGTTTAGAGTCCTACAAACGCGTTGTTAGATGTTTCATAAGAGCGTTAAACTTGTACAAAGCTCATTGAGACACTTATAAGCACTCATGTTGCATGAAACTTGGTTTAGAGTCATAGAAACGCGTTTTTAGATATTTCATAAGTTCGTTAAACTTGTACAAAGCTCATTGAGACACTTATAAGCACTCATGTTGCATGAAACTTGGTTTAGAGTCTTAGAAAGGCGTTATTAGATGTTTCATAAGTTCGCCAAACTAGTACAAAGCTCATTGAGACACTTATAAGCACTCATGGTTCATGAAACTTGGTTTAGAGTATTAGAAATCGCGTTGTTAGATGTTTCATAAGTTCGTCAAACAAGTACAAAGCTCATTCAGACACTTATAAGCAGTCATGTTGCATGAAACTTGGTTTAGAGGCCTAGAAACGTGTTAGATGTTTCATAAATTCGTCAAACTTTTAAAAAGCTCATTGAGACACTTATATGCACTCATGTTGCATGAAACTTGGTTTAGAGTCCTAGAAACCGCATTGTTAGATGTTTCATAAGTTCATCAAACTAGTAGAAAGCTCATTGAGACACTTATAAGCACTCATGGTTCATGAAACTTGGTTTAGAGTCCTAGAAATGCATTGTTAGATGTTTCATAAGTTCGTAAAACTAGTACAAAGCTCATTGAGACACTTATAAGCACTCATGTTGCATGAAAGTTGGTTTAGAGTCCTAGAAACCGCGTTGTTAGATGTTTCATAAGTTTGTCAAACTAGTACAAAGCTCATTGAGACACATATAAGCACTCATGTTGCATGAAACTTGGTTTAGAGTCCTAGAAACGCGTTGTTAGATGTTTCATAAATTCGTTAAACTTGTACAAAGCTCATTGAGACACTTATATGCACTCATGTTGAATGCAACTTTGTTAAGACTCCTAGAAACGCGTTGTTATATGTTTCATAAGTTCGTCAAACTAGTACAAAGTTCATTGAGACACTTATAAGCACTCATGTTGCACGAAACTCTGTTTAGAGTCCTAGAAATGCGTTGTTAGATGTTTCATTAGTTCGTAAAACTACTACAAAGCGCATTGAGACACTTATAAGCACTCATGTTGCATGAAACTTAGTTTAGAGTCCTAGAAACCGCGTTGTTAGATGTTTCATAAGTTCATCAAACTAGTACAAAGCTCATTGAGCAACTTATAAGCACTCATGTTGCATGAAACTTGGTTTAGAGTCCTAGAAACCGCGTTGTTAGATGTTTCATAAGTTCGTCAAACTAGTACAACGCTCATTGAGACACTTATAAGCACTCATGGTTCATGAAACTTGGTTTAGAGTCCTAGAAATGCGTTGTTAGATGTTTCATAAGTTCGTAAAACTAGTACAAAGCTCATTGGGACACTTATAAGCACTCATGTTGCATGAAACTTGGTTTAGAGTCCTAGAAACGGGTTGTTAGATGTTTCATAAGTTCGTCAAACAAGTACAAAGCTCATTCAGACACTTATAAGCACTCATGTTGCATGAAACTTGGTTCAGAGTCCTAGAAACGCGTTGTTAGATGTTTCATAAGTTCGTTAAACTTGTACAAAGCTCATTGAGACACTTATATGCACTCATGTTGAATGCAACTTTGTTAAGACTTCTAGAAACGCGTTGTTATATGTTTCATAAGTTCGTCAAACTAGTATAAAGCTCATTGAGACACATATAAGCACTCATGTTGCATGAAACTCTGTTTAGAGTACTAGAAACGTGTTGTTAGATGTTTCATAAGTTCGTAAAACTAGTACAAAGCTCATTGAGACACTTATAAGCACTCATGTTGCATGAAACTTAGTTTAGAGTCCTAGAATCCGTGTTGTTAGATGTTTCATAAGTTCGTTAAACTTGTACAAAACTCATTGATGTTGAAAAGAGACCAAGGCTTTGCCCGGACACACTTGTTCACCAAGGCAAAGACCTAGCTTGTGGTCAAAGGCAATACACAAGTTCTCTTTGTTACCGTTGGAATGTTACCGTTGGGATACTAATACAAGGAAGACCAAATATGGAGAAGGATCTAGAAGGGAGATGCGCTTAACCAATATAGCCGTTAGGCAAGTGTATCTCACTCGTCCGTACCGTCACGGATCTCCTTAAGGAAGCGCATCTACAAGAGTGAAAGCGACATGTGGGCACGGCTAACCGAGGAGGATGTGGACGTTTTTAGCATCTACCTTTGATTCCTCTTTAGGCGATATTCCTTGTATTTATACCCTATTGTAACAACACAACATAATTAATCTAAGATACTCATTTCCGATTAAACTCTTTCTCCATTCTCTCTCTCTCTTGTTCTTGATGTTCTTCATGGAACTCAAGAACACAAATCTCTAAACTCATCTTAATCTTCTTAAAACTAACATGGTATCGAGCAACCTTGCTGCGGAACCTAATCGCTTCCGCTAAATCTCTATCGGCCACTCTCGGCAAATTTTTCTTCGGTTACAAAGTTCTCGATACCGAGCATCCTCGATACCGACCAGTCTCGATACCGACCAGTCTCGATACCGACCAGTCTCGATACCGACAAGTCTCGATACCGACCATTCTCGATACTCTCGGTAACGATTTCTCGGTTCAAATTTCTCTTCGGTTACAAAGTTCTCGATACCGAGCATCCTCGATACCGACCAGTCTCGATACCGACCAGTCTCGATACCGACCGGTCTCGATACCGACAAGTCTCGATACCGACCATTCTCGATACTCTCGGTAACGATTTCTCGGTTCAAATTTCTCGGTTCAAATTTCTAGATCTGAAATTTCAAAAACGAGTTTATTTCAAACCTCATCTAACAAAACCATGGAAGACAAAGAATCCAAGAAGGCACTTTGTCCGGTTACTCTCAAAGGCATCAACTATCTTCTATGGGCAAGAACCATGAAGATAGCCCTTTGTGGCCGCGGCTATTGGAACCATATACTCACTCGGCAAGACGCTCCCATTGAGTTCAACAACGAACTCACAACCGACGATGAGAAGTGGTTCCAACTAGACCAAAAGGTACTTGGAATCATCCAAGGATCCCTTGAGCCGTCCATCTTGGAGGCTTACTCCTATTGCGAAAACGCCAAGGAGCTATGGGACACTCTCCAAACCGTCTACGGCAACATCTCAAACCTTAGCCGAGTTTATGAAGTCAAGAAGGCCATTAGTGACCTAAACCAAGAAGACACCGAGTTCACTAAACACTTTGGGAAGTTTAGGTCACTTTGGGCAGAGTTAGAAATGCTTCGCCCAAGCACCGTGGATCCTAAAGTGTTAAACGAACGAAGAGAGCAAGACAAAGTCTTTGGCTTGCTTCTTACCCTCAACGGCAGCTACAAGGAGATCACCAAGCATCTTCTCCGAGCCGATACTCTACCAAACCTTGAAGAAGTGTGTGCACAACTCCAAAGAGAACAAGGTTCCATTGAGCTCTTTGATGGCAAGAAGGAGCTTGTGACCGCAAACAAGGTGGCGTTTAAACCGTCTTCCAAGACATATGAAGAAAGGAGAGCCTTGACATGTGAGCATTGCAAGAAGAAAGGCCACAACAAGGAGAAGTGTTGGATCCTACACCCTAGTCTCAAGCCGGCCAAGTTCAAGGACGCCAAGGCCAACTACTCTCACGATGACTCGGCTAGCATACCAAGTACAAGCGGACCAAGCCATGGCAAGGAAGAGGAGTCTTCGGCCATTGTCCCATACATGGACGAGTTCGTGAGGAAGTCGGACCTTGACGCACTCATCAAAGCCCTTAAGGGCTCCGGTATTTCACCCTATTACTCTCTTAGTGCTCAAAACATAGACATTAAACCATATAAGCCTATTATTGTTGATTCGGGTGCTTCTCATCATATGATTAGTAACTTGGATTTAATTAGTAATGTTAAACCGGCTTTAGGTAATGTCATTATTGCAAATGGGAGTGAAATTCCTATAGAAGGGTTAGGAAATCTTAAGTTGTTTAATAGTGATTCTCAAGCTCTTTACATGCCTAGTTTCACTTCCAATCTTATATCCGTTAAACGCATTGCTTGTGATTTGAATTGCAAGGTTATTTTCAGTCCTAATGATGTGATTTTTCAGGATATTAAGAGTGAGAAGGTCATTGGAAAAGGGGTCACAAGAGGGGACCTCTATGTTCTTGAAGAATTTGATTTCAAAAACTCTATCTCTACTTCTACTTCTCTTTGTCATGCTTTTAAATCGGTTATAGCCGAAGTTAACAATGTTATATGGCATTTTAGACTTGGTCATCCTCATTTGAATGCTTTAAAAACTATTTTCCCTAATGTTGTTTTTGATCATCAAACTTGTGAGGCTTGCATTTTAGGCAAACATTGTAGAACCGTATTTTCAAAATCCAAAATGTGTTACAAACCTTTTGAATTGATTCATTCGGACGTTTGGTCCTCCCCTTGCAAATCTAGGGATAATCAAGCCTATTTTGTCACATTTATAGATGAAAGCTCTAAATACACTTGGGTTACACTTTTACAAACTAAAGATAGGGTATTAGAGGCTTTTAAAAACTTTCAAAACTATGTGACTAACCATTACAATGCTAAGATTAAAACCTTTAGGTCGGATAATGGGGGGAGTACACAAGCCGAGCATTCAAAGAACACATAGCCAACCATGGGATTCTTCACCAAACCACATGTCCATATACACCGCAACAAAACGGTGTGGCCGAGAGGAAGAATAGGCATCTCATGGAGGTCACACGGTCAATGATGTTCCACATGAACATCCCAAAACGGTTTTGGTCGGATGGTGTTTTAACCGCGTGTTATCTCATCAACCGAACCCCTACTCAAATCTTAAACAACCAATCTCCCTTTCAAGTTTTGAATAAAAGTAAGCCTATTCTTAACCATCTAAGAGTTTTTGGTTGTGTGTGTTTTGTTTTTGTGCCTAGTGAACAAAGGAACAAACTTGAAGCAAAGAGCATCAAGGCTATGTTCATAGGCTACTCCAACACACAAAAAGGATACAAATGTTATGTACCCGAGACAAGAAGGGTCATAGTCTCAAGAGACGTCAAGTTCCTTGAAGGCAAAAGCTTCTATGAAGACAAGAATTGGGATAGTGTGAAGGACTTACCCGAGAAAGTCACGGATAGAGCCACAAGCCTAAGGAATCTAATGAAGAATCTTGGCATGAACTGTGAAGAAGAGCCAAGCCAAGACATACCAAATCAACAACCCACTCCTCTTGATCATGAGGGGGAGAACATAAATGAGCAAGCCAACTCCGAACCTCAAGAGTCTAATGAGTCCGGGGAGAATCAAATGCTCACCAACAAACTACACCACAAGAAGACCAAGGACATGCTCAAGATGATCATGATCAAGAAGTGGGTCAAGGAGGAAGTGTACCACCGGAGCCGACTAGTATTCAAACGGAGCCGACTCTAAGGAGAAGCACTAGGGTAAAGAAGCATCCATCTAATTGGGTAAACACAAGGGTCTACTACAATAGCAAGGCGGTGGCCCATCCTACTCAAGCAACATGCTCTCTTGCTAGAATTCCCAAGGAACACCGAGCCTTCCTTACCGCCATGGATCAACATGTGATACCAAGGACATATGAAGAAGCAATGAAGGAAGAAGTGTGGATCAATGCGGTTAGAGCCGAGAACAAGGCAATGGAAGACAATGAAACCTTCTATGAAACTGATCTTCCCAAGGGCAAGAAGACCGTGAGCTCTAGATACGTGTTCACCATCAAGTACCTAAGCAATGGGGATATTGAAAGGTACAAGGCAAGACTTGTGGCAAGAGGCTTCACCCAAACCTATGGAGAGGATTACTTGGATACCTTTGCACCGGTTGCCAAACTTCACACGGTTAGGGTCATTCTATCCTTGGCTACTAATTTGTCTTGGGATCTTTTTCAAATGGATGTGAAGAACGCCTTCCTACAAGGAGAGCTTGAGGAAGAGGTATACATGACTCCACCACCCGGAGTAGAGATTACCCCCGGGAAAGTCTTAAGATTAAGAAAGGCTATCTACGGTCTCAAGCAATCACCAAGAGCTTGGTACCACAAGCTTAGCTCAACATTGATGGCAAGAGGATTCAAGAGATCACAAGCCGAACACACACTCTTTACACTACAAAACCAAGAAGGTATAGTAGTAGTACTTGTATACGTAGACGACATCATCATCTCCGGAAACAACAAGGGAGGTATTCAAGAAACCAAGTCTTTTCTTAAGTCTAAATTTGATATCAAAGATCTCGGTTTGCTTAAGTACTTCCTTGGGATTGAAGTTTGTAGATCAAAGGAAGGTCTATTTCTCTCCCAAAGGAAGTACACCCATGATGTTTTAAGTGTTGTCAATATGGCAGGTACCAAGGTGGCCAAGACACCCCTTGAAGACGGCTACAAGACCATTCAAGAGGGTAGTGAAGACGATCAACCATACAAAGATCCGATGCTATATAGACGGCTAGTGGGAAAGCTCATCTACCTTACCATCACTAGACCGGACCTATGCTTTGCCGTGAATCAAGTCTCCCAACATATGCAAAGGCCGAAGCAACATCATTGGAACATGATCATGAGGATCTTGGGATACCTTAAAGGAACTTCAAGCTTGGGTATATGGATGGGTTGCAACAAAAGCACGGAGGTTGTTGGGTATTGTGACGCGGACTATGCCGGAAACCTAGAGGACAGGCGGTCAACCACCGGGTATTGTACTTTCATTGGAGGCAACCTTGTCACATGGAAGACAAAGAAGCAAAAGATAGTGTCTTGCTCAACCGCCGAAGCCGAGTATAGAGCCATGAGGAAACTAACTCAAGAACTCATGTGGCTAAAGAACTTGCTAGGGGATTTGGGTTTCAAGATTGAAGCACCAATGACCATGCATTGTGATAACCAAGCGGCCATCCACATAGCAACCAACTCGGTCTTCCATGAACGGACCAAGCACATAGAGGTGGATTGTCACAAGGTTAGAGAGCAAATGGTCAAAGGGACCATCCTACCGTGCTACACCAAAAGTGAAGACCAACTTGCGGACATCTTCACCAAATCAGCAAGCTTGAAGGTTTGTGAGTCCATCCTACCAAGACTAGGACTCACACGGGCTACCAAAGCCTAAGTCTCCAACCGCATAAGCTTGCACTCTTTTCCCTTAGGTGAGTTTTATCCCAAGTGGTTTTCTCACCAAGGTTTTAACGAGGCAAGGTTATGCGGGTTTCAAGCTTAGCCATTGCATTAGGCTAAGCTTGCGGGGGAGTGTTGAAAAGAGACCAAGGCTTTGCCCGGACACACTTGTTCACCAAGGCAAAGACCTAGCTTGTGGTCAAAGGCAATACACAAGTTCTCTTTGTTACCGTTGGAATGTTACCGTTGGGATACTAATACAAGGAAGACCAAATATGGAGAAGGATCTAGAAGGGAGATGCGCTTAACCAATATAGCCGTTAGGCAAGTGTATCTCACTCGTCCGTACCGTCACGGATCTCCTTAAGGAAGCGCATCTACAAGAGTGAAAGCGACATGTGGGCACGGCTAACCGAGGAGGATGTGGACGTTTTTAGCATCTACCTTTGATTCCTCTTTAGGCGATATTCCTTGTATTTATACCCTATTGTAACAACACAACATAATTAATCTAAGATACTCATTTCCGATTAAACTCTTTCTCCATTCTCTCTCTCTCTTGTTCTTGATGTTCTTCATGGAACTCAAGAACACAAATCTCTAAACTCATCTTAATCTTCTTAAAACTAACAATTGAGACTCTTATACGCACTCATGTTGAATGCAAATTTGTTAAGACTCCTAGAAACGCGTTGTTAGATGTTTCATAAGTTCGTCAAACTAGTATAGTGCTCATCTAGACACTTATAAGCACTCATGTTGCATGAAACTTGGTTTAGAGTCCTTGAAAAGCGTTGTTAGATGTTTCATAAGTACGTCAAATTAGTACAAAGCTCATTGAGACGCTTATATGCACTCATGTTGCATGAAACTTGGTTTAGAGTCCTAGAAACCGCGTTGTTAGATGTTTCATAAGTTCGTTAAACTTGTACAAAGCTCATTGAGACACTTATATGCACTCATGTTGAATGAAACTTGGTTAAGACTCCTAGAAACGCGTTGTTAGATGTTTTATAAGTTTGACAAACTAGTACAAAGCTCGTTGAGACACTTATAAGCACTCATGTTGCATGAAACTTGGTTTAGAGTCCTAGAAACGCATTGTTAGATTTTTCATAAGTTCGTCAAACTAGTGCAACGCTCATTGAGCCACTTATAAGCACTCATGTTGCATGAAATTTGGTTTAGAGTCCTAGAAACGCGTTGTTAGATGTTTCATAAGTTCGTCAAACAAGTACAAAGCTCATTGAGACACTTATAAGCAATCATGTTGCATGAAACTTGGTTTAGAGTCCTAGAAACGCGTTGTTAGATGTTTCATAAGTTCGTTAAACTTGTACAAAGCTCATTGAGACACTTATAAGCACTCATGTTGCATGAAACTTGGTTTAGAGTCCTAGCAACCACGTTGTTAGATGTTTCATAAGTTCGTCAAACTTGTACAAAGCTCATTGAGACACTTATAAGCACTCATGTTGCGTGAAATTTCGTTTAGAGTCCTAGAAAGGCGTTATTAGATGTTTCATAATTTCGCCAAACTAGTACAAAGCTCATTGAGACACTTATAAGCACTCATGGTTCATGAAACTTATTTTAGAGTCTTAGAAATCGCGTTGTTAGATGTTTCATTAGTTCGTTAAACTAGTACAATGCTCATTGAGACACTTATATGCACTCATGTTGCATGAAACTTGGTTTAGAGTCCTAGAAACGCATTGTTAGATGTTTCATAAGTTCGTTAAACAAGTACAAAGCTCATTGAGACACTTATAAGAACTCATGTTGCATGAAACTTGGTTTAGAGTCCTAGAAACGCGTTGTTAGTTCTTTCATAAGTTCGTCAAACTTGTACAAAGCTCATTGAGACACTTATAAGCACTCATGTTGCATGAAATTTAGTTTAGAGTCCTAGAAACCTCGTTGTTAGATGTTTCATAAGTTCGTCAAACTAGTACAAACCCCATTGAGACACTTATAAGCACTCATGTTGCATGAAACTTGGTTTAGAGTCCTAGAAACGCGTTGTTAGATGTTTCATAAGTTCGTCACACTAGTACAAAGCTCATTGAGACACTTATAAGCACTCATGTTGTATGAAACTTGGTTTAGAGTCCTACAAACGCGTTGTTAGATGTTTCATAAGAGCGTTAAACTTGTACAAAGCTCATTGAGACACTTATAAGCACTCATGTTGCATGAAACTTGGTTTAGAGTCATAGAAACGCGTTGTTAGATATTTCATAAGTTCGTTAAACTTGTACAAAGCTCATTGAGACACTTATAAGCACTCATGTTGCATGAAACTTGGTTTAGAGTCCTAGAAAGGCGTTATTAGATGTTTCATAAGTTCGCCAAACTAGTACGAAGCTCATTGAGACACTTATAAGCAGTCATGGTTCATGAAACTTGGTTTCGAGTATTAGAAATCGCGTTGTTAGATGTTTCATAAGTTCGTCAAACAAGTACAAAGCTCATTCAGACACTTATAAGCAGTCATGTTGCATGAAACTTGGTTTAGAGGCCTAGAAACGTGTTAGATGTTTCATAAGTTCGTCAAACTTTTAAAAAGCTCATTGAGACACTTATATGCACTCATGTTGCATGAAACTTGGTTTAGAGTCCTAGAAACCGCATTGTTAGATGTTTCATAAGTTCGTCAAACTAGTAGAAAGCTCATTGAGACACTTATAAGCACTCATGGTTCATGAAACTTGGTTTAGAGTCCTAGAAATGCATTGTTAGATGTTTCATAAGTTCGTAAAACTAGTACAAAGCTCATTGAGACATTTATAAGCACTCATGTTGCATGAAAGTTGGTTTAGAGTCCTAGAAACCGCGTTGTTAGATGTTTCATAAGTTTGTCAAACTAGTACAAAGCTCATTGAGACACATATAAGCACTCATGTTGCATGAAACTTGGTTTAGAGTCCTAGAAACGCGTTGTTAGATGTTTCATAAATTCGTTAAACTTGTACAAAGCTCATTGAGACACTTATATGCACTCATGTTGAATGCAACTTTGTTAAGACTCCTAGAAACGCGTTGTTATATGTTTCATAAGTTCGTCAAACTAGTACAAAGTTCATTAAGACACTTATAAGCACTCATGTTGCACGAAACTCTGTTTAGAGTCCTAGAAATGCGTTGTTAGATGTTTCATAAGTTCGTAAAACTACTACAAAGCGCATTGAGACACTTATAAGCACTCATGTTGCATGAAACTTAGTTTAGAGTCCTAGAAAACGCGTTGTTAGATGTTTCATAAGTTCATCAAACTAGTACAAAGCTCATTGAGCAACTTATAAGCACTCATGTTGCATGAAACTTGGTTTAGAGTCCTAGAAACCGCGTTGTTAGATGTTTCATAAGTTCGTCAAACTAGTACAACGCTCATTGAGACACTTATAAGCACTCATGGTTCATGAAACTTGGTTTAGAGTCCTAGAAATGCGTTGTTAGATGTTTCATAAGTTCGTAAAACTAGTACAAAGCTCATTGGGACACTTATAAGCACTCATGTTGCATGAAACTTGGTTTAGAGTCCTAGAAACGGGTTGTTAGATGTTTCATAAGTTCGTCAAACAAGTACAAAGCTCATTGAGACACTTATAAGCACTCATGTTGCATGAAACTTGGTTCAGAGTCCTAGAAACGCGTTGTTAGATGTTTCATAAGTTCGTTAAACTTGTACAAAGCTCATTGAGACACTTATATGCACTCATGTTGAATACAACTTTGTTAAGACTTCTAGAAACGCGTTGTTATATGTTTCATAAGTTCGTCAAACTAGTATAAAGCTCATTGAGACACATATAAGCACTCATGTTGCATGAAACTCTGTTTAGAGTACTAGAAACGTGTTGTTAGATGTTTCATAAGTTCGTAAAACTAGTACAAAGCTCATTGAGACACTTATAAGCACTCATGTTGCATGAAACTTAGTTTAGAGTCCTAGAAACCGTGTTGTTAGATGTTTCATAAGTTCATCAAACTAGTACAAAGCTCATTGAGCCACTTATAAGCACTCATGTTGCATGAAACTTGGTTTAGAGTCCTAGAAACGCGTTGTTAGATGTTTCAATAAGTTCGTCAAACGAGTACAAAGCTCATTGAGACACTTATAAGCACTCATGTTGCATGAAACTTGGTTTAGAGTCCTAGAAACACGTTGTTAGATGTGTCATAAGTTCGTTAAACTTGTACAAAACTCATTGAGACTCTTATACGCACTCATGTTGAATGCAAATTTGTTAAGACTCCTAGAAACGCGTTGTTAGATGTTTCATAAGTTCGTCAAACTAGTACAATGCTCATCTAGACACTTATAAGCACTCATGTTGCATGAAACTTGGTTTAGAGTCCTAGAAACGCGTTGTTAGATGTTTCATAAGATTGTTAAACTTGTACAAAGCTCATTGAAACACTTAAAAGCACTCATGTTGCATGAAACTTGGTTTAGAGTCCTTGAAAAGCGTTGTTAGATGTTTCATAAGTACGTCAAATTAGTACAAAGCTCATTGAGACGCTTATATGCACTCATGTTGCATGAAACTTGGTTTAGAGTCCTAGAAACCGCGTTGTTAGATGTTTCATAAGTTCGTTAAACTTGTACAAAGCTCATTGAGACACTTATATGCACTCATGTTGAATGAAACTTGGTTAAGACTCCTAGAAACGCGTTGTTAGATGTTTTATAAGTTTGACAAACTAGTACAAAGCTCGTTGAGACACTTATAAGCACTCATGTTGCATGAAACTTGGTTTAGAGTCCTAGAAACGCATTGTTAGATTTTTCATAAGTTCGTCAAACTAGTGCAAAGCTCATTGAGCCACTTATAAGCACTCATGTTGCATGAAATTTGGTTTAGAGTCCTAGAAACGCGTTGTTAGATGTTTCATAAGTTCGTCAAACAAGAACAAAGCTCATTGAGACACTTATAAGCAATCATGTTGCATGAAACTTGGTTTAGAGTCCTAGAAACGCGTTGTTAGATGTTTCATAAGTTCGTTAAACTTGTACAAAGCTCATTGAGACACTTATAAGCACTCATGTTGCATGAAACTTGGTTTAGAGTCCTAGCAACCACGTTGTTAGATGTTTCATAAGTTCGTCAAACTTGTACAAAGCTCATTGAGACACTTATAAGCACTCATGTTGCGTGAAATTTCGTTTAGAGTCCTAGAAAGGCGTTATTAGATGTTTCATAATTTCCCCAAACTAGTACAAAGCTCATTGAGACACTTATAAGCACTCATGGTTCATGAAACTTATTTTAGAGTCTTAGAAATCGCGTTGTTAGATGTTTCATTAGTTCGTCAAACTAGTACAAAGCTCATTGAGACACTTATATGCACTCATGTTGCATGAAACTTGGTTTAGAGTCCTAGAAACGCATTGTTAGATGTTTCATAAGTTCGTTAAACAAGTACAAAGCTCATTGAGACACTTATAAGAACTCATGTTGCATGAAACTTGGTTTAGAGTCCTAGAAACGCGTTGTTAGTTCTTTCATAAGTTCGTCAAACTTGTACAAAGCTCATTGAGACACTTATAAGCACTCATGTTGCATGAAATTTAGTTTAGAGTCCTAGAAACCTCGTTGTTAGATGTTTCATAAGTTCGTCAAACTAGTACAAACCTCATTGAGACACTTAGAAGCACTCATGTTGCATGAAACTTGGTTTAGAGTCCTAGAAACGCGTTGTTAGATGTTTCATAAGTTCGTCACACTAGTACAAAGCTCATTGAGACACTTATAAGCACTCATGTTGTATGAAACTTGGTTTAGAGTCCTACAAACGCGTTGTTAGATGTTTCATAAGAGCGTTAAACTTGTACAAAGCTCATTGAGACACTTATAAGCACTCATGTTGCATGAAACTTGGTTTAGAGTCATAGAAACGCGTTGTTAGATATTTCATAAGTTCGTTAAACTTGTACAAAGCTCATTGAGACACTTATAAGCACTCATGTTGCATGAAACTTGGTTTAGAGTCCTAGAAAGGCGTTATTAGATGTTTCATAAGTTCGCCAAACTAGTACAAAGCTCATTGAGACACTTATAAGCACTCATGGTTCATGAAACTTGGTTTAGAGTATTAGAAATCGCGTTGTTAGATGTTTCATAAGTTCGTCAAACAAGTACAAAGCTCATTCAGACACTTATAAGCGGTCATGTTGCATGAAACTTGGTTTAGAGGCCTAGAAACGTGTTAGATGTTTCATAAGTTCGTCAAACTTTTAAAAAGCTCATTGAGACACTTATATGCACTCATGTTGCATGAAACTTGGTTTAGAGTCCTAGAAACCGCATTGTTAGATGTTTCATAAGTTCGTCAAACTAGTACAAAGCTCATTGAGACACTTATAAGCACTCATGGTTCATGAAACTTGGTTTAGAGTCCTAGAAATGCATTGTTAGATGTTTCATAACTTCGTAAAACTAGTACAAAGCTCATTGAGACACTTATAAGCACTCATGTTGCATGAAAGTTGGTTTAGAGTCCTAGAAACCGCGTTGTTAGATGTTTCATAAGTTTGTCAAACTAGTACAAAGCTCATTGAGACACATATAAGCACTCATGTTGCATGAAACTTGGTTTAGAGTCCTAGAAACGCGTTGTTAGATGTTTCATAAGTTCGTTAAACTTGTACAAAGCTCATTGAGACACTTATATGCACTCATGTTGAATGCAACTTTGTTAAGACTCCTAGAAACGCGTTGTTATATGTTTCATAAGTTCGTCAAACTAGTACAAAGCTCATTGAGACACTTATAAGCACTCATGTTGCACGAAACTCTGTTTAGAGTCCTAGAAATGCGTTGTTAGATGTTTCATAAGTTCGTAAAACTACTACAAAGCGCATTGAGACACTTATAAGCACTCATGTTGCATGAAACTTAGTTTAGAGTCCTAGAAACCGCGTTGTTAGATGTTTCATAAGTTCATCAAACTAGTACAAAGCTCATTGAGCAACTTATAAGCACTCATGTTGCATGAAACTTGGTTTAGAGTCCTAGAAAAGTGTTGCTAGATGTTTCATAAGTTCGTCAAACAAGTACAAAGCTCATTGAGACACTTATAAGCACTCATGTTGCATGAAACTTGGTTTAGAGTCCTAGAAACACGTTGTTAGATGTGTCATAAGTACGTTAAACTTGTACAAAACTCATTGAGACTCTTATATGCACTCATGTTGAATGCAACTTTGTTAAGACTCCTAGAAACGCGTTGTTAGATGTTTCATAAGTTCGTCAAACTAGTACAAAGCTCATTGAGACACTTATAAGCACTCATGGTTCATGAAACTTGGTTTAGAGTCCTAGAAATGTGTTGTTAGATGTTTCATAAGTTCGTCAAACTAGTACAAAGCTCATTGAGACACTTATAAGCACTCATGTTGCATGAAACTTGGTTTAGAGTCCTAGAAACGCGTTGTTAGATGTTTCATAAGATTGTTAAACTTGTACAAAGCTCATTGAAACACTTATAAGCACTCATGTTGCATGAAACTTGGTTTAGAGTCCTTGAAAGGCGTTGTTAGATGTTTCATAAGTTCGTCAAACTAGTACAAAGCTCATTGAGACGCTTATATGCACTCATGTTGCATGAAACTTTGTTTAGAGTCCTAGAAACGCGTTTTTAGATGTTTCATAAGTTCGTCAAACTTGTACAAACTTCATTGAGACACTTATATGCACTCATGTTGAATGAAACTTGGTTAAGACTCCTAGAAACGCGTTGTTAGATGTTTCATAAGTTCGTCAAACTAGTACAAAGCTCATTGAGACACTTATAAGCACTCATGTTGCATGAAACTTGGTTTAGAGTCCTAGAAACGCGTTGTTAGATTTTTCATAAGTTCGTCAAACTAGTGCAAAGCTCATTGAGCCACTTATAAGCACTCATGTAGCATGAAATTTGGTTTAGAGTCCTAGAAACGCGTTGTTAGATGTTTCATAAGTTCGTCAAACAAGTACAAAGCTCATTGAGACACTTATAAGCAATCATGTTGCATGAAACTTGGTTTAGAGTCCTAGAAACGCGTTGTTAGATGTTTCATAACTTCGTTAAACTTGTACATGTTGAGACTAATGGTAACCTTTCAAAGGCATTAGGTTAAGAACACATTTACTTGTATTACAAGACAAGAGGATCAAATAAGCGCCCAAGAAAATGATAAACTAAAGAATGATAAGGCAAAGATGATAAGGAAGGGGAATAAAAGGAAGATAGAGTGATAAGTAGTTTGATAAGTAGCTTGATAAGGAGATAAGCAAGGTGATAAAGCTCCAACGGCTATCTTGTGGATAAGGGGCGCTGGTGCCGGCTCATGTACGGACCAGCCAGCTCTCCTTTTGACCACACATGCTTGGTTTGACTCCACATGCTTCCTTGACCAAAAGCTTATCCAAATCAGCTACATTAGACCTAGATTTCTCTTGTATCCTCTCCTCTATATAATCTCTCCTTATGCACATTATTGTAATCAAGGAGGCTAGTCCTCTCTTAATAATCTATGTTTTCTCTCCACACATACTCTCTCTAAACTCTAAATCTCCATTACTCTTAACCGAAACTCTACCTATTCTCTTCACATATTCTCTTAAACACATAAACATATTCTTGATAATCTCTTGAGAGCTTCACAATCTCTCCTCTATTCTCTACTTTCCAACATGGTATCAGAGCATTTAGCTCCTCTCCTAAGTATTTCCGCAAGCTTAGTTTTGTTTATGGGTAAAGATCCTTGCTTCTTTACTCTTATGAGTGTAAGAACTTGATGAATCCGATACTCTTTCTTCTTTGCTTCTTTATTTACTTTTATAAGGCTATGAACAAGAACAACCAAGATAGCTTGGTAATTGTGAGCCATAGAGGATAAAGATCTTGTCCCTTTGCTCTTATGAGTATAAGCGGCTTGACAAATCCAAGATCTTCTTTTTTTATGTTTATAAACATTAAGATCTATTAGGTGAAGGAACCATGATTCGCTTTTCCTCTTATGAGTGATAAGAACATGATGAATCCATATCCCTATTTAAGAACAATCCAAACAAGGCCGGTTCATGTAAAGCTTAGATCTTGAATCTTGCTACATGGCAAATCCGAGTTTGTTTGTGTTGTTCTTACAAGATCTTAATTAGGCCAAAAGCTAGTGATTGAGAACCATGGATTCCTTGCTCATAGGAGTTTAAGGAACCTTGATGAATCCAATAACCACTTAGCATAGGCATTTAGGCTATGAACAAGTATCCAAAGCATCAAAGCTTGGAACTTGTGAGCTAAAAGAGTAAGAGAACCATGTTGATTGTCTCTTGTGAGAACAAAACATGTTGAATCCAAAACTCTATGCTTTCTTTCCATACAAAGATTCATGGAAGAGAACCGAGTTTCTTAATACTCTTATGAGATAAAGAGAACTCGTTAAATCTAAATCCTCATTAAAGAACACATTAATCCAAGACCGATTCATGAAAAGATTTGATCTTTTAAAGATCTAGCTACATGGAAAATCGATGTCTTGATTATGTAGTATCTTTAAATAATCTTTGTATAAGGCCAAAAGTTAAAAGGTGAGAACCATGGTTTCCTCACTCTCATGAGTCCAAAGTGTTAGAATTTGAGAGATTTAGAAGAGATTTAGAGAATGAGGTTCTTGAGTTCTTAACAAGAACATCAAGGACAAGAATGAGAGAGAATAGAGAGAGTAAAGAGATTCGGTTTCATTGTATTCAAAAATGTTAACCTTACATTACAAAAGGGAGGCGCATATATAAAGAAGCTAGGTTAAAACAAGTAACAAGGGAATATGCTAAAAATGTCGCTTTCCGTCTTGGTTTAGTCGCGCCCCACACGTCGCTCTCACTCGTCTAGCCGCGCTTCTTAAACCAACCCGTGACTTGTACGGCCGAGTGAGTTCCACTCGCCAACGGTCACATTGCAACGGCTCTTTCCCTTCTTGTCTTTGATTCCTTTGACTTCTTTGTAACGGTAACATGAGAGCGTGGACTTCTACTTCGGTCACACGCTAGGTCATTGCCTTGGTGGACAATACTTGTCCGGGCAATGCCTTGGTCTCTTTTACACTCCCCCGCAAGCTTAGCCTCATGAAATGGCTAAGCTTGGACCCCGCATAAACTTGCCTCGTTAAAACCTTGGTGAGAAAACCTCTTGGGATAAAACTCACCTAAGGGAAAAGAGTACAAGCTTATGTGGTTGGAGACTTAGGCTTTGGTTGCCCGGATGAGTCCAAGTCTAGGTAGAATGGACTCACAAACCTTCAAGCTTGCGGATTTGGTGAAGACGTCCGCAAGTTGATCTTGACTCTTGGTGAAGCATGGTAGGATTGTGCCCTTTACCATTTGTTCTCTAACCTTGTGACAATCCACTTCGATGTGCTTTGTCCTCTCATGGAATACCGAGTTAGATGCTATGTGGATAGCCGCTTGGTTGTCACAATGCATAGTCATTGGCCCTTCTATCTTGATTCCCAAATCTCCTAGCAAGTTCTTGAGCCACATGAGTTCTTGTGTTAGCTTTCTCATAGCTCTATACTCGGCTTCGGCGGTTGAGCAAGAGACTATCTTTTGCTTCTTAGTCTTCCATGTGACGAGGTTCCCACCAATGAATGTGCAATACCCCGTAGTGGATCTCCTATCTTCCATATTTCCGGCATAATCCGCATCACAATACCCAATCACCTCGGTGTTCTTGTTGCAACCCATCCAAATACCCAAATTGGATGTCTCCTTGACATAGCTTAGGATTCTCTCTAGCATCTTCCAATGGTGTATCTTTGGCTTTTGCATTTGTTGTGCTACTTGGTTCACGGCAAAGCAAATGTCCGGTCTTGTGATTGTCAAATAGATGAGCTTGCCCACCATTTGCCTATAGAGTTTAGGATCCGTATATGGCTCGTCTTCCCCACTTCCTTCTTGGACAACCTTGTATCCTTCTTCTAGTGGTGTCTTAGCTTTCTTAACTCCTGTCATATTGACAACACTCAAAAGATCATGGGTGTACTTCCTTTGGGAAAGGAATAGACCCTCTTCGGATCTACACACTTCAATCCCAAGGAAGTACTTGAGTTTTCCTAAATCTTTGATATCAAATTTAGACTTTAAATAGAGTTTAGTGTCATGGATACCTTCCTTGTTGTTTCCGGAGATGATGATATCATCTACATAGACAAGTACCACTACCATACCTTCTCCGTTTGTCCGGGTGAATAGAGTGTGTTCCACATGAGATCTTTTGAATCCCTTTGCCATCAAGGTTGAGCTAAGCTTATGGTACCAGGCTCTTGGTGATTGCTTGAGTCCATAAATAGCCTTCCTTAGTCTCAACACTTTTCCCGGAGTGATGGTTTCTTCTAGACCCGGTGGTGGTGTCATGTATACTTCTTCTTCAAGCTCTCCTTGAAGGAATGCATTCTTGACATCCATTTGGTATAAGTCCCATGAGAGATTGGTGGCCAATGATAGAATAACTCTTACGGTGTGGAGTTTTGCAACCGGAGCAAAAGTGTCCAAGTAGTCTTCTCCATACGTTTGTGTAAACCCTCTTGCCACTAGCCGAGCTTTGTGTCTTTCTATCTCGCCATTGCTATGATACTTGATAGTGAAGATGTATCTTGAGCTCACGGTTCTTTTGCCTTGAGGGAGATCAGTCTCATAAAACGTCTCATTGTCCTCCATTGCTTTGTTCTCGGCTTTTACCGCATTGACCCATACTTCTTCTTTCATTGCTTCTTCATAAGTTCTTGGTATTACATGTTGATCCATGGAAGTGATATATGCTTGGTGTTCCTTAGGAAGACTTGCAAGAGAGCATACGGCTTGAGTTGGATGAGACACCGCCTTGCTATTGAAGTATACCCTTGTGTTTACCCAATTGGATGGATCCTTCTTCACTCTAGTACTTCTTCTTAGAACCAGCACCGATGGTTCACTAGCTTCTTGACCCACTTCTTGATCATGATCTTCTTGAGCATGTCCGTGGTTTTCTTGAGATGGATTTTGTTGTTGAGCATTTGGTTCTCCCCCGGACTCATTAGGTTCTTGAGGTTCGGAGTTGACTTGCTCATTGTTCTCCCCCTCATGATCAAGAGGGGTGGGTTGTTGGTTTGGTGTATCTTGGCTTGGTTCTTCTTCAAAACTCATGCCAAGGTTCTTCATTAGGTTCCTTAGACTTGTAGCTCTATCTATGACCTTCTCGGGTAAGTCCTTCACACTATCCCAATTGGTGTCTTCATAGAAGCTTTTGCCTTCAAGGAACTTGACATCTCTTGATACTAATACCCGTCTTGTCTCGGGTACATAGCACTTGTATCCTTTTTGTGTGTTTGAGTAGCCTATGAACATGGCCTTGATGCTTTTTGCTTCAAGCTTGTTCCTTTGTTCACTAGGCACAAACACAAAACAAACACAACCAAATACTCTTAGATGGTTAATAAAGGGCTTACTCTTATTTAACACTTCAAAAGGAGATTGATTGTTTAAGATTTGAGTGGGGGTTCGGTTGATGAGATAACATGCGGTTAAAACACCATCCGACCAAAACCGTTTTGGGATGTTCATATGGAACATCATTGACCGTGTGACCTCCATGAGATGCCTATTCTTCCTCTCGGCCACACCATTTTGTTGCGGTGTATATGGGCATGTGGTTTGGTGAAGAATCCCATGGTTGGCTATGTGTTCTTTGAATGCTCGGCTTGTGTACTCCCCCCATTATCCGACCTAAAGGTTTTGATCTTAGCATTGTAATGGTTAGTCACATAGTTTTGAAAGTTTTTAAAAGCCTCTAATACCCTATCTTTGGTTTGTAAAAGAGTAACCCAAGTATATTTAGAGCTTTCATCTATGAATGTGACAAAATAGCTATGATTATCCCTAGATTTGCAAGGAGAGGACCAAACGTCCGAGTGAACTAGTTCAAAGGGTTTGTAACACATTTTTGATTTTGAGAAAACGGTTCTACAATGCTTGCCTAAAATGCACGCCTCACAAGTTTTATGATCAAACACAACATTAGGTAACATAGTTTTCAATGCATTCAAATGAGGATGACCAAGTCTAAAGTGCCAAATAACATTGTTTGTTTCGGTTATAACCGAATTAAAAGCATGAAAAAGACAAGAACTAGATGGGTTTTCTTCAAGGACATATAGATCGCCTCTTGTGACCCCTTTCCCAATGATCTCCTTACTCTTAATATCCTGAAAAACCACATTATTAGGCCCAAAAATGACATTGCAATTCAAATCACAAGCAATGCGTTTTACGGATATAAGGTTTGAAGTAAAACTAGGCATGTAAAGCGCTTGTGAATCTCTATCAAACAACTTGAGGTTCCCTAATCCTTCTATAGGAATTTCACTTCCATTTGCAATAATGACATTACCTAAAGCCGGTTTAACATTACTAATCAATTCTAAGTTACTAATCATATGATGAGAAGCACCCGAATCAATAATAATCGGCTTAAAAGGTTTATTGTCTATATTTTGAGCACTAAGGGAGTAGAAGGGTGAAATACCGGAGCCCTTAAGGGCTTTGATGAGGGCGTCAAGGTCGGACTTCCTCACGTACTCATCCATGTAAGGGACAATGGCCGAAGACTCCTCTTCCTTGCCACGGTTTGATCCGCTTGTGCTAGGCATGCTTGCCGTGTCATCATGAGAGAGATTGGCCTTGGCTTCCTTAAACTTGGCCGGCTTGAGGTTAGGATGCAATATCCAACACTTCTCCTTCATGTGGCCCTTCTTCTTGCAATGTTCACAAGTCAAGGCTCTCCTTTCTTCATAGGTCTTGGAAGAGAGTTTGAATGCCACTTTGTTGGCGGTTACTAGCTCCTTCTTGCCATCAAAGAGTTCAATAGACCCTTGTTCCCTTTGGAGTTGTGCACATACCTCTTCAAGGTTAGGTAAGGTGTCGGATCGAAGCAAGTGCTTGGTCACATCTTTGTAGCTACCGTTGAGAGTGAGGAGTAAGCCAAATACTTTGTCTTGCTCTCTTCGTTCATTTAAGACTTTCGGATCCACGGTGCTTGGACGAAGCATCTCCAATTCGGCCCATAGTGACCGAAACTTCCCAAAGTGTTTGGTGAACTCGGTGTCTTCTTGGTTGAGGTCGTTGATGGCTTTCTTGACCTCATAGACTCGGCTAAGGTTGGATATGTTGCCGTAGACGGTTTGGAGGGTATCCCATAGTTCCTTGGCATTCTCACAATAAGAATACGCCTCCAAGATAGATGGTTCAAGAGATGCTTGGATAATTCCAAGTACCTTTTGGTCTAGTTGGAACCACTTCTCATCGTCGTTTGTGAGTTCGTTGTTGAACTCAATGGGGGCGTCTTGCCGAGTGAGGATATGGTTCCAATAGCCGCGGCCACAAAGGGCTATCTTCATGGTCCTTGCCCATAGAAGGTAGTTGATGCCTTTGAGAGTAACCGGACAAAGTGCCCTCTTGGATTCTTTGTCTTCCATGGTTGAGTTTTGGTTTTTGAGATTTCGGATCTAGAAATCGAGATTTAGAACTTTGAACCGAAGGAGCCGAGAAATCGTTACCGAGAGTCGAGGATGCTCGGTGTCGAGGAAAGATCTTGTCGAGAGTAGTCGAGACAAGTGGCCGGAAAACAAGACTCTTGCCGAGAAAACCTTGTCGAGAGTGTACAAGTAACAGAGTATCGAGAGTTGTCGAACGTGTACAGTAACGAGTATCGAGAGTTGTCGAACGTGTACAGTAACGAGTATCGAGAGTTGTCGAGACCGAGTATCGTCGATACCGAGAGTAACCGAGAGAGTTTGTGCGGAAGAAAAGTAGGTTCAAGAGCTTTGTAGCTCGATACCATGTTAGAATTTGAGAGATTTAGAAGAGATTTAGAGAATGAGGTTCTTGAGTTCTTAACAAGAACATCAAGGACAAGAATGAGAGAGAATAGAGAGAGTAAAGAGATTCGGTTTCATTGTATTCAAAAATGTTAACCTTACATTACAAAAGGGAGGCGCATATATAAAGAAGCTAGGTTAAAACAAGTAACAAGGGAATATGCTAAAAATGTCGCTTTCCGTCTTGGTTTAGTCGCGCCCCACACGTCGCTCTCACTCGTCTAGCCGCGCTTCTTAAACCAACCCGTGACTTGTACGGCCGAGTGAGTTCCACTCGCCAACGGTCACATTGCAACGGCTCTTTCCCTTCTTGTCTTTGATTCCTTTGACTTCTTTGTAACGGTAACATGAGAGCGTGGACTTCTACTTCGGTCACACGCTAGGTCATTGCCTTGGTGGACAATACTTGTCCGGGCAATGCCTTGGTCTCTTTTACACAAAGGAACCTTGATGAATCCAAGATCTATTTGACTTAGGCATGAAACGATGACCAAGTTTTTCAAGAACAAAACTTGAAACTTGAGAGTTTAAAGGTTAAGTGAACCACTTGTGTTAACTCATAAAGTAGTAACCTAGTGTTGAATCCAAAACCCCCTTTAGACAATGACCAAGCTTCCTAAAGCATAAAAGCTTGGAACTTGAGAGTCAAAGAGTAAGGAACCATGCCTATTGTCTCTTATGAGAACAAAGGTAGGATGAATCCGAGTTACTCTAAGCTTTATTTAGGCAAGGACCAAGTTATCAAGGTAAAATTTTGGCACTTGAGTGCTAAAAGAGAGTGATCCTTGTGAAATAAGTATTATGTACTTAATTGACTTGTTAAATCCAAATCTCTTTGCATTATTTAGAATTATGAGCATGTACTAGTTGGTTTTCATTTTTAAAAGTTTTGACAATGAAGAGATTTGTTGAAGTAAGACTAATTGTCTTTATAAGGGAAAGATTTAATCTTTCATCTTAAAGCTTAAATCTTATAATCTCTAAGTCAATACATGCTCTTGTTTGAATTTTAAATTTCTAAAGACAATGAAGATGGTTAAGTGGTGGTTGTGTAAGTGGAAACACAAGGGGGAGATAAAGAGATTAGTAGTTACCTTTAGTCCTAAAGATCGTTAAAGATAATTAAAGAATCGGTTAAACTCTATACTCTTTATACCCCACTATAACATCCAAGTCTTGATTCTTGTTAAAGACCAAATCACTAATCCTTAAATGGTTAAGTGGTTTGTGTCTTGGAAAAATCTAGGATACAAGGTCCGCATAAGTCTATATGTCTAAAAATCAAATCACTAGTCCTTGTTTGGAAAAGTTGTTTGATTTGCTATGTATTTAAGACTATATGCACTTAAGACCTTGGTTAATCCAAAAGATCACCGGTTTTATCAAAGGGTAAGGAACCATAGATCCGCTTGTGATTAAGCCTAAGATCTTATGGAATCCAAAACTCTCTTAGAGGGTAGTGAAACAATAATCATTGGATGTTTGAAAAGTACTCTAATCTTATTGAATCCATTAAACCTCGGCTAACATATCTTGTATGATATGGGGAAGTGATTCATGATCATAACTCTTGTAAATCCAAATAGGATAAGTTTGACATGATGATCTATTGTTAAGATCATTGACCGCAATTGTGCTCTTAAGTCAATGATCCGAGAGAAGTGACTTGCTATACAAGCATTCAAAAGTCACAATGATCCTCGGTTTTGTTAGGATTCATGGTCTAGTTTTTAAGCTTTAAAGACCATGACTCTCTCTTAAAGTCACTATGGCAAGGCGCCATAGAAAGACTCTTGTTGTTAAACCTTGATAAACTCTTGTAGGTACTAATCAATGGATAATCAACAAAGAACTCTTTCATGAGGAAAGTTATAATCTCAATATAGACTAACCGTGAGAAGGTGCTCTATGAGTAAATAACTTTCCCACATGACCATCAACTCAAGGAACTTTAAAAGGGCCACTTCTAAAACTCTTTACTCTCTTATATAGTTAGATATTTGCTTAAGTGATTGTTAATGCTTCATCACTTAGCTAAAAAAATGGATTAGAATTTGCAAATTATGAAAACTAGAACTTGACTTGTGATAAAATGCATCCTATACTCGGGTTTAGCTAAATGTCTTAGAGAATACATTGAACTAAGTCTTAAACCCTCCTTTGCATTCTTCCTTGTTCTTGTTAGTATTGTTAAGTAATTTGTACATATGTTGCTAATTACATGCCGGTTATCATGATATTTAAATCAAATCTTTGTCTTTATGATGATGTATGATCACCATCAATAAAAGACCAAAAAATGATGATCAATGAGAAACCCCTAAGCATGAAGAGGTGACTAAGAAGAGTTAAAGAGAAGAGAAGTAAAGAAGTATATGAAAGAGGTCACGAAAAGGTATCCAAAGAGAGGATGAGAAACCTCTTTCTCAAGAAGCTTGTAAAGGACAAAGCCGAGAAAGGAGGAAAATCCATATACTTCCATGTTTATCATGAAGGGGGGAGAAGAAGTGTTAGATCACACATCTCATCATGATCAAATGGAAGCTAATCACCATCATCATGTTGGCCAAATGCATCTACCAAGAGCTAAAGCCATCAAGTATCTCGGCCAAGTATTCACAAGACAAAGCCGAGTCAACTCATCATCAACACTAGTCTCGACCGAGTACCTAGAAAAGTCTCGGCCAATCTCGGCCATGTATCCACCAAGGAACCAATCCGAGTCTAATGCTGTTATGTCCAAACATCTACCAAGAGCAAGCAATTCATCACCATCCGGCTCTCGGAAACCGGCGCCCGATCATCGATCACTTAAAGCGCCCGGAAACCGAGCACCAAAAGCGCCCGGGCACCGAGCACCAAAAGCGCCCGGGCACCAAGCACCAAAAGCGCCCGGACACCGAGCACCAAAAGCGCCCGGGCACCGAGCACCAAAGGCGCCCGGGTACCAAGAACCTAAGACGCCCGGTCATCGTGCGCCTAAATTTCAATCAACAATTCGGCTAAAGCATCCTCCAAAGAGCAAAGCCGAACTAATTCTATCAACTTGTTTCAATTACACAAAGGAGGAAGTCAAGAGTACTTGTGAAGAAATCAAAGACAAATCCAAAGTGTAACTACAAGAGATTACCAAAACCACTACGAACTAAAGGCTGTCCCTAAACCTTACTCTTCATTAAGTTTTAAATTATAAGAACTAAAGCCGCACCATAATCTTGCTTAGTTCTTGTTTGTCTAGATAGCCTAAATTGAATCATTTGAAATTTGCTAGAAGAACTTAGGTTTAAATATGGCAAAATTACTCATTGTTTCATTATTGGTTTATGGACTTAAGAAGTTTTGTGAGCATCTCTATTATATCAAGTTAACCTTTCACTAAACTCTTTGTATCTCTTGAATCTTTTGAAGGTTCAAAGGAAAGGAGGTAAATTGATCACCTCGGTTGCTTGAGAAACAAGAAGAAAGCCACTAAGGGACATGAAGGAAGAAGGGTAAAGGGAGTCAAAAGTGTTCGTTCATGTCCTCTCACATTCAAGCTTGTGAAGAACAAAGCCGCGAAGAGGAAGTAAAGAGTGAAGCTTGAAGAAAGCATAGAAGTAACTTCATCATCTAAGTGTGAAGAGCATAATGAAGATGAGAAGTTTAAAGAACCCTTATGAAGAAACGGTAAAGGCAAGAACTTGAACCGATTTCTACTTAAGGGGGAGTGTGTTTGGCGAGCTAGAAAGAGTTCATTTGAGAAGACTTTGAAGACAAGTCAAGAAGAACTCAAGGCTCATCAAAGAAGACCCCTAACCGAATTGACTTACACTCTTTTTCCTTAGATGTGGTTTTATCTCAAGTGGTTTTCCCATCTAAGGTTTTAATGAGGTTTGTAAAACGGTTTTCCAATCTTAGCCATTTCATTAGGATAAGCTTGAGGGGGAGTGTTGAGACTAATGGTAACCTTTCAAAGGCATTAGGTCAAGAACACACTTACTTGTATTACAAGACAAGAGGATCAAATAAGCGCCCAAGAAAATGATAAACTAAAGAATGATGAGGCAAAGATGATAAGGAAGGGGAATAAAAGGAAAATAGAGTGATAAGTAGCTTGATAAGTAGCTTGATAAGGAGATAAGCAAGGTGATAAAGCTCCAACGGCTATCTTGTGGATAAGGGGCGTTGGTGCCAGCTCATGTACGGACCAGCCAGCTCTCCTTTTGACCACACATGCTTGGTCATGACTCCACATGCTTCCTTGACAAAAAGCTTATCCAAATCAGCTACATTAGACCTAGATTTTTCTTGTATCCTCTCCTCTATATAATCTCTCCTTATGCACATTATTGTAATCAAGGAGGCTAGTCCTCTCTTAATAATCTATGTTTTCTCTCCACACATACTCTCTCTAAACTCTAAATATCCATTACTCTTAACCGAAACTCTACCTATTCTCTTCACATATTCTCTTACACATAAACAGATTCTTCATAATCTCTTGAGAGCTTCACAATCTCTCCTCTATTCTCTACTTTCCAACAGTACAAAGCTCATTGAGACACTTATAAGCACTCATGTTGCATGAAACTTGGTTTAGAGTCCTAGCAACCACGTTGTTAGATGTTTCATAAGTTCGTCTAACTTGTACAAAGCTAATTGAGACACTTATAAGCAATCATGTTGCATGAAACTTCGTTTAGAGTCCTAGAAAGGCGTTATTAGATGTTTCATAAGTTCGCCAAACTAGTACAAAGCTCATTGAGACACTTATAAGCACTCATGGTTCATGAAACTTATTTTAGAGTCTTAGAAATCGCGTTTTTAGATGTTTCATAAGTTCGTCAAACAATCACATAAGCTCATTGAGACACTTATAGGCAGTCATGTTGTATGAAACTTGGTTTAGAGTCCTAGAAACGCGTTGTTAGATGTTTTATAAGTTCGTCAAACTTGTACAAAGCTCATTGAGACACTTATATGCACTCATGTTGCATGAAACTTGGTTTAGAGTCCTAGAAACACTTTGTTAGATGTTTCATAAGTTCGTTAAACTTGTACAAACCTCATTGAGACACTTATATGCACTCATGTTGAAAGCAACTTTGTTAAGACTCCTAGAAACGCGTTGTTAGATGTTTCATAAGTTCGTCAAACTAGTACAAAGCTCATTTAGACACTTATAAGCACTCATGTTGTATGAAATTTGGTTTAGAGTCCTAGAAACGCGTTGTTAGATGTTTCATAAGTTCGTGAAACTAGTACAAAGCTCATTGAGACACTTATAAGCACTCATGTTGCATGAAACTTGGTTTAGAGTCCTAGAAACCACGTTGTTAGATGTTTCATAAGATCGTCAAACTTGTACAAAGCTCATTGAGACACTTATAAGCACTCATGTTGCATGAAACTTGGTTTAGAGTCCTAGAAACCGCGTTGTTAGATGTTTCATAAGTTCGTCAAACTAGTACAAAGCTCATTGAGCCACTTATAAGCACTCATGTCGCATGAAACTTGGTTTAGAGTCCTAGAAACGCGTTGTTAGATGTTTCATAAGTTCGTCAAACAAGTACAAAGCACATTGAGACACTTATAAGTACTCATGTTTCATGAAACTTGGTTTAGAGTCCTAGAAACGCGTTGTTAGATGATTCATAAGTTCGTCAAACTAGTACAAAGCTCATTGAGCCACTTATAAGAACTCATGTCCCATGAAACTTGGTTTAGAGTCCTAGAAACGCGTTGTTAGATGTTTCATAAGATTGTTAAACTTGTACAAAGCTCATTGAAACACTTATAAGCACTTATGTTGCATGAAACTTGGTTTAGAGTCCTTGAAAGGCGTTGTTAGATGTTTCATAAGTTCATTGACACACATATAAGCACTCATGTTGGATGAAACTTGTACAATGCTCATTGAGACACTTATAAGCACTCATGTTGCATGAAACTTGGTTTAGAGTCCTAGAAACGCGTTGTTAGATGTTTCATAAGTTCGTCAAACTAGTACAAAGCTCATTGAGACACTTATAAGCACTCATGTTGCATGAAACTTGTATTAGAGTCTTAGAAACGCGTTGTTAGATGTTTCATAAGATCGTTAAACTTGTACAAAGCTCATTGAGACACTTATAAGCACTCATGTTGAATGAAACTTGGTTTAGAGTCCTAGAAACCGCGTTGTTAGATGTTTCATAAGTTCGTCAAACTAGTACAAAACTCATTGAGACACTTATAAGCACTCAGGTTGCATGAAACTTTGTTTAGAGTCCTAGAAACGCATTGTTACATGTTTAATAATTTCGTCAAACTAGTACAAAGCTCATTGAGACACTTATAAGCACTCATGTTGCATGAAACTTGGTTTAGAGTCCTAGAAATCGCGTTGTTAGATGTTTCATAAGTTCGTCAAACTTGTACAAAGCTCATTGAGCCACTTATAAGCACTCATGTCGCATGAAACTTGGTTTAGAGTCATAGAAACACGTTGTTAGATGTTTCATAAGTTCGTCAAACAAGTACAAAGCTCATTGAGACACTTATAAGCACTCATGTTGCATGAAACTTGGTTTAGAGTCCTAGAAACGCGTTGTTCTATGTTTCATAAGTTCGTTAAACTTGTACAAAGCTCATTGAGATACTTATATGCACTCATGTTGAATGCAACTTTGTTAAGACTCCTAGAAACGCGTTGTTAGATTTTTCATAAGTTCGTCAAACTAGTAGAAAGCTCATTGAGACACTTATAAGCACTCATGTCGCATGAAACTTGGTTTAGAGTCCTAGAAACGCGTTGTTAGATGTTTCATAAGTTCGTCAAACTTGTAGAAAGCTCATTGAGACACTTATAAGCACTCATGTTGCATGAAACTTAGTTTAGATTCCTAGAAACGCGTTGTTAGATGTTTCATAAGATCGTTAAACTTGTACAAAGCTCATTGAGACACTTATAAGCACTCATGTTGCATGAAACTTGGTTTAGAGTCCTAGAAACCGCGTTGTTAGATGTTTCATAAGTTCGTCAAACTTGTACAAAGCTCATTGAGACACTTATAAGCACTCATGTTGCATGAAACTTGGTTTAGAGTCCTAGAAACCGTGTTGTTAGATGTTTCATTAGTTTGTCAAACTAGTACAAGGCTCATTGAGCCACCTATAAGCTCTCATGTCGCATGAAACTTGGTTTAGAGTCCTAGAAACGCGTTGTTAGATGTTTCATAAGTTCGTCAAACTAGTACAAAGCTCATTGAGACACTTATAAGCACTCATGTTGCATGAAACTTGGTTTACAGTCCTAGAAACGCGTTGTTATATGTTTCATAATTCGTTAAACTTGTACAAAGCTCATTGAGACACTTATATGCACTCATAAGTTCGTTAAACTTGTACAAAGCTCATTGAGACACTTATAAGCACTCATGTTGCATGAAACTTGGTTTAGAGTCCTAGAAACGCGTTGTTAGTTGTTTCATAAGTTCGTCAAACTAGTACAAAGCTCATTGAGACACTTATAAGCACTCATGTCGCATGAAACTTGGTTTAGAGTCCTAGAAACCGCGTTGTTAGATGTTTCATAAGATCGTTAAACTTGTACAAAGCTCATTGAGACACTTATAAGCACTCATGTTGCATGAAACTTGGTTTAGAGTCCTAGAAACCGCGTTGTTAGATGTTTCATAAGTTCGTCAAACTTGTACAAAGCTCATTGAGACACTTATAAGCACTCATGTTGAATAAAACTTGGTTTAGAGTCCTAGAAACCGCGTTGTTAGATGTTTCATAAGTTCGTTAAACTTGTACAAAGCTCATTGAGACACTTATAAGCACTCATGTTGCATGAAACTTGGTTTAGAGTCCTAGAAACCGCGTTGTTAGATGTTTCATAAGTTCGTCAAACTTGTACAAAGCTCATTGAGACACTTATAAGAACTCATGTTGCATGAAACTTGGTTTAGAGTCCTAGAAACGCGTTGTTAGATGTTTCATAAGTTCGTCAAACTAGTACAAAGCTCATTGAGACAATTATAAGCACTCATGTTGCATGAAACTTGGTTTAGAGTCCTAGAAACGCATTGTTAGATGTTTCATAAGATCGTTAAACTTGTAAAAAGCTCATTGAGACACTTATAAGCACTCATGTTCCATGAAACTTGGTTTAGAGTCCTAGAAACCGCGTTGTTAGATGTTTCATAAGATCGTTAAACTTGTACAAAGCTCATTGAGACACTTATAAGCACTCATGTTGCATGAAACTTGGTTTAGAGTCCTAGAAACGCATTGTTAGATGTTTCATAAGATCGTTAAACTTGTAAAAAGCTCATTGAGACACTTATAAGCACTCATGTTCCATGAAACTTGGTTTAGAGTCCTAGAAACCGCGTTGTTAGATGTTTCATAAGATCGTTAAACTTGTAAAAAGCTCATTGAGACACTTATAAGCACTCATGTTGCATGAAACTTGGTTTAGAGTCCTAGAAACCGCGTTGTTAGATGTTTCATAAGATCGTTAAACTTGTACAAAGCTCATTGAGACACTTATAAGCACTCATGTTGCATGAAACTTGGTTTAGAGTCCTAGAAACCGCGTTGTTAGATGTTTCATAAGATCGTTAAACTTGTAAAAAGCTCATTGAGACACTTATAAGCACTCATGTTCCATGAAACTTGGTTTAGAGTCCTAGAAACCGCGTTGTTAGATGTTTCATAAGATCGTTAAACTTGTAAAAAGCTCATTGAGACACTTATAAGCACTCATGTTGCATGAAACTTGGTTTAGAGTCCTAGAAACCGCGTTGTTAGATGTTTCATAAGATCGTTAAACTTGTACAAAGCTCATTGAGACACTTATAAGCACTCATGTTGCATGAAACTTGGTTTAGAGTCCTAGAAACCGCGTTGTTAGATGTTTCATAAGTTCGTCAAACTTGTACAAAGCTCATTGAGACACTTATAAGCACTCATGTTGAATAAAACTTGGTTTAGAGTCCTAGAAACCGCGTTGTTAGATGTTTCATAAGTTCGTTAAACTTGTACAAAGCTCATTGAGACACTTATAAGCACTCATGTTGCATGAAACTTGGTTTAGAGTCCTAGAAACCGCGTTGTTAGATGTTTCATAAGTTCGTCAAACTTGTACAAAGCTCATTGAGACACTTATAAGAACTCATGTTGCATGAAACTTGGTTTAGAGTCCTAGAAACGCGTTGTTAGATGTTTCATAAGTTCGTCAAACTAGTACAAAGCTCATTGAGACAATTATAAGCACTCATGTTGCATGAAACTTGGTTTAGAGTCCTAGAAACGCATTGTTAGATGTTTCATAAGATCGTTAAACTTGTAAAAAGCTCATTGAGACACTTATAAGCACTCATGTTCCATGAAACTTGGTTTAGAGTCCTAGAAACCGCGTTGTTAGATGTTTCATAAGATCGTTAAACTTGTACAAAGCTCATTGAGACACTTATAAGCACTCATGTTGCATGAAACTTGGTTTAGAGTCATAGAAACCGCGTTGTTAGATGTTTCATAAGTTCGGCAAACTAGTACAAAGCTCATTGAGACACTTATAAGCACTCATGTTGCATGAAACTTGGTTTAGAGTCCTAGAAACGCATTGTTAGATGTTTCATAAGATCGTTAAACTTGTAAAAAGCTCATTGAGACACTTATAAGCACTCATGTTGCATGAAACTTGGTTTAGAGTCCTAGAAACCGCGTTGTTAGATGTTTCATAAGTTCGTCAAACTTGCAAATAAGGTCATTGAGACACTTATAAGCACTCATGTTGCATGAAACTTGGTTTAGAGTCCTAGAAACCGCGTTGTTAGATGTTTCATAAGTTCGTCAAACTAGTACAAAGCTCATTGAGACACTCATAAGCACTCATGTTGCATGAAACTTTGTTTAGAGTCCTAGAAACGCATTGTTACATGTTTCATAATTTCGTCAAACTAGTACAATGTTCATTGAGAAACTTATAAGCACTCATGTTGCATGAAACTTGGTTTAGAGTCCTAGAAACCGCGTTGTTAGATGTTTCATAAGTTCGTCAAACTTGTACAAAGCTCATTGAGACACTTATAAGAACTCATGTTGCATGAAACTTGGTTTAGAGTCCTAGAAACGCGTTGTTAGATGTTTCATAAGTTCGTCAAACTAGTACAAAGCTCATTGAGACAATTATAAGCACTCATGTTGCATGAAACTTGGTTTAGAGTCCTAGAAACGCATTGTTAGATGTTTCATAAGATCGTTAAACTTGTAAAAAGCTCATTGAGACACTTATAAGCACTCATGTTCCATGAAACTTGGTTTAGAGTCCTAGAAACCGCGTTGTTAGATGTTTCATAAGATCGTTAAACTTGTACAAAGCTCATTGAGACACTTATAAGCACTCATGTTGCATGAAACTTGGTTTAGAGTCATAGAAACCGCGTTGTTAGATGTTTCATAAGTTCGGCAAACTAGTACAAAGCTCATTGAGACACTTATAAGCACTCATGTTGCATGAAACTTGGTTTAGAGTCCTAGAAACGCATTGTTAGATGTTTCATAAGATCGTTAAACTTGTAAAAAGCTCATTGAGACACTTATAAGCACTCATGTTGCATGAAACTTGGTTTAGAGTCCTAGTGATGTGATCATAGAGCCGAAGCCGGGAACGGACATCGGCATCGACCACGACGGCTTCGACATCGGCATCGATCGCGTCGACACCGAACACAACGGCATCGACATCGGCATCGACCACATCGACATCGGCATCGACCACATCGACATCGGCATCGACCACCTCGACATCGACCATACCGGCGCCCGACCATCGCGGACCGAGGAATCAAAAGGAGCAATTACGCGATCCAAAGCTAGGGAGTTAGCCAAAAACATTCAAACCACGATGATGGAGGAGGATGAAGCAGCCAAGAGCTACTTCAACGTTTTCGGCACGACAATCCGATCAAGACCAAGCTATGAAAGCTAAGCGGACTAGGTGTCTCGCTTGGCACTCTTTTCCCACCGGGTTTTAACGAGGCCAAGAAGAACACCACGTCGTCCCTTAGTGATCATAGTTTGAAGAGCGTAAGAGACGAGGCGCTTAACACTACTCGTCGTTTTATCCGTTTGCAATTTCCTTTTTATCTTTGTACGCGATTTCCTTTTTGCGGATTTCCTTTTTTGCAATTTCCTTTTTGTCTTTTGCGCAACCCTAACGAGGAGAAGCAACTTGTGTTTTCCCTATAAAAGGGGTTGCGCCGCACAACGTGTTTGGCAGTCAAAACTTTTACAAAAACCTTCTTTGTTGCGACTCCTCCTTGCTCGGCGAACAGGCACGAATCTCTTCCAAGCTTCACGCTTACAAGAGCTTCTTCTATCCATCAAGCGAGATATCATCCCTTGCTTGAGTCGTTCATATTCCATCCTCACGTTCCTCCCCACCCATCCGCTGCTCCGTTCTCGACTTGTAATCCGTATCCACATCCACCCACACTACTCATCCACCGTCGTTCTTGCTTAGCCTTATCCGGAGGAGAGATCCGCCTGGTGGGATCCTATCATCGGTATCGAGCCGCCTCTGTACCAAAAGGCTGAGTCGTTCTTTCCCTTTTGTCTTTTCAAAGTGATACAATCTCGAACCTGTTTGTTTGAACCCGTCGTTGTTTGGCATAGGATTGTTGCTAGTATAAACAAGTTATGTGTTGATCTTTGTGTTCTTGATGTTTGTCAACTTGCGGCGGTAGTAATAGGTTTAGATCTTTGAAACCTAGTCGCATCTTTCAAAACGTGTTATTGCGATTTCCTTTTTTTTCAAGCCGTGTCCTTGTTTTCCTTTCTTGTTTATCACGCGTGTATCCTTGTGTGTGTGCGGCGTAGAGTTCTATTTGTTGGCTATTTTGTGAACTACTTACTGCTAGTTATTTGTCTGTGTAACAGGTACCATGGCCCTATCACCGGAGGCGCTCGATGACCTCAAGAAACTTATAGCAGCCCAAGTAACCGAGGCCATGACCCAACTACTTCCCCAACAAATTTCTCAACAGCTCACCTTGGAACGTGAGAAACAAGCTAGGGAGACCACCAGGGCAACCTCGGATTCGAGGGTGGGTCAACGCCAACTCCCTCCGATGCCATGCGGATTTGCAAAGGCAAAGGCGTTGCCGTACATCTAGACTCCGGGCAATCCGCAACCTCCGTCCAACCAACGCAGCCAAAGAGCGAGAGGGTACCACGGCAACGGGAACACGCTGAGCTGAGCGAACCAGAGGACGAGCTCCCGGGCATAGGACACACACCGCCTCACGCCGACCTACCCAAACCATAGCCGGGCAACGCGTCTACATCGGCTCTAGCGATGAGTATTATGGCGTCAACGTCTCGGACCGTAGTAAGCGAAGCCGGAGGCGTGAGAGACGAGACAAAGACGACCCAAGAGACTCGGAGAACCAACAACCGAAGCATATCAAGGCCAAGTTCCCCGCCTTTCTCGGCAAGAATGACCCGGAGGCCTACCTTGACCGGGAACGGAAGATGGAGTCCGGCTTCTTGTGCCACGATACCTACGCCTCCAACAAGGTAAAGATAGCGGTCTCCGAATTCGGTGAGTATGCACTCCTGTGGTGGGATCAGCTCGCACTACCCGGAACCGCCATAATGAGCTACCCATCACCACATGGCACCAACTTACTACCCACTTGAGAAAAAGGTTTGTGCCGAGTCATTACCACGGGGAAGTACTAAACAAGCTGAGAAAACTCACCCAAGGGTCCACCACGGTCCGAGACTACTTTCAAGAGATGGAAACTCTCCTTATCCGAGCCGGTCTAGAGGAAGATGAGGAAGTGACCATGGCACGGTTCATCGGTGGACTCAGCCGAGACATTCGGGACAAAGTGGAGCTCCGGACCTATGTTGACCTTGAGGAACTTGTGCACAAGGCCGA
Organism: Cochlearia excelsa; assembly: GCA_963556525.1. Classification (NCBI taxonomy): domain Eukaryota; kingdom Viridiplantae; phylum Streptophyta; class Magnoliopsida; order Brassicales; family Brassicaceae; genus Cochlearia; species Cochlearia excelsa. The sequence goes on from CAUVZT010000002.1 coordinate 3,215,886, forward strand.
ACTAGTGGAGACCCGAACAAGAGAAGATACGCTAAACCTAGCTTCCCCTCCACGCCAAGCAAACCCAAGGACTTTACACCTTCTCGGCCACCTTTCTCTAAGGACATCAAGCCTACCACCACGGTTAAGGAAGAGGTCAAGTATGATCCTAAGAGCGAAGCAACGCCTCCTCCAGCAACGTTAGGTGTTTTAGGTGCCAAGGTATGGGCCACTACTCAAGGGATTGTCCCAATAAGAAGGTATTCATGATTCTGGACAATGGAGAAGTAGTGCCCCAAGAGTCCGATTCGACCACGAAGAAGAGGAAGAGGAAGTAGTCGCCATTGGGGAGATGCTGGTTGCACGGAGAACCTTGAGCGTACAGAACCAACCGGAGGAACTAGTACAAAGAGACCACCTATTCCACACCCGGTGCATTGTGAAGGGCAAGGTGTGTAGTCTCATCATAGACGGTGGAAGTTGTACTAATGCGGCTAGCGAAACCATGGTTCAGAAATTGAGCATAGAAACCTTGTCCCATCCGCGCCCATACAAGCCGCAATGGCTGAATGAAAGTGGTGCCTTAACGGTAACTCGCCAAGTCCGATTATCCTTTTCCATTGGCAAGTATGAGGATGAGGTTCTTTGCGATGTGATACCCATGTGCTCCAGCCACATACTGTTGGGTAGACCGTGGCAATCCGACCGTAGAGTATTCCATGACGGTTACACCAACAAGCACTCCTTTGAGTTCAAGGGCCGGAAAATCATCCTTGCTCCCCTCACGCCAAGTGAAGTGTATCAAGATCAGCTCTATCTCAAGCTCAAGGAGGAGAAAGAGCATGCACCCACGCCAACCGCCAACCTTTACATCAACCAAAGAGAAGTTTCTCGGATCCTCACTTTAAATACGTCTATCTTGTTGTTTATATATAAGGAGAGCCTTGTTAGCACTAATCCTCCACAGGATCTTCCTAGTGATTTTGCCCAGCTGTTGCAGGACTATAGTGACGTTTTTCCTCGGGAGATACCACCTGGCTTGCCACCGATCCGAGGCATTGAGCACCAAATTGACCTAGTCCCCGGCTCGGCGCTTCCAAACCGACCCGCCTATAGGACTAATCCGGTGGAGACCAAGGAACTACGAAACAAGTTGAGGAACTAATGAGCAAAGGCCATATCCGAGAGAGCATGAGTCCATGTGCGGTGCCCGTGCTGCTTGTGCCCAAGAAGGACGGATCATGGCGCATGTGTGTTGACTGCCGAGCCATCAACAACATCACGGTGAAGTATCGCCACCCTATTCCTAGATTAGATGATATGTTAGACGAATTGTGTGGTTCTAACGTGTTCTCTAAGATTGATCTTAAGAGTGGTTACCATCAGATTAGGATGAAGGAGGGTGACGAGTGGAAAACGGCATTCAAAACCAAACAAGGACTATATGAGTGGCTTGTTATGCCCTTCGGCCTTACTAATGCGCCTAGCACTTTTATGAGACTAATGAACCATGTTTTGAGGTCTTTTATAGGTGTCTTCGTGGTGGTGTATTTCGATGATATTTTAATCTTCAGCCGGAGCCTAGACGAGCACATTGCCCATGTCCGAGCCGTACTTGACGTCCTAAGGAAGGAGAACCTTTTTGCTAACATTGATAAGTGTACTTTCGCACTAAAGAAATTGTTTTCCTAGGTTTTGTTGTGAGTACGAAGGAGTTAGGGTCGATGAAGGGAAGGTCAAGGCAATCAAAGAATGGCCCACACCTACCACCGTAGGAGAAGTCCGGAGCTTCCATGGATTAGCCGGCTTCTATAGGCGCTTCGTCAAAGACTTTAGTACCATTGCGGCCCCTTTAACCGAAGTCATCAAGAAGGACGTTGGCTTCAAGTGGGGAGAAGCACAAGACCAGGCCTTTCGGTGCCTCAAAGAGAAGCTTATCAACTCTCCCTTACTTATGCTTCCTAACTTTTTAAAAACTTTTGAGATTGAGTGCGACGCTTCGGTGTAGGCATCGGTGCGGTTCTTATGCGGGATAACAAGCCCATTGCTTACTTTAGCGAGAAGTTAGGAGGAGCCACATTGAACTACCCCACCTATGATAAAGAGTTGTATGCGTTGGTGAGGGCTTTACGGACGTGGCAACATTACCTATGGCCCAAGGAGTTCGTTATCCACACGGACCATGAGTCTCTCAAACACTTAAAGGGACAACAAAAGTTGAACAAGAGGCATGGCCGCTGGATAGAATTCATTGAGACATTTCCCTACGTCATCAAGTACAAGAAAGGTAAGGACAATGTCGTTGCCGACGCATTGTCCGGAGGTATTCTATAATAGCCGAATTAAGATCCAAACTCATAGGTTTTGAATTGCTCAAAGATTTATATGGTTCGATGCTGATTTTGGAACATATTACTTGAGATGTGCTAAATTTGCCTTTGAGAGTTATTATAGACAGGACGGCTACTTGTTTTTCCACCATCGGTTGTGCATACCCAGCGGATCAGTGAGAGAGCTGCTTGTCCGAGAAGCTCACGGAGGAGGACTGGCCGGACACTTCGGCGTTATGAAAACACTTGCCAGCCTCCAAGCCTATTTCTATTGGCCGAACATGAAGAAAGATGTAGAGAAAGTATGTTCGAGATGTGCGACATGTAAGCATGCCAAGAGTAGGGTGCAACCTCACGGTTTGTACACTCCCTTACCCATTCCCTCTCACCCTTGGACAGATATTTCGATGGATTTTGTTGTCGGCTTACCTCGAACCAGGAATGGTAGAGATTCTATCTTCGTAGTGGTTGACGAGGTTTAGCAAGATGGCACACTTCATAGCTTGTCACAAGACCGATGATGCCGTCAAGGTAGCCAATCTATTCTTCAGAGAAGTGGTGAGACTACATGGGATGCCTAGCGTTATTGTTTCGGATCGGGACACCAAGTTTTTAAGCCATTTTTGGCGAACCTTGTGGGCAAAGCTAGGGACCAAGTTGTCCTTCTCCACCACCTGCCACCCCCAAACCGATGGGCAAACCGAAGTGGTGAACCGTTCGTTATCAACGTTACTTAGAACCTTGGTGAAAAGCAACATCAAGTCTTGGGAGGAATGTCTACCCCACGTAGAGTTCGCTTATAACCACGCTAAGCATTCTACTACTTCCTTTTCTCCTTTTGAATTAGTTTACGGATTCAATCCGATGTCTCCTTTAGATTTAATTGCATTACCTTTGAGTGAGGTATCCAGCCTAGATGGCAAGAGGAAAGCCGAGCAGGTTAAGAAGCTACACGAGAAGGCTAGAGAGAACATAGAGAAGAAGACAAAGCGATACGTCGAGCAAGCCAACAAGGGCCGAAGAAAGGTGGTTTTTGAAGAAGGCGATCTCGTTTGGGTACACTCCGAGGAAGGAGCGGTTCCCAGCCGAGAGGAAGTCTAAGCTCATGCCAAGGATAGACGGTCCATTCCAAGTCGCTAAACGAATCAACGACAATGCCTATAAAATTGATCTCCGAGGTAAGTATTCCATTTCGGACTCGTTTAATGTTTCTGATTTGTCTCCGTATGTTGCGATTCGGATTTGAGGACAAATCCTTTTCAAGAGGGAGGGGATGATGTGATCATAGAGCCGAAGCCGGGAACGGACATCGGCATCGACCACGACGGCTTCGACATCGGCATCGATCGCGTCGACACCGAACACAACGGCATCGACATCGGCATCGACCACATCGACATCGGCATCGACCACATCGACATCGGCATCGACCACCTCGACATCGACCATACCGGCGCCCGACCATCGCGGACCGAGGAATCAAAAGGAGCAATTACGCGATCCAAAGCTAGGGAGTTAGCCAAAAACATTCAAACCACGATGATGGAGGAGGATGAAGCGGCCAAGAGCTACTTCAACGTTTTCAGCACGACAATCCGATCAAGACCAAGCTATGAAAGCTAAGCGGACTAGGTGTCTCGCTTGGCACTCTTTTTCCCACCGGGTTTTAACGAGGCCAAGAAGAACACCACGTCGTCCCTTAGTGATCATAGTTTGAAGAGCGTAAGAGACGAGGCGCTTAACACTACTCGTCGTTTTATCCGTTTGCAATTTCCTTTTTATCTTTGTACGCGATTTCCTTTTTGCGGATTTCCTTTTTTGCAATTTCCTTTTTGTCTTTTGCGCAACCCTAACGAGGAGAAGCAACTTGTGTTTTCCCTATAAAAGGGGTTGCGCCGCACAACGTGTTTGGCAGTCAAAACTTTTACAAAACCCTTCTTTGTTGCGACTCCTCCTTGCTCGGCGAACGGGCACGAATCTCTTCCAAGCTTCACGCTTACAAGAGCTTCTTCTATCCATCAAGCGAGATATCATCCCTTGCTTGAGTCGTTCATATTCCATCCTCACGTTCCTCCCCACCCATCCGCTGCTCCGTTCTCGACTTGTAATCCGTATCCACATCCACCCACACTACTCATCCACCGTCGTTCTTGCTTAGCCTTATCCGGAGGAGAGATCCGCCTGGTGGGATCCTATCACCTAGAAACCGCGTTGTTAGATGTTTCATAAGTTCGTCAAACTTGCAAATAAGGTCATTGAGACACTTATAAGCACTCATGTTGCATGAAACTTGGTTTAGAGTCCTAGAAACCGCGTTGTTAGATGTTTCATAAGTTCGTCAAACTAGTACAAAGCTCATTGAGACACTCATAAGCACTCATGTTGCATGAAACTTTGTTTAGAGTCCTAGAAACGCATTGTTACATGATTCATAATTTCGTCAAACTAGTACAATGTTCATTGAGAAACTTATAAGCACTCATGTTGCATGAAACTTGGTTTAGAGTCCTAGAAACGCGTTGTTAGATGTTTCATAAGTTCGTTAAACTTGTACAACGCTCATTGAGACACTTATATGCACTCATGTTGAATGCAACTTTGTTAAGACTCCTAGAAACACGTTGTTAGATGTTTCATAAGTTCGTCAAACTAGTACAAAGCTCATTTAGACACTTATAAGCACTCATGTTGCATGAAATTTGGTTTAGAGTCCTAGAAACGCGTTGTTAGATGTTTCATAAGTTCGTCAAACTAGTACAAAGCTCATTGAGACACTTATAAGCACTCATGTTGCATGAAACTTGGTTTAGAGTCCTAGAAACCACGTTGTTAGATGTTTCATAAGATCGTCAAACTTGTACAAAGCTCATTGAGACACTTATAAGCACTCATGTTGCATGAAACTTGGTTTAGAGTCCTAGAAACCGCGTTGTTAGATGTTTCATAAGTTCGTCAAACTAGTACAAAGCTCATTGAGCCACTTATAAGCACTCATGTCGCATGAAACTTGGTTTAGAGTCCTTGAAACGCGTTGTTAGATGTTTCATAAGTTCGTCAAACAAGTACAAAGCTCATTGAGACACTTATAAGTACTCATGTTGCATGAAACTTGGTTTAGAGTCCTAGAAACGCGTTGTTAGATGATTCATAAGTTCGTCAAACGTAACTAGTACAAAGCTCATTGAGCCACTTATAAGAACTCATGTCGCATGAAACTTGGTTTAGAGTCCTAGAAACGCGTTGTTAGATGTTTCATAAGATTGTTAAACTTGTACAAAGCTCATTGAAACACTTATAAGCACTTATGTTGCATGAAACTTGGTTTAGAGTCCTTGAAAGGCGTTGTTAGATGTTTCATAAGTTCGTCAAACTAGTACAAAGCTCATTGACACACATATAAGCACTCATGTTGGATGAAACTTGTACAAAGCTAATTGAGACACTTATAAGCACTCATGTTGCATGAAACTTGGTTTAGAGTCCTAGAAACGCGTTGTTAGATGTTTCATAAGTTCGTCAAACTAGTACAAAGCTCATTGAGACACTTATAAGCACTCATGTTGCATGAAACTTGTATTAGAGTCTTAGAAACGCGTTGTTAGATGTTTCATAAGATCGTTAAACTTGTACAAAGCTCATTGAGACACTTATAAGCACTCATGTTGAATGAAACTTGGTTTAGAGTCCTAGAAACCGCGTTGTTAGATGTTTCATAAGTTCGTCAAACTAGTAAAAAACTCATTGAGACACTTATAAGCACTCATGTTGCATGAAACTTTGTTTAGAGTCCTAGAAATGCATTGTTACATGTTTAATAATTTCGTCAAACTAGTACAAAGCTCATTGAGACACTTATAAGCACTCATGTTGCATGAAACTTGGTTTAGAGTCCTAGAAATCGCGTTGTTAGATGTTTCATAAGTTCGTCAAACTTGTACAAAGCTCATTGAGCCCCTTATAAGCACTCATGTCGCATGAAACTTGGTTTAGAGTCATAGAAACACGTTGTTAGATGTTTCATAAGTTCGTCAAACAAGTACAAAGCTCATTGAGACACTTATAAGCACTCATGTTGCATGAAACTTGGTTTAGAGTCCTAGAAACGCGTTGTTATATGTTTCATAATTCGTTAAACTTGTACAAAGCTCATTGAGACACTTATATGCACTCATAAGTTCGTTAAACTTGTACAAAGCTCATTGAGACACTTATAAGCACTCATGTTGCATGAAACTTGGTTTAGAGTCCTAGAAACGCGTTGTTAGATGTTTCATAAGTTCGTCAAACTAGTAGAAAGCTCATTGAGACACTTATAAGCACTCATGTTGCATGAAACTTGGTTTAGAGTCCTAGAAACGCATTGTTAGAAGTTTCATAAGATCGTTAAACTTGTAAAAAGCTCATTGAGACACTTATAAGCACTCATGTTGCATGAAACTTGGTTTAGAGTCCTAGAAACCGCGTTGTTAGATGTTTCATAAGATCGTTAAACTTGTACAAAGCTCATTGAGACACTTATAAGCACTCATGTTGCATGAAACTTGGTTTAGAGTCCTAGAAACCGCGTTGTTAGATGTTTCATAAGTTCGTCAAACTTGTACAAAGCTCATTGAGACACTTATAAGCACTCATGTTGAATGAAACTTGGTTTAGAGTCCTAGAAACCGCGTTGTTAGATGTTTCATAAGTTCGTTAAACTTGTACAAAGCTCATTGAGACACTTATAAGCACTCATGTTGCATGAAACTTGGTTTAGAGTCCTAGAAACCGCGTTGTTAGATGTTTCATAAGTTCGTCAAACTTGCACAAAGCTCATTGAGACACTTATAAGCACTCATGTTGCATGAAACTTGGTTTAGAGTCCTAGAAACCGCGTTGTTAGATGTTTCATAAGTTCGTCAAACTAGTACAAAGCTCATTGAGACACTCATAAGCACTCATGTTGCATGAAACTTTGTTTAGAGTCCTAGAAACGCATTGTTACATGTTTCATAATTTCGTTAAACTAGTACAATGTTCATTGAGAAACTTATAAGCACTCATGTTGCATGAAACTTGGTTTAGAGTCCTAAAAACGCGTTGTTAGATGTTTCTTAAGTTCGTTAAACTTGTACAAAGCTCATTGAGACACTTATATGCACTTATGTTGAATGCAACTTTGTTAAGACTCCTAGAAACGGATTGTTAGATGTTTCATAAGTTCGTCAAACTACTACAAAACTAATTGAGACACTTATAAGCACTCATGTTGCATGAAACTTGGTTTAGAGTCCTAGAAACCGCGTTGTTAGATGTTTCATAAGTTCGTCAAACTAGTACAAAACTCATTGAGACACTTATAAGCACTCATGTTGCATGAAACTTTGTTTAGAGTCCTAGAAACGCATTGTTACATGTTTAATAATTTCGTCAAACTAGTACAAAGCTCATTGAGACACTTATAAGCACTCATGTTGCATGAAACTTGGTTTAGAGTCCTAGAAATCGCGTTGTTAGATGTTTCATAAGTTCGTCAAACTTGTACAAAGCTCATTGAGCCACTTATAAGCACTCATGTCGCATGAAACTTGGTTTAGAGTCATAGAAACACGTTGTTAGATGTTTCATAAGTTCGTCAAACAAGTACAAAGTTCATTGAGACACTTATAAGCACTCATGTTGCATGAAACTTGGTTTAGAGTCCTAGAAACGCGTTGTTCTATGTTTCATAAGTTCGTTAAACTTGTACAAAGCTCATTGAGATACTTATATGCACTCATGTTGAATGCAACTTTGTTAAGACTCCTAGAAACGCGTTGTTAGATGTTTCAAAAGTTCGTCAAACTAGTAGAAAGCTCATTGAGACACTTATAAGCACTCATGTCGCATGAAACTTGGTTTACAGTCCTAGAAACGCGTTGTTAGATGTTTCATAAGTTCGTCAAACTTGTAGAAAGCTCATTGAGACACTTATAAGCACTCATGTTGAATGAAACTTGGTTTAGAGTCCTAGAAACGCGTTGTTAGATGTTTCATAAGATCGTTAAACTTGTACAAAGCTCATTGAGACACTTATAAGCACTCATGTTGCATGAAACTTGGTTTAGAGTCCTAGAAACCGCGTTGTTAGATGTTTCATAAGTTCGTCAAACTTGTACAAAGCTCATTGAGACACTTATAAGCACTCATGTTGAATAAAACTTGGTTTAGAGTCCTAGAAACCGCGTTGTTAGATGTTTCATAAGTTCGTTAAACTTGTACAAAGCTCATTGAGACACTTATAAGCACTCATGTTGCATGAAACTTGGTTTAGAGTCCTAGAAACCGCGTTGTTAGATGTTTCATAAGTTCGTCAAACTTGTACAAAGCTCATTGAGACACTTATAAGAACTCATGTTGCATGAAACTTGGTTTAGAGTCCTAGAAACCGCTTTGTTAGATGTTTCATTAGTTTGTCAAACGAGTACAAGGCTCATTGAGCCACCTATAAGCTCTCATGTCGCATGAAACTTGGTTTAGAGTCCTAGAAACGCGTTGTTAGATGTTTCATAAGTTCGTCAAACAAGTACAAAGCTCATTGAGACACTTATAAGCACTCATGTTGCATGAAACTTGGTTTAGAGTCCTAGAAACGCGTTGTTATATGTTTCATAATTTGTTAAACTTGTACAAAGCTCATTGAGACACTTATATGCACTCATAAGTTCGTTAAACTTGTACAAAGCTCATTGAGACACTTATAAGCACTCATGTTGCATGAAACTTGGTTTAGAGTCCTAGAAACGCGTTGTTAGATGTTTCATAAGTTCGTCAAACTAGTACAAAGCTCATTGAGACACTTATAAGCACTCATGTTGCATGAAACTTGGTTTAGAGTCCTAGAAACGCATTGTTAGATGTTTCATAAGATCGTTAAACTTTTAAAAAGCTCATTGAGACACTTATAAGCACTCATGTTGCATGAAACTTGGTTTAGAGTCCTAGAAACCGCGTTGTTAGATGTTTCATAAGATCGTTAAACTTGTACAAAGCTCATTGAGACACTTATAAGCACTCATGTTGCATGAAACTTGGTTTAGAATCCTAGAAACCGCGTTGTTAGATGTTTCATAAGTTCGTCAAACTAGTACAAAGCTCATTGAGTCACTTATAAGCACTCATGTTGCATGAAACTTGGTTTAGAGTCCTAGAAACGCATTGTTAGATGTTTCATAAGATCGTTAAACTTGTAAAAAGCTCATTGAGACACTTATAAGCACTCATGTTGCATGAAACTTGGTTTAGAGTCCTAGAAACCGCGTTGTTAGATGTTTCATAAGTTCGTCAAACTTGCACAAAGCTCATTGAGACACTTATAAGCACTCATGTTGCATGAAACTTGGTTTAGAGTCCCAGAAACCGCGTTGTTAGATGTTTCATAAGTTCGTCAAACTAGTACAAAGCTCATTGAGACACTCATAAGCACTCATGTTGCATGAAACTTTGTTTAGAGTCCTAGAAACGCATTGTTACATGTTTCATAATTTCGTCAAACTAGTACAATGTTCATTGAGAAACTTATAAGCACTCATGTTGCATGAAACTTGGTTTAGAGTCCTAAAAACGTGTTGTTAGATGTTTCTTAAGTTCGTTAAACTTGTACAAAGCTCATTGAGACACTTATATGCACTTATGTTGAATGCAACTTTGTTAAGACTCCTAGAAACGCATTGTTAGATGTTTCATAAGTTCGTCAAACTACTACAAAACTAATTGAGACACTTATAAGCACTCATGTTGCATGAAACTTGGTTTAGAGAACTAGAAACGTGTTGTTAGATGTTTCATAAGTTCGTCAAACTAGTACAAAGCTCATTGAGACACTTATAAGCACTCATGTTGCATGAAACTTGGTTTAGAGTCCTAGAAACGCGTTGTTAGATGTTTCATAAGTTCGTCAAACTAGTACAAAGCTCATTGAGCTACTTATAAGCAATCATGTTGCATGAAACTTGGTTTAGAGTCCTAGAAACGCGTTGTTAGATGTTTCATAAGTTCGTCAAACAAGTACAAAGCTCATTGAGACACTTATAAGCACTCATGTTGCATGAAACTTGGTTTAGAGTCCTAGAAACGCGTTGTTAGATGTTTCATAAGTTCGTTAAACTTGTACAACGCTCATTGAGACACTTATATGCACTCATGTTGAATGCAACTTTGTTAAGACTCCTAGAAACGCGTTGTTAGATGTTTCATAAGTTCGTCAAACTAGTACAAAGCTCATTTAGACACTTATAAGCACTCATGTTGCATTAAATTTGGTTTAGAGTCCTAGAAACGCGTTGTTAGATGTTTCATAAGTTCGTCAAACTAGTACAAAGCTCATTGAGACACTTATAAGCACTCATGTTGCATGAAACTTGGTTTAGAGTCCTAGAAACCACGTTGTTAGATGTTTCATAAGATCGTCAAACTTGTACAAAGCTCATTGAGACACTTATAAGCACTCATGTTGCATTAAACTTGGTTTAGAGTCCTAGAAACCGCGTTGTTAGATGTTTCATAAGTTCGTCAAACTAGTACAAAGCTCATTGAGCCACTTATAAGCACTCATGTCGCATGAAATTTGGTTTAGAGTCCTAGAAACGCGTTGTTAGATGTTTCATAAGTTCGTCAAACAAGTACAAAGCTCATTGAGACACTTATAAGTACTCATGTTGCATGAAACTTGGTTTAGAGTCCTATAAACGCGTTGTTAGATGATTCATAAGTTCGTCAAACTAGTACAAAGCTCATTGAGCCACTTATAAGAACTCATGTCGCATGAAACTTGGTTTAGAGTCCTAGAAACGCGTTGTTAGATGTTTCATAAGATTGTTAAACTTGTACAAAGATCATTGAAACACTTATAAGCACTTATGTTGCATGAAACTTGGTTTAGAGTCCTTGAAAGGCGTTGTTAGATGTTTCATAAGTTCGTTAAACTAGTACAAAGCTCATTGACACACATATAAGCACTCATGTTGGATGAAACTTGTACAAAGCTCATTGAGACACTTATAAGCACTCATGTTGCATGAAACTTGGTTTAGAGTCCTAGAAACGCGTTGTTAGATGTTTCATAAGTTCGTCAAACTAGTACAAAGCTCATTGAGACACTTATAAGCACTCATGTTGCATGAAACTTGTATTAGAGTCTTAGAAACGCGTTGTTAGATGTTTCATAAGATCGTTAAACTTGTACAAAGCTCATTGAGACACTTATAAGCACTCATGTTGAATGAAACTTGGTTTAGAGTCCTAGAAACCGCGTTGTTAGATGTTTCATAAGTTCGTCAAACTAGTACAAAACTCATTGAGACACTTATAAGCACTCATGTTGCATGAAACTTTGTTTAGAGTCCTAGAAACGCATTGTTACATGTTTAATAATTTCGTCAAACTAGTACAAACTCATTGAGACACTTATAAGCACTCATGTTGCATGAAACTTGGTTTAGAGTCCTAGAAATCGCGTTGTTAGATGTTTCATAAGTTCGTCAAACTTGTACAAAGCTCATTGAGCCACTTATAAGCACTCATGTCGCATGAAACTTGGTTTAGAGTCATAGAAACACGTTGTTAGATGTTTCATAAGTTCGTCAAACAAGTACAAAGCTCATTGAGACACTTATAAGCACTCATGTTGCATGAAACTTGGTTTAGAGTCCTAGAAACGCGTTGTTATATGTTTCATAATTCGTTAAACTTGTACAAAGCTCATTGAGACACTTATATGCACTCATAAGTTCGTTAAACTTGTACAAAGCTCATTGAGACACTTATAAGCACTCATGTTGCATGAAACTTGGTTTAGAGTCCTAGAAACGCGTTGTTAGATGTTTCATAAGTTCGTCAAACTAGTAGAAAGCTCATTGAGACACTTATAAGCACTCATGTTACATGAAACTTGGTTTAGAGTCCTAGAAACGCATTGTTAGATGTTTCATAAGATCGTTAAACTTGTAAAAAGCTCATTGAGACACTTATAAGCACTCATGTTGCATGAAACTTGGTTTAGAGTCCTAGAAACCGCGTTGTTAGATGTTTCATAAGTTCGTCAAACTTGCACAAAGCTCATTGAGACACTTATAAGCACTCATGTTGCATGAAACTTGGTTTAGAGTCCTAGAAACCGCGTTGTTAGATGTTTCATAAGTTCGTCAAACTAGTACAAAGCTCATTGAGACACTCATGAGCACTCATGTTGCATGAAACTTTTTTTAGAGTCCTAGAAACGCATTGTTACATGTTTCATAATTTCGTAAAACTAGTACAATGTTCATTGAGAAACTTATAAGCACTCATGTTGCATGAAACTTGGTTTAGAGTCCTAAAAACGCGTTGTTAGATGTTTCTTAAGTTCGTTAAACTTGTACATGTAAAAGAGACCAAGGCATTGCCCGGACAAGTATTGTCCACCAAGGCAATGACCTAGCGTGTGACCGAAGTAGAAGTCCACGCTCTCATGTTACCGTTACAAAGAAGTCAAAGGAATCAAAGACAAGAAGGGAAAGAGCCGTTGCAATGTGACCGTTGGCGAGTGGAACTCACTCGGCCGTACAAGTCACGGGTTGGTTTAAGAAGCGCGGCTAGACGAGTGAGAGCGACGTGTGGGGCGCGACTAAACCAAGACGGAAAGCGACATTTTTAGCATATTCCCTTGTTACTTGTTTTAACCTAGCTTCTTTATATATGCGCCTCCCTTTTGTAATGTAAGGTTAACATTTTTGAATACAATGAAACCGAATCTCTTTACTCTCTCTATTCTCTCTCATTCTTGTCCTTGATGTTCTTGTTAAGAACTCAAGAACCTCATTCTCTAAATCTCTTCTAAATCTCTCAAATTCTACCTTCTATGGGCAAGGACCATGAAGATAGCCCTTTGTGGCCGCGGCTATTGGAACCATATCCTCACTCGGCAAGACGCCCCCATTGAGTTCAACAACGAACTCACAAACGACGATGAGAAGTGGTTCCAACTAGACCAAAAGGTACTTGGAATTATCCAAGCATCTCTTGAACCATCTATCTTGGAGGCGTATTCTTATTGTGAGAATGCCAAGGAACTATGGGATACCCTCCAAACCGTCTACGGCAACATATCCAACCTTAGCCGAGTCTATGAGGTCAAGAAAGCCATCAACGACCTCAACCAAGAAGACACCGAGTTCACCAAACACTTTGGGAAGTTTCGGTCACTATGGGCCGAATTGGAGATGCTTCGTCCAAGCACCGTGGATCCGAAAGTCTTAAATGAACGAAGAGAGCAAGACAAAGTATTTGGCTTACTCCTCACTCTCAACGGTAGCTACAAAGATGTGACCAAGCACTTGCTTCGATCCGACACCTTACCTAACCTTGAAGAGGTATGTGCACAACTCCAAAGGGAACAAGGGTCTATTGAACTCTTTGATGGCAAGAAGGAGCTAGTAACCGCCAACAAAGTGGCATTCAAACTCTCTTCCAAGACCTATGAAGAAAGGAGAGCCTTGACTTGTGAACATTGCAAGAAGAAGGGCCACATGAAGGAGAAGTGTTGGATATTGCATCCTAACCTCAAGCCGGCCAAGTTTAAGGAAGCCAAGGCCAATCTCTCTCATGATGACACGGCAAGCATGCCTAGCACAAGCGGATCAAACCGTGGCAAGGAAGAGGAGTCTTCGGCCATTGTCCCTTACATGGATGAGTACGTGAGGAAGTCCGACCTTGACGCCCTCATCAAAGCCCTTAAGGGCTCCGGTATTTCACCCTTCTACTCCCTTAGTGCTCAAAATATAGACAATAAACCTTTTAAGCCGATTATTATTGATTCGGGTGCTTCTCATCATATGATTAGTAACTTAGAATTGATTAGTAATGTTAAACCGGCTTTAGGTAATGTCATTATTGCAAATGGAAGTGAAATTCCTATAGAAGGATTAGGGAACCTCAAGTTGTTTGATAGAGATTCACAAGCGCTTTACATGCCTAGTTTTACTTCAAACCTTATATCCGTAAAACGCATTGCTTGTGATTTGAATTGCAATGTCATTTTTGGGCCTAATAATGTGGTTTTTCAGGATATTAAGAGTAAGGAGATCATTGGGAAAGGGGTCACAAGAGGCGATCTATATGTCCTTGAAGAAAACCCATCTAGTTCTTGTCTTTTTCATGCTTTTAATTCGGTTATAACCGAAACAAACAATGTTATTTGGCACTTTAGACTTGGTCATCCTCATTTGAATGCATTGAAAACTATGTTACCTAATGTTGTGTTTGATCATAAAACTTGTGAGGCGTGCATTTTAGGCAAGCATTGTAGAACCGTTTTCTCAAAATCAAAAATGTGTTACAAACCCTTTGAACTAGTTCACTCGGACGTTTGGTCCTCTCCTTGCAAATCTAGGGATAATCATAGCTATTTTGTCACATTCATAGATGAAAGCTCTAAATATACTTGGGTTACTCTTTTACAAACCAAAGATAGGGTATTAGAGGCTTTTAAAAACTTTCAAAACTATGTGACTAACCATTACAATGCTAAGATCAAAACCTTTAGGTCGGATAATGGGGGGAGTACACAAGCCGAGCATTCAAAGAACACATAGCCAACCATGGGATTCTTCACCAAACCACATGCCCATATACACCGCAACAAAATGGTGTGGCCGAGAGGAAGAATAGGCATCTCATGGAGGTCACACGGTCAATGATGTTCCATATGAACATCCCAAAACGGTTTTGGTCGGATGGTGTTTTAACCGCATGTTATCTCATCAACCGAACCCCCACTCAAATCTTAAACAATCAATCTCCTTTTGAAGTGTTAAATAAGAGTAAGCCCTTTATTAACCATCTAAGAGTATTTGGTTGTGTTTGTTTTGTGTTTGTGCCTAGTGAACAAAGGAACAAGCTTGAAGCAAAAAGCATCAAGGCCATGTTCATAGGCTACTCAAACACACAAAAAGGATACAAGTGCTATGTACCCGAGACAAGACGGGTATTAGTATCAAGAGATGTCAAGTTCCTTGAAGGCAAAAGCTTCTATGAAGACACCAATTGGGATAGTGTGAAGGACTTACCCGAGAAGGTCATAGATAGAGCTACAAGTCTAAGGAACCTAATGAAGAACCTTGGCATGAGTTTTGAAGAAGAACCAAGCCAAGATACACCAAACCAACAACCCACCCCTCTTGATCATGAGGGGGAGAACAATGAGCAAGTCAACTCCGAACCTCAAGAACCTAATGAGTCCGGGGAGAACCAAATGCTCAACAACAAAATCCATCTCAAGAAAACCACGGACATGCTCAAGAAGATCATGATCAAGAAGTGGGTCAAGAAGCTAGTGAACCATCGGTGCCGGTTCTAAGAAGAAGTACTAGAGTGAAGAAGGATCCATCCAATTGGGTAAACACAAGGGTATACTTCAATAGCAAGGCGGTGTCTCATCCAACTCAAGCCGTATGCTCTCTTGCAAGTCTTCCTAAGGAACACCAAGCATATATCACTTCCATGGATCAACATGTAATACCAAGAACTTATGAAGAAGCAATGAAAGAAGAAGTATGGGTCAATGCGGTAAAAGCCGAGAACAAAGCAATGGAGGACAATGAGACGTTTTATGAGACTGATCTCCCTCAAGGCAAAAGAACCGTGAGCTCAAGATACATCTTCACTATCAAGTATCATAGCAATGGCGAGATAGAAAGACACAAAGCTCGGCTAGTGGCAAGAGGGTTTACACAAACGTATGGAGAAGACTACTTGGACACTTTTGCTCCGGTTGCAAAACTCCACACCGTAAGAGTTATTCTATCATTGGCCACCAATCTCTCATGGGACTTATACCAAATGGATGTCAAGAATGCATTCCTTCAAGGAGAGCTTGAAGAAGAAGTATACATGACACCACCACCGGGTCTAGAAGAAACCATCACTCCGGGAAAAGTGTTGAGACTAAGGAAGGCTATTTATGGACTCAAGCAATCACCAAGAGCCTGGTACCATAAGCTTAGCTCAACCTTGATGGCAAAGGGATTCAAAAGATCTCATGTGGAACACACTCTATTCACCCGGACAAACGAAGAAGGTATGGTAGTGGTACTTGTCTATGTAGATGATATCATCATCTCCGGAAACAACAAGGAAGGTATCCATGACACTAAACTCTATTTAAAGTCTAAATTTGATATCAAAGATTTAGGAAAACTCAAGTACTTCCTTGGGATTGAAGTGTGTAGATCCGAAGAGGGTCTATTCCTTTCCCAAAGGAAGTACACCCATGATCTTTTGAGTGTTGTCAATATGACAGGAGTTAAGAAAGCTAAGACACCACTAGAAGAAGGATACAAGGTTGTCCAAGAAGGAAGTGGGGAAGACGAGCCATATACGGATCCTAAACTCTATAGGCAAATGGTGGGCAAGCTCATCTATTTGACAATCACAAGACCGGACATTTGCTTTGCCGTGAACCAAGTAGCACAACAAATGCAAAAGCCAAAGATACACCATTGGAAGATGCTAGAGAGAATCCTAAGCTATGTCAAGGAGACATCCAATTTGGGTATTTGGATGGGTTGCAACAAGAACACCGAGGTGATTGGGTATTGTGATGCGGATTATGCCGGAAATATGGAAGATAGGAGATCCACTACGGGGTATTGCACATTCATTGGTGGGAACCTCGTCACATGGAAGACTAAGAAGCAAAAGATAGTCTCTTGCTCAACCGCCGAAGCCGAGTATAGAGCTATGAGAAAGCTAACACAAGAACTCATGTGGCTCAAGAACTTGCTAGGAGATTTGGGAATCAAGATAGAAGGGCCAATGACTATGCATTGTGACAACCAAGCGGCTATCCACATAGCATCTAACTCGGTATTCCATGAGAGGACAAAGCACATCGAAGTGGATTGTCACAAGGTTAGAGAACAAATGGTAAAGGGCACAATCCTACCATGCTTCACCAAGAGTCAAGATCAACTTGCGGACGTCTTCACCAAATCCGCAAGCTTGAAGGTTTGTGAGTCCATTCTACCTAGACTTGGACTCATCCGGGCAACCAAAGCCTAAGTCTCCAACCACATAAGCTTGTACTCTTTTCCCTTAGGTGAGTTTTATCCCAAGAGGTTTTCTCACCAAGGTTTTAACGAGGCAAGTTTATGCGGGGTCCAAGCTTAGCCATTTCATGAGGCTAAGCTTGCGGGGGAGTGTAAAAGAGACCAAGGCATTGCCCGGACAAGTATTGTCCACCAAGGCAATGACCTAGCGTGTGACCGAAGTAGAAGTCCACGCTCTCATGTTACCGTTACAAAGAAGTCAAAGGAATCAAAGACAAGAAGGGAAAGAGCCGTTGCAATGTGACCGTTGGCGAGTGGAACTCACTCGGCCGTACAAGTCACGGGTTGGTTTAAGAAGCGCGGCTAGACGAGTGAGAGCGACGTGTGGGGCGCGACTAAACCAAGACGGAAAGCGACATTTTTAGCATATTCCCTTGTTACTTGTTTTAACCTAGCTTCTTTATATATGCGCCTCCCTTTTGTAATGTAAGGTTAACATTTTTGAATACAATGAAACCGAATCTCTTTACTCTCTCTATTCTCTCTCATTCTTGTCCTTGATGTTCTTGTTAAGAACTCAAGAACCTCATTCTCTAAATCTCTTCTAAATCTCTCAAATTCTAACAGTACAAAGCTCATTGAGACACTTATATGCACTTATGTTGAATGCAACTTTGTTAAGACTCCTAGAAACGCATTGTTAGATGTTTCATAAGTTCGTCAAACTACTATAAAACTAATTGAGACACTTATAAGCACTCATGTTGCATGAAACTTGGTTTAGAGAACTAGAAACGTGTTGTTAGATGTTTCATAAGTTCGTCAAACTAGTACAAAGCTCATTGAGACACTTATAAGCACTCATGTTGCATGAAACTTGGTTTAGAGTCCTAGAAACGCGTTGTTAGATGTTTCATAAGTTCGTCAAACTAGTACAAAGCTCATTGAGCTACTTATAAGCACTCATGTTGCATGAAACTTGGTTTAGAGTCCTAGAAACGCGTTGTTAGATGTTTCATAAGTTCGTCAAACAAGTACAAAGCTCATTGAGACACTTATAAGCACTCATGTTGCATGAAACTTGGTTTAGAGTCCTAGAAACGCGTTGTTAGATGTTTCATAAGTTCGTTAAACTTGTACAACGCTCATTGAGACACTTATATGCACTCATGTTGAATGCAACTTTGTTAAGACTCCTAGAAACGCGTTGTTAGATGTTTCATAAGTTCGTCAAACTCGTACAAAAGTAATTGAGACACTTATAAGCACTCATGTTGCATGAAACTTGGTTTAGAGTCCTAGAAACGTGTTGTTAGATGTTTCATAAGTTCGTCAAACTAGTACAAAGCTCATTGAGATACTTATAAGCACTCATGTTGCATGAAACTTGGTTTAGAATCCTAGAAACGCGTTGTTAGATGTTTCATAAGTTCGTCAAACAAGTACAAAGCTCATTGAGACACTTATAAGCACTCATGTTGCATGAAACTTGGTTTAGAGTCCTAGAAACGCGTTGTTAGATGTTTCATAAGTTCGTCAAACAAGTACAAAGTTCATTGAGACACTTATAAGCACTCATGTTGCATGAAACTTGGTTTAGAGTCCTAGAAACGCGTTGTTAGATGTTTCTTAAGTTCGCTAAACTTGTACAAAGCTCATTGAGACATTTATAGGCACTTATGTTGAATGCTACTTTGTTAAGACTCCTAGAAACGCGTTGTTAGTTCTTTCATAAGTTCGTCAAACTTGTACAAAGCTCATTGAGACACTTATAAGCACTCATGTTGCATGAAACTTGGTTTAGAGTCCTAGAAACGCGTTGTTAGATGTTTCATAAGTTCGTTAAACTTGTACAAAGCTCATTGAGACACTTATATGCACTCATGTTGAATGCAACTTTGTTAAGACTCCTAGAAACGCGTTGTTAGATGTTTCATAAGTTCGTCAAACTAGTACAAAACTAATTGAGACACTTATAAGCACTCATGTTGCATGAATCTTGGTTTAGAGTCCTAGAAACGTGTTGTTAGATGTTTCATAAGTTCGTCAAACTAGTACAAAGCTCATTGAGACACTTATAAGCACTCATGTTACATGAAACTTGGTTTAGAGTCCTAGAAACGCGTTGTTAGATGTTTCATAAGTTCGTCAAACAAGTATAAAGCTCATTGAGACACTTATAAGCACTCATGTTGCATGAAACTTGGTTTAGAGTCCTAGAAACGCGTTGTTAGATGTTTCATAAGTTCGTCAAACAAGTACAAAGTTCATTGAGACACTTATAAGTACTCATGTTGCATGAAACTTGGTTTAGAGTCCTAGAAACGCGTTGTTAGATGTTTCTTAAGTTCGCTAAACTTGTACAAAGCTCATTGAGACACTTATAGGCACTTATGTTGAATGCTACTTTGTTAAGACTCCTAGAAACGTGTTGTTAGATGTTTCATAAGATCGTTAAACTTGTACAAAGCTCATTGAGACACTTATAAGCACTCATGTTGCATGAAACTTGGTTTTGAGTCCTAGAAACGCGTTGTTAGATGTTTCATAAGTTCGTCAAACTAGTACAAAGCTCATTGAGACACTTATAAGCACTCATGTTGCATGAAACTTGGTTTAGAATCCTAGAAACGCGTTGTTAGATGTTTCATAAGTTCGACAAACAAGTACAAAGCTCATTGAGACACTTATAAGCACTCATGTTACATGAAACTTGGTTTAGAGTCCTAGAAACGCGTTGTTAGATGTTTCATAAGTTCGTCAAACAAGTATAAAGCTCATTGAGACACTTATAAGCACTCATGTTGCATGAAACTTGGTTTAGAGTCCTAGAAACGCGTTGTTAGATGTTTCATAAGTTCGTCAAACAAGTACAAAGTTCATTGAGACACTTATAAGCACTCGGGGTTGCATGAAACTTGGTTTAGAGTCCTAGAAACGCGTTGTTAGATGTTTCTTAAGTTCGCTAAACTTGTACAAAGCTCATTGAGACACTTATAGGCACTTATGTTGAATGCTACTTTGTTAAGACTCCTAGAAACGCGTTGTTAGTTCTTTCATAAGTTCGTCAAACTTGTACAAAGCTCATTGAGACACTTATAAGCACTCATGTTGCATGAAACTTGGTTTAGAGTCCTAGAAACGCGTTGTTAGATGTTTCATAAGTTCGTCAAACTTGTACAAAGCTCATTGAGACACTTATATGCACTCATGTTGAATGCAACTTTGTTAAGACTCCTAGAAACGCGTTGTTAGATGTTTCATAAGTTCGTCAAACAAGTACAAAATTAATTGAGACACTTATAAGCACTCATGTTGCATGAAACTTGGTTTAGAGTCCTAGAAACATGTTGTTAGATGTTTCATAAGTTCGTCAAACTAGTACAAAGCTCATTGAGACACTTATAAGCACTCATGTTGCATGAAACTTGGTTTAGAGTCCTAGAAACGCGTTGTTAGATGTTTCTTAAGTTCGATAAACTTGTACAAAGCTCATTGAGACACTTATAGGCACTTATGTTGAATGCTACTTTGTTAAGACTCCTAGAAACGCGTTGTTAGTTCTTTCATAAGTTCGTCAAACTTGTACAAAGCTCATTGAGACACTTATAAGCACTCATGTTGCATGAAATTTAGTTTAGAGTCCTAGAAACCGCGTTGTTAGATGTTTCATAAGTTCGTCAAACTAGTACAAAGCTCATTGAGACACTTATAAGCACTCATGTTGCATGAAACTTGGTTTAGAGTCCTAGAAACGCGTTGTTAGATGTTTCATAAGTTTGTCAAACTTGTACAAAGCTCATTGAGACACATATAAGCACCCATGTTGCATGAAACTTGGTTTAGAGTCCTAGAAACGCGTTGTTAGATGTTTCATAAGTTCGTCAAACTAGTACAAAGCTCATTGAGACACTTATAAGCACTCATGTTGCATGAAACTTGGTTTAGAGTCCTAGATACGCGTTGTTAGATGTTTCATAAGTTCGTCAAACAAGTACAAAGCTCATTGAGACACTTATAAGCACTCATGTTGCATGAAACTTGGTTTAGAGTCCTAGAAACGCGTTGTTAGATGTTTCATAAGTTCGTCAAAAAAGTACAAAGTTCATTGAGACACTTATAAGCACTCATGTTGCATGAAACTTGGTTTAGAGTCCTAGAAACGTGTTGTTAGATGTTTCTTAAGTTCGCTAAACTTGTACAAAGCTCATTGAGACACTTATAGGCACTTATGTTGAATGCTACTTTTTTAAGACTCCTAGAAACGCGTTGTTAGTTCTTTCATAAGTTCGTCAAACTTGTACAAAGCTCATTGAGACACTTATAAGCACTCATGTTGCATGAAACTTGGTTTAGAGTCCTAGAAACCAAGTTGTTAGATGTTTCATAAGTTCGTCAAACTAGTACAAAGCTCATTGAGACACTTATAAGCACTCATGTTGCATGAAACTTGGTTTAGAGTCCTAGAAACGCGTTGTTAGATGTTTCATAAGTTTGTTAAACTTGTACAAAGCTCATTGAGATACATATAAGCACTCATGTTGCGTGAAACTTGGTTTAGAGTCCTAGAAACGCGTTGTTAGATGTTTCATAAGTTCGTCAAATTTGTACAAAGCTCATTGAGACACTTATAAGCACTCATGTTTCATGAAACTTGGTTTAGAGTCCTAGAAACCGCGTTGTTAGATGTTTCATAAGTTCGTCAAACTTGTACAAAGCTCATCGAGACACTTATAAGCACTCATGTTGCATGAAACTTGGTTTAGAGTCCTAGAAACGCGTTGTTAGATTTTTCATAAGTTCGTCAAACAAGTACAAAGCTCATTGAAACACTTATAAGCACTCATGTTGCATGAAACTTGGTTTAGAGTCCTTGAAACGCGTTGTTAGATGTTTCTTAAGTTCGTTAAACTTGTACAAAGCTCATTGAGACACTTATATGCACTTATGTTGAATGCAACTTTGTTAAGACTCCTAGAAACGCGTTCTTAGTTCTTTCATAAGTTCGTCAAACTTGTACAAAGCTCATTGAGACACTTATAAGCACTCATGTTGCATGAAATTTAGTTTGGAGTCCTAGAAACCGCGTTGTTAGATGTTTCATAAGTTCGTCAAACTAGTACAAAGCTCATTGAGACACTTATAAGCACTCATGTTGCATGAAACTTGGTTTAGAGTCCTAGAAACCGCGTTGTTAGATGTTTCATAAGTTCGTCAAACTAGTACAAAGCTCATTGAGACACTCATAAGCACTCATGTAGCATGAAACTTTGTTTAGAGTCCTAGAAACGCGTTGTTACCTGTTTCATAATTTCGTCAAACTAGTACAAAGCTCATTGAGACACTTATAAGCACTCATGTTGCATGAAACTTGGTTTAGAGTCCTAGAAACGCGTTGTTAGATGTTTCATAAGATCGTTAAACTTGTACAAAGCTCGTTGAGACACTTATAAGCACTCATGTTGCATGAAACTTGATTTAGAGTCCTAGGATGGCGTTATTAGATGTTTCATAAGTTCGCCAAACTAGTACAAAGCTCATTGAGACACTTATAAACACTCATGTTGCATGAAATTTAGTTTGGAGTCCTAGAAACGCGTTGTTAGATGTTTCATAAGTTCGTTAAACTTGTACAAAACTCATTGAGACACTTATATGCACTCATGTTGAATGCAACTTTGTTAAGACTCCTAGAAACGCGTTGTTATATGTTTCATAAGTTCGTCAAACTAGTACAAAGCTCATTAACACACTTATAAGCACTCATGTTGTATGAAACTCTGTTTAGAGTCCTAGAAACGCGTTGTTAGATGTTTCATAAGTTCGTCAAACTAGTACAAAGCTCATTGAGACACTTATAAGCACTCATGTTGCATGAAACTTGGTTTAGAGTCCTAGAAATGTGTTGTTAGATGTTTCATAAGTTTGTCAAACTTGTACAAAGCTCATTGAGACACATATAAGCACTCATGTTGCATGAAACTTGGTTTAGAGTCCTAGAAACGCGTTGTTAGATGTTTCATAAGTTCGTCAAACTAGTACAAAGCTCATTGAGACACTTATAAGCACTCATGTTGCATGAAACTTGGTTTAGAGTCCTAGAAACGCGTTGTTAGATGTTTCATAAGATCGTTAAACTTGTACAAAGCTCATTGAGACACTTATAAGCACTCATGTTGCATGAAACCTTATTTAGAGTCCTAGGAAGGCGTTATTAGATGTTTCATAAGTTCGCCAAACTAGTACAAAGCTCATTGAGACACTTATAAGCACTCATGGTTCATGGAACTTGGTTTAGAGTATTAGAAATCGCGTTGTTAGATGTTTCATAAGTTCGTCAAACAAGTACATAGCTTATTCAGACACTTATAAGCAGTCATGTTGCATGAAACTTGGTTTAAAGTCCTAGAAACGTGTTGTTAGATGTTTCATAAGTTTGTCAAACTTGTAAAAAGCTCATCGAGACACTTATATGCACTCATGTTGCATGAAACTTGGTTTAGAGTCCTAGAAACCGCGTTGTTAGATGTTTCATAAGTTCATCAAACTAGTACAAAGCTCATTGAGACACTTATAAGCACTCATGGTTCATGAAACTTGGTTTAGAGTCCTAGAAATGCATTGTTAGATGTTTCATAAGTTCGTCAAACTAGTACAAAGCTCATTGAGACACTTATAAGCACTCATGTTGCATGAAACTTGGTTTAGAGTCCTAGAAACGCGTTGTTAGTTCTTTCATAAGTTCGTCAAACTTGTACAAAGCTCATTGAGACACTTATAAACACTCATGTTGCATGAAATTTAGTTTGGAGTCCTAGAAACCGCGTTGTTAGATGTATCATTAGTTCGTCAAACTAGTACAAAGCTCATTGAGACACAGATGTAAAAGAGACCAAGGCATTGCCCGGACAAGTCCGGTCCATCAAGGCAAAGCCGAACACAAAAGAAACCAAGGCATTGCCCGGACAAGTCCGGTCCATCAAGGCAAAGCCGAATGCAAAAGAAACCAAGACATTGCCCGGATAACAAGGCAATGTCGAAGTCAAACTCGAGCTCGGCTAAGGCAAAGACGAAGTCAAAAGATTGCCGAAGTCACAAGTGTAAAAGAGACCAAGGCATCGTCCAGACAAGTCTTGTCCATCAAGACGATGACCTAGCGTGTGACCATTGCCGAAGTTACAAGCCGCCGAAGTCACTAGCCTGGCTTAGTTACCGTTGCAAAGGGAAACAAGAAGACCGTTGCCAAGAGAGCCGTTGGGCGAGTCACATGTGCTATTTAAGAGCGCGTGCATCCAACTCGTCCCGACTTGTCACGGGTTGCCTTAAGGAAGGCGCGACTACACAAGGGATAGCGACAGGTGGCGCGGCTAACCGAGCAAGACTAGGACGTTTTTAGAATATTCCTTTATGCTATTTTGGGATCCTTTGTTGTTGTCTATTTATATCTTACCCTTTGTAAACAAACAAGTTAACATTTTTCAATCTAATGAAACCGAATCTCTCACTACTCTCTCTCTCTCTTGTTCTTGATGTTCTTCATAGAACTCAAGAACACAAACTCTTAAAACACACTTAAATCTATCAAAATCTAACATTAGAGTCCTAGAAACGCGTTGTTAGATGTTTCATAAGTTCGTTAAACTTGTACAAAGCTCATTGAGACACTTATATGCACTCATGTTGAATGCAACTTTGTTAAGACTCCTAGAAACGCGTTGTTATATATTTCATACGTTCGTCAAACTAGTACAAAGCGCATTGAGACACTTATAAGCACTCATGTTGTATGAAACTCTGTTTAGAGTCCTAGAAACGCGTTGTTAGATGTTTCATAAGTTCGTCAAACTAATACAAAGCTCATTGAGACACGTATAAGCACTCATGTTGCATGAAACTTGGTTTAGAGTCCTAGAAACCGCGTTGTTAGATGTTTCATAAGTTCGTCAAACTAGTACAAAGCTCATTGAGACACTCATAAGCACTCATGTAGCATGAAACTTTGTTTAGAGTCCTAGAAACGCGTTGTTACCTGTTTCATAATTTCGTCAAACTAGTACAAAGCTCATTGAAACACTTATAAGCACTCATGTTGCATGAAACTTGGTTTAGAGTCCTAGGAACGTGTTGTTAGATGTTTCTTAAGTTCATTAAACTTGTACAAAGCTCATTGAGACACTTATATGCACTTATGTTGAATGCAACTTTGTTAAGACTCCTAGAAACGCGTTGTTAGATGTTTCATAAGTTCGTCAAACTAGTACAAAACTCATTGAGACACTTATAAGCACTCATGTTCCATGAAACTTGGTTTAGAATCCTAGAAATGTGTTGTTAGATGTTTCATAAGTTCGTCAAACTAGTACAAAGCTCATTGAGACACTTATAAGCACTCATGTTGCATGAAACTTGGTTTAGAGTCCTAGAAACGCGTTGTTAGATGTTTTATAAGTTCGTCAAACTAGTACAAAGCTCATTGAGACACTTATAAGCACTCATGTTGCATGAAACTTGGTTTAGAGTCCTAGAAATGTGTTGTTAGATGTTTCATAAGTTTGTCAAACTTGTACAAAGCTCATTGAGACACATATAAGCACTCATGTTGCATGAAACTTGGTTTAGAGTCCTAGAAACGCGTTGTTAGATGTTTCATAAGTTCGTCAAACTAGTACAAAGCTCATTGAGACACTTATAAGCACTCATGTTGCATGAAACTTGGTTTAGAGTCCTAGAAACGCGTTGTTAGATGTTTCATAAGATCGTTAAACTTGTACAAAGCTCGTTGAGACACTTATAAGCACTCATGTTGCATGAAACTTGATTTAGAGTCCTAGGAAGGCGTTATTAGATGTTTCATAAGTTCGCCAAACTAGTACAAAGCTCATTGAGACACTTATAAGCACTCATGGTTCATGAAACTTGGTTTAGAGTATTAGAAATCGCGTTGTTAGATGTTTCATAAGTTCGTCAAACAAGTACATAGCTTATTCAGACACTTATAAGCAGTCATGTTGCATGAAACTTGGTTTAGAGTCCTAGAAACGTGTTGTTAGATGTTTCATAAGTTCGTCAAACTTGTAAAAAGCTCATCGAGACACTTATATGCACTCATGTTGCATGAAACTTGGTTTAGAGTCCTAGAAACCGCGTTGTTAGATGTTTCATAAGTTCATCAAACTAGTACAAAGCTCATTGAGACACTTATAAGCACTCATGGTTCATGAAACTTGGTTTAGAGTCCTAGAAATGCATTGTTAGATGTTTCATAAGTTCGTCAAACTAGTACAAAGCTCATTGAGACACTTATAAGCACTCATGTTGCATGAAACTTGGTTTAGAGTCCTAGAAACGCGTTGTTAGTTCTTTCATAAGTTCTTCAAACTTGTACAAAGCTCATTGAGACACTTATAAACACTCATGTTGCATGAAATTTAGTTTGGAGTCCTAGAAACCGCGTTGTTAGATGTATCATTAGTTCGTCAAACTAGTACAAAGCTCATTGAGACACAGATGTAAAAGAGACCAAGGCATTGCCCGGACAAGTCCGGTCCATCAAGGCAAAGCCGAACACAAAAGAAACCAAGGCATTGCCCGGACAAGTCCGGTCCATCAAGGCAAAGCCGAATGCAAAAGAAACCAAGACATTGCCCGGATAACAAGGCAATGCCGAAGTCAAACTCGAGCTCGGCTAAGGCAAAGACGAAGTCAAAAGATTGCCGAAGTCACAAGTGTAAAAGAGACCAAGGCATCGTCCAGACAAGTCTTGTCCATCAAGACGATGACCTAGCGTGTGACCATTGCCGAAGTTACAAGCTGCCGAAGTCACTAGCTGGCTTAGTTACCGTTGCAAAGGGAAACAAGAAGACCGTTGCCAAGAGAGCCGTTGGGCAGAGTCACATGTGCTATTTAAGAGCGCGTGCATCCAACTCGTCCTGACTTGTCACGGGTTGCCTTAAGGAAGGCGCGACTACACAAGGGATAGCGACAGGTGGCGCGGCTAACCGAGCAAGACTAGGACGTTTTTAGAATATTCCTTTATGCTATTTTGGGATCCTTTGTTGTTGTCTATTTATATCTTACCCTTTGTAAACAAACAAGTTAACATTTTTCAATCTAATGAAACCGAATCTCTCACTACTCTCTCTCTCTCTTGTTCTTGATGTTCTTCATAGAACTCAAGAACACAAACTCTTAAAACACACTTAAATCTATCAAAATCTAACATTAGAGTCCTAGAAACGCGTTGTTAGATGTTTCATAAGTTCGTTAAACTTGTACAAAGCTCATTGAGACACTTATATGCACTCATGTTGAATGCAACTTTGTTAAGACTCCTAGAAACGCGTTGTTATATGTTTCATACGTTCGTCAAACTAGTACAAAGCGCATTGAGACACTTATAAGCACTCATGTTGTATGAAACTCTGTTTAGAGTCCTAGAAACGCGTTGTTAGATGTTTCATAAGTTCGTCAAACTAATACAAAGCTCATTGAGACACGTATAAGCACTCATGTTGCATGAAACTTGGTTTAGAGTCCTAGAAACCGCGTTGTTAGATGTTTCATAAGTTCGTCAAACTAGTACAAAGCTCATTGAGACACTCATAAGCACTCATGTAGCATGAAACTTTGTTTAGAGTCCTAGAAACGCGTTGTTACCTGTTTCATAATTTCGTCAAACTAGTACAAAGCTCATTGAGACACTTATAAGCACTCATGTTCCATGAAACTTGGTTTAGAATCCTAGAAATGTGTTGTTAGATGTTTCATAAGTTCGTCAAACTAGTACAAAGCTCATTGAGACACTTATAAGCACTCATGTTGCATGAAACTTGGTTTAGAGTCCTAGAAACGCGTTGTTAGATGTTTTATAAGTTCGTCAAACTAGTACAAAGCTCATTGAGCCACTTATAAGCACTCATGTTGTATGAAACTTGGTTTAGAGTCCTAGAAACGCGTTGTTAGATGTTTCGTAAGTTCGTCAAATAAGTACAAAGCTCATTGAGACACTTATAAGCACTCATGTTGCATGAAACTTGGTTAAGAGTCCTAGAAACGGGTTGTTAGATGTTTCATAAGTTCGTTAAACTTGTACAAAGCTCATTGAGACACTTATATGCACTCATGTTGAATGCAACTTTGTTAAGACTCCTAGAAACGCGTTGTTAGATGTTTCATAAGTTTGTCAAACTAGTACAAAGCTCATTGAGACACTTATAAGCACTCATATTGCATGAAACTTGGTTTAGAGTCCTAGAAACGCGTTGTTAGATGTTTCATAAGTTCGTCAAACAAGTACAAAGCTCATTGAGACACTTATAAGCACTCATGTTGCATGAAACTTGGTTTAAAGTCCTAGAAACGCGTTGTTAGATGTTTCTTAAGTTCGTTAAACTTGTACAAAGCTCATTTAGACACTTATATGCACTTATGTTGAATGCAACTTTGTTAAGACTCCTAGAAACGCGTTGTTAGTTCTTTCATAAGTTCGTCAAACTTGTACAAAGCTCATTGAGACACTTATAAGCACTCATGTTGCATGAAGTTTAGTTTGGAGTCCTAGAAACCGCGTTGTTAGATGTTTCATAAGTTCGTCAAACTAGTACAAAGCTCATTGAGACACTTATAAGCACTCATGTTGCATGAAACTTGGTTTAGAGTCCTAGAAACGCGTTGTTAAATGTTTTATAAGTTCGTCAAACTAGTACAAAGCTCATTGAGCCACTTATAAGCACTCATGTTGCATGAAACTTGGTTTAGAGTCCTAGAAACGCGTTGTTAGATGTTTCGTAAGTTCGTCAAATAAGTACAAAGCTCATTGAGACACTTATAAGCACTCATGTTGCATGAAACTTGGTTAAGAGTCCTAGAAACGCGTTGTTAGATGTTTCATAAGTTCGTTAAACTTGTACAAAGCTCATTGAGACACTTATATGCACTCATGTTGAATGCAACTTTGTTAAGACTCCTAGAAACGCGTTGTTAGATGTTTCATAAGTTTGTCAAACTAGTACAAAGCTCATTGAGACACTTATAAGCACTCATATTGCATGAAACTTGGTTTAGAGTCCTAGAAACGCGTTGTTAGATGTTTCATAAGTTCGTCAAACAAGTACAAAGCTCATTGAGACACTTATAAGCACTCATGTTGCATGAAACTTGGTTTAAAGTCCTAGAAACGCGTTGTTAGATGTTTCTTAAGTTCGTTAAACTTGTACAAAGCTCATTTAGACACTTATATGCACTTATGTTGAATGCAACTTTGTTAAGACTCCTAGAAACGCGTTGTTAGTTCTTTCATAAGTTCGTCAAACTTGTACAAAGCTCATTGAGACACTTATAAGCACTCATGTTGCATGAAATTTAGTTTGGAGTCCTAGAAACCGCGTTGTTAGATGTTTCATAAGTTCGTCAAACTAGTAGAAAGCTCATTGAGACACTTATAAGCACTCATGTTGCATGAAACTTGGTTTATAGTCCTAGAAACGCGTTGTTAGATGTTTCATAAGTTTGTCAAACTTGTACAAAGCTCATTGAGACACATATAAGCACTCATGTTGCATGAAACTTGGTTTAGAGTCCTATAAACGCGTTGTTAGATGTTTCTTAAGTTCATCAAACTAGTACAAAGCTCATTGAGACACTTATAAGAACTCATGTTGCATGAAACTTGGTTTAGATTCCTAGAAACGTGTTGTTAGATGTTTCATAAGATCGTTAAACTTGTACAAAGCTCATTGAGACACTTATAAGCACTCATGTTGCATGAAACTTGGTTTAGAGTCCTAGAAACGCGTTGTTAGATGTTTCATAAGTTCGTCAAACAAGTACAAAGCTCATTGAGAACCTTATAAGCACTCATGTTGCATGAAACTTGGTTTAGAGTTCTAGAAACGCGTTGTTAGATGTTTCATAAGTTCGTTAAACTTGTACAAAGCTCATTCAGACACTTATATGCACTCATGTTGAATGCAACTTTGTTAAGACTCCTAGAAACGCGTTGTTAGATGTTTCATAAGTTTGTCAAACTAGTACAAAGCTCATTGAGACACTTATAAGCACTCATATTGCATGAAACTTGGTTTAGAGTCCTAGAAACGCGTTGTTAGATGTTTCATAAGTTCGTCAAACAAGTACAAAGCTCATTGAGACACTTATAAGCACTCATGTTGCATGAAACTTGGTTTAAAGTCCTAGAAACGCGTTGTTAGATGTTTCTTAAGTTCGTTAAACTTGTACAAAGCTCATTTAGACACTTATATGCACTTATGTTGAATGCAACTTTGTTAAGACTCCTAGAAACGCGTTGTTAGTTCTTTCATAAGTTCATCAAACTTGTACAAAGCTCATTTAGACACTTATAAGCACTCATGTTGCATGAAATTTAGTTTGGAGTCCTAGAAACCGCGTTGTTAGATTTTCATAAGTTCGTCAAACTAGTACAAAGCTCATTGAGACACTTATAAGCACTCATGTTGCATGAAACTTGGTTTATAGTCCTAGAAATGCGTTGTTAGATGTTTCATAAGTTTGTCAAACTTGTACAAAGCTCATTGAGACACATATAAGCACTCATGTTGCATGAAACTTGGTTTAGAGTCCTAGAAACGCGTTGTTAGATGTTTCTTAAGTTCATCAAACTAGTACAAAGCTCATTGAGACACTTATAAGCACTCATGTTGCATGAAACTTGGTTTAGAGTCCTAGAAACGCGTTGTTAGATGTTTCATAAGATCGTTAAACTTGTACAAAGCTCATTGAGACACTTATAAGCACTCATGTTGCATGAAACTTGGTTTAGAGTCCTAGAAACGCGTTGTTAGATGTTTCATAAGTTCGTCAAATAAGTACAAAGCTCATTGAGACACTTATAAGCACTCATGTTGCATGAAACTTGGTTTAGAGTCCTAGAAACGCGTTGTTAGATGTTTCATAAGATCGTTAAACTTGTACAAAGCTCATTGAGACACTTATAAGCAGTCATGTTGCATGAAACTTGGTTTAAAGTCCTAGAAACCGCGTTGTTAGTTGTTTCATAAGTTCGTCAAACAAGTACAAAACTTATTGAGACACTTATAAGCACTCATGTTGCATGAAACTTGGTTTAGAGTCCTAGAAACGCGTTGTTAGATGTTTCTTAAATTCGTTAAACTTGTACAAAGCTAATTGAGACACTTATATGCACTTATGTTGAATGCAACTTTGTTAAGACTCCTAGAAACGTGTTGTTAGTTCTTTCATAAGTTTGTCAAACTTGTACAAGGCTCATTGAGACACTTCTAAACACTCATGTTGCATGAAATTTAGTTTGGAGTCCTAGAAACCGCGTTGTTAGATGTTTCATAAGTTCGTCAATCTAGTACAAAGCTCATTGAGACACTTATAAGCACTCACGTTTGCATGAAACTTGGTTTAGAGTCCTCGAAACGCGTTGTTAGATGTTTCATAAGTTTGTCAAACTTGTACAAAGCTCATTGAGACACTTATAAGCACTCATGTTGCATGAAACTTGGTTTAGAGTCCTAGAAACGCGTTGTTAGATGTTTCATAAGTTCGTCAAACTAGTACAAAGCTCATTGAGACACTTATAAGCACTCATGTTGCATGAAACTTGGTTTAGAGTCCTAGAAACGCGTTGTTAGATGTTTCATAAGTTTGTCAAACTTGTACAAAGCTCATTGAGACACATATAAGCACTCATGTTGCATGAAACTTGGTTTAGAGTCCTATAAACGCGTTGTTAGATGTTTCTTAAGTTCATCAAACTAGTACAAAGCTCATTGAGACACTTATAAGAACTCATGTTGCATGAAACTTGGTTTAGATTCCTAGAAACGTGTTGTTAGATGTTTCATAAGATCGTTAAACTTGTACAAAGCTCATTGAGACACTTATAAGCACTCATGTTGCATGAAACTTGGTTTAGAGTCCTAGAAACGCGTTGTTAGATGTTTCATAAGTTCGTCAAACAAGTACAAAGCTCATTGAGAACCTTATAAGCACTCATGTTGCATGAAACTTGGTTTAGAGTTCTAGAAACGCGTTGTTAGATGTTTCATAAGTTCGTTAAACTTGTACAAAGCTCATTCAGTACACTTATATGCACTCATGTTGAATGCAACTTTGTTAAGACTCCTAGAAACGCGTTGTTAGATGTTTCATAAGTTTGTCAAACTAGTACAAAGCTCATTGAGACACTTATAAGCACTCATATTGCATGAAACTTGGTTTAGAGTCCTAGAAACGCGTTGTTAGATGTTTCATAAGTTCGTCAAACAAGTACAAAGCTCATTGAGACACTTATAAGCACTCATGTTGCATGAAACTTGGTTTAAAGTCCTAGAAACGCGTTGTTAGATGTTTCTTAAGTTCGTTAAACTTGTACAAAGCTCATTTAGACACTTATATGCACTTATGTTGAATGCAACTTTGTTAAGACTCCTAGAAACGCGTTGTTAGTTCTTTCATAAGTTCATCAAACTTGTACAAAGCTCATTTAGACACTTATAAGCACTCATGTTGCATGAAATTTAGTTTGGAGTCCTAGAAACCGCGTTGTTAGATGTTTCATAAGTTCGTCAAACTAGTACAAAGCTCATTGAGACACTTATAAGCACTCATGTTGCATGAAACTTGGTTTATAGTCCTAGAAATGCGTTGTTAGATGTTTCATAAGTTTGTCAAACTTGTACAAAGCTCATTGAGACACATATAAGCACTCATGTTGCATGAAACTTGGTTTAGAGTCCTAGAAACGCGTTGTTAGATGTTTCTTAAGTTCATCAAACTAGTACAAAGCTCATTGAGACACTTATAAGCACTCATGTTGCATGAAACTTGGTTTAGAGTCCTAGAAACGCGTTGTTAGATGTTTCATAAGATCGTTAAACTTGTACAAAGCTCATTGAGACACTTATAAGCACTCATGTTGCATGAAACTTGGTTTAGAGTCCTAGAAACGCGTTGTTAGATGTTTCATAAGTTCGTCAAATAAGTACAAAGCTCATTGAGACACTTATAAGCACTCATGTTGCATGAAACTTGGTTTAGAGTCCTAGAAACGCGTTGTTAGATGTTTCATAAGATCGTTAAACTTGTACAAAGCTCATTGAGACACTTATAAGCAGTCATGTTGCATGAAACTTGGTTTAAAGTCCTAGAAACCGCGTTGTTAGTTGTTTCATAAGTTCGTCAAACAAGTACAAAACTTATTGAGACACTTATAAGCACTCATGTTGCATGAAACTTGGTTTAGAGTCCTAGAAACGCGTTGTTAGATGTTTCTTAAATTCGTTAAACTTGTACAAAGCTAATTGAGACACTTATATGCACTTATGTTGAATGCAACTTTGTTAAGACTCCTAGAAACGTGTTGTTAGTTCTTTCATAAGTTTGTCAAACTTGTACAAGGCTCATTGAGACACTTCTAAACACTCATGTTGCATGAAATTTAGTTTGGAGTCCTAGAAACCGCGTTGTTAGATGTTTCATAAGTTCGTCAATCTAGTACAAAGCTCATTGAGACACTTATAAGCACTCACGTTTGCATGAAACTTGGTTTAGAGTCCTCGAAACGCGTTGTTAGATGTTTCATAAGTTTGTCAAACTTGTACAAAGCTCATTGAGACACTTATAAGCACTCATGTTGCATGAAACTTGGTTTAGAGTCCTAGAAACGCGTTGTTAGATGTTTCATAAGTTCGTCAAACTAGTACAAAGCTCATTGAGACACTTATAAGCACTCATGTTGCATGAAACTTGGTTTAGAGTCCTAGAAACGCGTTGTTAGATGTTTCTTAAGTTCATCAAACTAGTACAAAGCTCATTGAGACACTTATAAGCACTCATCTTGCATGAAACTTGGTTTAGAGTCCTATAAACGCGTTGTTAGATGTTTCTTAAGTTCTTTAAACTTGTACAAAGCTCATTGAGACACTTATATGCACTTATGTTGAATGCAACTTTGTTAAGACTCCTAGAAACGCGTTGTTAGTTCTTTCATAAGTTTGTCAAACTTGTACAAAGCTCATTGAGACACTTATAAGCACTCATGTTGCATGAAATTTAGTTTGGAGTCCTAGAAACCACGTTGTTAGATGTTTCATAAGTTCGTCAATCTAGTACAAAGATCATTGAGACACTTATAAGCACTCACGTTTGCATGAAACTTGGTTTAGAGTCCTCGAAACGTGTTGTTAGATGTTTCATAAGTTTGTCAAACTTGTACAAAGCTCATTGAGACACATATAAGCACTCATGTTGCATAAAACTTGGTTTAGAGTCCTAGAAACGTGTTGTTAGATGTTTCATAAGTTCGTCAAACTAGTACAAAGCTCATTGAGACACTTATAAGCACTCATGTTGCATGAAACTTGGTTTAGAGTCCTAGAAACCCGTTGTTAGATGTTTCATAAGATCGTTAAACTTGTACAAAGCTCGTTGAGACACTTATAAGCACTCATGTTGCATGAAACTTGATTTAGAGTCCTAGTAAGGGGTTATTAGATGTTTCATAAGTTCGCCAAACTAGTACAAAGCTCATTGAGACACTTATAAACACTCATGTTGCATGAAATTTAGTTTGGAGTCCTAGAAACCGCGTTGTTAGATGTATCATTAGTTCGTCAAACTAGTACAAAGCTCATTGAGACACATATAAGCACTCACGTTGCATGAAACTTGGTTTAGAGTCCTAGAAACGCGTTGTTAGATGTTTAATAAGTTCGTTAAACTTGTACAAAGCTCATTGAGACACTTATATGCACTCATGTTGAATGGAACTTTGTTAAGACTCCTAGAAACGCGTTGTTATATGTTTCATAAGTTCGTCAAACTAGTACAAAGCTCATTGAGACACTTATAAGCACTCATGTTGTATGAAACTCTGTTTAGAGTCCTAGAAACGCGTTGTTAGATATTTCATAAGTTCGTCAAACTAGTACAAAGCTCATTGAGACACTTATAAGTACTCATGTTGCATGAAACTTGGTTTAGAGTCCTAGAAATGTGTTGTTAGATGTTTCATAAGTTTGTCAAACTTGTACAAAGCTCATTGAGACACATATAAGCACTCATGTTGCATGAAACTTGGTTTAGAGTCCTAGAAACGCGTTGTTAGATGTTTCATAAGTTCGTCAAACTAGTACAAAGCTCATTGAGACACTTATAAGCACTCATGTTGCAGGAAACTTGGTTTAGAGTCCTAGAAACGCGTTGTTAGATGTTTCATAAGATCGTTAAACTTGTACAAAGCTCGTTGAGACACTTATAAGCACTCATGTTGCATGAAACTTGATTTAGAGTCCTAGGAAGGCATTATTAGATGTTTCATAAGTTCGCCAAACTAGTACAAAGCTCATTAAGACACTTATAAGCACACATGGTTCATGAAACTTGGTTTAGAGTATTAGAAATCGCGTTGTTAGATGTTTCATAAGTTCGTCAAACAAGTACATAGCTTATTCAGACACTTATAAGCAGTCATGTTGCATGAAACTTGGTTTAGAGTCCTAGAAACGTGTTGTTAGATGTTTCATAAGTTCGTCAAACTTGTAAAAAGCTCATCGAGACACTTATATGCACTCATGTTGCATGAAACTTGGTTTAGAGTCCTAGAAACCGCGTTGTTAGATGTTTCATAATTTCATCAAACTAGTACAAAGCTCATTGAGACACTTATAAGCACTCATGGTTCATGAAACTTGGTTTAGAGTCCTAGAAATGCATTGTTAGATGTTTCATAAGTTCGTCAAACTAGTACAAAGCTCATTGAGACACTTATAAGAACTCATGTTGCATGAAACTTGGTTTAGAGTCCTAGAAACGCGTTGTTAGTTCTTTCATAAGTTCGTCAAACTTGTACAAAGCTCATTGAGACACTTATAAACACTCATGTTGCATGAAATTTAGTTTGGAGTCCTAGAAACCGCGTTGTTAGATGTATCATTAGTTCTTCAAACTAGTACAAAGCTCATTGAGACACAGTTGTAAAAGAGACCAAGGCATTGCCCGGACAAGTCCGGTCCATCAAGGCAAAGCCGAACACAAAAGAAACCAAGGCATTGCCCGGACAAGTCCGGTCCATCAAGGCAAAGCCGAATGCAAAAGAAACCAAGACATTGCCCGGATAACAAGGCAATGCCGAAGTCAAACTCGAGCTCGGCTAAGGCAAAGACGAAGTCACAAGATTTCCGAAGTCACAAGTGTAAAAGAGACCAAGGCATCGTCCGGACAAGTCTTGTCCATCAAGACGATGACCTAGCGTGTGACCATTGCCGAAGTCACAAGCTGCCGAAGTCACTAGCTGGCTTAGTTACCGTTGCAAAGGGAAACAAGAAGACCGTTGCCAAGAGAGCCGTTGGGCAGAGTCACATGTGCTATTTAAGAGCGCGTGCATCCAACTCGTCCTGACTTGTCACGGGTTTCCTTAAGGAAGGCGCGACTACACAAGGGATAGCGACGTGTGGCGCGGCTAACCGAGCAAGACTAGGACGTTTTTAGCATATTCCTTTATGCTATTTTGGGATCCTTTGTTGTTGTCTATTTATATCTTACCCTTTGTAAACAAATAAGTTAACATTTTTCAATCTATTGAAACCGAATCTCTCACTACTCTCTCTCTCTTGTTCTTGATGTTCTTCATAGAACTCAAGAACACAAACTCTTAAAACACACTTAAATCTATCAAAATCTAACATGGTATCAGAGCAACCTTGCTCCTGAACCTATTTCGCTTCCGCACAAAACTCTCGGCCACTCTCGGCCACAAATCTCTCGATTCCAAATTTCTCGATACCGGACATTCTCTACACCGAGCACTCTCGATACCGGGCATTCTCGATACCGGGCATTCTCGATACCGAGCACTCTCGATACCGGGCATCCTCGATAACTATTCTCGGTAACCACTACCATGGAAGACAAGGAACACAAGAAGATCCCTTGTCCGGTTACTCTCAAAGGCATCAACTATCTTCTATGGGCAAGAACCATGAAGATAGCCCTTTGTGGTCGCGGCTTGTGGAACCATATTTTCACACGTCAAGACGCTCCTATTGATTTCAACTTCGGAAACGAGGAGCTCACCACGGATGATGAGAAATGGTTTCAACTAGACCAAAAGGTCCTTGGAATCATCCAAGGATCCCTTGAACCATAAATCTTAGAAGCCTACTCTTATTGTGAAAGCGCCAAAGAGTTGTGGGATACCCTACAAACCGTCTATGGCAACATCTCCAATCTAAGCCGAGTGTACGAAGTCAAGAAGGAAATCAATGACCTTAATCAAGAAGACACCGAGTTCACCAAACACTTTGGGAGGTTTAGATCACTATGGGCCGAGCTAGGGATGCTCCGACCAAGCACCGTGGAACCTAGAGTCTTAAACGAACGAAGAGAACAAGACAAAGTCTTTGGCTTGCTCCTCACTCTCAACGGTAGCTACAAGGACATCATCAAGCATCTCCTACGCTCGGACACCTTACCAAACCTTGAAGAGGTATGCTCTCAATTACAAAGGGAACAAGGGTCCATTGACTTATTCGATGGCAAGAAGGAGTTGGTCTCGGCCAACAAGGTAGCATTCAAACCCACTTCAAGGACCTATGAGGAAAGGAGATCATTACTTTGTGATCATTGCAAGAAGAAGGGGCACACCAAGGAAAAATGTTGGGTTCTTCACCCACACCTCAAGGCGGCTAAGTTCAAGGACGCCAAAGCTCACTTCTCAAATGATGACTCCATAAGCAATCCGAGTACAAGTGGGTCTAATCCGAGCACCAAGGAAGAAGAGAGCTCGGCCATTGTCCCATTCACGGATGATTTTGTGAGAAGATCCGACCTTGATGCCCTCTTAAAAGCCCTTAAAGGCTCCGGTATTGGTAAAACCCCCTTTTACTTCCTTAGTGCTAACATCCTTGGTAAAGAACTTAATAAACCTATTGTCATTGATTCCGGTGCTTCTCATCACATGATTAGTAACCTAGACTTGATTAGTGACATAGAACCGGCTCTAGGGAATGTAATCATTGCAAATGGGAGTAAAATACCTATAGAAGGATTAGGAAACCTTAAGTTATTTGATAGAGAATCTAAGGCCCTTTACATGCCTAGTTTTACATCCAATCTTATATCCGTTAAAAGAATAGCTTGTGATTTAAATTGCAATGTTTTATTCGGTCCTAATGATGTTATTTTTCAGGATCTTAAGAGTAAAAGGATTGTGGGAAAAGGGATCACAAGAGGCGATCTCTATGTCCTAGAGAAGGATTCCTCTAATGCTTTGTTTTGTCATGCTTTTAAAACTGTTTTATCCGAAGCCAACAATGTTATTTGGCATTTTAGACTTGGTCATCCTCATTTAAATGCTTTGAAAACCATTTTGCCTAATGTTAAGTTTAATCATGAAACTTGTGAAGCATGCATCTTAGGTAAACATTGCCGAACTGTTTTTCAAAAATCAAACATGACTTATAAACCTTTTGAACTTGTGCATTCAGATGTGTGGTCATCACCTTGTAAATCTAGGGATAAGTACTCTTATTTTGTCACATTCATAGATGAAAGCTCTACAAACTAAAGATAGGTTATTAGAAGCTTTTCAAAACTTTCAAAACTATGTGACTAACCATTATAATGTCAAGATTAAGACTTTTAGGTCCGATAATGGTGGAGAGTACACAAGTAGAGCCTTTAAAGAACACATAGCCAAGCATGGTATCCTCCAT
Organism: Cochlearia excelsa; assembly: GCA_963556525.1. Lineage (NCBI taxonomy): Eukaryota > Viridiplantae > Streptophyta > Magnoliopsida > Brassicales > Brassicaceae > Cochlearia > Cochlearia excelsa. Next base: position 3,254,958 of record CAUVZT010000002.1, read on the forward strand.
CAAACCACATGCCCATATACACCACAACAAAATGGGGTAGCTCAGAGGAAAAACCGGCACTTGATGGAAGTGACGCGGTCCATGATGTTCCACATGAACATACCGAAGAGGTTTTGGTCCGATGGGGTTCTCACGGCATGCTATCTTATCAACCGAACACCAACACAAGTCTTGAAGAATGAATCTCCATTCAAGGTATTGAATAAGACTAATCATTTTATTAACCATCTAAGAGTGTTTGGTTGTGTGTGTTATGTGTTTGTACCTAGTGAGCAAAGGAACAAGCTAGAAGCTAAAAGCACCAAGGCTATGTTCATTGGCTACTCAAACACACAAAAGGGGTACAAATGCTATGTACCCGAAACAAGAAGGGTATTAGTATCAAGGGAGGTCAAGTTTCTAGAAGGACAAAGCTACTACAAGGAAAACAATTGGGAAAGTGTGAAGGACTTACCCGAAGTTGTTACGGATAGAGCTACAAGCCTTAGAAACTTGATGAGGAATCTTGGTATGGAGATTGACGAAGATACAAAAAATGAGGAACCAACTCAAGAGACCCACCTTGACCATGAGGGGGAGAACAATGAGCAAGCCGGTACTCAAGAACCAACTATGTCCGGGGGAGAGTCAAATGGTCAAGAAGAACCCCAAGCCTCAACCGAGACTAATGCTCAACAACAAAGTGATCAAGAAGTTCATGACCAAGGTGTGTTCCAAGAAGAAGAGCCGATGGTTCTAAGAAGGAGCACTAGAGTCAAGAAGCATCCATCCAATTGGGTCAACACAAGGGTGTAATTTAACAACAAGGCCGAGGCACATCCTACTCAAGCCGTGTGTTCTCTTGCAAGCTTTCCAAAGGAACATAAAACCTTTACCACCTCCATGGATAAACAAGTTATTCCAAGGACTTATGAAGAGGCAATGAAGGAGGAAGTTTGGGTTAAAGCGGTGGAAGCCGAGAACAAGGCCATGGAAGATAATGAAACCTTCTATGAAACCAACCTACCAAAAGGAAAGAAGGCCGTGAGCTCAAGGTATGTCTTCACCATCAAATATCTAAGTAATGGAGAGATAGAGAGACACAAGGCAAGATTGGTAGCAAGAGGCTTTACTCAAACTTATGGAGAGGACTACCTAGACACATTTGCCCCGGTTGCAAAACTCCACACGGTTCGGGTAATCCTATCACTTGCCACTAACCTATCATGGGATCTCTTTCAAATGGATGTGAAAAATGCCTTCCTACAAGGAGAGCTTGAAGAAGAAGTCTACATGACTCCACCACCCGACCTAGAAATCACTCCCGGGAAAGTCCTACGGTTAAGGAAAGCCATCTACGGTCTCAAGCAATCACCAAGAGCTTGGTATCACAAGCTTAGTTCAACATTGATGGCAAAAGGATTCAAGAGATCACAAGCCGAGCATACTCTCTTTACCCTACAAAACCAAGAAGGTATAGTAGTGGTACTAGTGTATGTAGACGACATCATCATCTCCGGAAACAACAAGGGAGGTATTCAAGAAACCAAATCTTTTCTCAAATCTAAATTTGACATTAAGGACCTCGGAACTCTTAAGTACTTCCTTGGGATTGAAGTGTGTAGATCTAAAGAAGGTCTATTTCTTTCCCAAAGGAAGTACACCCATGATCTTTTAAGTGTTGTCAATATGATAGGTACAAAGGTGGCTAAGACTCCTCTTGAAGACGGCTACAAGACCATTCAAGAAGGAAGTGAGGATGATCAACCGTACCGAGACCCAATGCTCTATAGACGGCTAGTGGGTAAACTCATATACTTGACGATCACTAGACCGGACCTATGCTTTGCCGTGAACCAAGTCTCTCAACACATGCAAAAGCCGAAGCAACACCATTGGAACATGATCATGAGGATCTTGGGATACCTTAAAGGAACCTCAAGTTTGGGTATTTGGATGGGTTGCAACAAGAACACGGAGGTCATTGGGTATTGTGACGCGGATTATGCCGGGGACTTAGAGAGTATACGGTCAACCACCGGCTATTGCAATTTCATTGGTGGAAACCTTGTCACATGGAAGACAAAGAAGCAAAAGATAGTATCTTGCTCAACCGCCGAAGCCGAGTATAGAGCCATGAGAAAGTTGACTCAAGAACTCATGTGGCTAAAGAACTTGCTAGGGGATTTAGGTCTCAAGATTGAAGCACCGATGACCATGCATTGTGATAATCAAGCGGCCATCCACATAGCAACAAACTCGGTCTTCCATGAGAGGACTAAACACATAGAGGTGGATTGTCACAAGGTTAGAGAGCAAATGGTCAAGGGCACTATCCTACCTTGCTACACGAAGAGTCAAGATCAACTCGCGGACATCTTCACCAAGTCCGCAAGCTTGAAAGTTTGTGAGTCCATCCTACCTAGACTTGGACTCACAAGGGCTACCAAAGCCTAAGTCTCCAACCGCATAAGCTTGTACTCTTTTCCCTTAGGTGAGTTTTATCCCAAGTGGTTTTCTCACCAAGGTTTTTAATGAGGCAAGGTTATGCGGGTTCCAAGCTTATCCATTACATGAGGCTAAGCTTGCGGGGGAGTGTAAAAGAGACCAAGGCATTGCCCGGACAAGTCCGGTCCATCAAGGCAAAGCCGAACACAAAAGAAACCAAGGCATTGCCCGGACAAGTCCGGTCCATCAAGGCAAAGCCGAACACAAACGAAACCAAGGCATTGCCCGGACAAGTCCGGTCCATCAAGGCAAAGCCGAATGCAAAAGAAACCAAGGCATTGCCTGGATAACAAGGCAATGCCGAAGTCAAACTCGAGCTCGGCTAAGGCAAAGACGAAGTCACAAGATTGCCGAAGTCACAAGTGTAAACGAGACCAAGGCATCGTCCGGACAAGTCTTGTCCATCAAGACGATGACCTAGCGTGTGACCATTGCCGAAGTCACAAGCTGCCAAAGTCACTAGCTAGCTTAGTTACCGTTGCAAAGGGAAACAAGAAGACCGTTGCCAAGAGAGCCGTTGGGCAGAGTCACATGTGCTCCTTAAGGGCGCGTGCATCCAACTCGTCCTGACTTGTCACGGGTTGCCTTAAGGAAGGCGCGGCTACACAAGGGATAGCGACGTGTGGCGCGGCTAACAGAGCAAGACTAGGACGTTTTTAGCATATTCCTTTATGCTATTTTGGGATCCTTTGTTGTTGTCTATTTATATCTTACCCTTTGTAAACAAAAAAGTTAACATTTTTCAATCTAATGAAACCGAATCTCTCACTACTCTCTCTCTCTTGTTCTTGATGTTCTTCATAGAACTCAAGAACACAAACTCTTAAAACACACTTAAATCTATCAAAATCTAACATTAGAGTCCTAGAAACGCGTTGTTAGATGTTTCATAAGTTCGTTAAACTTGTACAAAGCTCATTGAGACACTTATATGCACTCATGTTGAATGCAACTTTGTTAAGACTCCTAGAAACGCGTTGTTATATGTTTCATAAGTTCATCAAACTAGTACAAAGCGCATTGAGACACTTATAAGCACTCATGTTGTATGAAACTCTGTTTAGAGTCCTAGAAACGCGTTGTTAGATGTTTCATAAGTTCGTCAAACTAGTACAAAGCTCATTGAGACACTTATAAGCACTCATGTTGCATGAAACTTGGTTTAGAGTCCTAGAAACCGCGTTGTTAGATGTTTCATAAGTTCGTCAAACTAGTACAAAGCTCATTGAGACACTCATAAGCACTCATGTTGCATGAAACTTTGTTTAGAGTCCTAGAAACGCGTTGTTACCTGTTTCATAATTACGTCAAACTAGTACAAAGCTCATTGAGACACTTATAAGTACTCATGTTGCATGAAACTTGGTTTAGAGTCCTAGAAACGCGTTGTTAGATGTTTCTTAAGTTCGTTAAACGTGTACAAAGCTCATTGAGACACTTATATGCACTTATGTTGAATGCAACTTTGTTAAGACTCCTAGAAACGCGTTGTTAGATGTTTCATAAGTTCGTCAAACTAGTACAAAACTCATTGAGACACTTATAAGCACTCATGTTCCATGAAACTTGGTTTAGAATCCTAGAAATGTGTTGTTAGATGTTTCATAAGTTCGTCAAACTAGTACAAAGCTCATTGAGACACTTATAAGCACTCATGTTGCATGAAACTTGGTTTAGAGTCCTAGAAACGCGTTGTTAGATGTTTTATAAGTTCGTCAAACTAGTACAAAGCTCATTGAGCCACTTATAAGCACTCATGTTGCATAAAACTTGGTTTAGAGTCCTAGAAACGCGTTGTTAGATGTTTCATAAGTTCGTCAAATAAGTACAAAGCTCATTGAGACACTTATAAGCACTCATGTTGCATGAAACTTGGTTAAGAGTCCTAGAAACGCGTTGTTAGATGTTTCATAAGTTCGTTAAACTTGTACAAAGCTCATTGAGACACTTATATGCACTCATGTTGAATGCAACTTTGTTAAGACTCCTAGAAACGCGTTGTTAGATGTTTCATAAGTTTGTCAAACTAGTACAAAGCTCATTGAGACACTTATAAGCACTCATGTTGCATGAAACTTGGTTTAGAGTCCTAGAAACGCGTTGTTAGATGTTTCATAAGTTCGTCAAACAAGTACAAAGCTCATTGAGACACTTATAAGCACTCATGTTGCATGAAACTTGGTTTAAAGTCCTAGAAACGCGTTGTTAGATGTTTCTTAAGTTCGTTAAACTTGTACAAAGCTCATTTAGACACTTATATGCACTTATGTTGAATGCAACTTTGTTAAGACTCCTAGAAACGCGTTGTTAGTTCTTTCATAAGTTCGTCAAACTTGTACAAAGCTCATTGAGACACTTATAAGCACTCATGTTGCATGAAATTTATAAGTGACTCCTAGAAACCGTGTTGTTAGATGTTTCATAAGTTCGTCAAACTAGTACAAAGCTCATTGAGACACTTATAAGCACTCATGTTGCATGAAACTTGGTTTATAGTCCTAGAAACGCGTTGTTAGATGTTTCATAAGTTTTTCAAACTTGTACAAAGCTCATTGAGACACATATAAGCACTCATGTTGCATGAAACTTGGTTTAGAGTCCTAGAAACGCGTTGTTAGATGTTTCTTAAGTTCATCAAACTAGTACAAAGCTCATTGAGACACTTATAAGCACTCATGTTGCATGAAACTTGGTTTAGAGTCCTAGAAACGCGTTGTTAGATGTTTCATAAGTTCGTCAAATAAGTACAAAGCTCATTGAGACACTTATAAGCACTCATGTTGCATGAAACTTGGTTTAGAGTCCTAGAAACGCGTTGTTAGATGTTTCATAAGTTCGTCAAATAAGTACAAAGCTCATTGAGACACTTATAATCACTCATGTTGCATGAAACTTGGTTTAGAGTCCTAGAAACGCGTTGTTAGATGTTTCATAAGTTCGTTAAACTTGTACAAAGCTCATTGAGACACTTATATGCACTCATGTTGAATGCAACTTTGTTAAGACTCCTAGAAACGCGTTGTTAGATGTTTCATAAGTTTGTGAAACTAGTACAAAGCTCATTGAGACACATATAAGCACTCATATTGCATGAAACTTGGTTTACAGTCCTAGAAACGCGTTGTTAGATGTTTCATAAGTTCGTCAAACAAGTACAAAGCTCATTGAGACACTTATAAGCACTCATGTTGCATGAAACTTGGTTTAGAGTCCTAGAAAGGCGTTATTAGATGTTTCATAAGTTCGCCAAACTAGTACAAAGCTCATTGAGACACATATAAGCACTCATGTTCCATGAAACTTGGTTTAGAGTCCTAGAAACGCGTTGTTAGATGTTTCATAAGTTCGTCAAACTAGTACAAAGCTCATTGAGACACTTATAAGCACTCATGTTGCATGAAACTTGGTTTAGAGTCCTAGAAACGTGTTGTTAGATGTTTCATAAGTTCGTCAAACTAGTACAAAGCTCATTGAGACACTTATAAGCACTCATATTGCATGAAACTTGGTTTAGAGTCCTAGAAAGATGTTTCTTAAGTTCATCAAACTAGTACAAAGCTCATTGAGACACTTATAAGCACTCATGTTGCATGAAACTTGGTTTAGAGTCCTAGAAACCGCGTTGTTAGTTGTTTCATAAGTTCGTCAAACAAGTACAAAGCTCATTGAGACACTTATAAGCACTCATGTTGCATGAAACTTGGTTTAGAGTCCTAGAAACGCGTTGTTAGATGTTTCTTAAGTTCGTTAAACTTGTACAAAGCTCATTGAGACACTTATATGCACTTATGTTGAATGCAACTTTGTTAAGACTCCTAGAAACGCGTTGTTAGTTCTTTCATAAGTTTGTCAAACTTGTACAAAGCTCATTGAGACACTTATAAGCACTCATGTTGCATGAAATTTAGTTTGGAGTCCTAGAAACCGCGTTGTTAGATGTTTCATAAGTTCGTCAATCTAGTACAAAGCTCATTGAGACACTTATAAGCACTCACGTTTGCATGAAACTTGGTTTAGAGTCCTCGAAACGCGTTGTTAGATGTTTCATAAGTTTGTCAAACTTGTACAAAGCTCATTGAGACACTTATAAGCACTCATGTTGCATGAAACTTGGTTTAGAGTCCTAGAAACGCGTTGTTAGATGTTTCATAAGTTCGTCAAACTAGTACAAAGCTCATTGACACACTTATAAGCACTCATGTTGCATGAAACTTGGTTTAGAGTCCTAGAAACGCGTTGTTAGATGTTTCATAAGTTCGTCAAACTAGTACAAAGCTCATTGAGACACTTATAAGCACTCATGTTGCATGAAACTTGGTTTAGAGTCCTAGAAAGGCGTTATTAGATGTTTCATAAGTTCGTCAAACTAGTACAAAGCTCATTGAGACACTTATAAGCACTCATGTTGCATGAAACTTGGTTTAGAGTCCTAGAAAGGTGTTATTAGATGTTTCATAAGTTCGACAAACTAGTACAAAGCTCATTGAGACACTTATAAGCACTCATGGTTCATGAAACTTGGTTTAGAGTATTAGAAATCGCGTTTTAGATGTTTCATAAGTTCGTCAAACAAGTACAAAGCTCATTCAGACACTTATAAGCGATCATGTTTGCATGAAACTTGGTTTAGAGTCCTCGAAACGCGTTGTTAGATGTTTCATAAGTTTGTCAAACTTGTACAAAGCTCATTGAGACACATATAAGCACTCATGTTGCATGAAACTTGGTTTAGAGTCCTAGAAACGCGTTGTTAGATGTTTCATAAGTTCGTCAAACTAGTACAAAGCTCATTGAGACAGTTATAAGCACTCATGTTGCATGAAACTTGGTTTAGAGTCCTGGAAACGCGTTGTTAGATGTTTCATAAGATCGTTAAACTTGTACAAAGCTCATTGAGACACTTATAAGCACTCATGTTGCATGAAACTTGGTTTAGAGTCCTAGAAAGGCGTTATTAGATGTTTCATAAGTTCGCCAAACTAGTACAAAGCTCATTGAGACACATATAAGCACTCATGTTGCATGAAACTTGGTTTAAAGTCCTAGAAACGCGTTGTTAGATGTTTCATAAGTTCGTCGAACTAGTACAAAGCTCATTGAGACACTTATAAGCACTCATGTTGCATGAAACTTGGTTTAGAGTCCTAGAAACGCGTTGTTAGATGTTTCATAAGTTCGTCAAACTAGTACAAAGCTCATTGAGACACTTATAAGCACTCATGTTGCATGAAACTTGGTTTAGAGTCCTAGAAACGCGTTGTTAGATGTTTCATAAGTTTGTCAAACTTGTACAAAGCTCATTGAGACACATATAAGCACTCATGTTGCATGAAACTTGGTTTAGAGTCCTAGAAACACGTTGTTAGTTGTTTCATAAGTTCGTCAAACAAGTACAAAGCTCATTGAGACACTTATAAGCACTCATGTTGCATGAAACTTGGTTTAGAGTCCTAGAAACGCGTTGTTAGATGTTTCTTAAGTTCGTTAAACTTTTACAAAGCTCATTGAGGCACTTATATGCACTTATGTTGAATGCAACTTTGTTAAGACTCCTAGAAACGAGTTGTTAGTTCTTTCATAAGTTTGTCAAACTTGTACAACGCTCATTGAGACACTTATAAGCACTCATGTTGCATGAAATTTAGTTTGGAGTCCTAGAAACCGCGTTGTTAGATGTTTCATAAGTTCGTCAATCTAGTACAAAGCTCATTGAGACACTTATAAGCACTCATGTTTGCATGAAACTTGGTTTAGAGTCCTCGAAACGCGTTGTTAGATGTTTCATAAGTTTGTCAAACTTGTACAAAGCTCATTGAGACACTTATAAGCACTCATGTTGCATGAAACTTGGTTTAGAGTCCTAGAAACGCGTTGTTAGATGTTTCATAAGTTCGTCAAACTAGTACAAAGCTCATTGAGACAATTATAAGCACTCATGTTGCATGAAACTTGGTTTAGAGTCCTAGAAACGTGTTGTTAGATGTTTCATAAGTTCGTCAAACTAGTACAAAGCTCATTGAGACACTTATAAGCACTCATGTTGCATGAAACTTGGTTTAAAGTCCTAGAAACGCGTTGTTAGATGTTTCATAAGATCGTTAAACTTGTACAAAGCTCATTGAGACACTTATAAGCACTCATGTTGCATGAAACATGGTTTAGAGTCCTAGAAAGGCGTTATTAGATGTTTCATAAGTTCGCCAAACTAGTACAAAGCTCATTGAGACACATATAAGCACTCATGTTGCATGAAACTTGGTTTAGAGTCCTAGAAACGCGTTGTTAGATGTTTCATAAGTTCGTCAAACTAGTACAAAGCTCATTGAGACACTTACAAGCACTCATGTTGCATGAAACTTGGTTTAGAGTTCTAGAAACGCGTTGTTAGATGTTTCATAAGTTCGTCAAACTAGTACAAAGCTCATTGAGACACTTATAAGCACTCATGTTGCATGAAACTTGGTTTAGAGTCCTAGAAACGCGTTGTTATATGTTTCATAAGTTTGTCAAACTTGTACAAAGCTCATTGAGACACATATAAGCACTCATGTTGCATGAAACTTGGTTTAGAGTCCTAGAAACGCGTTGTTAGATGTTTCTTAAGTTCATCAAACTAGTACAAAGCTCATTGAGACACTTATAAGCACTCATGTTGCATGAAACATGGTTTAGAGTCCTAGAAACCGCGTTGTTAGTTGTTTCATAAGTTCGTCAAACAAGTACAAAGCTCATTGAGACACTTATAAGCACTCATGTTGCATGAAACTTGGTTTAGAGTCCTAGAAATGCGTTGTTAGATGTTTCTTAAGTTCGTTAAACTTGTACAAAGCTCATTGAGACACTTATATGCACTTATGTTGAATGCAACTTTGTTAAGACTCCTAGAAACGAGTTGTTAGTTCTTTCATAAGTTTGTCAAACTTGTACAACGCTCATTGAGAAACTTATAAGCACTCATGTTCCATGAAATTTAGTTTGGAGTCCTAGAAACCGCGTTGTTAGATGTTTCATAAGTTCGTCAATCTAGTACAAAGCTCATTGAGACACTTATAAGCACTCATGTTTGCATGAAACTTGGTTTAGAGTCCTCGAAACGCGTTGTTAGATGTTTCATAAGTTTGTCAAACTTGTACAAAGCTAATTGAGACACTTATAAGCACTCATGTTGCATGAAACTTGGTTTAGAGTCCTAGAAACGCGTTGTTAGATGTTTCATAAGTTCGTCAAAATAGTACAAAGCTCATTGAAACACTTATAAGCACTCATGTTGCATGAAACTTGGTTTAGAGTCCTAGAAAGGCGTTATTAGGTGTTTCATAAGTTCGCCAAACTAGTACAAAGCTCATTGAGACACTTATAAGCACTCATGTTGCATGAAAATTGGTTTAGAGTTCTAGAAAGGCGTTATTAGATGTTTCATAAGTTCGCCAAACTAGTACAAAGCTCATTGAGACACTTATAAGCACTCATGGTTCATGAAACTTGGTTTCGAGTATTAGAAATCGCGTTTTAGATGTTTCATAAGTTCGTCAAACAAGTACAAAGCTCATTCATACACTTATAAGTAGTCATTTTGCATGAAACTTGGTTTAGAGTCCTAGAAACGTGTTGTTAGATGTTTCATAAGTTCGTCAAACTTGTAAAAAGCTCATCGAGACACTTATATGCACTCATGTTGCATGAAACTTTGTTTAGAGTCCTAGAAACGCGTTGTTAGATGTTTATTAAGTTCGTTAAACTTGTACAAAGCTCATTGAGACACTTATATGCACTTATGTTGAATGCAACTTTGTTAAGACTCCTAGAAAAGCGTTGTTAGTTCTTTCATAAGTTCGTCAAACTTGTACAAAGCTCATTGAGACACTTATAAGCACTCATGTTGCATGAAATTTAGTTTGGAGTCCTCAAAACCGCGTTGTTAGATGTTTCATAAGTTCGTCAATCTAGTACAAAGCTCATTGACACACTTATAAGCACTCATGTTTGCATGAAAATTGGTTTAGAGTCCTCGAAACTCGTTGTTAGATGTTTCATAAGTTTGTCAAACTTGTACAAAGCTCATTGAGACACATATAAGTACTTATGTTGCATGAAACTTGGTTTTGAGTCTTAGAAACGCGTTGTTAGATGTTTCATAAGTTCGTCAAACTAGTACAAAGCTCATTGAGACACTTATAAGCACTCATGTTGCATGAAACTTGGTTTAGAGTCCTAGAAACGCGTTGTTAGTGTTAGAATTTGAGAGATTTAGAAGAGATTTAGAGAATGAGGTTCTTGAGTTCTTAACAAGAACATCAAGGACAAGAATGAGAGAGAATAGAGAGAGTAAAGAGATTCGGTTTCATTGTATTCAAAAATGTTAACCTTACATTACAAAAGGGAGGCGCATATATAAAGAAGCTAGGTTAAAACAAGTAACAAGGGAATATGCTAAAAATGTCGCTTTCCGTCTTGGTTTAGTCGCGCCCCACACGTCGCTCTCACTCGTCTAGCCGCGCTTCTTAAACCAACCCGTGACTTGTACGGCCGAGTGAGTTCCACTCGCCAACGGTCACATTGCAACGGCTCTTTCCCTTCTTGTCTTTGATTCCTTTGACTTCTTTGTAACGGTAACATGAGAGCGTGGACTTCTACTTCGGTCACACGCTAGGTCATTGCCTTGGTGGACAATACTTGTCCGGGCAATGCCTTGGTCTCTTTTACACTCCCCCGCAAGCTTAGCCTCATGAAATGGCTAAGCTTGGACCCCGCATAAACTTGCCTCGTTAAAACCTTGGTGAGAAAACCTCTTGGGATAAAACTCACCTAAGGGAAAAGAGTACAAGCTTATGTGGTTGGAGACTTAGGCTTTGGTTGCCCGGATGAGTCCAAGTCTAGGTAGAATGGACTCACAAACCTTCAAGCTTGCGGATTTGGTGAAGACGTCCGCAAGTTGATCCTGACTCTTGGTGAAGCATGGTAGGATTGTGCCCTTTACCATTTGTTCTCTAACCTTGTGACAATCCACTTCGATGTGCTTTGTCCTCTCATGGAATACCGAGTTAGATGCTATGTGGATAGCCGCTTGGTTGTCACAATGCATAGTCATTGGCCCTTCTATCTTGATTCCCAAATCTCCTAGCAAGTTCTTGAGCCACATGAGTTCTTGTGTTAGCTTTCTCATAGCTCTATACTCGGCTTCGGCGGTTGAGCAAGAGACTATCTTTTGCTTCTTAGTCTTCCATGTGACGAGGTTCCCACCAATGAATGTGCAATACCCCGTAGTGGATCTCCTATCTTCCATATTTCCGGCATAATCCGCATCACAATACCCAATCACCTCGGTGTTCTTGTTGCAACCCATCCAAATACCCAAATTGGATGTCTCCTTGACATAGCTTAGGATTCTCTCTAGCATCTTCCAATGGTGTATCTTTGGCTTTTGCATTTGTTGTGCTACTTGGTTCACGGCAAAGCAAATGTCCGGTCTTGTGATTGTCAAATAGATGAGCTTGCCCACCATTTGCCTATAGAGTTTAGGATCCGTATATGGCTCGTCTTCCCCACTTCCTTCTTGGACAACCTTGTATCCTTCTTCTAGTGGTGTCTTAGCTTTCTTAACTCCTGTCATATTGACAACACTCAAAAGATCATGGGTGTACTTCCTTTGGGAAAGGAATAGACCCTCTTCGGATCTACACACTTCAATCCCAAGGAAGTACTTGAGTTTTCCTAAATCTTTGATATCAAATTTAGACTTTAAATAGAGTTTAGTGTCATGGATACCTTCCTTGTTGTTTCCGGAGATGATGATATCATCTACATAGACAAGTACCACTACCATACCTTCTCCGTTTGTCCGGGTGAATAGAGTGTGTTCCACATGAGATCTTTTGAATCCCTTTGCCATCAAGGTTGAGCTAAGCTTATGGTACCAGGCTCTTGGTGATTGCTTGAGTCCATAAATAGCCTTCCTTAGTCTCAACACTTTTCCCGGAGTGATGGTTTCTTCTAGACCCGGTGGTGGTGTCATGTATACTTCTTCTTCAAGCTCTCCTTGAAGGAATGCATTCTTGACATCCATTTGGTATAAGTCCCATGAGAGATTGGTGGCCAATGATAGAATAACTCTTACGGTGTGGAGTTTTGCAACCGGAGCAAAAGTGTCCAAGTAGTCTTCTCCATACGTTTGTGTAAACCCTCTTGCCACTAGCCGAGCTTTGTGTCTTTCTATCTCGCCATTGCTATGACACTTGATAGTGAAGATGTATCTTGAGCTCACGGTTCTTTTGCCTTGAGGGAGATCAGTCTCATAAAACGTCTCATTGTCCTCCATTGCTTTGTTCTCGGCTTTTACCGCATTGACCCATACTTCTTCTTTCATTGCTTCTTCATAAGTTCTTGGTATTACATGTTGATCCATGGAAGTGATATATGCTTGGTGTTCCTTAGGAAGACTTGCAAGAGAGCATACGGCTTGAGTTGGATGAGACACCGCCTTGCTATTGAAGTATACCCTTGTGTTTACCCAATTGGATGGATCCTTCTTCACTCTAGTACTTCTTCTTAGAACCGGCACCGATGGTTCACTAGCTTCTTGACCCACTTCTTGATCATGATCTTCTTGAGCATGTCCGTGGTTTTCTTGAGATGGATTTTGTTGTTGAGCATTTGGTTCTCCCCCGGACTCATTAGGTTCTTGAGGTTCGGAGTTGACTTGCTCATTGTTCTCCCCCTCATGATCAAGAGGGGTGGGTTGTTGGTTTGGTGTATCTTGGCTTGGTTCTTCTTCAAAACTCATGCCAAGGTTCTTCATTAGGTTCCTTAGACTTGTAGCTCTATCTATGACCTTCTCGGGTAAGTCCTTCACACTATCCCAATTGGTGTCTTCATAGAAGCTTTTGCCTTCAAGGAACTTGACATCTCTTGATACTAATACCCGTCTTGTCTCGGGTACATAGCACTTGTATCCTTTTTGTGTGTTTGAGTAGCCTATGAACATGGCCTTGATGCTTTTTGCTTCAAGCTTGTTCCTTTGTTCACTAGGCACAAACACAAAACAAACACAACCAAATACTCTTAGATGGTTAATAAAGGGCTTACTCTTATTTAACACTTCAAAAGGAGATTGATTGTTTAAGATTTGAGTGGGGGTTCGGTTGATGAGATAACATGCGGTTAAAACACCATCCGACCAAAACCGTTTTGGGATGTTCATATGGAACATCATTGACCGTGTGACCTCCATGAGATGCCTATTCTTCCTCTCGGCCACACCATTTTGTTGCGGTGTATATGGGCATGTGGTTTGGTGAAGAATCCCATGGTTGGCTATGTGTTCTTTGAATGCTCGGCTTGTGTACTCCCCCCATTATCCGACCTAAAGGTTTTGATCTTAGCATTGTAATGGTTAGTCACATAGTTTTGAAAGTTTTTAAAAGCCTCTAATACCCTATCTTTGGTTTGTAAAAGAGTAACCCAAGTATATTTAGAGCTTTCATCTATGAATGTGACAAAATAGCTATGATTATCCCTAGATTTGCAAGGAGAGGACCAAACGTCCGAGTGAACTAGTTCAAAGGGTTTGTAACACATTTTTGATTTTGAGAAAACGGTTCTACAATGCTTGCCTAAAATGCACGCCTCACAAGTTTTATGATCAAACACAACATTAGGTAACATAGTTTTCAATGCATTCAAATGAGGATGACCAAGTCTAAAGTGCCAAATAACATTGTTTGTTTCGGTTATAACCGAATTAAAAGCATGAAAAAGACAAGAACTAGATGGGTTTTCTTCAAGGACATATAGATCGCCTCTTGTGACCCCTTTCCCAATGATCTCCTTACTCTTAATATCCTGAAAAACCACATTATTAGGCCCAAAAATGACATTGCAATTCAAATCACAAGCAATGCGTTTTACGGATATAAGGTTTGAAGTAAAACTAGGCATGTAAAGCGCTTGTGAATCTCTATCAAACAACTTGAGGTTCCCTAATCCTTCTATAGGAATTTCACTTCCATTTGCAATAATGACATTACCTAAAGCCGGTTTAACATTACTAATCAATTCTAAGTTACTAATCATATGATGAGAAGCACCCGAATCAATAATAATCGGCTTAAAAGGTTTATTGTCTATATTTTGAGCACTAAGGGAGTAGAAGGGTGAAATACCGGAGCCCTTAAGGGCTTTGATGAGGGCGTCAAGGTCGGACTTCCTCACGTACTCATCCATGTAAGGGACAATGGCCGAAGACTCCTCTTCCTTGCCACGGTTTGATCCGCTTGTGCTAGGCATGCTTGCCGTGTCATCATGAGAGAGATTGGCCTTGGCTTCCTTAAACTTGGCCGGCTTGAGGTTAGGATGCAATATCCAACACTTCTCCTTCATGTGGCCCTTCTTCTTGCAATGTTCACAAGTCAAGGCTCTCCTTTCTTCATAGGTCTTGGAAGAGAGTTTGAATGCCACTTTGTTGGCGGTTACTAGCTCCTTCTTGCCATCAAAGAGTTCAATAGACCCTTGTTCCCTTTGGAGTTGTGCACATACCTCTTCAAGGTTAGGTAAGGTGTCGGATCGAAGCAAGTGCTTGGTCACATCTTTGTAGCTACCGTTGAGAGTGAGGAGTAAGCCAAATACTTTGTCTTGCTCTCTTCGTTCATTTAAGACTTTCGGATCCACGGTGCTTGGACGAAGCATCTCCAATTCGGCCCATAGTGACCGAAACTTCCCAAAGTGTTTGGTGAACTCGGTGTCTTCTTGGTTGAGGTCGTTGATGGCTTTCTTGACCTCATAGACTCGGCTAAGGTTGGATATGTTGCCGTAGACGGTTTGGAGGGTATCCCATAGTTCCTTGGCATTCTCACAATAAGAATACGCCTCCAAGATAGATGGTTCAAGAGATGCTTGGATAATTCCAAGTACCTTTTGGTCTAGTTGGAACCACTTCTCATCGTCGTTTGTGAGTTCGTTGTTGAACTCAATGGGGGCGTCTTGCCGAGTGAGGATATGGTTCCAATAGCCGCGGCCACAAAGGGCTATCTTCATGGTCCTTGCCCATAGAAGGTAGTTGATGCCTTTGAGAGTAACCGGACAAAGTGCCCTCTTGGATTCTTTGTCTTCCATGGTTGAGTTTTGGTTTTTGAGATTTCGGATCTAGAAATCGAGATTTAGAACTTTGAACCGAAGGAGCCGAGAAATCGTTACCGAGAGTCGAGGATGCTCGGTGTCGAGGAAAGATCTTGTCGAGAGTAGTCGAGACAAGTGGCCGGGAAAACAAGACTCTTGCCGAGAAAACCTTGTCGAGAGTGTACAAGTAACAGAGTATCGAGAGTTGTCGAACGTGTACAAGAGAGTATCGAGAGTTGTCGAACGTGTACAGTAACAGAGTATCGAGAGTTGTCGAGACCGAGTATCGTCGATACCGAGAGTAACCGAGAGAGTTTGCGCGGAAGAAAAGTAGGTTCAAGAGCTTTGTAGCTCGATACCATGTTAGAATTTGAGAGATTTAGAAGAGATTTAGAGAATGAGGTTCTTGAGTTCTTAACAAGAACATCAAGGACAAGAATGAGAGAGAATAGAGAGAGTAAAGAGATTCGGTTTCATTGTATTCAAAAATGTTAACCTTACATTACAAAAGGGAGGCGCATATATAAAGAAGCTAGGTTAAAACAAGTAACAAGGGAATATGCTAAAAATGTCGCTTTCCGTCTTGGTTTAGTCGCGCCCCACACGTCGCTCTCACTCGTCTAGCCGCGCTTCTTAAACCAACCCGTGACTTGTACGGCCGAGTGAGTTCCACTCGCCAACGGTCACATTGCAACGGCTCTTTCCCTTCTTGTCTTTGATTCCTTTGACTTCTTTGTAACGGTAACATGAGAGCGTGGACTTCTACTTCGGTCACACGCTAGGTCATTGCCTTGGTGGACAATACTTGTCCGGGCAATGCCTTGGTCTCTTTTACAGTTAGATGTTTCATAAGATCGTTAAACTTGTACAAAGCTCATTGAGACACTTATAAGCACTCATGTTGCATGAAACTTGGTTTAGAGTCCTAGAAAGGCGTTATTAGATGTTTCATAAGTTCTCCAAACTAGTACAAAGCTCATTGAGACACTTATAAGCACTCATGGTTCATGAAACTTGGTTTAGAGTATTAGAAATCGCGTTGTTAGATGTTTCATAAGTTCGTCAAACAAGTACAAAGCTCATTCAGACACTTATAAGCAGTCATGTTGCTTGTAACTTGGTTTAGAGTCCTAGAAACGTGTTGTTAGATGTTTCATAAGTTCGTCAAACTTGTAAAAAGCTCATCGAGACACTTATATGCACTCATGTTGCATGAAACTTGGTTTAGAGTCCTAGAAACACGTTGTTAGATGTTTCTTAAGTTCATTAAACTTGTACAAAGCTCACTGAGACACTTATATGCACTTATGTTGAATGCAACTTTGTTAAGACTCCTCGAAACGCGTTGTTAGTTCTTTCATAAGTTCGTCAAACTTGTACAAAGCTCATTGAGACACTTATAAGCACTCATGTTGCATGAAATTTAGTTTGGAGTCTTAGAAACCGCGTTGTTAGATATTTCATAAGTTCGTCAATCTAGTACAAAGCTCATTGAGACACTTATAAGCACTCATGTTTGCATGAAAGTTGGTTTAGAGTCCTCGAAACGCGTTGTTAGATGTTTCATAAGTTTGTCAAACTTGTACAAAGCTCATTGAGACACATATAAGCACTCATGTTGCATGAAACTTGGTTTAGAGTCCTAGAAACGCGTTGTTAGATGTTTCATAAGTTCGTCAAACTAGTACAAAGCTCATTGAGACACTTATAAGCACTCATGTTGCATGAAACTTGGTTTAGAGTCCTAGAAACGCGTTGTTAGATGTTTCATAAGATCGTTAAACTTGTACAAAGCTCATTGAGACACTTATAAGCACTAATGTTGCATGAAACTTGGTTTAGAGTCCTAGAAAGGCGTTATTAGATGTTTCATAAGTTCGCCAAACTAGTACAAAGCTAATTGAGACACATATAAGCACTCATGTTGCATGAAACTTGGTTTAGAGTCCTAGAAACGTGTTGTTAGATGTTTCATAAGTTCGTCAAACTTGTAAAAAGCTCATCGAGACACTTATATGCACTCATGTTGCATGAAACTTTGTTTAGAGTCCTAGATACGCGTTGTTAGATGTTTCTTAACTTCGTTAAACTTGTACAAAGCTCATTGAGACACTTATATGCACTTATGTTGAATGCAACTTTGTTAAGACTCCTAGAAACGCGTTGTTAGTTCTTTCGAAGTTTGTCAAACTTGTACAAAGCTCATTGAGACACTTATAAGCACTCATGTTGCATGAAATTTAGTTTGGAGCCCTAGAAACCGCGTTGTTAGATGTTTCATAAGTTCGTCAATCTAGTACAAAGCTCATTGACACACTTATAAGCACTCATGTTTGCATGAAAATTGGTTTAGAGTCCTCGAAACGCGTTGTTAGATGTTTCATAAGTTTGTCAAACTTGTACAAAGCTCATTGAAACACATATAAGCACTCATGTTGCATGAAACTTGGTTTTGAGTCTTAGAAACGCGTTGTTAGATGTTTCATAAGTTCGTCAAACTAGTACAAAGCTCATTGAGACACTTATAAGCACTCATGTTGCATGAAACTTGGTTTAGAGTCCTAGAAATGCGTTGTTAGATGTTTCATAAGTTTGTCAAACTTGTACAAAGCTCATTTAGACACATATAAGCACTCATGTTGCATGAAACTTGGTTTAGAGTCCTAGAAACGCGTTGTTAGTTGTTTCATAAGTTCGTCAAACAAGTACAAAGCTCATTGAGACACTTATAAGCACTCATGTTGCATGAAACTTGGTTTAGAGTCCTAGAAACGCGTTGTTAGATGTTTCTTAAGTTCGTTAAACTTGTACAAAGCTCATTGAGACACTTATATGCACTTATGTTGAATGCAACTTTGTTAAGACTCCTAGAAACGAGTTGTTAGTTCTTTCATAAGTTTGTCAAACTTGTACAACGCTCATTGAGACACTTATAAGCACTCATGTTGCATGAAATTTAGTTTGGAGTCCTAGAAACCGCGTTGTTAGATGTTTCATAAGTTCGTCAATCTAGTACAAAGCTCATTGAGACACTTATAAGCACTCATGTTTGCATGAAACTTGGTTTAGAGTCCTCGAAACGCGTTGTTAGATGTTTCATAAGTTTGTCAAACTTGTACAAAGCTCATTGAGACACTTATAAGCACTCATGTTGCATGAAACTTGGTTTAGAGTCCTAGAAACGCGTTGTTAGATGTTTCATAAGTTCGTCAAAGTAGTACAAAGCTCATTGAGACAATTATAAGAACTCATGTTGCATGAAACTTGGTTTAGAGTCCTAGAAACGTGTTGTTAGATGTTTCATAAGTTCGTCAAACTAGTACAAAGCTCATTGAGACACTTATAAGCACTCATGTTGCATGAAACTTGGTTTAGAGTCCTGGAAACGCGTTGTTAGATGTTTCATAAGATCGTTAAACTTGTACAAAGCTCATTGAGACACTTATAAGCACTCATGTTGCATGAAACTTGGTTTAGAGTCCTAGAAAGGCGTTATTAGATGTTTCATAAGTTCGCCAAACTAGTACAAAGCTCATTGAGACACATATAAGCACTCATGTTGCATGAAACTTGGTTTAGAGTCCTAGAAACGTGTTGTTAGATGTTTCATAAGTTCGTCAAACTAGTACAAAGCTCATTGAGACACTTATAAGCACTCATGTTGCATGAAACTTGGTTTAGAGTTCTAGAAACGCGTTGTTAGATGTTTCATAAGTTCGTCAAACTAGTACAAAGCTCATTGAGACACTTATAAGCACTCATGTTGCATGAAACTTGGTTTAGAGTCCTAGAAACGCGTTGTTAGATGTTTCATAAGTTTGTCAAACTTGTACAAAGCTCATTGAGACACATATAAGCACTCATGTTGCATGAAACTTGGTTTAGAGTCCTAGAAACGCGTTGTTAGATGTTTCTTAATTTCATCAAACTAGTACAAAGCTCATTGAGACACTTATAAGCACTCATGTTGCATGAAACTTGGTTTAGAGTCCTAGAAACCGTGTTGTTAGTTGTTTCATAAGTTCGTCAAACAAGTACAAAGCTCATTGAGACACTTATAAGCACTCATGTTGCATGAAACTTGGTTTAGAGTCCTAGAAATGCGTTGTTAGATGTTTCTTAAGTTCGTTAAACTTGTACAAAGCTCATTGAGACACTTATATGCACTTATGTTGAATGCAACTTTGTTAAGACTCCTAGAAACGAGTTGTTAGTTCTTTCATAACTTTGTCAAACTTGTACAACGCTCATTGAGACACTTATAAGCACTCATGTTCCATGAAATTTAGTTTGGAGTCCTAGAAACCGCGTTGTTAGATGTTTCATAAGTTCGTCAATCTAGTACAAAGCTCATTGAGACACTTATAAGCACTCATGTTTGCATGAAACTTGGTTTAGAGTCCTCGAAACGCGTTGTTAGATGTTTCATAAGTTTGTCAAACTTGTACAAAGCTCATTGAGACACTTATAAGCACTCATGTTGCATGAAACTTGGTTTAGAGTCCTAGAAACGCGTTGTTAGATGTTTCATAAGTTCGTCAAACTAGTACAAAGCTCATTGAGACAATTATAAGCACTCAAGTTGCATGAAACTTGGTTTAGAGTCCTAGAAACGCGTTGTTAGATGTTTCATAAGTTCGTCAAAATAGTACAAAGCTCATTGAAACACTTATAAGCACTCATGTTGCATGAAACTTGGTTTAGAGTCCTAGAAAGGCGTTATTAGGTGTTTCATAAGTTCGCCAAACTAGTACAAAGCTCATTGAGACACTTATTGTTAGAATTTGAGAGATTTAGAAGAGATTTAGAGAATGAGGTTCTTGAGTTCTTAACAAGAACATCAAGGACAAGAATGAGAGAGAATAGAGAGAGTAAAGAGATTCGGTTTAATTGTATTCAAAAGTGTTTTTTCCTTACATTACAAAAGGGAGGCGCATATATAAAGAAGCTAGGTTAAAACAAGTAACAAGGGAATATGCTAAAAATGTCGCTTTCCGTCTTGGTTTAGTCGCGCCCCACACGTCGCTCTCACTCGTCTAGCCGCGCTTCTTAAACCAACCCGTGACTTGTACGGCCGAGTGAGTTCCACTCGCCAACGGTCACATTGCAACGGCTATTTCCCTTCTTGTCTTTGATTCCTTTGACTTCTTTGTAACGGTAACATGAGAGCGTGGACTTCTACTTCGGTCACACGCTAGGTCATTGCCTTGGTGGACAATACTTGTCCGGGCAATGCCTTGGTCTCTTTTACACTCCCCCGCAAGCTTAGCCTCATGAAATGGCTAAGCTTGGACCCCGCATAAACTTGCCTCGTTAAAACCTTGGTGAGAAAACCTCTTGGGATAAAACTCACCTAAGGGAAAAGAGTACAAGCTTATGTGGTTGGAGACTTAGGCTTGGGTTGCCCGGATGAGTCCAAGTCTAGGTAGAATGGACTCACAAACCTTCAAGCTTGCGGATTTGGTGAAGACGTCCGCAAGTTGATCTTGACTCTTGGTGAAGCATGGTAGGATTGTGCCCTTTACCATTTGTTCTCTAACCTTGTGACAATCCACTTCGATGTGCTTTGTCCTCTCATGGAATACCGAGTTAGATGCTATGTGGATAGCCGCTTGGTTGTCACAATGCATAGTCATTGGCCCTTCTATCTTGATTCCCAAATCTCCTAGCAAGTTCTTGAGCCACATGAGTTCTTGTGTTAGCTTTCTCATAGCTCTATACTCGGCTTCGGCGGTTGAGCAAGAGACTATCTTTTGCTTCTTAGTCTTCCATGTGACGAGGTTCCCACCAATGAATGTGCAATACCCCGTAGTGGATCTCCTATCTTCCATATTTCCGGCATAATCCGCATCACAATACCCAATCACCTCGGTGTTCTTGTTGCAACCCATCCAAATACCCAAATTGGATGTCTCCTTGACATAGCTTAGGATTCTCTCTAGCATCTTCCAATGGTGTATCTTTGGCTTTTGCATTTGTTGTGCTACTTGGTTCACGGCAAAGCAAATGTCCGGTCTTGTGATTGTCAAATAGATGAGCTTGCCCACCATTTGCCTATAGAGTTTAGGATCCGTATATGGCTCGTCTTCCCCACTTCCTTCTTGGACAACCTTGTATCCTTCTTCTAGTGGTGTCTTAGCTTTCTTAACTCCTGTCATATTGACAACACTCAAAAGATCATGGGTGTACTTCCTTTGGGAAAGGAATAGACCCTCTTCGGATCTACACACTTCAATCCCAAGGAAGTACTTGAGTTTTCCTAAATCTTTGATATCAAATTTAGACTTTAAATAGAGTTTAGTGTCATGGATACCTTCCTTGTTGTTTCCGGAGATGATGATATCATCTACATAGACAAGTACCACTACCATACCTTCTCCGTTTGTCCGGGTGAATAGAGTGTGTTCCACATGAGATCTTTTGAATCCCTTTGCCATCAAGGTTGAGCTAAGCTTATGGTACCAGGCTCTTGGTGATTGCTTGAGTCCATAAATAGCCTTCCTTAGTCTCAACACTTTTCCCGGAGTGATGGTTTCTTCTAGACCCGGTGGTGGTGTCATGTATACTTCTTCTTCAAGCTCTCCTTGAAGGAATGCATTCTTGACATCCATTTGGTATAAGTCCCATGAGAGATTGGTGGCCAATGATAGAATAACTCTTACGGTGTGGAGTTTTGCAACCGGAGCAAAAGTGTCCAAGTAGTCTTCTCCATACGTTTGTGTAAACCCTCTTGCCACTAGCCGAGCTTTGTGTCTTTCTATCTCGCCATTGCTATGATACTTGATGGTGAAGATGTATCTTGAGCTCACGGTTCTTTTGCCTTGAGGGAGATCAGTCTCATAAAACGTCTCATTGTCCTCCATTGCTTTGTTCTCGGCTTTTACCGCATTGACCCATACTTCTTCTTTCATTGCTTCTTCATAAGTTCTTGGTATTACATGTTGATCCATGGAAGTGATGTATGCTTGGTGTTCCTTAGGAAGACTTGCAAGAGAGCATACGGCTTGAGTTGGATGAGACACCGCCTTGCTATTGAAGTATACCCTTGTGTTTACCCAATTGGATGGATCCTTCTTCACTCTAGTACTTCTTCTTAGAACCGGCACCGATGGTTCACTAGCTTCTTGACCCACTTCTTGATCATGATCTTCTTGAGCATGTCCGTGGTTTTCTTGAGATGGATTTTGTTGTTGAGCATTTGGTTCTCCCCGGGACTCATTAGGTTCTTGAGGTTCGGAGTTGACTTGCTCATTGTTCTCCCCCTCATGATCAAGAGGGGTGGGTTGTTGGTTTGGTGTATCTTGGCTTGGTTCTTCTTCAAAACTCATGCCAAGGTTCTTCATTAGGTTCCTTAGACTTGTAGCTCTATCTATGACCTTCTCGGGTAAGTCCTTCACACTATCCCAATTGGTGTCTTCATAGAAGCTTTTGCCTTCAAGGAACTTGACATCTCTTGATACTAATACCCGTCTTGTCTCGGGTACATAGCACTTGTATCCTTTGTGTGTTTGAGTAGCCTATGAACATGGCCTTGATGCTTTTTGCTTCAAGCTTGTTCCTTTGTTCACTAGGCACAAACACAAAACAAACACAACCAAATACTCTTAGATGGTTAATAAAGGGCTTACTCTTATTTAACACTTCAAAAGGAGATTGATTGTTTAAGATTTGAGTGGGGGTTCGGTTGATGAGATAACATGCGGTTAAAACACCATCCGACCAAAACCGTTTTGGGATGTTCATATGGAACATCATTGACCGTGTGACCTCCATGAGATGCCTATTCTTCCTCTCGGCCACACCATTTTGTTGCGGTGTATATGGGCATGTGGTTTGGTGAAGAATCCCATGGTTGGCTATGTGTTCTTTGAATGCTCGGCTTGTGTACTCCCCCCCATTATCCGACCTAAAGGTTTTGATCTTAGCATTGTAATGGTTAGTCACATAGTTTTGAAAGTTTTTAAAAGCCTCTAATACCCTATCTTTGGTTTGTAAAAGAGTAACCCAAGTATATTTAGAGCTTTCATCTATGAATGTGACAAAATAGCTATGATTATCCCTAGATTTGCAAGGAGAGGACCAAACGTCCGAGTGAACTAGTTCAAAGGGTTTGTAACACATTTTTGATTTTGAGAAAACGGTTCTACAATGCTTGCCTAAAATGCACGCCTCACAAGTTTTATGATCAAACACAACATTAGGTAACATAGTTTTCAATGCATTCAAATGAGGATGACCAAGTCTAAAGTGCCAAATAACATTGTTTGTTTCGGTTATAACCGAATTAAAAGCATGAAAAAGACAAGAACTAGATGGGTTTTCTTCAAGGACATATAGATCGCCTCTTGTGACCCCTTTCCCAATGATCTCCTTACTCTTAATATCCTGAAAAACCACATTATTAGGCCCAAAAATGACATTGCAATTCAAATCACAAGCAATGCGTTTTACGGATATAAGGTTTGAAGTAAAACTAGGCATGTAAAGCGCTTGTGAATCTCTATCAAACAACTTGAGGTTCCCTAATCCTTCTATAGGAATTTCACTTCCATTTGCAATAATGACATTACCTAAAGCCGGTTTAACATTACTAATCAATTCTAAGTTACTAATCATATGATGAGAAGCACCCGAATCAATAATAATCGGCTTAAAAGGTTTATTGTCTATATTTTGAGCACTAAGGGAGTAGAAGGGTGAAATACCGGAGCCCTTAAGGGCTTTGATGAGGGCGTCAAGGTCGGACTTCCTCACGTACTCATCCATGTAAGGGACAATGGCCGAAGACTCCTCTTCCTTGCCACGGTTTGATCCGCTTGTGCTAGGCATGCTTGCCGTGTCATCATGAGAGAGATTGGCCTTGGCTTCCTTAAACTTGGCCGGCTTGAGGTTAGGATGCAATATCCAACACTTCTCCTTCATGTGGCCCTTCTTCTTGCAATGTTCACAAGTCAAGGCTCTCCTTTCTTCATAGGTCTTGGAAGAGAGTTTGAATGCCACTTTGTTGGCGGTTACTAGCTCCTTCTTGCCATCAAAGAGTTCAATAGACCCTTGTTCCCTTTGGAGTTGTGCACATACCTCTTCAAGGTTAGGTAAGGTGTCGGATCGAAGCAAGTGCTTGGTCACATCTTTGTAGCTACCGTTGAGAGTGAGGAGTAAGCCAAATACTTTGTCTTGCTCTCTTCGTTCATTTAAGACTTTCGGATCCACGGTGCTTGGACGAAGCATCTCCAATTCGGCCCATAGTGACCGAAACTTCCCAAAGTGTTTGGTGAACTCGGTGTCTTCTTGGTTGAGGTCGTTGATGGCTTTCTTGACCTCATAGACTCGGCTAAGGTTGGATATGTTGCCGTAGACGGTTTGGAGGGTATCCCATAGTTCCTTGGCATTCTCACAATAAGAATACGCCTCCAAGATAGATGGTTCAAGAGATGCTTGGATAATTCCAAGTACCTTTTGGTCTAGTTGGAACCACTTCTCATCGTCGTTTGTGAGTTCGTTGTTGAACTCAATGGGGGCGTCTTGCCGAGTGAGGATATGGTTCCAATAGCCGCGGCCACAAAGGGCTATCTTCATGGTCCTTGCCCATAGAAGGTAGTTGATGCCTTTGAGAGTAACCGGACAAAGTGCCCTCTTGGATTCTTTGTCTTCCATGGTTGAGTTTTGGTTTTTGAGATTTCGGATCTAGAAATCGAGATTTAGAACTTTGAACCGAAGGAGCCGAGAAATCGTTACCGAGAGTCGAGGATGCTCGGTGTCGAGGAAAGATCTTGTCGAGAGTAGTCGAGACAAGTGGCCGGGAAAACAAGACTCTTGCCGAGAAAACCTTGTCGAGAGTGTACAAGAACAGAGTATCGAGAGTTGTCGAACGTGTACAAGTAACAGAGTATCGAGAGTTGTCGAACGTGTACAAGAATGTAGTATCGAGAGTTGTCGAGACCGAGTATCGTCGATACCGAGAGTAACCGAGAGAGTTTGCGCGGAAGAAAAGTAGGTTCAAGAGCTTTGTAGCTCTGATACCATGTTAGAATTTGAGAGATTTAGAAGAGATTTAGAGAATGAGGTTCTTGAGTTCTTAACAAGAACATCAAGGACAAGAATGAGAGAGAATAGAGAGAGTAAAGAGATTCGGTTTAATTGTATTCAAAAGTGTTTTTTCCTTACATTACAAAAGGGAGGCGCATATATAAAGAAGCTAGGTTAAAACAAGTAACAAGGGAATATGCTAAAAATGTCGCTTTCCGTCTTGGTTTAGTCGCGCCCCACACGTCGCTCTCACTCGTCTAGCCGCGCTTCTTAAACCAACCCGTGACTTGTACGGCCGAGTGAGTTCCACTCGCCAACGGTCACATTGCAACGGCTCTTTCCCTTCTTGTCTTTGATTCCTTTGACTTCTTTGTAACGGTAACATGAGAGCGTGGACTTCTACTTCGGTCACACGCTAGGTCATTGCCTTGGTGGACAATACTTGTCCGGGCAATGCCTTGGTCTCTTTTACACTTATAAGCACTCATGTTGCATGAAACTTGGTTTAGAGTCCTAGAAAGGCGTTATTAGATGTTTCATAAGTTCGTCAAACTAGTACAAAGCTCATTGAGACACTTATAAGCACTCATGGTTCATGAAACTTGGTTTCGAGTATTAGAAATCGCGTTTTAGATGTTTCATAAGTTCGTCAAACAAGTACAAAGCTCATTCATACACTTATAAGTAGTCATGTTGCATGAAACTTGGTTTAGAGTCCTAGAAACGTGTTGTTAGATGTTTCATAAGTTCGTCAAACTTGTAAAAAGCTCATCGAGACACTTATATGCACTCATGTTGCATGAAACTTTGTTTAGAGTCCTAGAAACGCGTTGTTAGATGTTTCTTAAGTTCGTTAAACTTGTACAAAGCTCATTGAGACACTTATATGCACTTATGTTGAATGCAACTTTGTTAAGACTCCTAGAAACGTGTTGTTAGTTCTTTCATAAGTTCGTCAAACTTGTACAAAGCTCATTGAGACACTTATAAGCACTCATGTTGCATGAAATTTAGTTTGGAGTCCTAGAAACCGCGTTGTTAGATGTTTCATAAGTTCGTCAATCTAGTACAAAGCTCATTGACACACTTATAAGCACTCATGTTTGCATGAAAATTGGTTTAGAGTCCTCGAAACGCGTTGTTAGATGTTTCATAAGTTTGTCAAACTTGTACAAAGCTCATTGAGACACATATAAGCACTCATGTTGCATGAAACTTGGTTTTGAGTCTTAGAAACGCGTTGTTAGATGTTTCATAAGTTCGTCAAACTAGTACAAAGCTCATTGAGACACTTATAAGCACTCATGTTGCATGAAACTTGGTTTAGAGTCTTAGAAACGCGTTGTTAGATGTTTCATAAGATCGTTAAACTTGTACAAAGCTCATTGAGACACTTATAAGCACTCATGTTGCATGAAACTTGGTTTAGAGTCCTAGAAAGGCGTTATTAGATGTTTCATAAGTTCTCCAAACTAGTACAAAGCTCATTGAGACACTTATAAGCACTCATGGTTCATGAAACTTGGTTTAGAGTATTAGAAATCGCGTTGTTAGATGTTTCATAAGTTCGTCAAACAAGTACAAAGCTCATTCAGACACTTATAAGCAGTCATGTTGCTTGTAACTTGGTTTAGAGTCCTAGAAATGCATTGTTAGATGTTTCATAAGTTCGTCAAACTAGTAGAAAGCTCATTGAGACACTTATAAGCACTCATGTTGCATAAAACTTGGTTTAGAGTCCTAGAAACGCGTTGTTAGTTCTTTCATAATTTCGTCAAACTTGTACAAAGCTCATTGAGACACTTATAAACACTCATGTTGCATGAAATTTAGTTTGGCGTCCTAGAAACCGCGTTGTTAGATGTATCATTAGTTCGTCAAACTAGTACAAAGCTCATTGAGACACATATAAGCACTTATGTTGCATGAAACTTGGTTTAGAGTCCTAGAAACGCGTTGTTAGATGTTTCATAAGTTCGTTAAACTTGTACAAAGCTCATTGAGACACTTATATGCACTCATGTTGAATGCAACTTTGTTAAGACTTCTAGAAACGCGTTGTTATATGTTTCATAAGTTCGTCAAAATAGTATAAAGTTCATTGAGACACTTATAAGCACCGATGTTGCATGAAACTCTGTTTATAGTCCTAGAAACGCGTTGTTAGATGTTTCATAAGTTCGTCAAACTAGTACAAAGCTCATTGAGACACTTATAAGCACTCATGTTGCATGAAACTTGGTTTAGAGACCTAGAAACCGCGTTGTTAGATGTTTCATAAGTTCGTCAAACTAGTACAAAGCTCATTGAGACACTTATAAGCACTCATGTTGCATGAAACTTGGTTTAGAGTCCTAGAAACGCGTTGTTAGATGTTTCATAAGTTCGGCAAACTAGTACAAAGCTCATTGAGCCACTTATAAGCACTCATGTTGCATGAAACTTGGTTTAGAGTCCTAGAAACGCGTTGTTAGATGTTTCATAAGTTCGTCAAAGAAGTACAAAGCTCATTGAGACACTTATATGCACTCATGTTGAATGCAACTTTGTTAAGACTCCTAGAAACGCGTTGTTAGATGTTTCATAAGTTCGTCAAACTAGTCCAAAGCTCATCGAGACACTTATAAGCACTCATGTTGCATGAAACTTGGTTTAGAGTCCTAGAAACGCGTTGTTAGATGTTTCATAAGTTCGTCAAAGAAGTACAAAGCTCATTGAGACACCGCTAAGCACTCATGTTGCATGAAACTTGGTTTAGAGTCCTAGAAACGCGTTGTTAGATGTTTCTTAAGTTCGTTAAACTTGTACAAAGCTCATTTAGACACTTATATGCACTTAAGTTGAATACAACTTTGTTAAGACTCCTTGAAACGTGTTGTTAGTTCTTTCATAAGTTCGTCAAACTTGTACAAAGCTCATTGAGACACTTATAAGCACTCATGTTGCATGAAATTTTGTTTGGAGTCTTAGAAACCGCGTTGTTAGATGTTTCATAAGTTCGTCAAACTAGTACAAAGCTCATTGAGACACTTATAAGCACTCATGTTGCATGAAACTTGGTTTAGAGTCCTAGAAACGCGTTGTTAGATGTTTCATAAGTTTTTCAAACTTGTACAAAGCTCATTGAGACACATATAAGCACGCATGTTGCATGAAACTTGGTTTAGAGTTTTAGAAACGCGTTGTTAGATGTTTCTTAAGTTCGTCAAACTAGTAAAAAGCTCATTGAGACACTTATAAGCACTCATGTTGCATGAAACTTGGTTTAGAGACCTAGAAACGCGTTGTTAGATGTTTCATAAGATCGTTAAACTTGTACAAAGCTCATTGAGACACTTATAAGCACTCATGTTGCATGAAACTTGGTTTAGAGTCCTAGAAACCGCGTTGTTAGATGTTTCATAAGTTCGTCAAACTAGTACAAAGCTCATTGAGCCACTTATAAGCACTCATGTTGCATGAAACTTGGTTTAGAGTCCTAGAAACGGGTTGTTAGATGTTTTATAAGTTCGTCAAACAAGTACAAAGCTCATTGAAACACTTATAAGCACTCATGTTGCATGAAACTTGGTTTAGAGTCCTAGAAACGCGTTGTTAGATGTTTCTTAAGTTCGTTAAACTTGTACAAAGCTCATTGAGACACTTATATGCACTTATGTTGAATGCAACTTTGTTAAGACTCCTAGAAACGCGTTGTTAGTTCTTTCATAAGTCCGTCAAACTTGTACAAAGTTCATTGAGAAACTTATAAGCACTCATTTTGCATGAAACTTGGTTTAGAGTCCTAGAAACCGCGTTGTTAGATGTTTCATAAGTTCGTCAAACTAGTACAAAGCTCATTGAGACACTTATAAGCACTCATGTTGCATGAAACTTGGTTTAGAGTCCTAGAAACGCGTTGTTAGATGTTTCATAAGTTCGTTAAACTTGTACAAAGCTCATTGAGACACTTATATGCACTTATGTTGAATGCAACTTTGTTAAGACTCCTAGAAACGCGTTGTTAGTTCTTTCATAAGTCCGTCAAACTTGTACAAAGTTCATTGAGAAACTTATAAGCACTCATGTTGCATGAAACTTGGTTTACAGTCCTAGAAACGCGTTGTTAGATGTTTCATAAGTTCGTCAAAGAAGTACAAAGCTCATTGAGACACTTCTAAGCACTCATGTTGCATGAAACTTGGTTTAGAGTCCTAGAAACGCGTTGTTAGATGTTTCTTAAGTTCGTTAAACTTGTACAAAGCTCATTTAGACACTTATAAGCACTCATGGTTCATGAAACTTGGTTTAGAGTCCTAGAAATGCGTTGTTAGATGTTTCATAAGTTCGTCAAACTAGTACAAAGCTCATTGAGACACTTATAAGCACTCATGCTGCATGAAACTTGGTTTAGCGTCCTAGAAACGCGTTGTTAGTTCTTTCATAAGTTCGTCAAACTTGTACAAAGCTTATTGAGACACTTATAAACACTCATGTTGCATGAAATTTAATTTGGAGTCCTAGAAACCGCGTAGTTAGTTGTATCATAAGTTCGTCAAACTAGTACAAAGCTCATTGGGACACATATAAGCACTCATGTTGCATGAAACTTGGTTTAGAGTCCTAGAAACGCGTTGTTAGATGTTTCATAAGTTCGTCAAACTACTACAAAGCTCATTTAGACACTTATAAGCACTCATGTTGCATGAAACTTGGTTTAGAGTCCTAGACGCGTTGTTAGATGTTTCATAAGTTCGTCAAACTAGTACAAAGCTCATTGAGACACTTATAAGCACTCATGTTTCATGAAACTTGGTTTAGAGTCCTAGAAACGCGTTGTTAGATGTTTCATAAGATCGTTAAACTTGTACAAAGCTCATTGAGACACTTATAAGCACTCATGTTGCATGAAACTTGGTTTAGAGTCCTAGAGACCGCGTTGTAAGATGTTTCATAAGTTCGTCAAACTTGTACAAAGCTCATTGAGACACATATAAGCACTCATGTTGCATGAAACTTGGTTTAGAGTCCTAGAAACCGCGTTGTTAGATGTTTCATAAGTTCGTCAAACTAGTACAAAACTCATTGATCCACTTATAAGCACTCATGTCGCATGAAACTTGGTTTAGAGTCCTAGAAACGCGTTGTTAGATGTTTCATAATTTCGTCAAACAAGTACAAAGCTCATTGAGACACTTATAAGCACTCATGTTGCATGAAACTTGGTTTAGAGTCCTAGAAACCGCGTTGTTAGATGTTTCATAAGTTCGTCAAACTAGTACAAAGCTCATTGACCCACTTATAAGCACTCATGTCGCATGAAACTTGGTTTAGAGTCCTAGAATGGCGTTGTTAGATGTTTCATAAGTTCTTCAAACAAGTACAAAGCTCATTGAGACACTTATAATCACTCATGTTGCATGGAACTTGGTTTAGAGTCCTAGAAACGCGTTGTTATATGTTTCATAAGTTCGTTAAACTTGTACAAAGCTCATTGAGACACTTATATGCATTCATGTTGAATGCAACTTTGTTAAGACTCCTAGAAACGCGTTGTTAGATGTTTCATATGTTCGTCAAACTAGTAGAAAGCTCATTGAGACACTTATAAGCACTCATGTTGCATTAACCTTGGTTTAGAGTTCTAGAAACGAGTTGTTAGATGTTTCATAAATTCGTCAAACTAGTACAAAGTTCATTGAGACACTTATAAGCACTCATGTTGCATGAAACTTTGTTTAGAGTCCTAGAAACGCGTTGTTAGATGTTTCATAAGATCGTTAAACTTGTACAAAGCTCATTGAGACACTTATAAGCACTCATCTTGCATGAAAGTTGGTTTAGAGTCCTAGAAACGCGTTGTTAGATGTTTCATAAGTTCGTCAAACTTGTACAAAGCTCATTGAGACACTTATATGCACTCATGTTCAATGAAACATGGTTAAGACTCCTAGAAACGCGTTGTTAGATGTTTCATAAGTTCGGCAAACTAGTACAAAGCTCATTGAGACACTTATAAGCACTCATGTTGCATGAAACTTGGTTTAGAGTCCTAGAAACGCGTTGTTAGATTTTTCATAAGTTCGTCAAACTAGTGCAAAGCTCATTGAGCCACTTATAAGTACTCATGTTGCATGAAACTTGGTTTAGAGTCCTAGAAACGCGTTGTTAGATGTTTCATAAGTTCGTTAA
The DNA here is from genome assembly GCA_963556525.1 of Cochlearia excelsa. Classification (NCBI taxonomy): domain Eukaryota; kingdom Viridiplantae; phylum Streptophyta; class Magnoliopsida; order Brassicales; family Brassicaceae; genus Cochlearia; species Cochlearia excelsa. Next base: position 3,286,752 of record CAUVZT010000002.1, read on the forward strand.
ACTTGTACAAATCTCATTGAGGAACTTATAAGCAATCATGTAGCATGAAACTTGGTTTAGAGTCCTAGAAAGGCGTTGTTAGTTGTTTCATAAGTTCGTCAAACTTGTACAAAGCTCATTGAGACAGTTATAAGCACTCATGTTGCATGAAACTTGGTTTAGAGTTCTAGCAACCACGTTGTTAGATGTTTCATAAGTTCGTCAAACTTGTACAAAGCTCATTGAGACACTTATAAGCACTCATGTTGCATGAAACTTGGTTTAAAGTCCTAGAAACGCGTTGTTAGATGTTTAATAAGTTCATCAAACTAGTACAAAGCTCATTGAGACACTTATAAGCACTCAACTTGCATGAAACTTGGTTTAGAGTCCTAGAAACGAGTTTTTAGATTTTTCATAAGTTCGTCAAACTTGTACAAAGCTCATGGAGATACTTATAACCACTCATGTTGCATGAAACTTGGTTTAGAGTCCTAGAAAGGCGTTATTAGATGTTTCATAAGTTCACCAAACTAGTACAAAGCTCATTGAGACACTTATAAGCACTCATGGTTCATGAAACTTGGTTTAGAGTCTTAGAAATCGCGTTGTTAGATGTTTCATAAGTTTGTCAAACAAGTACATAAGCTCATTGAGACACTTATAAGCAAATCATGTTGCATGAAACTTTGTTTAGAGTCCTAGAAACGCGTTGTTAGATGTTTCATAAGTTCGTCAAACTTGTACAAAGCTCATTGAGACACTTATATGCACTCATGTTGCATGGAACTTGGTTTAGAGTCCTCGAAACACGTTGTTAGATGTTTCATAAGTTTGTTAAACTTGTACAAAACTCATTGAGACACTTATATGCACTCATGTTGAATGCAACTTTGTTAAGACTCCTAGAAACGCGTTGTTAGATCTTTCATAAGTTCGTCAAACTAGTACAAAGCTCATTTAGACACTTATAAGCACTCATGTTGCATGAAACTTGGTTTAGAGTCCTAGACACGTTGTTAGATGTTTCATAAGTTCATCAAACTAGTACAAAGCTCTTTGAGACACTTATAAGCACTCATGTTTCATGAAACTTGGTTTAGAGTCCTAGAAACGCGTTGTTAGATGTTTCATAAGATCGTTAAACTTGTACAAAGCTCATTGAGACACTTATAAGCACTCATGTTGCATGAAACTTGGTTTAGAGTCCTAGAAACCGCGTTATTAGATGTTTCATAAGTTCGTCAAACTTGTACAAAGCTCATTAAGACACTTATAGGCACTCATGTTGCATGAAACTTAGTTTAGAATCCTAGAAACCGCGTTGTTAGATGTTTCATAAGTTCATCAAACTAGTACAAAGCTCATTGAGACACTAATAAGCACTCGTGTTGCATGAAACTTGGTTTAGAGTCCTAGAAACGAGTTGTTAGATGTTTCATAAGTTCGTCAAACTTGTACAAAGCTCATTGGGACACTTATAAGCACTCATGTTACATGAAACTTGGTTTAGAGTCCTAGAAAGGCGTTATTAGATGTTTCATAAGTTCGCCAAACTAGTACAAAGTTCATTGAGACAATTATAAGCACTCATGGTTCATGAAACTTGGTTTAGAGTCTTAGAAATCGCGTTGTTAGATGTTTCTTAAGTTCTTTAAACTTGTACAAAGCTCATTTAGACACTTATATGCACTTAAGTTGAATACAACTTTGTTAAGACTCCTAGAAACGTGTTGTTAGTTCTTTCATAAGTTCTCCAAACTTGTACAAAGCTCATTGAGACACTTATAAGCACTCATGTTGCATGAAATTTTGTTTGGAGTCTTAGAAACCGCGTTGTTAGATGTTTCATAAGTTCGTCAAACTAGTACAAAGCTCATTGAGACACTTATAAGCACTCATGTTGCATGAAACTTGGTTTAGGGTCCTAGAAACGCGTTGTTAGATGTTTCATAAGTTTGTCAAACTTGTACAAAGCTCATTGAGACACATATCAGCACGCAAGTTGCATGAAACTTGGTTTATAGTTTTAGAAACGCGTTGTTAGATGTTTCTTAAGTTCGTCAAACTAGTAAAAAGCTCATTGAGACACTTATAAGCACTCATGTTGCATGAAACTTGGTTTAGAGTCCTAGAAACAGCGTTGTTAGATGTTTCATAAGTTCATCAAACTAGTACAAAGCTCATTGAGCCACTTATAAGCACTCATGTTGCATGAAACTTTGTTTAGAGTCCTAGAAACTGGTTGTTAGATGTTTCATAAGTTCGTTAAACAAGTACAAAGCTCATTGAAACAGTTATAAGAACTCATGTTGCATGAAACTTGGTTTAGAGTCCTAGAAACGCGTTGTTAGATGTTTCTTAAGTTCGTTAAACTTGTTCAAAGCTCATTGAGACAGTTATATGCACTTATGTTGAATGCAACTTTGTTAAGACTCCTAGAAACGCGTTGTTAGTTCTTTCATAAGTTCGTCAAACTTGTACAAAGGTCATTGAGAAACTTATAAGCACTCATGTTGCATGAAATTTAGTTTGGAGTCGTAGAAACCGCGTTGTTAGATGTTTCATAAGTTCGTCAATCTAGTACAAAGCTCATTGAGACACTTATAAGCACTCATGTTTGCATGAAACTTGGTTTAGAGTCCTAGAAACGCGTTGTTAGATGTTTCATAAGTTTGTCAAACTTGTACAAAGCTCATTGAGACACATATAAGCACTCATGTTGCATGAAACTTGGTTTAGAGTCCTAGAAACGCGTTGTTAGATGTTTCATAAGTTTGTCAAACTCGTACAAAGCTCATTGAGACACTTATAAGCACTCATGTTGCATGAAACTTGGTTTAGAGTCCTAGAAACGCGTTGTTAGATGTTTCATAATATCGTTAAACTTGTACAAAGCTCATTGAGACACTTATAAGCACTCATGTTGCATGAAACTTGGTTTAGAGTCCTAGAAAGGCGTTATTAGATGTTTCATAAGTTCCCCAAACTAGTACAAAGCTCATTGAGACACTTATAAGCACTCATGTTGCATGAAAGTTGGTTTAGAGTCATAGAAAGGCGTTATTAGATGTTTCATAAGTTCACCAAACTAGTACAAAGCTCATTGAGACACTTATAAGCACTCATTGTTCATGAAACTTGGTTTAGAGTGTTAGAAATCGCGTTGTTAGATGTTTCATAAGTTTGTCAAACAAGTACATAAGCTCATTGAGACACTTATAAGCAGTCATGTTGCATGAAACTTGGTTTAGAGTCCTAGAAACGCGTTGTTAGATGTTTCATAAGTTCGTCAAACTTGTACAAAGCTCATTGAGAAAACTTATATGCACTCATGTTGCATGAAACTTGGTTTAGAGTCCTAGAAACACGTTGTTAGATGTTTCATAAGTTTGTTAAACTTTTACAAAACTCATTGTGACACTTATATGCACTCATGTTGAATGCAACTTTGTTAACACTCCTAGAAATGCGTTGTTAGATGTTTCATAAGTTCGTCAAACTAGTACAAAGCTCATTTAGACACTTGTAAGCACTCATGTTGCATGAAACTTGGTTTAGAGTCCTAGATGCGTTGTTAGATGTTTCATAAGTTCGTCAAACTAGTACAAAGCTCTTTGAGACACTTATAAGCACTCATGTTTCATGAAACTTGGTTTAGAGTCCTAGAAACGCGTTGTTAGATGTTTCATAAGATCGTTAAACTTGTACAAAGCTCATTGAGACACTTATAAGCACTTATGTTGCATGAAACTTGGTTTAGAGTCCTAGAAACCGCGTTATTAGATGTTTCATAAGTTCGTCAAACTTGTACAAATCTCATTAAGACACTTATAAGCACTCATGTTGCATGAAACTTGGTTTAGAATCCTAGAAACCGCGTTGTTAGATGTTTCATAAGTTCATCAAACTAGTATAAAGCTCATTGAGACACTTATAAGCACTCGTGTTGCATGAAACTTGGTTTAGAGTCCTAGAAACGAGTTGTTAGATGTTTCATAAGCTCGTCAAACTTGTACAAAGCTCATTGGGACACTTATAAGCACTCATGTTGCATTAAACTTGGTTTAGAGTCCTAAAAAGGCGTTATTAGATGTTTCATAAGTTCGCCAAACTAGTACAAAGTTCATTGAGACACTTATAAGCACTCATGGTTCACGAAACTTGGTTTAGAGTCTTAGAAATCGCGTTGTTAGATGTTTCATAAGTTTGTCAAACAAGTACATAAGCTCATTGAGACACTTATAAGCAGTCATGTTGCATGAAACTTGGTTTAGAGTCCTAGAAACGCGTTGTTAGATGTTTCATAAGTTCGTCAAACTTGTACAAAGCTCATTGAGACACTTATATGCACTCATGTTGCATGAAACTTGGTTTAGAGTCCTAGAAACACGTTGTTAGATGTTTCATTAGTTTGTTAAACTTGTACAAAACTCATTGAGACACTTATATGCACTCATGTTGAATGCAACTTTGTTAAGACTCCTAGAAACGCGTTGTAAGATGTTTCATAAGTTCGTCAAACTAGTAAAAAGCTCATTGAGACACTTATAAGCACTCATGTTTCATGAAACTTGGTTTTAGAGTCCTAGAAACGCGTTGTTAGATGTTTCATAAGATCGTTAAACTTGTACAAAGCTCATTGAGACATTTATATGCAGTCATGTTGCATGAAACTTGGTTTAGAGTCCTAGAAACGCGTTGTTAGATGTTTCATAAGTTCGTCAAACTTGTACAAAGCTCATTGAGACACTTATAAGAACTCATGTTGCATGAAACTTGGTTTAGAGTCCTAGAAACGCGTTGTTAGATGTTTCATAAGTTCGTCAAACTAGTACAAAGCTCATTGAGCCACTTATAAGCACTCATGTTGCATGAAACTTGGTTTAGAATCCTAGAAACCGCGTTATTAGATGTTTCATAAGTTCGTCAAACTTGTACAAAGCTCATTAAGACACTTATAAGCACTAATGTTGCATGAAACTTGGTTTAGAATCCTAGAAACCGCGTTGTTAGATGTTTCAAAAGTTCATCAAACTAGTACAAAACTCATTGAGACACTTATAAGCACTCGTGTTGCTGAAACTTGGTTTAGGGTCCTAGAAACCGCGTTATTAGATGTTTCATAAGTTCGTCAAACTTGTACAAAGCTCATTAAGACACTTATAAGCACTAATGTTGCATGAAACTTGGTTTAGAATCCTAGAAACCGCGTTGTTAGATGTTTCAAAAGTTCATCAAACTAGTACAAAACTCATTGAGACACTTATAAGCACTCGTGTTGCCTGAAACTTGGTTTAGGGTCCTAGAAACGAGTTGTTAGATGTTTCATAAGTTCGTCAAACTAGTACAAAGCTCATTGAGACACTTAGAAGAACTCATGTTGCATGAAACTTGGTTTAGAGTCCTAGAAACGCGTTGTTAGATGTTTCATAAGTTCGTCAAACTAGTACAAAGCTCATTGAGCCACTTATAAGCACTCATGTTGCATGAAACTTGGTTTAGAGTCCTAGAAACCACATTGTTAGATGTTTCATAAGTTCGTCAAACTAGTACAAAGCTCATTGAGCCACTTATAAGCACTCATGTCGCATGAAACTTGGTTTAGAGTCCTAGAAACGCGTTGTTAGATGTTTCATAAGTTCGTCAAACAAGTACAAAGCTCATTGAGACACTTATACGCACTCATGTTGCATGAAACTTGCTTTAGAGTCCTAGAAACCGCGTTGTTAGATGTTTCATATATAAGTTCGTAAAACTAGTACAAAGCTCATTGAGACACTTATAAGCACTCATGTTGCATGAAACTTGCTTTAGAGTCCTAGAAACGAGTTGTTAGATGTTTCATAAGCTCGTCAAACTTGTACAAAGCTCATTGGGACACTTATAAGCACTCATGTTGCATTAAACTTGGTTTAGAGTCCTAAAAAGGCGTTATTAGATGTTTCATAAGTTCGCCAAACTAGTACAAAGTTCATTGAGACACTTATAAGCACTCATGGTTCACGAAACTTGGTTTAGAGTCTTAGAAATTGCGTTGTTAGATGTTTCATAAGTTTGTCAAACAAGTACATAAGCTCATTGAGACATTTATAATCACTCATGTTGCATGAAACTTGGTTTAGAGTCCTAGAAACGCGTTGTTAGATGTTTCATAAGTTCGTCAAACTAGTACAAAACTCTTTGAGACACTTATAAGCACTCATGTTGCATGAAACTTGGTTTAGAGTCCTAGAAACGCGTTGTTAGATGTTTCATAAGTTCGTCAAACTAGTACAAAGCTCATTGAGACACTTATAAGAACTCATGTTGCATGAAACTTGGTTTAGAGTCCTAGAAACGCGTTGTTAGATGTTTCATAAGTTCGTCAAACTAGTACAAAGCTCATTGAGCCACTTATAAGCACTCATGTTGCATGAAACTTGGTTTAGAGTCCTAGAAACGCGTTGTTAGATGTTTCATATGTTCGTCAAAAAAGTACAAAGCTCATTGAGACACTTATAAGCACTCATGTTGCATGAAACTTGGTTTAGAGTCCTAGAAGCGCGTTGTTAGATGTTTCATAAGTTCGTTAAACCCGTACAAAGCTTATAGAGACACTTATATGCACTCATGTTGAATGCAACTTTGTTAAGACTCCCTAGAAACGCGTTGTTAGATGTTTCATAAGTTCGTCAAACTAGTACAAAGCTCATTGAGACACTTATAAGCACTCATGTTGCATGAAACTTGGTTTAGAGTCCTAGAAACGCGTTGTTAGATGTTTCATAAATTTGTCAAACTAGTACAAAGCTCATTGAGACACTTATAAGCACTGATGTTGCATGAAACTTGCTTTAGAGTCCTAGAAACCGCGTTGTTTGATGTTTCATAAGTTCGTCAAACTAGTACAAAGCTCATTGAGACACTTATAAGCACTCATGTTGCATGAAACTTGCTTTAGAGTCCTAGAAACGCGTTGATAGATGTTTCATAAGTTCGTCAAACTAGTACAAATCTCATTGAGACACTTATAAGCACTCATGTTGCATGAAACTTGGTTTAGAGTCCTAGAAACGCGTTGTTAGATGTTTCATAAGATCGTTAAGCTTGTACAAAGCTCATTGAGACACTTATAAGCACTCATGTTGCATGAAACTTGGTTCGCAGTCCTAGAAAACCGCGTTGTTTGATGTTTCATAAGTTCGTCAATCTTGTACAAAGCTCATTGAGACACTTATAAGCACTCATGTTGCATGAAACTTGGTTTAGAGTCCTAGAAACCACATTGTTAGATGTTTCATAAGTTCGTCAAACTAGTACAATGCTCATTGAGCCACTTATAAGCACTCATGTCGCATGAAACTTGGTTTAGAGTCCTAGAAACGCGTTGTTAGATGTTTCATAAGTTCGTCAAACTTGTACAAAGCTCATTGAGGAACTTATAAGCAATCATGTAACATGAAATTTGGTTTAGATTCCTAGAAAGGCGTTGTTAGTTGTTTCATAAGTTCGTCAAACTTGTACAGAGCTCATTGAGACACTTATAAGCCCTCATGTTTCATGAAACTTGGTTTAGAGAGTCCCCGTAAAATGCGTTGTTAGATGTTTTATAAGTTTGTCAAACTAGTACAAAGCTCATTGAGACACTTATAATCACTCATGTTGCATGAAAGTTGGTTTAGAGTCCTACAAACGCGTTGTTAGATATTTCATAAGTTCGTCAAACTAGTACAAAGCTCATTGAGATACTTATAAGCACTCATGTTGCATGAAACTTGGTTTAGAGTCCTAGAAACGCGTTGTTAGATGTTTCATAAGATCGTCAAACTTGTACAAAGCTCATTGAGACACTTATAAGCACGCATGTTGCATGAAACTTGGTTTAGAGTCATAGAAATGCGTTGTTAGATGTTTCATAAGTTCGTCAAACTAGTACAAAGCTCATTGAGACACTTATAAGCACTCATGTTGCATGAAACTTGGTTTAGAGTCCTAGAAACGCGTTGTTAGATGTTTCATAAGTTTATCAAACTAGTACAAAGCTCATTGAGACACTTATATGCACTCATGTTGAATTAAACTTGGTTAAGACTCCTAGAAACGCGCGTTGTTAGATATTTCATAAGTTCGTCAAACTAGTACAAAGTTCATTGAGACACTTATAAGCACTCATGTTGCATGAAACTTGGTTAAGAGTCCTAGAAACGCGTTGTTAGATTTTTCATAAGTTCGTCAAACTAGTGCAAAGCTCATTGAGCCACTTATAAGCACTCATGTTGTATGAAATTTGGTTTAGAATCTTAGAAACGCGTTGTTAGATGTTTCATAAGTTCGTCAAACAAGTACAAAGCTCATTGAGGAACTTATAAGCAATCATGTAGCATGAAACTTGGTTTAGATTCCTAGAAAGGCGTTGTTAGTTGTTTCATAAGTTCGTCAAACTTGTACAAAGCTCATTGAGACACTTATAAGCACTCATGTTTCATGAAACTTGGTTTAGAGTCCTAGCAACCACGTTGTTAGATGTTTCATAAGTTCTTCAAACTTGTAAAAAGCAATCATGTTGCATGAAACTTGGTTTAGAGTCCTAGAAACGCGTTGTTAGATGTTTCATAAGTTCGTCAAACTTGTACAAAGCTCATTGAGGAACTTATAAGCAATCATGTAGCATGAAACTTGGTTTAGATTCCTAGAAAGGCCGTTGTTAGTTGTTTCATAAGTTCGTCAAACTTGTACAAAGCTCATTGAGACACTTATAAGCCCTCATGTTTCATGAAACTTGGTTTAGAGTCCCGAAATGCCTTGTTAGATGTTTTATAAGTTCGTCAAACTAGTACAAAGCTCATTGAGACACTTATAATCACTCATGTTGCATGAAAAGTTGGTTTAGAGTCCTAGAAACGCGTTGTTAGATATTTCATAAGTTCGTCAAACTAGTACAAAGCTCATTGAGACACTTATAAGCACTCATGTTGCATGAAACTTGGTTTAGAGTCCTAGAAACGCGTTGTTAGATGTTTCATAAGTTTATCAAACTAGTACAAAGCTCATTGAGACACTTATATGCACTCATGTTGAATTAAACTTGGTTAAGACTCCTAGAAACGCGTTGTTAGATATTTCATAAGTTCGTCACACTAGTACAAAGTTCATTGAGACACTTATAAGCACTCATGTTGCATGAAACTTGGTTAAGAGTCCTAGAAACGCGTTGTTAGATTTTTCATAAGTTCGTCAAACTAGTGCAAAGCTCATTGAGCCACTTATAAGCACTCATGTTGTATGAAATTTGGTTTAGAATCTTAGAAACGCGTTGTTAGATGTTTCATAAGTTCGTCAAACAAGTACAAAAGCTCATTGAGGAACTTATAAGCAATCATGTAGCATGAAACTTGGTTTAGATTCCTAGAAAGGCGTTGTTAGTTGTTTCATAAGTTCGTCAAACTTGTACAAAGCTCATTGAGACACTTATAAGCACTCATGTTTCATGAAACTTGGTTTAGAGTCCTAGCAACCACGTTGTTAGATGTTTCATAAGTTCTTCAAACTTGTAAAAAAGCTCATTGAGACACTTATAAGCACTCATGTTGCATGAAACTTGGTTTAAATGCCTAGAAATGCGTTGTTAGATGTTTTATAAGTTCATCAAACTAGTACAAAGCTCATTGAGACACTTATAAGCACTCATGTTGCATGAAACTTAGTTTAGAGTCCTAGAAACGAGTTGTTAGATGTTTCATAAGTTCGTCAAACTTGTACAAAGCTCATTGAGACACTTATAAGCACTCATGTTGCATGAAACTTGGTGTAGAGTCCTATAAAGGCGTTATTAGATGTTTCATAAGTTCTCCAAACTAATACAAAGCTCATTGAGACACTTATAAGCACTCATGGTTCATGAAAATTGCTTTAGAGTCTTAGAAACGCGTTGTTAGATGTTTCTTAAGTTCGTCAAACAAGTACAAAGCTCATTGAGACACTTATAAGCAGTCATGTTGCATGAAACTTTGTTTAGAGTCCTAGAAACGCGTTGTTAGATGTTTCATAAGTTCGTCAAACAAGTACAAAGCTCATTGAGACACTTATACGCACTCATGTTGCATGAAACTTGCTTTAGAGTCCTAGAAACCGCGTTGTTAGATGTTTCATATATAAGTTCGTAAAACTAGTACAAAGCTCATTGAGACACTTATAAGCACTCATGTTGCATGAAACTTGCTTTAGAGTCCTAGAAACGAGTTGTTAGATGTTTCATAAGCTCGTCAAACTTGTACAAAGCTCATTGGGACACTTATAAGCACTCATGTTGCATTAAACTTGGTTTAGAGTCCTAAAAAGGCGTTATTAGATGTTTCATAAGTTCGCCAAACTAGTACAAAGTTCATTGAGACACTTATAAGCACTCATGGTTCACGAAACTTGGTTTAGAGTCTTAGAAATTGCGTTGTTAGATGTTTCATAAGTTTGTCAAACAAGTACATAAGCTCATTGAGACATTTATAATCACTCATGTTGCATGAAACTTGGTTTAGAGTCCTAGAAACGCGTTGTTAGATGTTTCATAAGTTCGTCAAACTAGTACAAAACTCTTTGAGACACTTATAAGCACTCATGTTGCATGAAACTTGGTTTAGAGTCCTAGAAACGCGTTGTTAGATGTTTCATAAGTTCGTCAAACTAGTACAAAGCTCATTGAGACACTTATAAGAACTCATGTTGCATGAAACTTGGTTTAGAGTCCTAGAAACGCGTTGTTAGATGTTTCATAAGTTCGTCAAACTAGTACAAAGCTCATTGAGCCACTTATAAGCACTCATGTTGCATGAAACTTGGTTTAGAGTCCTAGAAACGCGTTGTTAGATGTTTCATATGTTCGTCAAAAAAGTACAAAGCTCATTGAGACACTTATAAGCACTCATGTTGCATGAAACTTGGTTTAGAGTCCTAGAAGCGCGTTGTTAGATGTTTCATAAGTTCGTTAAACCTGTACAAAGCTTATAGAGACACTTATATGCACTCATGTTGAATGCAACTTTGTTAAGACTCCTAGAAACGCGTTGTTAGATGTTTCATAAGTTCGTCAAACTAGTACAAAGCTCATTGAGACACTTATAAGCACTCATGTTGCATGAAACTTGGTTTAGAGTCCTAGAAACGCGTTGTTAGATGTTTCATAAATTTGTCAAACTAGTACAAAGCTCATTGAGACACTTATAAGCACTGATGTTGCATGAAACTTGCTTTAGAGTCCTAGAAACCGCGTTGTTTGATGTTTCATAAGTTCGTCAAACTAGTACAAAGCTCATTGAGACACTTATAAGCACTCATGTTGCATGAAACTTGCTTTAGAGTCCTAGAAACGCGTTGATAGATGTTTCATAAGTTCGTCAAACTAGTACAAATCTCATTGAGACACTTATAAGCACTCATGTTGCATGAAACTTGGTTTAGAGTCCTAGAAACGCGTTGTTAGATGTTTCATAAGATCGTTAAGCTTGTACAAAGCTCATTGAGACACTTATAAGCACTCATGTTGCATGAAACTTGGTTCAGAGTCCTAGAAACCGCGTTGTTTGATGTTTCATAAGTTCGTCAATCTTGTACAAAGCTCATTGAGACACTTATAAGCACTCATGTTGCATGAAACTTGGTTTAGAGTCCTAGAAACCACATTGTTAGATGTTTCATAAGTTCGTCAAACTAGTACAATGCTCATTGAGCCACTTATAAGCACTCATGTCGCATGAAACTTGGTTTAGAGTCCTAGAAACGCGTTGTTAGATGTTTCATAAGTTCGTCAAACTTGTACAAAGCTCATTGAGGAACTTATAAGCAATCATGTAACATGAAATTTGGTTTAGATTCCTAGAAAGGCGTTGTTAGTTGTTTCATAAGTTCGTCAAACTTGTACAGAGCTCATTGAGACACTTATAAGCCCTCATGTTTCATGAAACTTGGTTTAGAGTCCCAGAAATGCGTTGTTAGATGTTTTATAAGTTTGTCAAACTAGTACAAAGCTCATTGAGACACTTATAATCACTCATGTTGCATGAAAGTTGGTTTAGAGTCCTACAAACGCGTTGTTAGATATTTCATAAGTTCGTCAAACTAGTACAAAGCTCATTGAGATACTTATAAGCACTCATGTTGCATGAAACTTGGTTTAGAGTCCTAGAAACGCGTTGTTAGATGTTTCATAAGATCGTCAAACTTGTACAAAGCTCATTGAGACACTTATAAGCACGCATGTTGCATGAAACTTGGTTTAGAGTCATAGAAATGCGTTGTTAGATGTTTCATAAGTTCGTCAAACTAGTACAAAGCTCATTGAGACACTTATAAGCACTCATGTTGCATGAAACTTGGTTTAGAGTCCTAGAAACGCGTTGTTAGATGTTTCATAAGTTTATCAAACTAGTACAAAGCTCATTGAGACACTTATATGCACTCATGTTGAATTAAACTTGGTTAAGACTCCTAGAAACGCGTTGTTAGATATTTCATAAGTTCGTCAAACTAGTACAAAGTTCATTGAGACACTTATAAGCACTCATGTTGCATGAAACTTGGTTAAGAGTCCTAGAAACGCGTTGTTAGATTTTTCATAAGTTCGTCAAACTAGTGCAAAGCTCATTGAGCCACTTATAAGCACTCATGTTGTATGAAATTTGGTTTAGAATCTTAGAAACGCGTTGTTAGATGTTTCATAAGTTCGTCAAACAAGTACAAAGCTCATTGAGGAACTTATAAGCAATCATGTAGCATGAAACTTGGTTTAGATTCCTAGAAAGGCGTTGTTAGTTGTTTCATAAGTTCGTCAAACTTGTACAAAGCTCATTGAGACACTTATAAGCACTCATGTTTCATGAAACTTGGTTTAGAGTCCTAGCAACCACGTTGTTAGATGTTTCATAAGTTCTTCAAACTTGTAAAAAGCAATCATGTTGCATGAAACTTGGTTTAGAGTCCTAGAAACGCGTTGTTAGATGTTTCATAAGTTCGTCAAACTTGTACAAAGCTCATTGAGGAACTTATAAGCAATCATGTAGCATGAAACTTGGTTTAGATTCCTAGAAAGGCCGTTGTTAGTTGTTTCATAAGTTCGTCAAACTTGTACAAAGCTCATTGAGACACTTATAAGCCCTCATGTTTCATGAAACTTGGTTTAGAGTCCCAGAAATGCCTTGTTAGATGTTTTATAAGTTCGTCAAACTAGTACAAAGCTCATTGAGACACTTATAATCACTCATGTTGCATGAAAGTTGGTTTAGAGTCCTAGAAACGCGTTGTTAGATATTTCATAAGTTCGTCAAACTAGTACAAAGCTCATTGAGACACTTATAAGCACTCATGTTGCATGAAACTTGGTTTAGAGTCCTAGAAACGCGTTGTTAGATGTTTCATAAGTTTATCAAACTAGTACAAAGCTCATTGAGACACTTATATGCACTCATGTTGAATTAAACTTGGTTAAGACTCCTAGAAACGCGTTGTTAGATATTTCATAAGTTCGTCAAACTAGTACAAAGTTCATTGAGACACTTATAAGCACTCATGTTGCATGAAACTTGGTTAAGAGTCCTAGAAACGCGTTGTTAGATTTTTCATAAGTTCGTCAAACTAGTGCAAAGCTCATTGAGCCACTTATAAGCACTCATGTTGTATGAAATTTGGTTTAGAATCTTAGAAACGCGTTGTTAGATGTTTCATAAGTTCGTCAAACAAGTACAAAGCTCATTGAGGAACTTATAAGCAATCATGTAGCATGAAACTTGGTTTAGATTCCTAGAAAGGCGTTGTTAGTTGTTTCATAAGTTCGTCAAACTTGTACAAAGCTCATTGAGACACTTATAAGCACTCATGTTTCATGAAACTTGGTTTAGAGTCCTAGCAACCACGTTGTTAGATGTTTCATAAGTTCTTCAAACTTGTAAAAAAGCTCATTGAGACACTTATAAGCACTCATGTTGCATGAAACTTGGTTTAAATGCCTAGAAATGCGTTGTTAGATGTTTTATAAGTTCATCAAACTAGTACAAAGCTCATTGAGACACTTATAAGCACTCATGTTGCATGAAACTTAGTTTAGAGTCCTAGAAACGAGTTGTTAGATGTTTCATAAGTTCGTCAAACTTGTACAAAGCTCATTGAGACACTTATAAGCACTCATGTTGCATGAAACTTGGTGTAGAGTCCTATAAAGGCGTTATTAGATGTTTCATAAGTTCTCCAAACTAATACAAAGCTCATTGAGACACTTATAAGCACTCATGGTTCATGAAAATTGCTTTAGAGTCTTAGAAACGCGTTGTTAGATGTTTCTTAAGTTCGTCAAACAAGTACAAAGCTCATTGAGACACTTATAAGCAGTCATGTTGCATGAAACTTTGTTTAGAGTCCTAGAAACGCGTTGTTAGATGTTTCATAAGTTCGTCAAACTTGTACAAAGCTCATTGAGACACTTATATGCACTAATGTTTGCATGAAACTTGGTTTAGAGTCCTAGAAACGCTTTGTTAGATGTTTCATAAGATCGTTAAACTTGTACAAAGCTTATTGAGACACTTATAAGCACTCATGTTGCATGAAACTTGGTTTAGAGTCCTAGAAACGCGTTGTTAGATGATTCATAAGTTCGTCAAACTTGTACAAAGCTCATTGAGGAACTTATAAGCAATCATGTTGCATGAAACTTGGTTTAGAGTCCAAGAAAGGCGTTGTTAGTTGTTTGATAAGTTCGTCAAACTAGTACAAAGCTCATTGAGACACTTATAAGCACTCATGTTGCATGAAACTTGGTTTAGAGTCCTAGAAACACGTTGTTAGATGTTTCATAATTTCGTCAAACTAGTACAAAGCTTATTGAGACACTTATAAGCACTCATTTTGCATGAAACTTGGTTTAGAGTCCCAGAAATGCGTTGTTAGATGTTTTATAAGTTTGTCAAACTAGTACAAAGCTCATTGAGACACTTATAATCACTCATGTTGCATGAAAGTTGGTTTAGAGTCCTACAAACGCGTTGTTAGATATTTCATAAGTTCGTCAAACTAGTACAAAGCTCATTGAGATACTTATAAGCACTCATGTTGCATGAAACTTGGTTTAGAGTCCTAGAAACGCGTTGTTAGATGTTTCATAAGATCGTCAAACTTGTACAAAGCTCATTGAGACACTTATAAGCACTCATGTTGCATGAAACTTGGTTTAGAGTCATAGAAATGCGTTGTTAGATGTTTCATAAGTTCGTCAAACTAGTACAAATCTCATTGAGACACTTATAAGCACTCATGTTGCATGAAACTTGGTTTAGAGTCCTAGAAACGCGTTGTTAGATGTTTCAGAAGTTTATCAAACTAGTACAAAGCTCATTGAGACACTTATATGCACTCATGTTGAATTAAACTTGGTTAAGACTCCTAGAAACGCGTTGTTAGATATTTCATAAGTTCGTCAAACTAGTACAAAGCTCATTGAGACACTTATAAGCACTCATGTTGCATGAAACTTGGTTAAGAGTCCTAGAAACGCGTTGTTAGATGTTTCATAAGTTCGTCAAACAAGTACAAAGCTCATTGAGGAACTTATAAGCAATCATGTAGCATGAAACTTGGTTTAGAATCCTAGAAACGCGTTGTTAGATGTTTCATAAGTTCGTCAAACAAGTACAAAGCTCATTGAGACACTTATAAGCAATCATGTAGCATGAAACTTGGTTTAGAGTCCTAGCAACCACGTTGTTAGATGTTTCATAAGTTCGTCAAACTTGTAAAAAGCTCATTGAGACACTTATAAGCACTCATGTTGCATGAAACTTGGTTTAAATGCCTAGAACCACGTTGTTAGATGTTTCATAAGTTCATCAAACTAGTAAAAGCTCATTGAGACACTTATAAGCACTCATGTTGCATGAAACTTAGTTTAGAATCCTAGAAACGAGTTGTTAGATGTTTCATAAGTTCATCAAACTAGTACAAAGCTCATTGAGACACTTATAAGCACTCATGTTGCATGAAACTTAGTTTAGAGTCCTAGAAACGAGTTATTAGATGTTTCATAAGTTCTCCAAACTAATACAAAGCTCATTGAGACACTTATAAGCACTCATGGTTCATGAAAATTGCTTTAGAGTCCTAGAAACGCGTTATTAGATGTTTCATAAGTTCGTCAAACAAGTACAAAGCTCATTGAGACACTTATAAGCACTCATGTTGCATGAAACTTTGTTTAGAGTCCTAGAAACGCGTTGTTAGATGTTTCATAAGTTCGTCAAACAAGTACAAAGCTCATTGAGACACTTATAAGCACTAATGTTGCATGAAACTTGGTTTAGAGTCCTAGAAACGCGTTGTTAGATGTTTCATAAGATCGTCAAACTTGTACAAAGCTCATTGAGACACTTATAAGCACTAATGTTGCATGAAACTTGGTTTAGAGTCCTAGAAACGCGTTGTTAGATGATTCATAAGATCGTAAAACTTGTACAAAGCTCATTGAGGAACTTATAAGCAATCATGTTGCATGAAACTTGGTTTAGAGTCCAAGAAACGCGTTGTTAGATGATTCATAAGTTCGTCAAACTAGTACAAAGCTCATTGAGACACTTATAAGCAATCATGTTGCATGAAACTTGGTTTAGAGTCCAAGAAACACGTTGTTAGATGTTTCATAAGTTCGTCAAACTAGTACAAAGCTCATTGAGACACTTATAAGCACTCATGTTGCATGAAACTTGGTTTAGAGTCCTAGAAACACGTTGTTAGATGTTTCATAAGTTTGTCAAACTAGTACAAAGCTCATTGAGACACTTATAAGCACTCATGTTGCATGAAACTTGGTTTAGAGTCCTACAAACGCGTTGTTAGATATTTCATAAGTTCGTCAAACTAGTACAAAGCTCATTGAGACACTTATAAGCACTCATGTTGCATGAAACTTGGTTTAGAGTCCTACAAACGCGTTGTTAGATATTTCATAAGATCGTCAAACTAGTACAAAGCTCATTGAGACACTTATAAGCACTCATGTTGCATGAAACTTGGTTTAGAGTCATAGAAACGCGTTGTTAGATGTTTCATAAGATCGTCAAACTAGTACAAAGCTCATTGAGACACTTATAAGCACTCATGTTGCATGAAACTTGGTTTAGAGTCATAGAAACGCGTTGTTAGATGTTTCATAAGTTTATCAAACTAGTACAAAGCTCATTGAGACACTTATAAGCACTCATGTTGAATGAAACTTGGTTAAGACTCCTAGAAACGCGTTGTTAGATATTTCATAAGTTTATCAAACTAGTACAAAGCTCATTGAGACACTTATAAGCCTCATGTTGAATGAAACTTGGTTAAGACTCCTAGAAACGCGTTGTTAGATTATTTCATAAGTTCGTCAAACTAGTACAAAGCTTCATTGAGACACTTATAAGCACTCATGTTGCATGAAACTTGGTTAAGAATCCTAGAAACGCGTTGTTAGATGTTTCATAAGTTCGTCAAACAAGTACAAAGCTCATTGAGGAACTTATAAGCAATCATGTAGCATGAAACTTGGTTTAGAATCCTAGAAACGCGTTGTTAGATGTTTCATAAGTTCGTCAAACAAGTACAAAGCTCATTGAGGAACTTATAAGCAATCATGTAGCATGAAACTTGGTTTAGAGTCCTAGAAACGCGTTGTTAGATGTTTCATAAGTTCTTCAAACTTGTAAAAAGCTCATTGAGACACTTATAAGCACTCATGTTGCATGAAACTTGGTTTAAATGCCTAGAAATGCGTTGTCAGATGTTTTATAAGTTCATCAAACTAGTACAAAGCTCATTGAGACAATTATAAGCACTCATGTTGCATGAAACTTAGTTTAGAGTCCTAGAAACGAGTTGTTAGATGTTTCATAAGTTCATCAAACTTGTACAAAGCTCATTGAGACACTTATAAGCACTCATGTTGCATGAAACTTGGTTTAGAGTCCTAGAAATGCGTTGTTAGATGTTTCATAAGTTCGTCAAACTAGTACAAAGCTCATTGAGACACTTATAAGCACTCATGTTGCATGAAACTTGGTTTAGAGTCCTAGAAACGCGTTGTTAGATGTTTCATAAGTTTATCAAACTAGTACAAAGCTCATTGAGACACTTATAAGCACTCATGTTGCATGAAACTTGGTTAAGAGTCCTAGAAACGCGTTGTTAGATTTTTCATACACTCATGTGCACTCATGTTTAATTAAACTTGGTTAAGACTCCTAGAAGCACGCATGTTGTTGAGACTTGTTTCATATGTTCGTCAAACTAGTACAAAGCTCATTGAGACACTTATAAGCACTCATGTTCCATGAAACTTGGTTAAGAGTCCTAGAAACGCGTTGTTAGATTTTTCATAAGTTCGTAAAACTAGTGCAAAGCTCATTGAGCCACTTATAAGCACTCATGTTGCATGAAATTTGGTTTAGAATCTTAGAAACGCGTTGTTAGATGTTTCATAAGTTCGTCAAACAAGTACAAAGCTCATTGAGGAACTTATAAGCAATCATGTAGCATGAAACTTGGTTTAGATTCCTAGAAAGGCGTTGTTAGATGTTTCATAATTTCGTCAAACTAGTACAAAGCTTATTGAGACACTTATAAGCACTCATGTTGCATGAAACTTGGTTTAGAGTCCCAGAAATGCGTTGTTAGATGTTTTATAAGTTCGTCAAACTAGTACAAAGCTCATTGAGACACTTATAATCACTCATGTTGCATAAAAGTTGGTTTAGAGTCCTAGAAACGCGTTGTTAGATATTTCATAAGTTCGTCAAACTAGTACAAAGCTCATTGAGATACTTATAAGCACTCATGTTGCATGAAACTTGGTTTAGAGTCCTAGAAACGCGTTGTTAGATGTTTCATAAGATCGTCAAACTTGTACAAAGCTCATTGAGACACTTATAAGCACTCATGTTGCATGAAACTTGGTTTAGAGTCCTAGAAATGCGTTGTTAGATGTTTCATAAGTTCGTCAAACTAGTACAAAGCTCACTGAGACACTTATAAGCACTCATGTTGCATGAAACTTGGTTTAGAGTCCTAGAAACGTGTTGTTAGATGTTTCATAAGTTTATCAAACTAGTACAAAGCTCATTGAGACAGTTATATGCACTCATGTTGAATTAAACTTGGTTAAGACTCCTAGAAACGCGTTGTTAGATGTTTCATAAGTTCGTCAAACTAGTACAAAGCTTATTGAGACACTTATAAGCACTCATGTTGCATGAAACTTGGTTTAGAGTCCTAGAAACGCGTTGTTAGATTTTTCATAAGTTCGTCAAACTAGTGCAAAGCTCATTGAGCCACTTATAAGCACTCATGTTGCATGAAACTTGGTTTAGAATCTTAGAAACGCGTTGTTAGATGTTTCATAAGTTCGTCAAACAAGTACAAAGCTCATTGAGACACTTATAAACACTCATGTTGCATGAAACTTGGTTTAGATTCCTAGAAAGGCGTTGTTAGTTGTTTCATAAGTTCGTCAAACTTGTACAAAGCTCATTGAGACACTTATAAGCACTCATGTTTCATGAAACTTTGTTTAGAGTCCTAGCAACCACGTTGTTAGATGTTTCATAAGTTTATCAAACTAGTACAAAGCTCATTGAGAGACTTATAAGCACTCATGTTGCATGAAACTTAGTTTAGAGTCCTAGAAACGCGTTGTAAGATGTTTCATAAGTTCGTCAAACTTGTACAAAACTCATTGAGAGAACTTATAAGCACTCATGTTGCATGAAACTTGGTTTAGAGTCCAAGAAAGGCGTTATTAGATGTTTCATAAGTTCGCCAAACTAGTACAAAGCTCATTGAGGACACTTATAAGCACTCATGTTGCATGAAACTTGGTTTAGAGTCCTAGAAAGGCGTTATTAGATGTTTCATAAGTTCGCCAAACTAGTACAAAGCTCATTGAGACACTTATAAGCACTCATGGTTGCATGAAAATTGGTTTAGAGTCTTAGAAACGCGTTGTTAGATGTTTCTTAAGTTCGTCAAACAAGTACAAAGCTCATTGAGACACTTATAAGCAGTCATGGTTGCATGAAACTTGGTTTAGAGTCCTAGAAACGCATTGTTAGATGTTTTATAAGTTCGTCAAACTTGTACAAAGCTCATTGAGACACTTATATGCACTCATGTTGCATGAAACTTGGTTTAGAGTCCTAGAAATGCGTTGTTAGATGTTTCATAAGATCGTTAAACTTGTACAAAGCTCATTGAGACACTTATAAGCACTCATGTTGCATGAAACTTGGTTTAGAGTCCTAGAAATGCGTTGTTAGATGTTTCATAAGGTCGTCAAACTAGTACAAAGCTCACTGAGACACTTATAAGCACTCATGTTGCATGAAACTTGGTTTAGAGTCCTAGAAACGCGCTGTTAGCTGTTTCATAAGTTCGTCAAACTTGTACAAAGCTCATTGAGACACTTATATGCACTCATGTTGAATTAAACTTGGTTAAGACACCTAGAAACGCGTTGTTAGATGTTTCATAAGTTCGTCAAACTAGTACAAAGCTCATTGAGACACTTATAAGCACTCATGTTGCATGAAATTTGGTTTAGAATCTTAGAAACGCGTTGTTAGATGTTTCATAAGTTCGTCAAACAAGTACAAAGCTCATTGAGGACACTTATAAGCAATCATGTAGCATGAAACTTGGTTTAGATTCCTAGAAAGGCGTTGTTAGTTGTTTCATAAGTTCGTCAAACTTGTACAAAGCTCATTGAGGACACTTATAAGCACTCATGTTTCATGAAACTTTGTTTAGAGTCCTAGCAACCACGTTGTTAGATGTTTCATAAGTTCTTGAAACTTGTAAAAATCTCATTGAGACACTTATAAGCACTCATGTTGCATGAAACTTGGTTTAAATGCCTAGAAATGCGTTGTTAGATGTTTTATAAGTTCATCAAACTAGTACAAAGCTCATTGAGACACTTATAAGCACTCATGTTGCATGAAACTTAGTTTAGAGTGCCTAGAAACGAGTTGTTAGATGTTTCATAAGTTCGTCAAACTTGTACAAAGCTCATTGAGACACTTATAAGCACTCATGTTGCATGAAACTTGGTTTAGAGTCCTATAAAGGCGTTATTAGATGTTTCATAAGTTCGTCCAAACTAGTACAAAGCTCATTGAGACACTTATAAGCACTCATGGTTGCATGAAAATTGGTTTAGAGTCTTAGAAACGCGTTGTTAGATGTTTCTTAAGTTCGTCCAAACAAGTACAAAGCTCATTGAGACACTTATAAGCAGTCATGGTTGCATGAAACTTGGTTTAGAGTCCTAGAAACGCGTTGTTAGATGTTTCATAAGTTCGTCAAACTTGTACAAAGCTCATTGAGACACTTATATGCACTAATGTTGCATGAAACTTGGTTTAGAGTCCTAGAAACGCTTTGTTAGATGTTTCATAAGATCGTTAAACTCGTACAAAGCTCATTGAGACACTTATAAGCACTCATGTTGCATGAAACTTGGTTTAGAGTCCTAGAAACGCGTTGTTAGATGTTTCATATGTTCGTCAAACTTGTACAAAGCTCATTGAGGACACTTATAAGCAATCATGTTGCATGAAACTTGGTTTAGAGTCCAAGAAAGGCGTTGTTAGTTGTTTGATAAGTTTGTCAAACTAGTACAAAGCTCATTGAGGACACTTATAAGCACTCATGTTGCATGAAACTTGGTTTAGAGTCCTAGAAACACGTTGTTAGATGTTTCATAAGTTTCGTCAAACTAGTACAAAGCTTATTGAGACACTTATAAGCACTCATGTTGCATGAAACTTGGTTTAGAGTCCCGGAAATGCGTTGTTAGATGTTTTATAAGTTCGTCAAAATAGTACAAAGCTCATTGAGACACTTATAATCACTCATGTTGCATGAAACTTGGTTTAGAGTCGTAGAAACGCGTTGTTAGATATTTCATAAGTTCGTCAAACTAGTACAAAACTCATTGAGATACTTATAAGCACTCATGTTGCATGAAACTTGGTTTAGAGTCCTAGAAACGCGTTGTTAGATGTTTCATAAGATCGTTAAACTTGTACAAAGCTCATTGAGACACTTATAAGCACTCATGTTGCATGAAACTTGGTTTAGAGTCCTAGAAATGCGTTGTTAGATGTTTCATAAGTTCGTCAAACTAGTACAAAGCTCACTGAGACACTTATAAGCACTCATGTTGCATGAAACTTGGTTTAGAGTCCTAGAAACGCGTTGTTAGCTGTTTCATAAGTTCGTCAAACTTGTACAAAGCTCATTGAGACACTTATATGCACTCATGTTGAATTAAACTTGGTTAAGACTCCTAGAAACGCGTTGTTAGATGTTTCATAAGTTCGTCAAACTAGTACAAAGCTCATTGAGACACTTATAAGCACTCATGTTGCATGAAACTTGGTTTAGAGTTCTAGAAACGCGTTGTTTGATTTTTCATAAGTTCGTCAAACTAGTGCAAAGCTTATTGAGCCACTTATAAGCACTCATGTTGCATGAAACTTGGTTTAGAATCTTAGAAACACGTTGTTAGATGTTTCATAAGTTCGTCAAACAAGTACAAAGCTCATTGAGGAACTTCTAAGCAATCATATAGCATGAAACTTGGTTTAGATTCCTAGAAAGGCCTTGTTAGTTGTTTCATAAGTTCGTCAAACTTGTACAAAGCTCATTGAGACACTTATAAGCACTCATGTTGCATGAAACTTGGTTTAGAGTCCTAGAAACACGTTGTTAGATATTTCATAATTTCGTCAAACTAGTACAAAGCTTATTGAGACACTTATAAGTACTCATGTTGCATGAAACTTGGTTTAGAATCTTAGAAACGCGTTGTTAGATGTTTCATAAGTTCGTCAAACAAGTACAAAGCTCATTGAGACACTTATAAACACTCATGTTGCATGAAACTTGGTTTAGATTCCTAGAAAGGCGTTGTTAGTTGTTTCATAAGTTCGTCAAACTTGTACAAAGCTCATTGAGACACTTATAAGCACTCATGTTTCATGAAACTTTGTTTAGAGTCCTAGCAACCACGTTGTTAGATGTTTCATAAGTTCATCAAACTAGTACAAAGCTCATTGAGAGACTTATAAGCACTCATGTTGCATGAAACTTAGTTTAGAGTCCTAGAAACGCGTTGTTAGCTGTTTCATAAGTTCGTCAAACTTGTACAAAGCTCATTGAGACACTTATAAGCACTCATGTTGCATGAAACTTGGTTTAGAGTCCTAGAAACGCGTTGTTAGCTGTTTCATAAGTTCGTCAAACTTGTACAAAGCTCATTGAGACACTTATATGCACTCATGTTGAATTAAACTTGGTTAAGACTCCTAGAAACGCGTTGTTAGATGTTTCATAAGTTCGTCAAACTAGTACAAAGCTCATTGAGACACTTATAAGCACTCATGTTGCATGAAACTTGGTTTAGAGTACTAGAAACGCATTGTTAGATTTTTCATAAGTTCGTCAAACTAGTGCAAAGCTCATTGAGCCACTTATAAGCACTCATGTTGCATGAAACTTGGTTTAGAATCTTAGAAACACGTTGTTAGATGTTTCATAAGTTCGTCAAACAAGTACAAAGCTCATTGAGGAACTTCTAAGCAATCATGTAGCATGAAACTTGGTTTAGATTCCTAGAAAGGCGTTGTTAGTTGTTTCATAAGTTCGTCAAACTAGTACAAAGCTAATTGAGACACTTATAAGCACTCATGTTGCATGAAACTTGGTTTAGAGTCTTAGAAACACGTTGTTAGATGTTTCATAATTTCGTCAAACTAGTACAAAGCTTATTGAGACACTTATAAGCACTCATGTTGCATGAAACTTGGTTTAGAGTCCCAGAAATGCGTTGTTAGATGTTTTATAAGTTCGTCAAACTAGTACAAAGCTCATTGAGACACTTATAATCACTCATGTTGCATGAAACTTGGTTTAGAGTCCTAGAAACGCATTGTTAGATATTTCATAAGTTCGTCAAACTAGTACAAAGCTCATTCAGATACTTATAAGCACTCATGTTATTTGAAACTTGGTTTAGAGTCCTAGAAACGCGTTGTTAGATGTTTCATAAGATTGTTAAACTTGTACAAAGCTCATTGAGACAATTATAAGCACTCATGTTGCATGAAACTTGGTTTAGAGTCCTAGAAACGCGTTGTTAGCTGTTTCATAGGTTCGTCAAACTTGTACAAAGCTCATTGAGACACTTATATGCACTCATGTTGAATTAAACTTGGTTAAGACTCCTAGAAACGCGTTGTTAGATGTTTCATAAGTTCGTCAAACTAGTACAAAGCTCATTGAGACACTTATAAGCACTCATGTTTCATGAAACTTGGTTTAGAGTCCTAGAAACGCGTTGTTAGATTTTTCATAAGTTCGTCAAACTAGTGCAAAGCTCATTGAGACACTTATAAGCACTCATGTTGCATGAAACTTGGTTTAAATGCCTAGAAATGCGTTGTTAGATGTTTTATAAGTTCATCAAACTAGTACAAAGCTCATTGAGACACTTATAAGCACTCATGTTGCATGAAACTTGGTTTAGAGTCCTAGAAATGCATTGTTAGATGTTTCATAAATTCGTCAAACTAGTAAAGCTCACTGAGACAATTATAAGCACTCATGTTGCATGAAACTTGGTTTAGAGTCCTAGAAACGCGTTGTTAGCTGTTTCATAGGTTCGTCAAACTTGTACAAAGCTCATTGAGACACTTATATGCACTCATGTTGAATTAAACTTGGTTAAGACTCCTAGAAACGCGTTGTTAGATGTTTCATAAGTTCGTCAAACTAGTACAAAGCTCATTGAGACACTTATAAGCACTCATGTTTCATGAAACTTGGTTTAGAGTCCTAGAAACGCGTTGTTAGATTTTTCATAAGTTCGTCAAACTAGTGCAAAGCTCATTGAGACACTTATAAGGACTCATGTTGCATGAAACTTGGTTTAAATGCCTAGAAATGCGTTGTTAGATGTTTTATAAGTTCATCAAACTAGTACAAAGCTCATTGAGACACTTATAAGCACTCATTTTGCATGAAACTTAGTTTAGAGTCCTAGAAACGAGTTGTTAGATGTTTCATAAGTTCGTCAAACTTGTACAAAGCTCATTGAGACACTTATAAGCACTCATGTTGCATGAAACTTGGTTTAGAGTCCTAGAAAGGCATTATTAGATGTTTCATAAGTTCGCCAAACTAGTACAAAACTCATTGAGACACTTATAAGCACTCATAGTTCATGAAAATTGGTTTAGAGTCTTAGAAACGCGTTGTTAGATGTTTCTTAAGTTCGCCAAACAAGTACAAAGCTCATTGAGACACTTATAAGCAGTCATGTTGCATGAAACTTGGTTTAGAGTCCTAGAGATGCGTTGTTAGATGTTTCACAAGTTCGTCAAACTTGTACAAAGCTCATTGAGACACTTATATGCACTCATGTTGCATGAAACTTGGTTTAGAGTTCTAGAAACGCGTTGTTAGATGTTTCATAAGATCGTTAAACTTGTACAAAGCTCATTGAGACACTTATAAGCACTCATGTTGCATGAAACTTGGTTTAGAGTCCTAGAAACGCGTTGTTAGATGTTTCATAAGTTCGTCAAACTTGTACAAAGCTCATTGAGGAACTTATAAGCAATCATGTTGCATGAAACTTGGTTTAGAGTCCAAGAAAGGCGTTGTTAGTTGTTTCATAAGTTTGTCAAACTTGTACAAAGCTCATTGAGACATTTATAAGCACTCATGTTTCATGAAACTTGGTTTAGATTCCTAGCAACCACGTTGTTAGATGTTTCATAAGTTCGTTAAACTTGTACAAAACTCATTGAGACACTTATATGCACTCATGTTGAATGCAACTTTGTTAAGACTCCTAGAAACGCGTTGTTAGATGTTTCATAAGTTCGTAAAACTAGTACAAAGCTCATTGAGACACTTATAAGCACTCATGTTGCATGAAACTTGGTTTAGAGTCCTAGCAACCACATTGTTAAACTAAGTTTGTCAAACTAGTACAAACTTATTGAGACACTTATAAGTACTCATGTTGCATGAAACTTGGTTTAGAGTCCTAGAAATGCGTTGTTACATGTTTTATAAGTTCGTCAAACTTGTACAAAGCTCATTGAGACACTTATAAGCACTCATGTTGCATGAAACTTGGTTTAGAGTCCAAGAAATGCGTTATTAGATGTTTCATAAGTTCGCCAAACTAGTACAAAGCTCATTGAGACACTTATAAGCACTCATGGTTCATAAAAATTGGTTTAGAGTCTTAGAAACGCGTTGTTAGATGTTTCTTAAGTTCGTAAAACAAGTACAAAGCTCATTGAGACATTTATAAGCAGTCATGTTGCATGAAACTTGGTTTAGAGTCCTAGAAACGCATTGTTAGATGTTTTATAAGTTCGTCAAACTTGTACAAAGCTCATTGAGACACTTATATGCACTCATGTTGCATGAAACTTGGTTTAGAGTCCTCAATAAGCGTTGTTAGATGTTTCATCAGTTCGTCAAACTAGTACAAAGCTCATTGAGACACTTATAAGCACTCATGTTGCATGAAACTTGGTTTAGAGTCCTAGAAACGCGTTGTTAGATTTTTCATAAGTTCGTCAAACTAGTGCAAAGCTTATTGAGCCACTTATAAGCACTCATGTTGCATGAAACTTGGTTTAGAATCTTAGAAACACGTTGTTAGATGTTTCATAAGTTCGTCAAACAAGTACAAAGTTCATTGAGGAACTTCTAAGCAATCATGTAGCATGAAACTTGGTTTAGATTCCTAGAAAGGCGTTGTTAGTTGATTCATAAGTTCGTCAAACTTGTACAAAGCTCATTGAGACAATTATAAGCACTCATGTTGCATGAAACTTGGTTTAGAGTCCTAGAAACACGTTGTTAGATATTTCATAATTTCGTCAAACTAGTACAAAGCTTATTGAGACACTTATAAGCACTCATGTTGCATGAAACTTGGTTTAGAGTCCCAGAAATGCGTTGTTAGATGTTTTATAAGTTCGTCAAAATAGTACAAAGCTCATTGAGACACTTATAATCACTCATGATGCATAAAACTTGGTTTAGAGTCCTAGAAACGCGTTGTTAGATATTTCATAAGTTCGTCAAACTTGTACAAAGCTCATTGAGATACTTATAAGCACTCATGTTGCATGAAACTTGGTATAGAGTCCTAGAAACGCGTTGTTAGCTGTTTCATAAGTTCGTCAAACTTGTACAAAGCTCATTGAGACACTTATAAGCACTCATGTTGCATGAAACTTGGTTTAGAGTCCTAGAAACGCGTTGTTAGCTGTTTCATAAGTTCGTCAAACTTGTACAAAGCTCATTGAGACACTTATATGCACTCATGTTGAATTAAACTTGGTTAAGACTCCTAGAAACGCGTTGTTAGATGTTTCATAAGTTCGTCAAACTAGTACAAAGCTCATTGAGACACTTATAAGCACTTATGTTGCATGAAACTTGGTTTAGAGTCCTAGAATTGCGTTGTTAGATTTTTCATAAGTTCGTCAAACTAGTGCAAAGCTCATTGAGCCACTTATAAGCACTCATGTTGCATGAAACTTGGTTTAGAATCTTAGAAACACGTTGTTAGATGTTTCATAAGTTCGTCAAACAAGTACAAAGCTCATTGAGGAACTTCTAAGCAATCATGTAGCATGAAACTTGGTTTAGAGTCCTAGAAAGGCGTTGTTAGTTGTTTCATAAGTTTGTCAAACTAGTACAAAGCTCATTGAGACACTTATAAGCACTCATGTTGCATGAAACTTGGTTTAGAGTCCTAGAAACACGTTGTTAGATGTTTCATAATTTCGTCAAACTAGTACAAAGCTTATTGAGACACTTATAAGCACTAATGTTGCATGAAACTTGGTTTAGAGTCCCTAAAATGCGTTGTTAGATGTTTTATAAGTTCGTCAAACTAGTACAAAGCTCATTGAGACACTTATAATCACTCATGTTGCATGAAACTTGGTTTAGAGTCCTAGAAACGCATTGTTAGATATTTCATAAGTTCGTCAAACTAGTACAAAGCTCATTGAGATACTTATAAGCACTCATGTTGCATGAAACTTGGTTTAGAGTCCTAGAAACGCGTTGTTAGATGTTTCATAAGATTGTTAAACTTGTACAAAGCTCATTGAGACACTTATAAGCACTCATGTTGCATGAAACTTGGTTTAAAGTCCTAGAAATGCATTGTTAGATGTTTCATAAATTCGTCAAACTAGGACAAAGCTCACTGAGACAATTATAAGCACTCGTGTTGCATGAAACTTGGTTTAGAGTCCTAGAAACGCGTTGTTAGCTGTTTCATAGGTTCGTCAAACTTGTACAAAGCTCATTGAGACACTTATATGCACTCATGTTGAATTAAACTTGGTTAAGACTCCTAGAAACGCGTTGTTAGATGTTTCATAAGTTCGTCAAACTAGTACAAAGCTCATTGAGACACTTATAAGCACTCATGTTTCATGAAACTTGGTTTAGAGTCCTAGAAACGCGTTGTTAGATTTTTCATAAGTTCGTCAAACTAGTGCAAAGCTCATTGAGACACTTATAAGCACTCATGTTGCATGAAACTTGGTTTAAATGCCTAGAAATGCGTTGTTATATGTTTTATAAGTTCATCAAACTAGTACAAAGCTCATTGAGGAACTTCTAAGCAATCATGTAGCATGAAACTTGGTTTAGATTCCTAGAAAGGCGTTGTTAGTTGTTTCATAAGTTCGTCAAACTTGTACAAAGCTCATTGAGACACTTATAAGCACTCATGTTGCATGAAACTTGGTTTAGAGTCCTAGAAACACGTTGTTAGATATTTCATAATTTCGTCAAACTAGTACAAAGCTTATTGAGACACTTATAAGCACTCATGTTGCATGAAACTTGGTTTAGAGTCCCAGAAATGCGTTGTTAGATGTTTTATAAGTTCGTCAAACTAGTACAAAGCTCATTGAGACACTTATAATCACTCATGTTGCATGAAACTTGGTTTAGAGTCCTAGAAACGCATTGTTAGATATTTCATAAGTTCGTCAAACTAGTTCAAAGCTCATTGAGATACTTATAAGCACTCATGTTGCATGAAACTTGGTTTAGAGTCCTAGAAACGCGTTGTTAGATGTTTCATAAGATTGTTAAACTTGTACAAAGCTCATTGAGACACTTATATGCACTCATGTTGAATTAAACTTGGTTAAGACTCCTAGAAACGCGTTGTTAGATGTTTCATAAGTTCGTCAAACTAGTACAAAGCTCATTGAGACACTTATAAGCACTCATGTTTCATGAAACTTGGTTTAGAGTCCTAGAAACGCGTTGTTAGATTTTTCATAAGTTCGGCAAACTAGTGCAAAGCTCATTGAGACACTTATAAGCACTCATGTTGCATGAAACTTGGTTAAATGCCTAGAAATGCGTTGTTAGATGTTTTATAAATTCATCAAACTAGTTCAAAGCTCATTGAGACACTTATAAGCACTCATGTTGCATGAAACTTAGTTTAGAGTCCTAGAAACGAGTTGTTAGATGTTTCATAAGTTCGTCAAACTTGTACAAAGCTCATTGAGACACTTATAAGCACTCATGTTGCATGAAACTTGGTTTAGAGTCCTAGAAAGGCGTTATTAGATGTTTCATAAGTTCGCCAAACTAGTACAAAACTCATTGAGACACTTATAAGCACTCATAGTTCATGAAAATTGGTTTAGAGTCTTAGAAACGCGTTGTTAGATGTTTCTTAAGTTCGCCAAACAAGTACAAAGCTCATTGAGACACTTATAAGCAGTCATGTTGCATGAAACTTGGTTTAGAGTCCTAGAAACGCGTTGTTAGATGTTTCATAAGTTCGTCAAACTTGTACAAAGCTCATTGAGACACTTATATGCACTCATGTTGCATGAAACTTGGTTTAGAGTCCTAGAAACGCGTTGTTAGATGTTTCATAAGATCGTTAAACTTGTACAAAGCTCATTGAGACACTTATAAGCACTCATGTTGCATGAAACTTGGTTTAGAGTCCTAGAAACGCGTTGTTAGATGTTTCATAAGTTCGTCAAACTTGTACAAAGCTCATTGAGGAACTTATAAGCAATCATGTTGCATGAAACTTGGTTTAGAGTCCAAGAAAGGCGTTGTTAGTAGTTTCATAAGTTTGTCAAACTTGTACAAAGCTCATTGAGACATTTATAAGCACTCATGTTTCATGAAACTTGGTTTAGAGTCCTAGCAACCACGTTGTTAGATGTTTCATAAGTTCGTTAAACTTGTACAAAACTCATTGAGACACTTATATGCACTCATGTTGAATGCAACTTTGTTAAGACTCCTAGAAACGCGTTGTTAGATGTTTCATAAGTTCGTAAAACTAGTACAAAGCTCATTGAGACACTTATAAGCACTCATGTTGCATGAAACTTGGTTTAAAGTCCTAGCAACCACGTTGTTAAACAAAGTTTGTCAAACTAGTACAAACTTATTGAGACACTTATAAGCACTCATGTTGCATGAAACTTGGTTTAGAGTCCTAGAAATGCGTTGTTAGATGTTTTATAAGTTCGTCAAACTTGTACAAAGCTCATTGAGACACTTATAAGCACTCATGTTGCATGAAACTTGGTTTAGAGTCCTAGAAATGCGTTATTAGATGTTTCATAAGTTCGCCAAACTAGTACAAAGCTCATTGAGACACTTATAAGCACTCATGGTTCATAAAAATTGGTTTAGAGTCTTAGAAACGCGTTGTTAGATGTTTCTTAAGTTCGTCAAACAAGTACAAAGCTCATTGAGACACTTATAAGCAGTCATGTTGCATGAAACTTGGTTTAGAGTCCTAGAAACGCATTGTTAGATGTTTTATAAGTTCGTCAAACTTGTACAAAGCTCATTGAGACACTTATATGCACTCATGTTGCATGAAACTTGGTTTAGAGTCCTAGAAACGCGTTGTTAGATGTTTCATAAGATCGTTAAACTTGTACAAAGCTCATTGAGACACTTATAAGCACTCATGTTGCATGAAACTTGGTTTAGAGTCCTAGAAACGCGTTGTTAGATGTTTCATAAGTTCGTCAAACATGTACAAAGCTCATTTAGGAACTTATAAGCAATCATGTTGCATGAAACTTGGTTTAGAGTCCAAGAAAGGCGTTGTTAGTTGTTTCATAAGATCGTCAAACTAGTACAAAGCTCATTGAGACATTTATAAGCACTCATGTTGCATGAAACTTGGTTTAGAGTCCTAGAAACACGTTGTTAGATATTTCATAATTTCGTCAAACTAGTACAAAGCTTATTGAGACACTTATAAGCACTCATGTTGCATGAAACTTGGTTTAGAGTCCCAGAAATGCGTTGTTAGATGTTTTATAAGTTCATCAAAATAGTACAAAGCTCATTGAGACACTTATAATCACTCATGTTGTATGAAACTTGGTTTAGAGTCCAAGAAACGCGTTGTTAGATATTTCATAAGTTCGTCAAACAAGTACAAAGCTCATTGAGATACTTATAAGCACTCATGTTGCATGAAACTTGGTTTAGAGTCCTAGAAACGCGTTGTTAGATGTTTCATAATATCGTTAAACTTGTACAAAGCTCATTGAGACACTTATAAGCACTCATGTTGCATGAAACTTGGTTTAGAGTCCTAGAAATGTGTTGTTAGATGTTTCATAAGTTCGTCAAACTAGTACAAAGCTCACCCGAGACACTTTTAAGCACTCATGTTGCATGAAACTTGGTTTAGAGTCCTAGAAACGCGTTGTTAGCTGTTTCATAAGTTCGTCAAACTTGTACAAAGCTCATTGAGACACTTATATGCACTCATGTTGAATTAAACTTGGTTAAGACTCCTAGAAACGCGTTGTTAGATGTTTCATAAGTTCGTCAAACTAGTACAAAGCTCATTGAGACACTTATAAGCACTCATGTTGCATGAAACTTGGTTTAGAGTCCTAGAAACGCGTTGTTAGATTTTTCATAAGTTCGTCAAACTAGTGCAAAGCTCATTGAGCCACTTATAAGCACTCATATTGCATGAAACTTGGTTTAGAATCTTAGAAACACGTTGTTAGATGTTTCATAAGTTCGTCAAACAAGTACAAAGCTCATTGAGGAACTTCTAAGCAATCATGTAGCATGAAACTTGGTTTAGATTCCTAGAAAGGCGTTGTTAGTTGTTTCATAAGTTCGTCAAACTTGTACAAAGCTCATTGAGACACTTATAAGCACCCATGTTTCATGAAACTTGGTTTAGAGTCCTAGCAACCACGTTTTAGATGTTTCATAAGTTCATCAAACTAGTACAAAGCTCATTGAGACAGTTATAAGCACTCATGTTGCATGAAAC
The DNA here is from genome assembly GCA_963556525.1 of Cochlearia excelsa. NCBI lineage: Eukaryota > Viridiplantae > Streptophyta > Magnoliopsida > Brassicales > Brassicaceae > Cochlearia > Cochlearia excelsa. The sequence goes on from CAUVZT010000002.1 coordinate 3,319,135, forward strand.
TTAGTTTAGAGTCCAAGAAAGGCGTTATTAGATGTTTCATAAGTTCGCCAAACTAGTACAAAGCTCATTGAGACACTTATAAGCACTCATGTTGCATGAAACTTGGTTTAGAGTCCTAGAAACACGTTGTTAGATGTTTCATAATTTCGTCAAACTAGTACAAAGCTTATTGAGACACTTATAAGCACTCATGTTGCATGAAACTTGGTTTAGAGTCCCAGAAATGCGTTGTTAGATGTTTTATAAGTTCGTCATGTTGGAATTCGAGTATAAGGATGAGAGAATCATGAGCTTGTGAGACTCGAAGAGTATTGGGAGAATCCGTGAGAGTTTGTGTGGAGAGTTTAGTGAGAGATTAAGAGATTAAGAGAGAACAATGTATAAAGAGAGTTTTGTATTAATGTAGAAGAGAGGATATACCTCCTTAATGTTTACAATAGAGCTTGCACAGCTTATATAGAGATTACAATGGCATATAGCCGTTTAGAGATAAGAGAGAGTGTGTAACGGCTATATTTGTTCAAATGTATCGGCCAAGTGTGGCCGATATGATCTGACCGATATGAGCCAGATCCGACCGTTGGGAGAACGCAGTTTGAATGTATCGGCCAAGTGTGGCCGATATACTTGACCGATACAAGTCTTTCTCTTAGCCATATCGACTTCATCTTGTATCGGTTACTCTAGACCGGTACACCTTACCGATATAGGTCTCGCCACTTTGTATCGGTCACATTCTTGACCGATACCTTTGACATAATGCCCTTATGGGTTACCATTAGTCTCAACACTCCCCCTCAAGCTTAGCCTAATGAAATGGCTAAGATTGGAAATCGCTTAGACAAACCTCATTAAAACCCTTAGTAAGCAAAACCACTTGGGATAAAAGCATTACTAAGGGGAAAAAGAGTGTAAGTCCTTGCAATAGGGGTCTTCTTAATCTTGGCCTTTATCTTCTTGACTTGGCCGAAACTCCCCCTTAAGATAGAACCGGTTTGATCTTCTTGACTTTGCCGTGTTCTTCAATGAGGGTTCTTTGGATACTTGATTTGGTCTTCACGGTTTGTTCTTCACAAACTTTGGTGTGAGACTTTGATTTGATTCCTTTCCACGGCTTTGTTCTTCACAAGCTTGGGTGTGGATTTTGACCGAACACTCATGGCTTCCTCCTTTCTTCTCTTGATTTCTCCTTGATGGCATTCTTCTTGTCATTCAAGCAACCGAGAATGATCACTTGGCTCTCACTTCTTTTAACCTTCAAAGGATTCAAGAAAGGTGTAAAGCTTAGTGAAAGGGTTAACTTGATACGCTTAGATAGAAATGCACATAAGAAGCTTAAGTCTAGATGCAACTAATAAACCAATGAGTAATTTTGTTATTTAAACCTAAGTTCTTTAACAAATTTTAAATGATTTTATTTAGGCCTAATAGACTAAACAACTTTTAACAAGGGCAATGATTAGATTCATCAAGAACTAAGCAAGATTATGTGATGCGGCTCTAGTTCTTATGAGAATACGGATCATAATAAAGAGAGAGTGTTAAGGGACAGCCTTTAGTTTGTAGAGGAATGACTTGTCCTTGTAGTCGCATCTAGGTTTGAGCTTTGGCTTCTTCTTGAAGTCTTGCTTTCTTCTTTGTGCGGTTGGAACAAGGATTTGTCGGAGTATTTTGGCTTATCTCTTGATAGATGCATAAGCCGAGTAACAAGATTAGGCCTTGCACTTGGTAGTTGCTTTGGCCGATAGTGAGTAGAGCCGATTGGTCATGTTGATTCATCGGTCTCTTTCTAGGACATGAATGGCTCGGTTTAGTCTTTGCCATGTACTTGGCCGAGCCTAGTGTTGATGATGATGATGGTCTTGCTTCTTGTAGAGACTTGACCGAATGATTGATGAGAGCTCTTTACATCTTGGGACACTTTAGCATTCTCCAAGTGCATTTAGCCAAATGATGATTCTTCTTTGTTCCAAAGAAACTTTGGCCTTGTATCTTGTTGGTACTTAAGCCGATATGGATTGGTTGTGGAGGCTTCGTCCTTCTTGGTACTTTAGCCGAGAATGAGAGCTTTGTATTGACTTCGTCCTTCTTGGTACTTTAGTCAATACTTAGCCGGATTGGTGGTAGTGGCGGCTTAGTCCTTCTTGATACTTTGGCCGGGTTTGTTGGTGGTTGAATGGAGATCTTTGACTTGCTAGGTCTTGACCAAAAGATGATGATAAGATGGTTTGGCCTTTTCCTTTGTAAGGATTTGGCCGAGAGTGAATTGGTTTGGCGCCTTGGAAGATGCCTTAACCGGAGAGTGGTGACCTTGTCTTTGCTAGGGACTTTGACCGGAGATTAGGTGGATTGACTCGGCTTGTTCTTCTTGATACTTGGCCGAGAGTGATGGATGATGAAATGGATAGATGAAGCTTTGCACTTTTGGTGAAGATGCTTTAGCCGCTTTGAGTGATTCTCCAAATTGATCATGAAGGAAGATATGTGATTTAACACTTTCTTTTCCCCCCCCTAATGATCAAGATGGAGTAATCCCTTGATTGTTTGGTTCCTTTCTCGGCTTTGTTCTTCACAAGCTTGGTGAGAAAGGGTTCTCATCTTCTCTTTGGAAACCTTCCTTTGCACTTCTATTACCCTTTACCTCCTCTTTTATTTTCACATTTTCTAGTCACATAGCAATGCTTAGGGATTCTCATTGTTGATTCCTTGCTTGACTTTTAGAGATGATGATCCTACATCATCACAAAGATCAAAGGGAGTTTAATAACAATGGTAATCGGCAATGTTAGTGACATACTTGAAATACAAACCACTTAACTACTAGAACAAGTACAAGGGAGGAAAAACAAGGAGAGCTTAAGCCTTAGATCAATAAATTCCCTAAGACATTTGACTAAGCTCGAGTATATATGTATCCTACCACAAGTTCAAGGTCTAGTTCTAGTTTCCATGGTTTGCACACAATTAATCCGAGAGGTTCAAAGCAAATAACAATTATAGACAATTATAGATAGTTAAGGTTTTAGAATTGGCCCTTTTTGGTTTGGTTCCTTGAGATGATGGTCATTGAGAAATTCTCTTGTTTGCTTCTTTACCTACACATAGATTCAAGTTAGCAACAAGGGACCATGGTCTTTTGTGCACAATGGCGGACCATGATCTTAAAACATAGATCATCATTCCATCTTCACCTTATATAGATGTTAATGTAGTGAATCATTTCCCCATGAGTCTAAAGATGGATTCATCATGACCCTTTAAAGTATCACCTTTCAAGTGGTCATGGATCTCTTTATAGACTCATGTTAGCCGAGGTTATGAAGGATTCATCAAGCTCTCGGTGTTTTATTAACACTTATGGAGGCTTGGTTCTCTTTCCTCTAAGAGAGTTTTGGATACCATAGACCTTAAGAGCTTTATCACAAGCGGGTCTTGGTACCTTACCCTTTTGATTAAACCGAAGATCTTTTGGATTAACCAAGGTTTGAAATTCACTTAGCCTTTCACCAAGATTCAAACCACTTCACCAAACAAGGACTAGTGGTTTGGTCTTGGACAAAGACATAAGTGAACCTTGTATCCTAGATCTTAAATTTGGACCAAGAACATGCTTTTAAACCGAAACTTTCATGGTATTGGATTCATCATGGTTCTTTTAGAAGCCATGGTTCTCATCCATTAGTCTTGGGTTAGACAAGGACCTTAAAGAACAATACAACCAAAACTATCATGTAGCTAAACCTTGTTGATTTATGCTAACAATGATTGTGTTTTGATTGTCTTGTACTTACCAAGGAAATTGGATTCAACATGTCCTTTACTCACTAAGAGTTAGGCGGATCATGGTTCACTTTCCAAAGGTCTTGTTTGAAGCATAAAAGGAAAGAGTTTTGGATTCATCAAGTGGCTTTGGACTCCTAAGAGTGAGCACACAAGGTTCACAAACCCTTTTGACTCGCAAGTTTCAAGTTTTGTTCTTGAATACTTGTTCATAGTCTAAACATGCCTAAGCAAAGTCCGATATGGATCTCAACATGGTTCCCTTTGGAGTCATAAGAGTGGGAATCCATGGTTCTCATCCTCTTTGCTTTCGGCTTCTAAAAGTGCCTAAGCTTAGATGGCCTTGGATCTCAACATGGTTCCCTTTGGACTCATAAGAGTGGGGAATCCATGGTTCTCATCCTCTATGCTTTCGGCTTCCAAAACAACGCCTAAGCTTAGATGGTCTTGGATTCAACATGGTTCCCTTTGGACTCATAAGAGTGGGGAATCCATGGTTCTCATCCTCTATGCTTTTGGCTAAAAGAAACTATAGAGTGTTGGATTCAACGAGTTATTTGTTCTTAAAGGAGACAATAACAAGGTTCTCTAACTCTTTTAGCTCCCAAGTTTCAAGCTTTGATGCTTTGAATACTTGTTCATTGCTTATATGCCTAGGCTATTTGGATTCATCAATGTCCCTTTTGAACTCATAAGAGTGAGGGAACAATGATTCTCATCCACTAACTTTCGGCCTAACAAGGATCTTTAAGAACAACTCAACCAAAAACATCATGGAGCTAAATCCATTGATTTATGCTCACTATGATTCGGTTTTGATTGAATTGTTCTTGAAAGGAGCTTGGATTCAACATGTCTCTTTACTCATTAAGAGACAAAGAGATCATGGTTCACTTCCTAAGAGGAGAATTGATTCACCAAGATCTTAGTGCTCTAATCAAGCGGATCTTGGTCATTCCTCTTCTCCCCTAGATCCTTGTGTTTATAAGCAAATTAAAGAGAGGAGAATAGCGGAAGCGACTTACCTATGGGTCTCAAGAGCTTCGCTCGATACCATGTTGGAATTCGAGTATAAGGATGAGAGAATCATGAGCTTGTGAGACTCGAAGAGTATTGGGAGAATCCGTGAGAGTTTGTGTGGAGAGTTTAGTGAGAGATTAAGAGATTAAGAGAGAACAATGTATAAAGAGAGTTTTGTATTAATGTAGAAGAGAGGATATACCTCCTTAATGTTTACAATAGAGCTTGCACAGCTTATATAGAGATTACAATGGCATATAGCCGTTTAGAGATAAGAGAGAGTGTGTAACGGCTATATTTGTTCAAATGTATCGGCCAAGTGTGGCCGATATGATCTGACCGATATGAGCCGATCCGACCGTTGGGAGAACGCAGTTTGAATGTATCGGCCAAGTGTGGCCGATATACTTGACCGATACAAGTCTTTCTCTTAGCCATATCGACTTCATCTTGTATCGGTTACTCTAGACCGGTACACCTTACCGATATAGGTCTCGCCACTTTGTATCGGTCACATTCTTGACCGATACCTTTGACATAATGCCCTTATGGGTTACCATTAGTCTCAACACGTCAAACTAGTACAAAGCTCATTGAGACACTTATAATCACTCATGTTGCATGAAACTTGGTTTAGAGTCCTAGAAACGCATTGTTAGATATTTCATAAGTTCGTCAAACTAGTACAAAGCTCATTGAGATAATTATAAGCACTCATGTTGCATGAAACTTGGTTTAGAGTCCTAGAAACGCGTTGTTAGATGTTTCATAAGATTGTTAAACTTGTACAAAGCTCATTGAGACACTTATAAGCACTCATGTTGCATGAAACTTGGTTTAGAGTCCTAGAAATGCATTGTTAGATGTTTCATAAATTCGTCAAACTAGTACAAAGCTCACTGAGACACTTATAAGCACTCATGTTGCATGAAACTTGGTTTAGAGTCCTGGAAACGCGTTGTTAGCTGTTTCATAGGTTCGTAAAACTTGTACAAAGCTCATTGAGACACTTATATGCACTCATGTTGAATTAAACTTGGTTAAGACTCCTAGAAACGCGTTGTTAGATGTTTCATAAGTTCGTCAAACTAGTACAAAGCTCATTGAGACACTTATAAGCACTCATGTTGCATGAAACTTGGTTTAGAGTCCTAGAAACGCGTTGTTAGATTTTTCATAAGTTCGTCAAACTAGTGCAAAGCTCATTGAGACACTTATAAGCACTCATGTTGCATGAAACTTGGTTTAAATGCCTAGAAATGCGTTGTTAGATATTTTATAAGTTCATCAAACTAGTACAAATCTCATTGAGACACTTATAAGCACTCATGTTGCATGAAACTTAGTTTAGAGTCCTAGAAACGAGTTGTTAGATGTTTCATAAGTTCGTCAAACTTGTACAAAGCTCATTGAGACACTTATAAGCACTCATGTTGCATGAAACTTGGTTTAGAGTCCTAGAAAGTCGTTATTAGATGTTTCATAAGTTCGCCAAACTAGTACAAAACTCATTGAGACACGTATAAGCACTCTTAGTTCATGAAAATTGGTTTAGAGTCTTAGAAACGCGTTGTTAGATGTTTCTTAAGTTCGCCAAACAAGTACAAAGCTCATTGAGACACTTATAAGCAGTCATGTTGCATGAAACTTGGTTTAGAGTCCTAGAAACGCGTTGTTAGATGTTTCATAAGTTCGTCAAACTTGTACAAAGCTCATTGAGACACTTATATGCACTCATGTTGCATGAAACTTGGTTTAGAGTCCTAGAAGCGCGTTGTTAGATGTTTCATAAGATCGTTAAACTTGTACAAAGCTCATTGAGACACTTATAAGCACTCATGTTGCATGAAACTTGGTTTAGAGTCCTAGAAACGCGTTGTTAGATGTTTCATAAGTTCGTCAAACTTGTACAAAGCTCATTGAGGAACTTATAAGCGGTCATGTTGCATGAAACTTGGTTTAGAGTCCAAGAAAGGCGTTGTTAGTTGTTTCATAAGTTTGTCAAACTTGTACAAAGCTCATTGAGACATTTATAAGCACTCATGTTTCATGAAACTTGGTTTAGAGTCCTAGCAACCACGTTGTTAGATGTTTCATAAGTTCGTTAAACTTGTACAAAACTCATTGAGACACTTATATGCACTCATGTTGAATGCAACTTTGTTAAGACTCCTAGAAACGCGTTGTTAGATGTTTCATAAGTTCGTAAAACTAGTACAAAGCTCATTGAGACACTTATAAGCACTCATGTTGCATGAAACTTGGTTTAGAGTCCTAGCAACCACGTTGTTAAACTAAGTTTGTCAAACTAGTACAAACTTATTGAGACACTTATAAGCACTCATGTTGCATGAAACTTGGTTTAGAGTCCTAGAAATGCGTTGTTAGATGTTTTATAAGTTCGTCAAACTAGTACAAAGCTCATTGGGACACTTATAATCACTCATGTTGCATGAAACTTGGTTTAGAGTCCTAGAAACGCGTTGTTAGACATTTCATAAGTTCGTCAAACTAGTACAAAGCTCATTGAGACACTTATAAGCACTCATGTTGCATGAAACTTGGTTTAGAGTCCTAGAAACGCGTTGTTAGATGTTTCATAAGATCGTTAAACTTGTACAAAGCTCATTGAGACACTTATAAGCACTCATGTTGCATGAAACTTGGTTTAGAGTCCTAGAAACGCGTTGTTAGATGTTTCATAAGTTCGTCAAACTAGTACAAAGCTCACTGAGACACTTATAAGCACTCATGTTGCATGAAACTTGGTTTAGAGTCCTAGAAACGCGTTGTTAGATTTTTCATAAGTTCGTCAAACTAGTGCAAAACTCATTGAGCCACTTATAAGCACTCATGTTGCATGAAACTTGGTTTAGAGTCCTAGAAAGGCGTTATTAGATGTTTCATAAGTTCGCCAAACTAGTACAAAGCTCATTGAGACACTTATAAGCACTCATGTTGCATGAAACTTGGTTTAGAGTCCTAGAAACGCGTTGTTAGATGTTTCATAATTTCGTCAAACTTGTACAAAGCTCATTGAGGAACTTATAAGCAGTCATGTTGCATGAAACTTGGTTTAGAGTCCAAGAAAGGCGTTGTTAGTTGTTTCATAAGTTTGTCAAACTTGTACAAAGCTCATTGAGACATTTATAAGCACTCATGTTTCATGAAACTTGGTTTAGAGTCCTAGCAACCACGTTGTTAGATGTTTCATAAGTTCGTTAAACTTGTACAAAACTCATTGAGACACTTATATGCACTCATGTTGAATGCAACTTTGTTAAGACTCCTAGAAACGCGTTGTTAGATGTTTCATAAGTTCGTAAAACTAGTACAAAGCTCATTGAGACACTTATAAGCACTCATGTTGCATGAAACTTGGTTTAGAGTCCTAGCAACCACGTTGTTAGCTGTTTCATAAGTTCGTCAAACTTGTACAAAGCTCATTGAGACACTTATATGCACTCATGTTGAATTAAACTTGGTTAAGACTCCTAGAAACGCGTTGTTAGATGTTTCATAAGTTCGTCAAACTAGTACAAAGCTCATTGAGACACTTATAAGCACTCATGTTGCATGAAACTTGGTTTAGAGTCCTAGAAACGCGTTGTTAGATTTTTCATAAGTTCGTCAAACTAGTGCAAAGCTCATTGAGCCACTTATAAGCACTCATATTGCATGAAACTTGGTTTAGAATCTTAGAAACACGTTGTTAGATGTTTCATAAGTTCGTCAAACAAGTACAAAGCTCATTGAGGAACTTCTAAGCAATCATGTAGCATGAAACTTGGTTTAGATTCCTAGAAAGGCGTTGTTAGTTGTTTCATAAGTTCGTCAAACTTGTACAAAGCTCATTGAGACACTTATAAGCACCCATGTTTCATGAAACTTGGTTTAGAGTCCTAGCAACCACGTTTTAGATGTTTCATAAGTTCATCAAACTAGTACAAAGCTCATTGAGACAGTTATAAGCACTCATGTTGCATGAAACTTAGTTTAGAGTCCAAGAAAGGCGTTATTAGATGTTTCATAAGTTCGCCAAACTAGTACAAAGCTCATTGAGACACTTATAAGCACTCATGTTGCATGAAACTATGTTTAGAGTCCTAGAAACACGTTGTTAGATGTTTCATAATTTCGTCAAACTAGTACAAAGCTTATTGAGACACTTATAAGCACTCATGTTGCATGAAACTTGGTTTAGAGTCCCAGAAATGCGTTGTTAGATGTTTTATAAGTTCGTCAAACTAGTACAAAGCTCATTGAGACACTTATAATCACTCATGTTGCATGAAACTTGGTTTAGAGTCCTAGAAACGCATTGTTAGATATTTCATAAGTTCGTCAAACTAGTACAAAGCTCATTGAGATAATTATAAGCACTCATGTTGCATGAAACTTGGTTTAGAGTCCTAGAAACGCGTTGTTAGATGTTTCATAAGATTGTTAAACTTGTACAAAGCTCATTGAGACACTTATAAGCACTCATGTTGCATGAAACTTGGTTTAGAGTCCTAGAAATGCATTGTTAGATGTTTCATAAATTCGTCAAACTAGTACAAAGCTCACTGAGACACTTATAAGCACTCATGTTGCATGAAACTTGGTTTAGAGTCCTAGAAACGCGTTGTTAGCTGTTTCATAGGTTCGTAAAACTTGTACAAAGCTCATTGAGACACTTATATGCACTCATGTTGAATTAAACTTGGTTAAGACTCCTAGAAACGCGTTGTTAGATGTTTCATAAGTTCGTCAAACTAGTACAAAGCTCATTGAGACACTTATAAGCACTCATGTTGCGTGAAACTTGGTTTAGAGTCCTAGAAACGCGTTGTTAGATTTTTCATAAGTTCGTCAAACTAGTGCAAAGCTCATTGAGACACTTATAAGCACTCATGTTGCATGAAACTTGGTTTAAATGCCTAGAAATGCGTTGTTAGATATTTTATAAGTTCATCAAACTAGTACAAATTGTTGAGACTAATGGTAACCCATAAAAGGGCATTAGGTCAAAACACATTGAAGAGACTAAGGCTTTGCCCGGACATACTTGTTCATCAAGGCAAAGACCTAGCATGTGATCAAAGACAATGACACAAGCGCTCTTATTACCATTACAAAGAGGAAAAAGAAATCAAGGAGAAGGATCTAGAAGATTGCCATGAAGAGGAAGTAGCCGTTGGCAAGTGAGAGACACTCTCTGTCCGTACAAGTCACGTGATGACTTAAGGAGAGTGCACTCCACTCTCTCAAGTCACATGTGGAGATAAGCCAAGAGTGCATCTCACTCTCTCAAGTCACATGTGGAGATAAGCCTAGAGTGCATCTCACTCTCTCCAAGTCACATGTGGAGATAAGCCAAGAGTGCATCTCACTCTCTCAAGTCACATGTTGATATAAGCCAAGAGTGCATCTCACTCTCTCAAGTCACATGTTGATATAAGCCAAAGAGTGCGCGGAGACCAAGAGAGAAGGAGACCAAGTGATATGGACATATTTGGCATATTCCTTTGATACCATTCTAAGCTATCCTTGTATATATATCTATCCTCCTTGTAAACATAAATCCAATAACACTTATGAAATGTAAAATCTAGTCTCTCTATTCTCTCTCTTGTTCTTGGTGTTCTTGAGGAAACATCAAGAACCAAATCTCACATTACCCTCTTAATCTCTTCTAATCTTCTCTAATCTCTCAAGAACCAAGCTATTGCTTTGCTTCTAATCTTCCATACTCCTAATCTCCCACGATTATACTCTCAAAAACCAACATGGTATCAGAGCATAAGCTCCTCTACCTAAGCTAATCCGCAAGCTTATCTTTTGAGGTGGAGAGAACCTTGCTACTTTGCTCTTATGAGCGTAAGAGCTTGATGAATCCAAATCCCCTCTTCTTTCTTTTGTTGTTTAAATTCTGCAAGTAGTTAATGTTCATAGATGAAAGAGAACCAAGACAAGCTTTAAAAGGCGATGAATCTTGTAGAGAAAGAGAACCATTGTTCAAATCAACTCTTATGAGTATAATGAACATGTTGAATCCTTTCCCATTCTCTAAAATCTGTGTTCTTTTATTTCTTGTATAGATCCATAGATCTTGGTAATACCTTTCTTAGAACACACCAAGCATAATTTGTTCATGGAAAGATTGGATCTTAAGATCTAGCTACATGTTTAAAAACATGTTTGTGAAAGTGTGTTTCTTTGAAAAAGATCTATGGACAGCCAAATGTCAAAGGATGAGAACCATGGGTTTCCTCACTCTTATGAGTTCACAGGAACCATGATGAATCCAAGATCTTAATGACTTTGGTTTTTAGACTATGAACAAGTATTCAAGAACAAAACTCGAAACTTGGGAGTCAAAGGTTAGAGAACCTTGTTTGCTAAACTTTTGAGAGTTGAAAGCAACTTGTTGAATCTGAAACCCTTCTTTAGGCAAGGACCAAGATATCAAAGCTTAAAGCTTGAATCTTGAGAGCTAAAAGAGTAGGTGAACCTTGTTGTTGTTCTTATAAGGCAAAAAACAACTTGTTGAATCCAAAACTCTTTCTTTTGTTTGTGCTTTAACAAAGATCTTTGGAAAGAGAACCATGATCCGCTTAACTCCTAGTGAGTAAAGGACATGTTGAATCCAATTTCTTGGTAAGTACAAGACAACCAAAACATATTCATTGTTAGTATAAATCAATAGGATTTAACTACATGATAGTTTTGGTTGTATTGTCCTTTAAGATCATTGTCTAAACCGAGACTAATGGATGAGAACCATGGCTTTAAAACTCCTATGAGTTCAAGAAACCTTGATGAATCCAATATCACAAAGTTTCGGTTTAAAAGCATGTTTTTGAGCATATGATGTTTTCAAAAGTTTTTTTAAAGAACATATGCTCATTTGGTCCGAATTTAAATCTCCAAGACGATGAAGATGAGTAGTGGCGGTTGTGTTAGTGGAAACACAAGAGGGAGATAAAGAGATTAGTAGTTAATCTTGAGTCCTAAAGATCTTTAGATCATTAAGGAATCGGTTGTAAACTCTATATTCTTTATCCTCTTCATACCCCACTATAATATCCAAGTCTTGTCTCTTGCTAAAGTCTTAAATCACTAGTCTTTGTTTAGTGAAGTGATTTGAGACTTGGAAAGATCTAGGATCCTTGGTTTGCATATGTCTTAAGACTTATTGCATTCAAACCTTGGTGAAATCCAAAAGATCTCCGGTTTAACAAAGGGTAAGGAACCAAGATCCGCTTGTGATTAAGCATATAAGGTCTTATGGGATCCAAACTCTCTTAGAGGAAAGAGAACCAAGTTTCATTAAGTGTTTAAAACACGTTTGAGCTTGATGAATCCATTAGATCCTCGGGTAACATAAGTCTAAAAAAAAAAAAAATCCATGATTATCTAAAAGGTGGCACTTTTGAAAGTCATGGTGAATCCATTTTAGACTTATGGGGAAATGATTCATTACACTAACATCTATATAAGGTGAAGATGGAATGATGATCTATGTTTGTTGTCATAAACCGCCTATGTGCATTTAAGTTTATGATACAAGATGAGTAACTAAGCTATGAAAGCTATCAAGTTACAATGAATCTTGTTTGTATGTTTTTAAGATCATGGTCCGCCATTGTGCACTAAAGACCATGGTCCCTTTCAAAGTCTTTATGGCAAGGAGCCATAAGCTAAAGACTCTTGTTGCTAACTTGAATCTATGTGTAGGTAAAGAAGCAAACAAGAGAATTTCTCATAAAGAGAAGTCATGAATCCGATCTTAGACTAACCATTGAGGTGCTCTAAAAGGATAAATGACTTCTCCCAATGACCATCTTCCCAAAGGAATATCAAAAAGGGCTAATTCTAAACTCTTACTCTCTTTAAACCATATTATTATTAAGATACTAGGCTTAAGTAGTCTTTATGCTTCATGTTATATGCCATAGATTGCATGTTTAAAAGCCTTTACAAATCTATAGGAACTAGAAATTGAACTTGCTAAGATACTTATACTCTCGGATTTAATCAAAAGGCTTAGGAAACTTTGTTATCTAATGTCTTAAATCCTTCCTTGTATCATGCTTGTTAAATATGATAATACTTAATAGATTGTAAAGTGTTTAAAGTTTCTAGCTTATGCCGGTTAACCATGATACTTAATCCATTTTGTGTTTGATATAATGTAGGATCATTATGTTCAAACCTTAAGAAGATTTCATGAGACAACCCCTAAGCATAAAGAAGAAACACAAAAGTGCCAAAGAGAAAAGAAGTAAGAGGAAATGATCTAATGCCAAAAATGATGTCCTAAAGAGAAGATGAGAAACCTCTTTCTCAAAGAAGCTTGTGAAGAACAAAGCCGAGAAAGGAGGAGAGTTCATTTACTTCCATGATTAATCAAGATGGGGGGAGAAGAAGTGTTAGATCACACATCTCATCATGATCAAATGGAAGCCAATCACTATCATCATTGTGGCCAAAAGCATCTAGCAAAACCATCAAGTTACATCTCGGCCAAGTATTCACAAGACAAAGCCGAGTCAACCCATTAATCTTCGGTCAAGTCCCTAACAAGACAAAGACCATCATCAACCGGTCAAGTCCCTAACAAGACAAAGACCATCATCAACCGGTCAAGTCCTTGGCAAAGACAAAGACCATCTCTTGACCAAAGTCCCTAGCAAAGGCAAGGTCACCAATCATTGTTCAAGATCATCATTCACATGGCCAAGCCTCCACAAAGAAGCAAAGCCAATCCATTCAACCATCATCAATCCTTGGTCAATCCTCTTCAAGAGAAAGACCAATTCATCTAATCATCAAAACCGAGTCCTTGAAGAAAGGAACTCAAGATCATGTGGCTTGGTCAAGGCTCTGGCAATGACAAGACCAAATCACTCCATCAACACTAGGCTCGGCCAAGTACCTCGCAAAGACAAAGCCGAGCCATCCATGTTCTAGAAAGAGACCGATTAAGCAATATGACCAAATCGTCTCTACTCACTCTCGGCCAAAGCAACTCTCAAGTGCAAAGCCTATTCTTGTTACTCGGCTTATGCATCTACCAAGAGCTAAGCCAAAGACGTCAACAAACCTTGTTCCAATTGCACAAAGGAGGAAGCAAAGACTTCAAGAAGAAGCCAAAGCTCAAAACCTAGATGCAATTACAAGGAAAAGCCATACCACTACGAACTAAAGGCTGCCCCTAAACCTTCTCTTAGCTTACTTAATTAGAATCATAGGACTAGAACTAAACCGTATAATCATGCTTAGTCTATGATCAATCACTTGTTAAAAGGAATTGCTTAAATCTAGGATCAATATGAACTTAGATTAAGCTTATCCTTATATATCCGAAATGTCTTTACTAAGTCTTATTCACTTGGATCTTTTAAGGTTCAAAGGAGAAAAGGATCAAAGGCAAAGAAGGAAGATCAAAGAAGAAGTCAAGAGAAGGAAAGGGAGTCAACACGTTCGGACAAAGTCTCACACTCAAGTTTGTGAAGAACAAACCGTGAAGACTCAAATCAAGAATCAAAGAACTCAACACCAAGACAAGAGGAAGTGTTGAGTATCCAAAGAAACCTCCATTGAAGAACACGGCAAGGACAAAGATCAAAACCGGTTCTAGCTTAAGGGGGAGTTTTTCGGCCAAAGTCAAAATACTCGAGGCCAAGATTAGAAGACCCCTAATTACTAGACTTACACTCTTTTTCCCTTAAACGTGGTTTTATCCCAAGTGGTTTTCCCGTTTAAGGGTTTTAATGAGGTTTGTTTAAGCAATGTCCAATCTTAGCCATTTCATTAGGCTAAGCTTGAGGGGGAGTGTTGAGACTAATGGTAACCCATAAAAGGGCATTAGGTCAAAACACATTGAAGAGACTAAGGCTTTGCCCGGACATACTTGTTCATCAAGGCAAAGACCTAGCATGTGATCAAAGACAATGACACAAGCGCTCTTATTACCATTACAAAGAGGAAAAAGAAATCAAGGAGAAGGATCTAGAAGATTGCCATGAAGAGGAAGTAGCCGTTGGCAAGTGAGAGACACTCTCTGTCCGTACAAGTCACGTGATGACTTAAGGAGAGTGCACTCCACTCTCTCAAGTCACATGTGGAGATAAGCCAAGAGTGCATCTCACTCTCTCAAGTCACATGTGGAGATAAGCCTAGAGTGCATCTCACTCTCTCCAAGTCACATGTGGAGATAAGCCAAGAGTGCATCTCACTCTCTCAAGTCACATGTTGATATAAGCCAAGAGTGCATCTCACTCTCTCAAGTCACATGTTGATATAAGCCAAAGAGTGCGCGGAGACCAAGAGAGAAGGAGACCAAGTGATATGGACATATTTGGCATATTCCTTTGATACCATTCTAAGCTATCCTTGTATATATATCTATCCTCCTTGTAAACATAAATCCAATAACACTTATGAAATGTAAAATCTAGTCTCTCTATTCTCTCTCTTGTTCTTGGTGTTCTTGAGGAAACATCAAGAACCAAATCTCACATTACCCTCTTAATCTCTTCTAATCTTCTCTAATCTCTCAAGAACCAAGCTATTGCTTTGCTTCTAATCTTCCATACTCCTAATCTCCCACGATTATACTCTCAAAAACCAACACAAATCTCATTGAGACACTTATAAGCACTCATGTTGCATGAAACTTAGTTTAGAGTCCTAGAAACGAGTTGTTAGATGTTTCATAAGTTCGTCAAACTTGTACAAAGCTCATTGAGACACTTATAAGCACTCATGTTGCATGAAACTTGGTTTAGAGTCCTAGAAAGGCGTTATTAGATGTTTCATAAGTTCGCCAAACTAGTACAAAACTCATTGAGACACGTATAAGCACTCTTAGTTCATGAAAATTGGTTTAGAGTCTTAGAAACGCGTTGTTAGATGTTTCTTAAGTTCGCCAAACAAGTACAAAGCTCATTGAGACACTTATAAGCAGTCATGTTGCATGAAACTTGGTTTAGAGTCCTAGAAACGCGTTGTTAGATGTTTCATAAGTTCGTCAAACTTGTACAAAGCTCATTGAGACACTTATATGCACTCATGTTGCATGAAACTTGGTTTAGAGTCCTAGAAGCGCGTTGTTAGATGTTTCATAAGATCGTTAAACTTGTACAAAGCTCATTGAGACACTTATAAGCACTCATGTTGCATGAAACTTGGTTTAGAGTCCTAGAAACGCGTTGTTAGATGTTTCATAAGTTCGTCAAACTTGTACAAAGCTCATTGAGGAACTTATAAGCAGTCATGTTGCATGAAACTTGGTTTAGAGTCCAAGAAAGGCGTTGTTAGTTGTTTCATAAGTTTGTCAAACTTGTACAAAGCTCATTGAGACATTTATAAGCACTCATGTTTCATGAAACTTGGTTTAGAGTCCTAGCAACCACGTTGTTAGATGTTTCATAAGTTCGTTAAACTTGTACAAAACTCATTGAGACACTTATATGCACTCATGTTGAATGCAACTTTGTTAAGACTCCTAGAAACGCGTTGTTAGATGTTTCATAAGTTCGTAAAACTAGTACAAAGCTCATTGAGACACTTATAAGCACTCATGTTGCATGAAACTTGGTTTAGAGTCCTAGCAACCACGTTGTTAAACTAAGTTTGTCAAACTAGTACAAACTTATTGAGACACTTATAAGCACTCATGTTGCATGAAACTTGGTTTAGAGTCCTAGAAATGCGTTGTTAGATGTTTTATAAGTTCGTCAAACTAGTACAAAGCTCATTGGGACACTTATAATCACTCATGTTGCATGAAACTTGGTTTACAGTCCTAGAAACGCGTTGTTAGACATTTCATAAGTTCGTCAAACTAGTACAAAGCTCATTGAGACACTTATAAGCACTCATGTTGCATGAAACTTGGTTTAGAGTCCTAGAAACGCGTTGTTAGATGTTTCATAAGATCGTCAAACTTGTACAAAGCTCATTGAGACACTTATTGTTAGAATTTGAGAGATTTAGAAGAGATTTAGAGAATGAGGTTCTTGAGTTCTTAACAAGAACATCAAGGACAAGAATGAGAGAGAATAGAGAGAGTAAAGAGATTCGGTTTCATTGTATTCAAAAATGTTAACCTTACATTACAAAAGGGAGGCGCATATATAAAGAAGCTAGGTTAAAACAAGTAACAAGGGAATATGCTAAAAATGTCGCTTTCCGTCTTGGTTTAGTCGCGCCCCACACGTCGCTCTCACTCGTCTAGCCGCGCTTCTTAAACCAACCCGTGACTTGTACGGCCGAGTGAGTTCCACTCGCCAACGGTCACATTGCAACGGCTCTTTCCCTTCTTGTCTTTGATTCCTTTGACTTCTTTGTAACGGTAACATGAGAGCGTGGACTTCTACTTCGGTCACACGCTAGGTCATTGCCTTGGTGGACAATACTTGTCCGGGCAATGCCTTGGTCTCTTTTACACTCCCCCGCAAGCTTAGCCTCATGAAATGGCTAAGCTTGGACCCCGCATAAACTTGCCTCGTTAAAACCTTGGTGAGAAAACCTCTTGGGATAAAACTCACCTAAGGGAAAAGAGTACAAGCTTATGTGGTTGGAGACTTAGGCTTTGGTTGCCCGGATGAGTCCAAGTCTAGGTAGAATGGACTCACAAACCTTCAAGCTTGCGGATTTGGTGAAGACGTCCGCAAGTTGATCTTGACTCTTGGTGAAGCATGGTAGGATTGTGCCCTTTACCATTTGTTCTCTAACCTTGTGACAATCCACTTCGATGTGCTTTGTCCTCTCATGGAATACCGAGTTAGATGCTATGTGGATAGCCGCTTGGTTGTCACAATGCATAGTCATTGGCCCTTCTATCTTGATTCCCAAATCTCCTAGCAAGTTCTTGAGCCACATGAGTTCTTGTGTTAGCTTTCTCATAGCTCTATACTCGGCTTCGGCGGTTGAGCAAGAGACTATCTTTTGCTTCTTAGTCTTCCATGTGACGAGGTTCCCACCAATGAATGTGCAATACCCCGTAGTGGATCTCCTATCTTCCATATTTCCGGCATAATCCGCATCACAATACCCAATCACCTCGGTGTTCTTGTTGCAACCCATCCAAATACCCAAATTGGATGTCTCCTTGACATAGCTTAGGATTCTCTCTAGCATCTTCCAATGGTGTATCTTTGGCTTTTGCATTTGTTGTGCTACTTGGTTCACGGCAAAGCAAATGTCCGGTCTTGTGATTGTCAAATAGATGAGCTTGCCCACCATTTGCCTATAGAGTTTAGGATCCGTATATGGCTCGTCTTCCCCACTTCCTTCTTGGACAACCTTGTATCCTTCTTCTAGTGGTGTCTTAGCTTTCTTAACTCCTGTCATATTGACAACACTCAAAAGATCATGGGTGTACTTCCTTTGGGAAAGGAATAGACCCTCTTCGGATCTACACACTTCAATCCCAAGGAAGTGTAAAAGAGACCAAGGCATTGCCCGGACAAGTATTGTCCACCAAGGCAATGACCTAGCGTGTGACCGAAGTAGAAGTCCACGCTCTCATGTTACCGTTACAAAGAAGTCAAAGGAATCAAAGACAAGAAGGGAAAGAGCCGTTGCAATGTGACCGTTGGCGAGTGGAACTCACTCGGCCGTACAAGTCACGTGTTGGTTTAAGAAGCGAGGCTAGACGAGTGAGAGCGACGTGTGGGGCGCGACTAAACCAAGACGGAAAGCGACATTTTTAGCATATTCCCTTGTTACTTGTTTTAACCTAGCTTCTTTATATATGCGCCTCCCTTTTGTAATGTAAGGTTAACATTTTTGAATACAATGAAACCGAATCTCTTTACTCTCTCTATTCTCTCTCATTCTTGTCCTTGATGTTCTTGTTAAGAACTCAAGAACCTCATTCTCTAAATCTCTTCTAAATCTCTCAAATTCTAACATGGTATCAGAGCTACAAAGCTCTTGAACCTACTTTTCTTCCGCGCAAACTCTCTCGGTTACTCTCGGTATCGACGATACTCGGTCTCGACAACTCTCGATACTCTGTTACTGTACACGTTCGACAACTCTCGATACTCTGTTACTGTACACGTTCGACAACTCTCGATACTCTGTTACTGTACACTCTCGACAAGGTTTTCTCGGCAAGAGTCTTGTTTTCCCGGCCACTTGTCTCGACTACTCTCTCGACAAGATCTTTCCTCGACACCGAGCATCCTCGACTCTCGGTAACGATTTCTCGGCTCCTTCGGTTCAAAGTTCTAAATCTCGATTTCTAGATCCGAAATCTCAAAAAACCAAAACTCAACCATGGAAGACAAAGAATCCAAGAGGGCACTTTGTCCGGTTACTCTCAAAGGCATCAACTACCTTCTATGGGCAAGGACCATGAAGATAGCCCTTTGTGGCCGCGGCTATTGGAACCATATCCTCACTCGGCAAGACGCCCCCATTGAGTTCAACAACGAACTCACAAACGACGATGAGAAGTGGTTCCAACTAGACCAAAAGGTACTTGGAATTATCCAAGCATCTCTTGAACCATCTATCTTGGAGGCGTATTCTTATTGTGAGAATGCCAAGGAACTATGGGATACCCTCCAAACCGTCTACGGCAACATATCCAACCTTAGCCGAGTCTATGAGGTCAAGAAAGCCATCAACGACCTCAACCAAGAAGACACCGAGTTCACCAAACACTTTGGGAAGTTTCGGTCACTATGGGCCGAATTGGAGATGCTTCGTCCAAGCACCGTGGATCCGAAAGTCTTAAATGAACGAAGAGAGCAAGACAAAGTATTTGGCTTACTCCTCACTCTCAACGGTAGCTACAAAGATGTGACCAAGCACTTGCTTCGATCCGACACCTTACCTAACCTTGAAGAGGTATGTGCACAACTCCAAAGGGAACAAGGGTCTATTGAACTCTTTGATGGCAAGAAGGAGCTAGTAACCGCCAACAAAGTGGCATTCAAACTCTCTTCCAAGACCTATGAAGAAAGGAGAGCCTTGACTTGTGAACATTGCAAGAAGAAGGGCCACATGAAGGAGAAGTGTTGGATATTGCATCCTAACCTCAAGCCGGCCAAGTTTAAGGAAGCCAAGGCCAATCTCTCTCATGATGACACGGCAAGCATGCCTAGCACAAGCGGATCAAACCGTGGCAAGGAAGAGGAGTCTTCGGCCATTGTCCCTTACATGGATGAGTACGTGAGGAAGTCCGACCTTGACGCCCTCATCAAAGCCCTTAAGGGCTCCGGTATTTCACCCTTCTACTCCCTTAGTGCTCAAAATATAGACAATAAACCTTTTAAGCCGATTATTATTGATTCGGGTGCTTCTCATCATATGATTAGTAACTTAGAATTGATTAGTAATGTTAAACCGGCTTTAGGTAATGTCATTATTGCAAATGGAAGTGAAATTCCTATAGAAGGATTAGGGAACCTCAAGTTGTTTGATAGAGATTCACAAGCGCTTTACATGCCTAGTTTTACTTCAAACCTTATATCCGTAAAACGCATTGCTTGTGATTTGAATTGCAATGTCATTTTTGGGCCTAATAATGTGGTTTTTCAGGATATTAAGAGTAAGGAGATCATTGGGAAAGGGGTCACAAGAGGCGATCTATATGTCCTTGAAGAAAACCCATCTAGTTCTTGTCTTTTTCATGCTTTTAATTCGGTTATAACCGAAACAAACAATGTTATTTGGCACTTTAGACTTGGTCATCCTCATTTGAATGCATTGAAAACTATGTTACCTAATGTTGTGTTTGATCATAAAACTTGTGAGGCGTGCATTTTAGGCAAGCATTGTAGAACCGTTTTCTCAAAATCAAAAATGTGTTACAAACCCTTTGAACTAGTTCACTCGGACGTTTGGTCCTCTCCTTGCAAATCTAGGGATAATCATAGCTATTTTGTCACATTCATAGATGAAAGCTCTAAATATACTTGGGTTACTCTTTTACAAACCAAAGATAGGGTATTAGAGGCTTTTAAAAACTTTCAAAACTATGTGACTAACCATTACAATGCTAAGATCAAAACCTTTAGGTCGGATAATGGGGGGAGTACACAAGCCGAGCATTCAAAGAACACATAGCCAACCATGGGATTCTTCACCAAACCACATGCCCATATACACCGCAACAAAATGGTGTGGCCGAGAGGAAGAATAGGCATCTCATGGAGGTCACACGGTCAATGATGTTCCATATGAACATCCCAAAACGGTTTTGGTCGGATGGTGTTTTAACCGCATGTTATCTCATCAACCGAACCCCCACTCAAATCTTAAACAATCAATCTCCTTTTGAAGTGTTAAATAAGAGTAAGCCCTTTATTAACCATCTAAGAGTATTTGGTTGTGTTTGTTTTGTGTTTGTGCCTAGTGAACAAAGGAACAAGCTTGAAGCAAAAAGCATCAAGGCCATGTTCATAGGCTACTCAAACACACAAAAAGGATACAAGTGCTATGTACCCGAGACAAGACGGGTATTAGTATCAAGAGATGTCAAGTTCCTTGAAGGCAAAAGCTTCTATGAAGACACCAATTGGGATAGTGTGAAGGACTTACCCGAGAAGGTCATAGATAGAGCTACAAGTCTAAGGAACCTAATGAAGAACCTTGGCATGAGTTTTGAAGAAGAACCAAGCCAAGATACACCAAACCAACAACCCACCCCTCTTGATCATGAGGGGGAGAACAATGAGCAAGTCAACTCCGAACCTCAAGAACCTAATGAGTCCGGGGGAGAACCAAATGCTCAACAACAAAATCCATCTCAAGAAAACCACGGACATGCTCAAGAAGATCATGATCAAGAAGTGGGTCAAGAAGCTAGTGAACCATCGGTGCCGGTTCTAAGAAGAAGTACTAGAGTGAAGAAGGATCCATCCAATTGGGTAAACACAAGGGTATACTTCAATAGCAAGGCGGTGTCTCATCCAACTCAAGCCGTATGCTCTCTTGCAAGTCTTCCTAAGGAACACCAAGCATATATCACTTCCATGGATCAACATGTAATACCAAGAACTTATGAAGAAGCAATGAAAGAAGAAGTATGGGTCAATGCGGTAAAAGCCGAGAACAAAGCAATGGAGGACAATGAGACGTTTTATGAGACTGATCTCCCTCAAGGCAAAAGAACCGTGAGCTCAAGATACATCTTCACTATCAAGTATCATAGCAATGGCGAGATAGAAAGACACAAAGCTCGGCTAGTGGCAAGAGGGTTTACACAAACGTATGGAGAAGACTACTTGGACACTTTTGCTCCGGTTGCAAAACTCCACACCGTAAGAGTTATTCTATCATTGGCCACCAATCTCTCATGGGACTTATACCAAATGGATGTCAAGAATGCATTCCTTCAAGGAGAGCTTGAAGAAGAAGTATACATGACACCACCACCGGGTCTAGAAGAAACCATCACTCCGGGAAAAGTGTTGAGACTAAGGAAGGCTATTTATGGACTCAAGCAATCACCAAGAGCCTGGTACCATAAGCTTAGCTCAACCTTGATGGCAAAGGGATTCAAAAGATCTCATGTGGAACACACTCTATTCACCCGGACAAACGGAGAAGGTATGGTAGTGGTACTTGTCTATGTAGATGATATCATCATCTCCGGAAACAACAAGGAAGGTATCCATGACACTAAACTCTATTTAAAGTCTAAATTTGATATCAAAGATTTAGGAAAACTCAAGTACTTCCTTGGGATTGAAGTGTGTAGATCCGAAGAGGGTCTATTCCTTTCCCAAAGGAAGTACACCCATGATCTTTTGAGTGTTGTCAATATGACAGGAGTTAAGAAAGCTAAGACACCACTAGAAGAAGGATACAAGGTTGTCCAAGAAGGAAGTGGGGAAGACGAGCCATATACGGATCCTAAACTCTATAGGCAAATGGTGGGCAAGCTCATCTATTTGACAATCACAAGACCGGACATTTGCTTTGCCGTGAACCAAGTAGCACAACAAATGCAAAAGCCAAAGATACACCATTGGAAGATGCTAGAGAGAATCCTAAGCTATGTCAAGGAGACATCCAATTTGGGTATTTGGATGGGTTGCAACAAGAACACCGAGGTGATTGGGTATTGTGATGCGGATTATGCCGGAAATATGGAAGATAGGAGATCCACTACGGGGTATTGCACATTCATTGGTGGGAACCTCGTCACATGGAAGACTAAGAAGCAAAAGATAGTCTCTTGCTCAACCGCCGAAGCCGAGTATAGAGCTATGAGAAAGCTAACACAAGAACTCATGTGGCTCAAGAACTTGCTAGGAGATTTGGGAATCAAGATAGAAGGGCCAATGACTATGCATTGTGACAACCAAGCGGCTATCCACATAGCATCTAACTCGGTATTCCATGAGAGGACAAAGCACATCGAAGTGGATTGTCACAAGGTTAGAGAACAAATGGTAAAGGGCACAATCCTACCATGCTTCACCAAGAGTCAAGATCAACTTGCGGACGTCTTCACCAAATCCGCAAGCTTGAAGGTTTGTGAGTCCATTCTACCTAGACTTGGACTCATCCGGGCAACCAAAGCCTAAGTCTCCAACCACATAAGCTTGTACTCTTTTCCCTTAGGTGAGTTTTATCCCAAGAGGTTTTCTCACCAAGGTTTTAACGAGGCAAGTTTATGCGGGGTCCAAGCTTAGCCATTTCATGAGGCTAAGCTTGCGGGGAAGTGTAAAGAGACCAAGGCATTGCCCGGACAAGTATTGTCCACCAAGGCAATGACCTAGCGTGTGACCGAAGTAGAAGTCCACGCTCTCATGTTACCGTTACAAAGAAGTCAAAGGAATCAAAGACAAGAAGGGAAAGAGCCGTTGCAATGTGACCGTTGGCGAGTGGAACTCACTCGGCCGTACAAGTCACGTGTTGGTTTAAGAAGCGAGGCTAGACGAGTGAGAGCGACGTGTGGGGCGCGACTAAACCAAGACGGAAAGCGACATTTTTAGCATATTCCCTTGTTACTTGTTTTAACCTAGCTTCTTTATATATGCGCCTCCCTTTTGTAATGTAAGGTTAACATTTTTGAATACAATGAAACCGAATCTCTTTACTCTCTCTATTCTCTCTCATTCTTGTCCTTGATGTTCTTGTTAAGAACTCAAGAACCTCATTCTCTAAATCTCTTCTAAATCTCTCAAATTCTAACAGGAAGTACTTGAGTTTTCCTAAATCTTTGATATCAAATTTAGACTTTAAATAGAGTTTAGTGTCATGGATACCTTCCTTGTTGTTTCCGGAGATGATGATATCATCTACATAGACAAGTACCACTACCATACCTTCTCCGTTTGTCCGGGTGAATAGAGTGTGTTCCACATGAGATCTTTTGAATCCCTTTGCCATCAAGGTTGAGCTAAGCTTATGGTACCAGGCTCTTGGTGATTGCTTGAGTCCATAAATAGCCTTCCTTAGTCTCAACACTTTTCCCGGAGTGATGGTTTCTTCTAGACCCGGTGGTGGTGTCATGTATACTTCTTCTTCAAGCTCTCCTTGAAGGAATGCATTCTTGACATCCATTTGGTATAAGTCCCATGAGAGATTGGTGGCCAATGATAGAATAACTCTTACGGTGTGGAGTTTTGCAACCGGAGCAAAAGTGTCCAAGTAGTCTTCTCCATACGTTTGTGTAAACCCTCTTGCCACTAGCCGAGCTTTGTGTCTTTCTATCTCGCCATTGCTATGATACTTGATAGTGAAGATGTATCTTGAGCTCACGGTTCTTTTGCCTTGAGGGAGATCAGTCTCATAAAACGTCTCATTGTCCTCCATTGCTTTGTTCTCGGCTTTTACCGCATTGACCCATACTTCTTCTTTCATTGCTTCTTCATAAGTTCTTGGTATTACATGTTGATCCATGGAAGTGATATATGCTTGGTGTTCCTTAGGAAGACTTGCAAGAGAGCATACGGCTTGAGTTGGATGAGACACCGCCTTGCTATTGAAGTATACCCTTGTGTTTACCCAATTGGATGGATCCTTCTTCACTCTAGTACTTCTTCTTAGAACCGGCACCGATGGTTCACTAGCTTCTTGACCCACTTCTTGATCATGATCTTCTTGAGCATGTCCGTGGTTTTCTTGAGATGGATTTTGTTGTTGAGCATTTGGTTCTCCCCCGGACTCATTAGGTTCTTGAGGTTCGGAGTTGACTTGCTCATTGTTCTCCCCCTCATGATCAAGAGGGGTGGGTTGTTGGTTTGGTGTATCTTGGCTTGGTTCTTCTTCAAAACTCATGCCAAGGTTCTTCATTAGGTTCCTTAGACTTGTAGCTCTATCTATGACCTTCTCGGGTAAGTCCTTCACACTATCCCAATTGGTGTCTTCATAGAAGCTTTTGCCTTCAAGGAACTTGACATCTCTTGATACTAATACCCGTCTTGTCTCGGGTACATAGCACTTGTATCCTTTTTGTGTGTTTGAGTAGCCTATGAACATGGCCTTGATGCTTTTTGCTTCAAGCTTGTTCCTTTGTTCACTAGGCACAAACACAAAACAAACACAACCAAATACTCTTAGATGGTTAATAAAGGGCTTACTCTTATTTAACACTTCAAAAGGAGATTGATTGTTTAAGATTTGAGTGGGGGTTCGGTTGATGAGATAACATGCGGTTAAAACACCATCCGACCAAAACCGTTTTGGGATGTTCATATGGAACATCATTGACCGTGTGACCTCCATGAGATGCCTATTCTTCCTCTCGGCCACACCATTTTGTTGCGGTGTATATGGGCATGTGGTTTGGTGAAGAATCCCATGGTTGGCTATGTGTTCTTTGAATGCTCGGCTTGTGTACTCCCCCCATTATCCGACCTAAAGGTTTTGATCTTAGCATTGTAATGGTTAGTCACATAGTTTTGAAAGTTTTTAAAAGCCTCTAATACCCTATCTTTGGTTTGTAAAAGAGTAACCCAAGTATATTTAGAGCTTTCATCTATGAATGTGACAAAATAGCTATGATTATCCCTAGATTTGCAAGGAGAGGACCAAACGTCCGAGTGAACTAGTTCAAAGGGTTTGTAACACATTTTTGATTTTGAGAAAACGGTTCTACAATGCTTGCCTAAAATGCACGCCTCACAAGTTTTATGATCAAACACAACATTAGGTAACATAGTTTTCAATGCATTCAAATGAGGATGACCAAGTCTAAAGTGCCAAATAACATTGTTTGTTTCGGTTATAACCGAATTAAAAGCATGAAAAAGACAAGAACTAGATGGGTTTTCTTCAAGGACATATAGATCGCCTCTTGTGACCCCTTTCCCAATGATCTCCTTACTCTTAATATCCTGAAAAACCACATTATTAGGCCCAAAAATGACATTGCAATTCAAATCACAAGCAATGCGTTTTACGGATATAAGGTTTGAAGTAAAACTAGGCATGTAAAGCGCTTGTGAATCTCTATCAAACAACTTGAGGTTCCCTAATCCTTCTATAGGAATTTCACTTCCATTTGCAATAATGACATTACCTAAAGCCGGTTTAACATTACTAATCAATTCTAAGTTACTAATCATATGATGAGAAGCACCCGAATCAATAATAATCGGCTTAAAAGGTTTATTGTCTATATTTTGAGCACTAAGGGAGTAGAAGGGTGAAATACCGGAGCCCTTAAGGGCTTTGATGAGGGCGTCAAGGTCGGACTTCCTCACGTACTCATCCATGTAAGGGACAATGGCCGAAGACTCCTCTTCCTTGCCACGGTTTGATCCGCTTGTGCTAGGCATGCTTGCCGTGTCATCATGAGAGAGATTGGCCTTGGCTTCCTTAAACTTGGCCGGCTTGAGGTTAGGATGCAATATCCAACACTTCTCCTTCATGTGGCCCTTCTTCTTGCAATGTTCACAAGTCAAGGCTCTCCTTTCTTCATAGGTCTTGGAAGAGAGTTTGAATGCCACTTTGTTGGCGGTTACTAGCTCCTTCTTGCCATCAAAGAGTTCAATAGACCCTTGTTCCCTTTGGAGTTGTGCACATACCTCTTCAAGGTTAGGTAAGGTGTCGGATCGAAGCAAGTGCTTGGTCACATCTTTGTAGCTACCGTTGAGAGTGAGGAGTAAGCCAAATACTTTGTCTTGCTCTCTTCGTTCATTTAAGACTTTCGGATCCACGGTGCTTGGACGAAGCATCTCCAATTCGGCCCATAGTGACCGAAACTTCCCAAAGTGTTTGGTGAACTCGGTGTCTTCTTGGTTGAGGTCGTTGATGGCTTTCTTGACCTCATAGACTCGGCTAAGGTTGGATATGTTGCCGTAGACGGTTTGGAGGGTATCCCATAGTTCCTTGGCATTCTCACAATAAGAATACGCCTCCAAGATAGATGGTTCAAGAGATGCTTGGATAATTCCAAGTACCTTTTGGTCTAGTTGGAACCACTTCTCATCGTCGTTTGTGAGTTCGTTGTTGAACTCAATGGGGGCGTCTTGCCGAGTGAGGATATGGTTCCAATAGCCGCGGCCACAAAGGGCTATCTTCATGGTCCTTGCCCATAGAAGGTAGTTGATGCCTTTGAGAGTAACCGGACAAAGTGCCCTCTTGGATTCTTTGTCTTCCATGGTTGAGTTTTGGTTTTTGAGATTTCGGATCTAGAAATCGAGATTTAGAACTTTGAACCGAAGGAGCCGAGAAATCGTTACCGAGAGTCGAGGATGCTCGGTGTCGAGGAAAGATCTTGTCGAGAGTAGTCGAGACAAGTGGCCGGGAAAACAAGACTCTTGCCGAGAAAACCTTGTCGAGAGTGTACGGTAACGAGTATCGAGAGTTGTCGAACGTGTACGGTAACAGAGTATCGAGAGTTGTCGAACGTGTACAGTAACGAGTATCGAGAGTTGTCGAGACCGAGTATCGTCGATACCGAGAGTAACCGAGAGAGTTTGCGCGGAAGAAAAGTAGGTTCAAGAGCTTTGTAGCTCGATACCATGTTAGAATTTGAGAGATTTAGAAGAGATTTAGAGAATGAGGTTCTTGAGTTCTTAACAAGAACATCAAGGACAAGAATGAGAGAGAATAGAGAGAGTAAAGAGATTCGGTTTCATTGTATTCAAAAATGTTAACCTTACATTACAAAAGGGAGGCGCATATATAAAGAAGCTAGGTTAAAACAAGTAACAAGGGAATATGCTAAAAATGTCGCTTTCCGACTTGGTTTAGTCGCGCCCCACACGTCGCTCTCACTCGTCTAGCCGCGCTTCTTAAACCAACCCGTGACTTGTACGGCCGAGTGAGTTCCACTCGCCAACGGTCACATTGCAACGGCTCTTTCCCTTCTTGTCTTTGATTCCTTTGACTTCTTTGTAACGGTAACATGAGAGCGTGGACTTCTACTTCGGTCACACGCTAGGTCATTGCCTTGGTGGACAATACTTGTCCGGGCAATGCCTTGGTCTCTTTTACACTTATAAGCACTCATGTTGCATGAAACTTGGTTTAGAGTCCTAGAAACGCGTTGTTAGATGTTTCATAAGTTCGTCAAACTAGTACAAAGCTCACTGAGACAATTATAAGCACTCATGTTGCATGAAACTTGGTTTAGAGTCCTAGAAACGCGTTGTTAGATTTTTCATAAGTTCGTCAAACTAGTGCAAAGCTCATTGAGCCACTTATAAGCACTCATGTTGCATGAAACTTGGTTTAGAATCTTAGAAACGCGTTGTTAGATGTTTCATAAGTTCGTCAAACTTGTACAAAGCTCATTGAGACACTTATAAGCACTCATGTAGCATGAAACTTGATTTAGAGTCCTAGCAAACACGTTGTTAGATGTTTCAAAAGTTTGACAAACTAGTACAAAGCTCATTGAGACACTTATAAGAACTCATGGTTCATGAAACTTGGTTTAGAGTCTTAGAAATCGTGTTGTTAGATGTTTCATAAGTTCGTCAAACTAGTACAAAGCTCATTGAGCCACTTATAAGAACTCATGTTGCATGAAACATGGTTTAGATTCCTAGAAACGCGTTGTTAGATGTTTCATAAGTTCGTCAAACTTGTACAAAGCTCATTGAGACACTTATATGCACTGATGTTGCATGAAACTTGGTTTAGATTCCTAGAAACGCGTTGTTAGATGTTTCAAAAGTTCGTCAAACAAGTACAAAGCTCATTGAGAAACTTATAAGCAGTCATGTTGCATGAAACTTGGTTTAGAGTCCTAGAAACGCGTTGTTAGATGTTTCATAAGTTCGTCAAACAAGTACAAAGCTCATTGAGACACTTATAAGCACTCATGTTGCATGAAACTTGGTTTAGAGTCCTAGAAAGGAGTTGTTAGTTGTTTCATAAGTTCGTCAAACTTGTACAAAGATCATTGAGCCACTTATAACCACTCATGTTGCATGAAACTTGGTTTAGAGTCCTAGCAACCACGTTGTTAGATGTTTCAAAAGTTTGACAAACTAGTACAAACCTCATTGGGATACTTATAAGAACTCATGTTGCATGAAACTACGTTTAGAGTCCTAGAAACGCGTTGTTAGATGTTTCATAAGTTCGTCAAACTTGTACAAAGCTCATTGAGACACTTATATGCACTAATGTTGAGTGAAACTTGGTTAAGACTCCTAGAAACGCGTTTTTAGATGTTTGATAAGTTCGTCAAACTAGTACAAAGCTCATTGAGACACTTATAAGCAGTCATGTTGCATGAAACTTGGTTTAGAGTCCTAGAAACGAGTTGTTAGATGTTTCATAAGTTCGTCAAACTTGTACAAAGCTCATTGAGGAACTTATAAGCACTCATGTAGCATGAAACTTGGTTTAGAGTCCTAGAAAGGCGTTGTTAGTTGTTTCATAAGTTCGTCAAACTTGTACAAAGCTCATTGAGACACTTATAAGCACTCATGTTGCATGAAACTTGGTTAAAAGTCCTAGAAAGGCGTTGTTAGATGTTTCATAAGTTAGTCAAACTTGGTTTAGAGTCCTAGAAACCCCGTTGTTAGATGTTTCAAAAGTTTGATAAACTAGTACAAACCTCATTGAGATACTTATAAGAACTCATGTTGCATGAAACTAGGTTTAGAGTCCTAGAAATGCGTTGTTAGAGGTTTCATAAGTTCGTCAAACTTCTACAAAGCTCATTGAGACACTTATATGCACTCATGTTGAATGAAACTTGGTTAAGACTCCTAGAAACGCGTTGTTAGATGTTTCATAAGTTCGTCAAACTAGTACAAAGATCATTGAGACACTTATAAGCACTCATGTTGCATGAAACTTGGTTTAGAGTCCTAGAAACGAGTTGTTAGATGTTTCATAAGTTTATTAAACTTGTACAAAGCTCATTGAGACACTTATACGCACTCATGTTGCATGAAACTTGGTTTAGAGTCCTAGAAATGCGTTGTTAGATGTTTCATAAGTTAGTCAAATTTGTACAAAGCTCATTGAGACACTTATAAGCACTCATGTTGCATGAAACTTGGTTTAGAGTCATAGCAACCATGTTGTTAGAAGTTTCAAAAGTTTGACAAACTAGTACAAACCTCAGTGAGATACTTATAAGAACTCACGATGCATGAAACTAGGTTTAGAGTCCTAGAAATGCGTTGTTAGATGTTTCATAAGTTCGTCAAACTTGTACAAAGCTCATTGAGACACTTATATGCACTCATGTTGCATGAAACTAGGTTTAGAGTCCTAGCAACCACGTTGTTAAATGTTTCATAAGTTCGTCAAACTTGTACAAAGCTCATTGAGACACTTATAAGCACTCATGTTGCATGAAACTTGGTTTAAAGTCCTAGAAACACGTTGTTAGATGTTTCATAAGTTCGTCAAACCAGTACAAAGCTCATTGAGACACTTATAAGCACTCATGTTGCATAAAACTTGGTTTAGAGTCCTAGAAACGAGTTGTTAGATGTTTCATAAGTTCGTCAAACTAGTACAAAGATCATTGAGACAATTATAAGCACTCATGTTCCATGAAACTAGGTTTAGAGTCCTAGCAACCACGTTGTTAGATGTTTCATAAGTTCGTCAAACTAGTACAAAGCTCATTGAGACACTTATAAGCACTCATGTTGCATAAAACTTGGTTTAGAGTCCTAGAAACGAGTTGTTAGATGTTTCATAAGTTCCTTAAACTTGTACAAAGCTCATTGAGACACTTATATGCACTCATGTTGCATGAAACTTGGTTTAGAGGCCTAGAAACACGTTGTTAGATGTTTCATAAGTTCGTCAAACTAGTACAAAGCTCATTGAGACACTTATAAGCACTCATGTTGCATAAAACTTGGTTTAGAGTCCTATAAAAGCGTTGTTAGATGTTTCATAAGTTCGTCAAACTAGTACAAAGCTCATTGAGACAATTATAAGCACTCATGTTGCATGAAACTTGGTTTAGAGTCCTAGAAACGCGTTGTTAGATGTTTCATAAGTTCGTCAAACTTGTACAAAGCTCATTGAGACACTTATATGCACTCATGTTGAGTGAAACTTGGTTAAGACTCCTAGAAACGCGTTTTTAGATGTTTGATAAGTTCGTCAAACTAGTACAAAGCTCATTGAGACACTTATAAGCAGTCATGTTGCATGAAACTTGGTTTAGAGTCCTAGAAACGCGTTGTTAGATGTTTCATAAGTTCGTCAAACTAGTACAAAGCTCGTAGAGACATATATAAGCACGCATGTTGCATGAAACTTGGTTAAGACTCCTAGAAACGCGTTTTTAGATGTTTGATAAGTTCGTCAAACTAGTACAAAGCTCATTGAGACACTTATAAGCACTCATGTTGCATGAAACTTGGTTTAGAGTCCTAGAAACGAGTTGTTAGATGTTTCATAAGTTCATTGAGGAACTTATAAGCACTCATGTAGCATGAAACTTGGTTTAGAGTCCTAGAAAGGCGTTGTTAGTTGTTTCATAAGTTTGTCAAACTTGTACAAAGCTCATTGAGACACTTATAAGCACTCATGTTGCATGAAACTTGGTTTAGAGTCGTAGCAACCACGTTGTTAGATGTTTCAAAAGTTTGACAAACTAGTACAAACCTCATTTAGATACTTATAAGAACTCATGTTGCATTAAACTAGGTTTAGAGTCCTAGAAATGCGTTGTTAGATGTTTCATAAGTTCGTCAAACTTGTACAAAGCTCATTGAGACACTTATATGCACTCATGTTGAATGAAACTTGGTTAAGACTCCTAGAAACGCGTTTTTAGATGTTTGTTAAGTTCGTCAAACTAGTATAAAGCTCATTGAGACACTTATAAGACCTCATGTTGCATGAAACTTGGTGTAGAATCCTAGAAACGCGTTGTTAGATGTTTCATAAGTTCGTCAAACAAGTAGAAAGCTCATTGAGACACTTATAAGCACTCATGTTGGATGAAACTTGGTTTAGAGTCCTAGAAACGCGTTATTAGATGTTTCATAAGTTCGTCAAACTTGTACAAAGTTCATTGAGACACTTATATGGACTGATGTTGCATGAAACTTGGTTAAGACTCCTAGAAACGCGTTGTTAGATGTTTCATAAGTTCGTCAAACTAGTACAAAGATCATTGAGAAAATTATAAGCACTCATGTTACATGAAACTTGGTTTAGAGTCCTAGCAACCACGTTGTTAGATGTTTCATAACTTCTTCAAACTTGTACAAAGCTCATTGAGACACTTATAAGCACTCATGTTGCATGAAACTTGGTTTAAAGTCCTAGAAACGTGTTGTTAGATGTTTCATAAGTTCGTCAAACTAGTACAAAGCTCATTGAGACACTTATAAGCACTCATGTTGCATGAAACTTGGTTTAGAGTCCTAGAAACGAGTTGTTAGATGTTTCATAAGTTCCTTAAACTTGTACAAAGCTCATTGAGACACTTATATGCACTCATGTTGCATGAAACTTGGTTTAGAGTCCTAGAAACGCGTTGTTAGATGTTTCATAAGTTCGTCAAACTTGTACAAAGCTCATTGAGACACTTATATGCACTGATGTTGCATGAAACTTGGTTAAGACTCCTAGAAACGCGTTGTTAGATGTTTCATAAGTTCTTCAAACTAGTACAAAGCTCATTGAGAAAATTATAAGCACTCATGTTGCATGAAACTTGGTTTAGAGTCTTAGAAACGCGTTATTAGATATTTCATAAGTTCGTCAAACTAGTACAAAGCTCATTGAGACACTTATAAGCACTCATGTTGCATGAAACTTGGTTTAGAGTCCTAGAAACGCGTTGTTAGATGTTTCATAAGTTCGTCAAACTTGTACAAAGCTCATTGAGACACTTATAAGCACTCATGTTGCATGAAACTTGGTTTAGAGTCCTAGAAACGCGTTGTTAGATGTTTCATAAGTTCGTCAAACAAGTACAAAGCTCATTGAGACACTTATAAGCACTCATGTTGCATGAAACTTGGTTAAGACTCCTAGAAACGCGTTGTTAGATGTTTCATAAGTTCGTCAAACTAGTAAAAAGCTCATTGAGACACTTATAAGCACTCATGTTGCATGAAACTTGGTTTAGAGTCCTAGAAACGCGTTGTTAGATGTTTCATAAGTTCGTCAAACAAGTACAAAGCTCATTGAGACACTTATAAGCACTCATGTTGCATGAAACTTGGTTTAGAGTCCTAGAAACGAGTTGTTAGATGTTTCCTAAGTTCGTCAAACTTGTACAAAGCTCATTGAGACACTTATAAGCACTCATGTTGCATGAAACTTGGTTTAGAGTCCTAGAAAGACGTTATTAGATGTTTCATAAGTTCGCCAAACTAGTACAAAGCTCATTGAGACACTTATAAGCACTCATGGTTCATTAAACTTGGTTTAGAGTCTTAGAAATCGCGTTGTTAGATGTTTCATAAGTTCGTCAAACTAGTACAAAGCTCATTGAGCCACTTATAAGCACTCATGTTGCATGAAACTTGGTTTAGAGTCCTAGAAACGAGTTGTTAGATGTATCATAAGTTCGTCAAACTTGTACAAAGATCATTGAGGAACTTATAAGCACTCATGTAGCATGAAACTTGGATTAGAGTCCTAGAAAGGAGTTGTTAGTTGTTTCATAAGTTCGTCAAACTTGTACAAAGCTCATTGAGACACTTATAAGCACTCATGTTGCATGAAACTTGGTTTAGAGTCCTAGAAACGAGTTGTTAGATGTTTCCTAAGTTCGTCAAACTTGTACAAAGCTCATTGAGACACTTATAAGCACTCATGTTGCATGAAACTTGGTTTAGAGTCCTAGAAAGACGTTATTAGATGTTTCATAAGTTCGCCAAACTAGTACAAAGCTCATTGAGACACTTATAAGCACTCATGGTTCATTAAACTTGGTTTAGAGTCTTAGAAATCGCGTTGTTAGATGTTTCATAAGTTCGTCAAACTAGTACAAAGCTCATTGAGCCACTTATAAGAACTCATGTTGCATGAAACTTGGTTTAGATTCCTAGAAACGCGTTGTTAGATGTTTCATAAGTTCGTCAAACTTGTACAAAGCTCATTGAGACACTTATATGCACTGATGTTGCATGAAACTTGGTTTAGATTCCTAGAAACGCGTTGTTAGATGTTTCAAAAGTTCGTCAAACAAGTACAAAGCTCATTGAGAAACTTATAAGCAGTCATGTTGAATGAAACTTGGTTTAGAGTACTAGAAACGCGTTGTTAGATGTTTCATAAGTTCGTCAAACAAGTACAAAGCTCATTGAGACACTTATAAGCACTCATGTTGCATGAAACTTGGTTTAGAGTCCTAGAAACGAGTTGTTAGATGTATCATAAATTCGTCAAAGTTGTACAAAGATCATTGAGGAACTTATAAGCACTCATGTAGCATGAAACTTGGTTTAGAGTCCTAGAAAGGAGTTGTTAGTTGTTTCATAAGTTCGTCAAACTTGTACAAAGCTCATTGAGCCACTTATAAGCACTCATGTTGCATGAAACTTGGTTTAGAGTCCTAGCAACCACGTTGTTAGATGTTTCAAAAGTTTGACAAACTAGTACAAACCTCATTGAGATACTTATAAGAACTCATGTTGCTTGAAACTACGTTTAGAGTCCTAGAAACGCGTTGTTAGATGTTTCATAAGTTCGTCAAACTTGTACAAAGCTCATTGAGACACTTATATGCACTAATGTTGAGTGAAACTTGGTTAAGACTCCTAGAAACGCGTTTTTAGATGTTTGATAAGTTCGTCAAACTAGTACAAAGCTCATTGAGACACTTATAAGCAGTCATGTTGCATGAAACTTGGTTTAGAGTCCTAGAAACGAGTTGTTAGATGTTTCATAAGTTCGTCAAACTTGTACAAAGCTCATTGAGGAACTTATAAGCACTCATGTAGCATGAAACTTGGTTTAGAGTCCTAGAAAGGCGTTGTTAGTTGTTTCATAAGTTCGTCAAACTCTTACAAAGCTCATTGAGACACTTATAAGCACTCATGTTGCATGAAACTTGGTTAAAAGTCCTAGAAAGGCGTTGTTAGATGTTTCATAAGTTAGTCAAACTTGGTTTAGAGTCCTAGAAACCCCGTTGTTAGATGTTTCAAAAGTTTGATAAACTAGTACAAACCTCATTGAGATACTTATAAGAACTCATGTTGCATGAAACTAGGTTTAGAGTCCTAGAAATGCGTTGTTAGAGGTTTCATAAGTTCGTCAAACTTCTACAAAGCTCATTGAGACACTTATATGCACTCATGTTGAATGAAACTTGGTTAAGACTCCTAGAAACGCGTTGTTAGATGTTTCATAAGTTCGTCAAACTAGTACAAAGATCATTGAGACACTTATAAGCACTCATGTCGAACGTGTACAGTAACAGAGTATCGAGAGTTGTCGAACGTGTACAAGAACAGAGTATCGAGAGTTGTCGAGACCGAGTATCGTCGATACCGAGAGTAACCGAGAGAGTTTGCGCGGAAGAAAAGTAGGTTCAAGAGCTTTGTAGCTCGATACCATGTTAGAATTTGAGAGATTTAGAAGAGATTTAGAGAATGAGGTTCTTGAGTTCTTAACAAGAACATCAAGGACAAGAATGAGAGAGAATAGAGAGAGTAAAGAGATTCGGTTTCATTGTATTCAAAAATGTTAACCTTACATTACAAAAGGGAGGCGCATATATAAAGAAGCTAGGTTAAAACAAGTAACAAGGGAATATGCTAAAAATGTCGCTTTCCGTCTTGGTTTAGTCGCGCCCCACACGTCGCTCTCACTCGTCTAGCCGCGCTTCTTAAACCAACCCGTGACTTGTACGGCCGAGTGAGTTCCACTCGCCAACGGTCACATTGCAACGGCTCTTTCCCTTCTTGTCTTTGATTCCTTTGACTTCTTTGTAACGGTAACATGAGAGCGTGGACTTCTACTTCGGTCACACGCTAGGTCATTGCCTTGGTGGACAATACTTGTCCGGGCAATGCCTTGGTCTCTTTTACACTTATAAGCACTCATGTTGCATGAAACTTGGTTTAGAGTCCTAGAAACGCGTTGTTAGATGTTTCATAAGTTCGTCAAACTAGTACAAAGCTCACTGAGACAATTATAAGCACTCATGTTGCATGAAACTTGGTTTAGAGTCCTAGAAACGCGTTGTTAGATTTTTCATAAGTTCGTCAAACTAGTGCAAAGCTCATTGAGCCACTTATAAGCACTCATGTTGCATGAAACTTGGTTTAGAATCTTAGAAACGCGTTGTTAGATGTTTCATAAGTTCGTCAAACTTGTACAAAGCTCATTGAGACACTTATAAGCACTCATGTAGCATGAAACTTGATTTAGAGTCCTAGCAAACACGTTGTTAGATGTTTCAAAAGTTTGACAAACTAGTACAAAGCTCATTGAGACACTTATAAGAACTCATGGTTCATGAAACTTGGTTTAGAGTCTTAGAAATCGTGTTGTTAGATGTTTCATAAGTTCGTCAAACTAGTACAAAGCTCATTGAGCCACTTATAAGAACTCATGTTGCATGAAACATGGTTTAGATTCCTAGAAACGCGTTGTTAGATGTTTCATAAGTTCGTCAAACTTGTACAAAGCTCATTGAGACACTTATATGCACTGATGTTGCATGAAACTTGGTTTAGATTCCTAGAAACGCGTTGTTAGATGTTTCAAAAGTTCGTCAAACAAGTACAAAGCTCATTGAGAAACTTATAAGCAGTCATGTTGCATGAAACTTGGTTTAGAGTCCTAGAAACGCGTTGTTAGATGTTTCATAAGTTCGTCAAACAAGTACAAAGCTCATTGAGACACTTATAAGCACTCATGTTGCATGAAACTTGGTTTAGAGTCCTAGAAAGGAGTTGTTAGTTGTTTCATAAGTTCGTCAAACTTGTACAAAGATCATTGAGCCACTTATAACCACTCATGTTGCATGAAACTTGGTTTAGAGTCCTAGCAACCACGTTGTTAGATGTTTCAAAAGTTTGACAAACTAGTACAAACCTCATTGGGATACTTATAAGAACTCATGTTGCATGAAACTACGTTTAGAGTCCTAGAAACGCGTTGTTAGATGTTTCATAAGTTCGTCAAACTTGTACAAAGCTCATTGAGACACTTATATGCACTAATGTTGAGTGAAACTTGGTTAAGACTCCTAGAAACGCGTTTTTAGATGTTTGATAAGTTCGTCAAACTAGTACAAAGCTCATTGAGACACTTATAAGCAGTCATGTTGCATGAAACTTGGTTTAGAGTCCTAGAAACGAGTTGTTAGATGTTTCATAAGTTCGTCAAACTTGTACAAAGCTCATTGAGGAACTTATAAGCACTCATGTAGCATGAAACTTGGTTTAGAGTCCTAGAAAGGCGTTGTTAGTTGTTTCATAAGTTCGTCAAACTTGTACAAAGCTCATTGAGACACTTATAAGCACTCATGTTGCATGAAACTTGGTTAAAAGTCCTAGAAAGGCGTTGTTAGATGTTTCATAAGTTAGTCAAACTTGGTTTAGAGTCCTAGAAACCCCGTTGTTAGATGTTTCAAAAGTTTGATAAACTAGTACAAACCTCATTGAGATACTTATAAGAACTCATGTTGCATGAAACTAGGTTTAGAGTCCTAGAAATGCGTTGTTAGAGGTTTCATAAGTTCGTCAAACTTCTACAAAGCTCATTGAGACACTTATATGCACTCATGTTGAATGAAACTTGGTTAAGACTCCTAGAAACGCGTTGTTAGATGTTTCATAAGTTCGTCAAACTAGTACAAAGATCATTGAGACACTTATAAGCACTCATGTCGAACGTGTACAGTAACAGAGTATCGAGAGTTGTCGAACGTGTACAGTAACAGAGTATCGAGAGTTGTCGAGACCGAGTATCGTCGATACCGAGAGTAACCGAGAGAGTTTGCGCGGAAGAAAAGTAGGTTCAAGAGCTTTGTAGCTCTGATACCATGTTAGAATTTGAGAGATTTAGAAGAGATTTAGAGAATGAGGTTCTTGAGTTCTTAACAAGAACATCAAGGACAAGAATGAGAGAGAATAGAGAGAGTAAAGAGATTCGGTTTCATTGTATTCAAAAATGTTAACCTTACATTACAAAAGGGAGGCGCATATATAAAGAAGCTAGGTTAAAACAAGTAACAAGGGAATATGCTAAAAATGTCGCTTTCCGTCTTGGTTTAGTCGCGCCCCACACGTCGCTCTCACTCGTCTAGCCGCGCTTCTTAAACCAACCCGTGACTTGTACGGCCGAGTGAGTTCCACTCGCCAACGGTCACATTGCAACGGCTCTTTCCCTTCTTGTCTTTGATTCCTTTGACTTCTTTGTAACGGTAACATGAGAGCGTGGACTTCTACTTCGGTCACACGCTAGGTCATTGCCTTGGTGGACAATACTTGTCCGGGCAATGCCTTGGTCTCTTTTACACTTATAAGCACTCATGTTGCATGAAACTTGGTTTAGAGTCCTAGAAACGCGTTGTTAGATGTTTCATAAGTTCGTCAAACTAGTACAAAGCTCACTGAGACAATTATAAGCACTCATGTTGCATGAAACTTGGTTTAGAGTCCTAGAAACGCGTTGTTAGATTTTTCATAAGTTCGTCAAACTAGTGCAAAGCTCATTGAGCCACTTATAAGCACTCATGTTGCATGAAACTTGGTTTAGAATCTTAGAAACGCGTTGTTAGATGTTTCATAAGTTCGTCAAACTTGTACAAAGCTCATTGAGACACTTATAAGCACTCATGTAGCATGAAACTTGATTTAGAGTCCTAGCAAACACGTTGTTAGATGTTTCAAAAGTTTGACAAACTAGTACAAAGCTCATTGAGACATTTATAAGAACTCATGGTTCATGAAACTTGGTTTAGAGTCTTAGAAATCGTGTTGTTAGATGTTTCATAAGTTCGTCAAACTAGTACAAAGCTCATTGAGCCACTTATAAGAACTCATGTTGCATGAAACATGGTTTAGATTCCTAGAAACGCGTTGTTAGATGTTTCATAAGTTCGTCAAACTTGTACAAAGCTCATTGAGACACTTATATGCACTGATGTTGCATGAAACTTGGTTTAGATTCCTAGAAACGCGTTGTTAGATGTTTCAAAAGTTCGTCAAACAAGTACAAAGCTCATTGAGAAACTTATAAGCAGTCATGTTGCATGAAACTTGGTTTAGAGTCCTAGAAACGCGTTGTTAGATGTTTCATAAGTTCGTCAAACAAGTACAAAGCTCATTGAGACACTTATAAGCACTCATGTTGCATGAAACTTGGTTTAGAGTCCTAGAAAGGAGTTGTTAGTTGTTTCATAAGTTCGTCAAACTTGTACAAAGATCATTGAGCCACTTATAACCACTCATGTTGCATGAAACTTGGTTTAGAGTCCTAGCAACCACGTTGTTAGATGTTTCAAAAGTTTGACAAACTAGTACAAACCTCATTGGGATACTTATAAGAACTCATGTTGCATGAAACTACGTTTAGAGTCCTAGAAACGCGTTGTTAGATGTTTCATAAGTTCGTCAAACTTGTACAAAGCTCATTGAGACACTTATATGCACTAATGTTGAGTGAAACTTGGTTAAGACTCCTAGAAACGCGTTTTTAGATGTTTGATAAGTTCGTCAAACTAGTACAAAGCTCATTGAGACACTTATAAGCAGTCATGTTGCATGAAACTTGGTTTAGAGTCCTAGAAACGAGTTGTTAGATGTTTCATAAGTTCGTCAAACTTGTACAAAGCTCATTGAGGAACTTATAAGCACTCATGTAGCATGAAACTTGGTTTAGAGTCCTAGAAAGGCGTTGTTAGTTGTTTCATAAGTTCGTCAAACTTGTACAAAGCTCATTGAGACACTTATAAGCACTCATGTTGCATGAAACTTGGTTAAAAGTCCTAGAAAGGCGTTGTTAGATGTTTCATAAGTTAGTCAAACTTGGTTTAGAGTCCTAGAAACCCCGTTGTTAGATGTTTCAAAAGTTTGATAAACTAGTACAAACCTCATTGAGATACTTATAAGAACTCATGTTGCATGAAACTAGGTTTAGAGTCCTAGAAATGCGTTGTTAGAGGTTTCATAAGTTCGTCAAACTTCTACAAAGCTCATTGAGACACTTATATGCACTCATGTTGAATGAAACTTGGTTAAGACTCCTAGAAACGCGTTGTTAGATGTTTCATAAGTTCGTCAAACTAGTACAAAGATCATTGAGACACTTATAAGCACTCATGTTGCATGAAACTTGGTTTAGAGTCCTAGAAACGAGTTGTTAGATGTTTCATAAGTTTATTAAACTTGTACAAAGCTCATTGAGACACTTATACGCACTCATGTTGCATGAAACTTGGTTTAGAGTCCTAGAAATGCGTTGTTAGATGTTTCATAAGTTAGTCAAATTTGTACAAAGCTCATTGAGACACTTATAAGCACTCATGTTGCATGAAACTTGGTTTAGAGTCATAGCAACCATGTTGTTAGAAGTTTCAAAAGTTTGACAAACTAGTACAAACCTCGGTGAGATACTTATAAGAACTCACGATGCATGAAACTAGGTTTAGAGTCCTAGAAATGCGTTGTTAGATGTTTCATAAGTTCGTCAAACTTGTACAAAGCTCATTGAGACACTTATATGCACTCATGTTGCATGAAACTAGGTTTAGAGTCCTAGCAACCACGTTGTTAAATGTTTCATAAGTTCGTCAAACTTGTACAAAGCTCATTGAGACACTTATAAGCACTCATGTTGCATGAAACTTGGTTTAAAGTCCTAGAAACACGTTGTTAGATGTTTCATAAGTTCGTCAAACCAGTACAAAGCTCATTGAGACACTTATAAGCACTCATGTTGCATAAAACTTGGTTTAGAGTCCTAGAAACGAGTTGTTAGATGTTTCATAAGTTCGTCAAACTAGTACAAAGATCATTGAGACAATTATAAGCACTCATGTTCCATGAAACTAGGTTTAGAGTCCTAGCAACCACGTTGTTAGATGTTTCATAAGTTCGTCAAACTAGTACAAAGCTCATTGAGACACTTATAAGCACTCATGTTGCATAAAACTTGGTTTAGAGTCCTAGAAACGAGTTGTTAGATGTTTCATAAGTTCCTTAAACTTGTACAAAGCTCATTGAGACACTTATATGCACTCATGTTGCATGAAACTTGGTTTAGAGGCCTAGAAACACGTTGTTAGATGTTTCATAAGTTCGTCAAACTAGTACAAAGCTCATTGAGACACTTATAAGCACTCATGTTGCATAAAACTTGGTTTAGAGTCCTATAAAAGCGTTGTTAGATGTTTCATAAGTTCGTCAAACTAGTACAAAGCTCATTGAGACAATTATAAGCACTCATGTTGCATGAAACTTGGTTTAGAGTCCTAGAAACGCGTTGTTAGATGTTTCATAAGTTCGTCAAACTTGTACAAAGCTCATTGAGACACTTATATGCACTCATGTTGAGTGAAACTTGGTTAAGACTCCTAGAAACGCGTTTTTAGATGTTTGATAAGTTCGTCAAACTAGTACAAAGCTCATTGAGACACTTATAAGCAGTCATGTTGCATGAAACTTGGTTTAGAGTCCTAGAAACGCGTTGTTAGATGTTTCATAAGTTCGTCAAACTAG
This sequence comes from Cochlearia excelsa, assembly GCA_963556525.1. Taxonomy (NCBI): domain Eukaryota; kingdom Viridiplantae; phylum Streptophyta; class Magnoliopsida; order Brassicales; family Brassicaceae; genus Cochlearia; species Cochlearia excelsa. Next base: position 3,360,975 of record CAUVZT010000002.1, read on the forward strand.
TACAAAGCTCGTAGAGACATATATAAGCACGCATGTTGCATGAAACTTGGTTAAGACTCCTAGAAACGCGTTTTTAGATGTTTGATAAGTTCGTCAAACTAGTACAAAGCTCATTGAGACACTTATAAGCACTCATGTTGCATGAAACTTGGTTTAGAGTCCTAGAAACGAGTTGTTAGATGTTTCATAAGTTCATTGAGGAACTTATAAGCACTCATGTAGCATGAAACTTGGTTTAGAGTCCTAGAAAGGCGTTGTTAGTTGTTTCATAAGTTTGTCAAACTTGTACAAAGCTCATTGAGACACTTATAAGCACTCATGTTGCATGAAACTTGGTTTAGAGTCGTAGCAACCACGTTGTTAGATGTTTCAAAAGTTTGACAAACTAGTACAAACCTCATTTAGATACTTATAAGAACTCATGTTGCATTAAACTAGGTTTAGAGTCCTAGAAATGCGTTGTTAGATGTTTCATAAGTTCGTCAAACTTGTACAAAGCTCATTGAGACACTTATATGCACTCATGTTGAATGAAACTTGGTTAAGACTCCTAGAAACGCGTTTTTAGATGTTTGTTAAGTTCGTCAAACTAGTATAAAGCTCATTGAGACACTTATAAGACCTCATGTGATGCGATCGTAACCGAGCCATCGGACGAGGAAACCGCGAACGAGCCGATATCGACCACTCGACCACTCGACACCGACGAAATGCCGATGTCGACCACTCGACCAACCGATGCCGAGGAGTTGCCGAGTACCCGAACATCGAATGCCGAGGAAATGTCGAGTGTACAAGAAGGAGTTATCACCCGGGCCAGAGCTAAGGAGCTAGCAAGGAAAGCTCACACGATGATCAAGGAAGAGAAGATTGGAGAAGCCGACACGGGAAGCTACTTCAACATCTTCACCACGGCTACTTGAGGAAGACCAAGCTATGGTAGCTAAGCGGACTAAGTGACTCGCTTGGTACTCTTTCCCACCGGGTTTTAACGAGGCCAAGAAGACCACTACGTCGTCCATTAGCCACCATAGCTTGAAGAGTGTGTTAAGCAAGGCACTTTCGCTACTTGCTTATTTATCCGCGCAATTTCCATTTTTCCTAGGATTTCCTTTTTTCGCTTATGTTGCGATTTCCATTTCTCGAACAATTTCCTTTTTCTGTTTTTGCGCAAAACCCTAAGGTAACAAGCGACATGTGCTTGTCCTATAAAAGGAGTGCGCCGCATCCTTTGTCATAATCGAACAACTTAGAAAGAAAAAAACTTAACCTAAGGTCTTTGTCGCCTTCTTGATCTTGTGAAGAGATCGGCTCCCTTTGATCTTGTGAAGAGATCCGTTCTTCTCCTTGCGCAACCGCCGTTGGAGAGAACTTCTATCACTTGTTAAACCTCCTCAACGTTTAACAAGTTTCCGCCATTACTTACACTTCCCCTCCCATCCTACATCGACGTTCCACCGCATCATTCCACTACCTTCACCTCCCGTCCATCCTTTTCCATCGCCGAGACAGTTCAGCCTCGTTTGGAGAGTAGATCCCTCAAGGCCGATCGTATCATGTGGTATCGAGCCGCCTCGAACCAAGGCTGAGTCGCTTCTATCTCTTACTTCTCTTCTTTATCGTTTATGCTTAACTTTAGATCTATACCGTATGTTTCAACTTGCTTGCTTGCACGAGTGATTGTCCGTAACTTGTTGTTGATTTCGTTGCTTGCTTGGGTACTACTAGTAACTTGTTGAATCATTGATAGGTCGTTCTTATTTGTTCGTCGTGTTCTTGTTTGGCGGCGGTATTTTAAAAAAAAAAAAAAAAAAAAACTTTGATCTTTCAAAACCTAATCGCATCTTTCGAAACTTGTGTTCGTGATTTCCTTTTTTTCATAAAACGTGCGTTTCATTTAAGCGAGACGATTTCCTTTTTTTCAAAACCGCGTGGCCGATTTCCATTCTTTTGACAAAACCGCGTGAGACGATTTCCTTTTCATTGAAACCGAGTGTTTTCCTTTTGTTAGCGTGATTTGTTTGGCATTATCGTGAACACCTTACTTTGGGTTATTTTTGCGTGTACCAGGCACCATGGCGCTCTCACCCGAGGCGTTAGACGACCTCCAGAAGCTCATCGCTACCCAAGTTGCCGAGGCCATGGCTCAGCTCCTACCGCAACAAATCTCCCAGCAGCTCACCTTGGAACGTGAGAAGCAAGCCAGGGAAGCCAAGGAAGTTTCCTCGGAGTCCGAGAGTGGTCACACACCAACACCATCCGAAGCTATCCGCCTTGCCAAAGGAAAAGGCCCAGCCGGTAGTTCCAGGGTGCAGGCCGTCCGACACGTCTTTCCCCGAGACAATACCGAGAAGGAGACCCGGTTACCTAGAGATAGAGCCGATCCTTTTAGACCGGCACCTTTCGCTCCTAGACGCGCTCCACACTTCGACCACGGTCGTCGGACAGAAACCGTTGGGGACCATAGGATCCACATTCACTCCGACGAAGATTACTATGAGCTAGGCGCATCGGATCGCAGCCATAGAAGCCGTAGGCGGGACAGGAGGCCAGGGGATCCCGTTAGGCAACAACTTAGACACATCAAAGCTAAGTTCCCTCCCTTCCAAGGTAAGAACGATCCCGAGGTCTACCTAGATTGGGAAAGGAAGATGGAGTCTAGCTTCATCTACCATGACACTTACCCGGTCAACAAGGTAAAAATTGCCGTGTCCGAATTCGGTGACTATGCTCTCCCGTGGTGGGATCGGCTATGCACCACCGAAGCCGACACAACGAGCCGGCTATCACCACTTGGGCACAACTTACCACGCACATGAGGAAGCGTTTTGTTCCCAACCATTACCACCGTGAGACTCTCCACAAACTCGGAAACTCACCCGGGGGTCAAGCTCCGTCGAGACTACTACCAAGAGATGGAAACCCCGCTGGTCCGAGCCGGCCTAGAAGAAGACGACGAGGTCGCCATGGCCCGGTTCATTGGAGGACTTGCTCGGGACATTCAAGACAAGCTGGAACTCCAATCTTATGAAGATCTTGAGGAGTTAGTGCACAAGGCCGAGTTGATTGAGAGCCAGAACAAGCGCCGATATACTAGGCCAAGCTACCCATCCAATGCAACCAAGCCGCGGGATGTCCAGCCAACCAAACCAGAATACCGCCGAGAGTTCAAACCACCACCTAGCGGCGTGAAAGAAGAGCCCAAGACAGCCTTCAAGGATAGGAATGGAGCATCCTTGAGCCATGTCAGGTGTTACAAGTGTCAAGGCATGGGTCATTACGCTAGGGATTGTGTCAACAAGAAGGTCTACATGCCGCTTGATAACGGAGACATCCTTCCACCGGATACGGACTCGAATCGACCCTCATGAAGAAGAGGAAGAAGAGTCCGCCGCGGTTGGAGAGATGCTTGTAGCCCACCGAGCATTAAGTGTCCAGAATCGAGGCCGAGGAGCTACAACAACGGGACAACTTGTTCCACACCCGTGCATCGTCAAGGAAAGGGTGTGTAGCCTAATCATAGATGGAGGGAGTTGCACCAACGCTGCAAGTGAGCATATGGTCGAGAAACTTCACCTCCAAACCACCCCACATCCGAGGCCATATAAGCTGCAATGGCTGAATGAAGGAGGAGCCCTGACGGTTACTCACCAAGTCAAGGTAGCCTTTGCCATAGGAAAGTATGAGGATGACGTACTCGTGATGTCTTGCCCATGGGCTCGAGCCACCTCCTGCTGGGTAGACCGTGGCAATCGACCGCAAGGTTCTGCATGATGGATACACCAACAAGCACTCCTTTGAGTTCAAGGGGCGCAAAATCATCCTTCTCCCTCTCACACCTAGCGAAGTCTACCAAGACCAGCTCTACATCAAACTAAAGAACGAGAAGGATAAGGAGATACCGCCTAATACCAACCTTCTCATCCACTCTAGTGAAGTTTTCAAAGACTTAAACTCGGAACTACCTATCTTAATGCTTATATATAGAGAAACGCTTGCTAGTTTAACCGAGTTTGCACGGGGTCTTCCTAGTGGTATGTCTCGGCTTTTGCAGGATTTTAGGGATGTGTTCCCGGAGGATGCCCCGCCAGGACTGCCACCTATCCGAGGGATTGAGCACCAGATAGACTTGGTGTCCGGAGCTGCTTTGCCGAACCGGCCAGCTTACCGCACCAACCCAGCTGAAACCAAAGAACTCCAAAACCAAGTGGAGGAGTTGATGAAGAAGGGTCACATCCGTGAGAGTATGAGTCCATGTGCCGTCCCAGTCCTACTGGTGCCAAAGAAAGATGGAACGTGGCGCATGTGTGTTGATTGCCGAGCCATCAACAACATCACGGTTAAGTATCGCCACCCTATCCCTAGACTTGATGATATGTTAGATGAATTGTGTGGGTCTAACGTGTTCTCTAAGATCGATCTTAAGAGTGGTTATCATCGGATTAGGATGAAGGAAGGTGACGAATGGAAGACCGCCTTTAAGACTAAGCAAGGATTGTACGAATGGCTTGTAATGCCCTTCGGTTTAACTAATGCTCCTAGTACCTTTATGCGTTTAATGAATCATGTGTTGAGGTCCTTTATAGGTGTCTTTGTAGTTGTTTACTTTGACGATATACTGATTTATAGCAGGGATATGGAGGCCCATCTCACTCACATCCAGATGGTGCTAGAAGTACTTCGGAAGGAGCGCTTGTTTGCTAACCTCGGCAAGTGTACCTTTTGCACTAACCGAGTTATTTTCTTAGGTTTTGTTGTGAGTGCGGACGGCGTACGGGTTGACGAGGACAAGATAAAGGCCATCCGAGACCGGCCGAGCCCTAAGAACGTCGGAGAAGTTAGGAGTTTTCACGGCCTAGCCGGCTTCTACCGCCGGTTCGTCAAAGACTTCAGCACCGTAGCCGCACCACTCACTGAAGTCATCAAGAAGGAAGTAGGGTTCAAGTGGGAAGCCGCCCAAGAGCAAGCCTTTCAGGCTCTTAAAGAGAAGCTTATCAATTCCCCTCTACTTGCTTTACCCGATTTTATGAAAACTTTTGAAATTGAGTGTGATGCGTCCGGTGTAGGCATTGGAGCCGTTCTAATGCAGGACAAAAGACCCATTGCTTATTTCAGCGAAAAGTTAGGAGGCTCAACGGTCAACTATCCAACATATGACAAGGAGCTATACGCGCTGGTGAGAGCTCTACAAACATGGCAGCACTATCGTGGCCCAAGGAGTTCGTCATACACACGGACCATGAATCCTTGAAACATCTAAAGGGGCAACAGAAGCTGAACCGGAGGCATGGACGTTGGATAGAATTCATCGAGACCTTCCCATATGTCATTAAGTACAAGAAAGGTAAGGACAATGTAGTCGCCGATGCATTGTCCCGGAGGTACACTCTTCTTAGTACTTTGACATCTAAACTCATTGGATTTGAGAGATTGAAAGAACTATATGAGATAGACAATGAGTTTAGTGAGGCGTATAGGAAGTGTTCAAAATTCTCTTGTGATGGTTACTATAGGCACGATGGATATCTCTTTTATAACCATAAGTTGTGTGTGCCTAATGTTTCGTTAGAGAGTTGTTAGTCGGGGAATCCCATGGGGGTGGACTTGCCGGGCACTTTGGAGTTACTAAGACTCTTCACAGCCTACAACAACACTTCTATTGGCCGGGCATGAGGAAGGACGTGGAGAAAGTCTGTGCTAGGTGTGCTACATGCAAACAAAGCTAAGAGTAAAGTCCAGCCGCACGGTTTGTATCTCCCTTTACCTATCCCCGAGCATCCTTGGACAGATATATCGATGGACTTTGTGATAGGATTGCCTAGGACTAAAACTGGTAGAGACTCGATCTTTGTGGTTGTTGATAGGTTTTCTAAGATGGCTCACTTTATTGCTTGTCATAAGACCGATGATGCTTGTTAATGTCGCTAACCCGTTCTTTAGAGAAGTTGTTAGGTTGCATGGTATGCCTCTTGTTATTGTGTCCGACGGGGATACGAAGTTTCTTAGCCATTTTTGGAGAACCTTGTGGGCAAAGCTAGGAACCAAGCTGACCTTTTCCACCACTTGCCACCCACAGACCGATGGTCGGACGGAGGTAGTCAACCGGTCCTTAAGCACCTTGCTAAGGACGATGGTAAGAAGCAATCTCAAGTCGTGGGAGGATTGTCTACCCCACGTTGAGTTTGCTTACAATCATTCTCAACACTCCTCTACTTTGTTCTCTCCTTTTGAAATTGTTTATGGGTTTAACCCGTCTTCACCCCTAGATTTAATCTCTTTGCCTTTGAGTGAACGTGGCGTTTAGACGGTAAGAAGAAGGCGGAACAAGTAAGGAAAATCCACGAGAAGTCTAGGATCAACATCGAGCACAAGACGCGGCTATACGCAAAGAAAGCCAACAAGGGTCGCAAGGAGGTTATCTTTAAAGAAGGCGACCTGGTGTGGGTTCACCTAAGGAAGGAGAGGTTCCCACCGAGAGAAAATCCAAGCTGATGCCGAGAGTAGATGGCCCGTTCAAAGTCCTGAAGCGGATCAACGACAACGCCTACAAAATTGATCTTCAAGGGAAGTACACAATCTCGATTCGTTTAATGTTTCGACTTAGCTCGTTTTATTGCAGATTCGATTTGAGGTCAAATCCTTTTCAAGTGGGGGAGGATGATGCGATCGTAACCGAGCCATCGGACGAGGAAACCGCGAACGAGCCGATATCGACCACTCGACCACTCGACACCGACGAAATGCCGATGTCGACCACTCGACCAACCGATGCCGAGGAGTTGCCGAGTACCCGAACATCGAATGCCGAGGAAATGTCGAGTGTACAAGAAGGAGTTATCACCCGGGCCGAGCTAAGGAGCTAGCAAGGAAAGCTCACACGATGATCAAGGAAGAGAAGATTGGAGAAGCCGACACGGGAAGCTACTTCAACATCTTCACCACGGCTACTTGAGGAAGACCAAGCTATGGTAGCTAAGCGGACTAAGTGACTCGCTTGGTACTCTTTCCCACCGGGTTTTAACGAGGCCAAGAAGACCACTACGTCGTCCATTAGCCACCATAGCTTGAAGAGTGTGTTAAGCAAGGCACTTTCGCTACTTGCTTATTTATCCGCGCAATTTCCATTTTTCCTAGGATTTCCTTTTTTCGCTTATGTTGCGATTTCCATTTCTCGAACAATTTCCTTTTTCTGTTTTTGCGCAAAACCCTAAGGTAACAAGCGACATGTGCTTGTCCTATAAAAGGAGTGCGCCGCATCCTTTGTCATAATCGAACAACTTAGAAAGAAAAAAACTTAACCTAAGGTCTTTGTCGCCTTCTTGATCTTGTGAAGAGATCGGCTCCCTTTGATCTTGTGAAGAGATCCGTTCTTCTCCTTGCGCAACCGCCGTTGGAGAGAACTTCTATCACTTGTTAAACCTCCTCAACGTTTAACAAGTTTCCGCCATTACTTACACTTCCCCTCCCATCCTACATCGACGTTCCACCGCATCATTCCACTACCTTCACCTCCCGTCCATCCTTTTCCATCGCCGAGACAGTTCAGCCTCGTTTGGAGAGTAGATCCCTCAAGGCCGATCGTATCATCATGTTGCATGAAACTTGGTGTAGAATCCTAGAAACGCGTTGTTAGATGTTTCATAAGTTCGTCAAACAAGTAGAAAGCTCATTGAGACACTTATAAGCACTCATGTTGGATGAAACTTGGTTTAGAGTCCTAGAAACGCGTTATTAGATGTTTCATAAGTTCGTCAAACTTGTACAAAGTTCATTGAGACACTTATATGGACTGATGTTGCATGAAACTTGGTTAAGACTCCTAGAAACGCGTTGTTAGATGTTTCATAAGTTCGTCAAACTAGTACAAAGATCATTGAGAAAATTATAAGCACTCATGTTACATGAAACTTGGTTTAGAGTCCTAGCAACCACGTTGTTAGATGTTTCATAACTTCTTCAAACTTGTACAAAGCTCATTGAGACACTTATAAGCACTCATGTTGCATGAAACTTGGTTTAAAGTCCTAGAAACGTGTTGTTAGATGTTTCATAAGTTCGTCAAACTAGTACAAAGCTCATTGAGACACTTATAAGCACTCATGTTGCATGAAACTTGGTTTAGAGTCCTAGAAACGAGTTGTTAGATGTTTCATAAGTTCCTTAAACTTGTACAAAGCTCATTGAGACACTTATATGCACTCATGTTGCATGAAACTTGGTTTAGAGTCCTAGAAACGCGTTGTTAGATGTTTCATAAGTTCGTCAAACTTGTACAAAGCTCATTGAGACACTTATATGCACTGATGTTGCATGAAACTTGGTTAAGACTCCTAGAAACGCGTTGTTAGATGTTTCATAAGTTCTTCAAACTAGTACAAAGCTCATTGAGAAAATTATAAGCACTCATGTTGCATGAAACTTGGTTTAGAGTCTTAGAAACGCGTTATTAGATATTTCATAAGTTCGTCAAACTAGTACAAAGCTCATTGAGACACTTATAAGCACTCATGTTGCATGAAACTTGGTTTAGAGTCCTAGAAACGCGTTGTTAGATGTTTCATAAGTTCGTCAAACTTGTACAAAGCTCATTGAGACACTTATAAGCACTCATGTTGCATGAAACTTGGTTTAGAGTCCTAGAAACGCGTTGTTAGATGTTTCATAAGTTCGTCAAACAAGTACAAAGCTCATTGAGACACTTATAAGCACTCATGTTGCATGAAACTTGGTTAAGACTCCTAGAAACGCGTTGTTAGATGTTTCATAAGTTCGTCAAACTAGTAAAAAGCTCATTGAGACACTTATAAGCACTCATGTTGCATGAAACTTGGTTTAGAGTCCTAGAAACGCGTTGTTAGATGTTTCATAAGTTCGTCAAACAAGTACAAAGCTCATTGAGACACTTATAAGCACTCATGTTGCATGAAACTTGGTTTAGAGTCCTAGAAACGAGTTGTTAGATGTTTCCTAAGTTCGTCAAACTTGTACAAAGCTCATTGAGACACTTATAAGCACTCATGTTGCATGAAACTTGGTTTAGAGTCCTAGAAAGACGTTATTAGATGTTTCATAAGTTCGCCAAACTAGTACAAAGCTCATTGAGACACTTATAAGCACTCATGGTTCATTAAACTTGGTTTAGAGTCTTAGAAATCGCGTTGTTAGATGTTTCATAAGTTCGTCAAACTAGTACAAAGCTCATTGAGCCACTTATAAGCACTCATGTTGCATGAAACTTGGTTTAGAGTCCTAGAAACGAGTTGTTAGATGTATCATAAGTTCGTCAAACTTGTACAAAGATCATTGAGGAACTTATAAGCACTCATGTAGCATGAAACTTGGATTAGAGTCCTAGAAAGGAGTTGTTAGTTGTTTCATAAGTTCGTCAAACTTGTACAAAGCTCATTGAGACACTTATAAGCACTCATGTTGCATGAAACTTGGTTTAGAGTCCTAGAAACGAGTTGTTAGATGTTTCCTAAGTTCGTCAAACTTGTACAAAGCTCATTGAGACACTTATAAGCACTCATGTTGCATGAAACTTGGTTTAGAGTCCTAGAAAGACGTTATTAGATGTTTCATAAGTTCGCCAAACTAGTACAAAGCTCATTGAGACACTTATAAGCACTCATGGTTCATTAAACTTGGTTTAGAGTCTTAGAAATCGCGTTGTTAGATGTTTCATAAGTTCGTCAAACTAGTACAAAGCTCATTGAGCCACTTATAAGAACTCATGTTGCATGAAACTTGGTTTAGATTCCTAGAAACGCGTTGTTAGATGTTTCATAAGTTCGTCAAACTTGTACAAAGCTCATTGAGACACTTATATGCACTGATGTTGCATGAAACTTGGTTTAGATTCCTAGAAACGCGTTGTTAGATGTTTCAAAAGTTCGTCAAACAAGTACAAAGCTCATTGAGAAACTTATAAGCAGTCATGTTGAATGAAACTTGGTTTAGAGTACTAGAAACGCGTTGTTAGATGTTTCATAAGTTCGTCAAACAAGTACAAAGCTCATTGAGACACTTATAAGCACTCATGTTGCATGAAACTTGGTTTAGAGTCCTAGAAACGAGTTGTTAGATGTATCATAAATTCGTCAAAGTTGTACAAAGATCATTGAGGAACTTATAAGCACTCATGTAGCATGAAACTTGGTTTAGAGTCCTAGAAAGGAGTTGTTAGTTGTTTCATAAGTTCGTCAAACTTGTACAAAGCTCATTGAGCCACTTATAAGCACTCATGTTGCATGAAACTTGGTTTAGAGTCCTAGCAACCACGTTGTTAGATGTTTCAAAAGTTTGACAAACTAGTACAAACCTCATTGAGATACTTATAAGAACTCATGTTGCTTGAAACTACGTTTAGAGTCCTAGAAACGCGTTGTTAGATGTTTCATAAGTTCGTCAAACTTGTACAAAGCTCATTGAGACACTTATATGCACTAATGTTGAGTGAAACTTGGTTAAGACTCCTAGAAACGCGTTTTTAGATGTTTGATAAGTTCGTCAAACTAGTACAAAGCTCATTGAGACACTTATAAGCAGTCATGTTGCATGAAACTTGGTTTAGAGTCCTAGAAACGAGTTGTTAGATGTTTCATAAGTTCGTCAAACTTGTACAAAGCTCATTGAGGAACTTATAAGCACTCATGTAGCATGAAACTTGGTTTAGAGTCCTAGAAAGGCGTTGTTAGTTGTTTCATAAGTTCGTCAAACTCTTACAAAGCTCATTGAGACACTTATAAGCACTCATGTTGCATGAAACTTGGTTAAAAGTCCTAGAAAGGCGTTGTTAGATGTTTCATAAGTTAGTCAAACTTGGTTTAGAGTCCTAGAAACCCCGTTGTTAGATGTTTCAAAAGTTTGATAAACTAGTACAAACCTCATTGAGATACTTATAAGAACTCATGTTTCATGAAACTAGGTTTAGAGTCCTAGAAATGCGTTGTTAGAGGTTTCATAAGTTCGTCAAACTTCTACAAAGCTCATTGAGACACTTATATGCACTCATGTTGAATGAAACTTGGTTAAGACTCCTAGAAACGCGTTGTTAGATGTTTCATAAGTTCGTCAAACTAGTACAAAGATCATTGAGACACTTATAAGCACTCATGTTGCATGAAACTTGGTTTAGAGTCCTAGAAACGAGTTGTTAGATGTTTCATAAGTTTATTAAACTTGTACAAAGCTCATTGAGACACTTATACGCACTCATGTTGCATGAAACTTGGTTTAGAGTCCTAGAAAGGCGTTGTTAGATGTTTCATAAGTTAGTCAAATTTGTACAAAGCTCATTGAGACACTTATAAGCACTCATGTTGCATGAAACTTGGTTTAGAGTCATAGCAACCATGTTGTTAGATGTTTCAAAAGTTTGACAAACTAGTACAAACCTCAGTGAGATACTTATAAGAACTCACGATGCATGATACTAGGTTTAGAGTCCTAGAAATGCGTTGTTAGATGTTTCATAAGTTCGTCAAACTTGTACAAAGCTCATTGAGACACTTATATGCACTCATGTTGCATGAAACTAGGTTTAGAGTCCTAGCAACCACGTTGTTAAATGTTTCATAAGTTCGTCAAACTTGTACAAAGCTCATTGAGACACTTATAAGCACTCATGTTGCATGAAACTTGGTTTAAAGTCCTAGAAACACGTTGTTAGATGTTTCATAAGTTCGTCAAACCAGTACAAAGCTCATTGAGACACTTATAAGCACTCATGTTGCATAAAACTTGGTTTAGAGTCCTAGAAACGAGTTGTTAGATGTTTCATAAGTTCGTCAAACTAGTACAAAGATCATTGAGACAATTATAAGCACTCATGTTCCATGAAACTAGGTTTAGAGTCCTATTAACCACGTTGTTAGATGTTTCATAAGTTCGTCAAACTTGTACAAAGCTCATTGAGACACTTATAAGCACTCATGTTGCATGAAACTTGGTTTAAAGTCCTAGAAACACGTTGTTAGATGTTTCATAAGTTCGTCAAACTAGTACAAAGCTCATTGAGACACTTATAAGCACTCATGTTGCATAAAACTTGGTTTAGAGTCCTAGAAACGAGTTGTTAGATGTTTCATAAGTTCCTTAAACTTGTACAAAGCTCATTGAGACACTTATATGCACTCATGTTGCATGAAACTTGGTTTAGAGGCCTAGAAACACGTTGTTAGATGTTTCATAAGTTCGTCAAACTAGTACAGAGCTCATTGAGACACTTATAAGCACTCATGTTGCATAAAACTTGGTTTAGAGTCCTAGAAACGCGTTGTTAGATGTTTCATAAGTTCGTCAAACTAGTACAAAGCTCATTGAGACAATTATAAGCACTCATGTTGCATGAAACTTGGTTTAGAGTCCTAGAAACGCGTTGTTAGATGTTTCATAAGTTCGTCAAACTAGTACAAAGCTCGTAGAGACATATATAAGCACGCATGTTGCATGAAACTTGGTTAAGACTCCTAGAAACGCGTTTTTAGATGTTTGATAAGTTCGTCAAACTAGTACAAAGCTCATTGAGACACTTATAAGCACTCATGTTGCATGAAACTTGGTTTAGAGTCCTAGAAACGAGTTGTTAGATGTTTCATAAGTTCATTGAGGAACTTATAAGCACTCATGTAGCATGAAACTTGGTTTAGAGTCCTAGAAAGGCGTTGTTAGTTGTTTCATAAGTTTGTCAAACTTGTACAAAGCTCATTGAGACACTTATAAGCACTCATGTTGCATGAAACTTGGTTTAGAGTCGTAGCAACCACGTTGTTAGATGTTTCAAAAGTTTGACAAACTAGTACAAACCTCATTTAGATACTTATAAGAACTCATGTTGCATGAAACTAGGTTTAGAGTCCTAGAAATGCGTTGTTAGATGTTTCATAAGTTCGTCAAACTTGTACAAAGCTCATTGAGACACTTATATGCACTCATGTTGAATGAAACTTGGTTAAGACTCCTAGAAACGCGTTTTTAGATGTTTGTTAAGTTCGTCAAACTAGTATAAAGCTCATTGAGACACTTATAAGACCTCATGTTGCATGAAACTTGGTGTAGAATCCTAGAAACGCGTTGTTAGATGTTTCATAAGTTCGTCAAACAAGTAGAAAGCTCATTGAGACACTTATAAGCACTCATGTTGGATGAAACTTGGTTTAGAGTCCTAGAAACGCGTTATTAGATGTTTCATAAGTTCGTCAAACTTGTACAAAGTTCATTGAGACACTTATATGGACTGATGTTGCATGAAACTTGGTTAAGACTCCTAGAAACGCGTTGTTAGATGTTTCATAAGTTCGTCAAACTAGTACAAAGATCATTGAGAAAATTATAAGCACTCATGTTACATGAAACTTGGTTTAGAGTCCTAGCAACCACGTTGTTAGATGTTTCATAACTTCTTCAAACTTGTACAAAGCTCATTGAGACACTTATAAGCACTCATGTTGCATGAAACTTGGTTTAAAGTCCTAGAAACGTGTTGTTAGATGTTTCATAAGTTCGTCAAACTAGTACAAAGCTCATTGAGACACTTATAAGCACTCATGTTGCATGAAACTTGGTTTAGAGTCCTAGAAACGAGTTGTTAGATGTTTCATAAGTTCCTTAAACTTGTACAAAGCTCATTGAGACACTTATATGCACTCATGTTGCATGAAACTTGGTTTAGAGTCCTAGAAACGCGTTGTTAGATGTTTCATAAGTTCGTCAAACTTGTACAAAGCTCATTGAGACACTTATATGCACTGATGTTGCATGAAACTTGGTTAAGACTCCTAGAAACGCGTTGTTAGATGTTTCATAAGTTCTTCAAACTAGTGCAAAGCTCATTGAGAAAATTATAAGCACTCATGTTGCATGAAACTTGGTTTAGAGTCTTAGAAACGCGTTATTAGATATTTCATAAGTTCGTCAAACTAGTACAATGCTCATTGAGACACTTATAAGCACTCATGTTGCATGAAACTTGGTTTAGAGTCCTAGAAACGCGTTGTTAGATGTTTCATAAGTTCGTCAAACTTGTACAAAGCTCATTGAGACACTTATAAGCACTCATGTTGCATGAAACTTGGTTTAGAGTCCTAGAAACGCGTTGTTAGATGTTTCATAAGTTCGTCAAACAAGTACAAAGCTCATTGAGACACTTATAAGCACTCATGTTGCATGAAACTTGGTTAAGACTCCTAGAAACGCGTTGTTAGATGTTTCATAAGTTCGTCAAACTAGTAAAAAGCTCATTGAGACACTTATAAGCACTCATGTTGCATGAAACTTGGTTTAGAGTCCTAGAAACGCGTTGTTAGATGTTTCATAAGTTCGTCAAACAAGTACAAAGCTCATTGAGACACTTATAAGCACTCATGTTGCTTGAAACTTGGTTTAGAGTCCTAGAAACGAGTTGTTAGATGTTTCCTAAGTTCGTCAAACTTGTACAAAGCTCATTGAGACACTTATAAGCACTCATGTTGCATGAAACTTGGTTTAGAGTCCTAGAAAGACGTTATTAGATGTTTCATAAGTTCGCCAAACTAGTACAAAGCTCATTGAGACACTTATAAGCACTCATGGTTCATTAAACTTGGTTTAGAGTCTTAGAAATCGCGTTGTTAGATGTTTCATAAGTTCGTCAAACTAGTACAAAGCTCATTGAGCCACTTATAAGCACTCATGTTGCATGAAACTTGGTTTAGAGTCCTAGAAACGAGTTGTTAGATGTTTCATAAGTTCGTCAAACTTGTACAAAGCTCATTGAGGAACTTATAAGCACTCATGTAGCATGAAACTTGATTTAGAGTCCTAGAAAGGCGTTGTTAGTTGTTTCATAAGTTCGTCAAACTTGTACAAAGCTCATTGAGACACTTATAAGCACTCATGTTGCATGAAACTTGGTTAAGAGTCCTAGAAAGGCGTTGTTAGATGTTTCATAAGTTAGTCAAACTTGGTTTAGAGTCCTAGAAACCACGTTGTTAGATGTTTCAAAAGTTTGACAAACTAGTACAAACCTCATTGAGATACTTATAAGAACTCATGTTGCATGAAACTAGGTTTAGAGTCCTAGAAATGCGTTGTTAGATGTTTCATAAGTTCGTCAAACTTGTACAAAGCTCATTGAGACACTTATATGCACTCATGTTGAATGAAACTTGGTTAAGACTCCTAGAAACGCGTTGTTAGATGTTTCATAAGTTTGACAAACTAGTACAAAGCTCATTGAGACACTTATAAGCACTCATGTTGCATGAAACTTGGTTTAGAGTCCTAGAAACGAGTTGTTAGATGTTTCATAAGTTCCTTAAACTTGTACAAAGCTCATTGAGACACTTATACGCACTCATGTTGCATGAAACTTGGTTTAGAGTCCTAGAAAGGCGTTGTTAGATGTTTCATAAGTTAGTCAAATTTGTACAAAGCTCATTGAGACACATATAAACACTCATGTTGCATGAAACTTGGTTTAGAGTCCTAACAACCACGTTTTTAGATGTTTCAAAAGTTTAACAAACTAGTACAAACCTCATTGAGATACTTATAAGAACTCCCGATGCATGAAACTAGGTTTAGAGTCCTAGAAATGCGTTGTTAGATGTTTCATAAGTTCGTCAAACTTGTACAAAGCTCATTGAGACACTTATATGCACTCATGTTGAATGAAACTTGGTTAAGACTCCTAGAAACGAGTTGTTAGATGTTTCCTAAGTTCGTCAAACTTGTACAAAGCTCATTGAGACACTTATAAGAACTCATGTTGCATAAAACTTGGTTTAGAGTCCTAGAAACGCGTTGTTAGATGTTTCATAAGATCGTCAAACAAGTACAAAGCTCATTGCGACACTTATAAGCACTCATGTTGGATGAAACTTGGTTTAGAGTCCTAGAAACGCGTTATTAGATGTTTCATAAGTTCGTCAAACTTGTACAAAGCTCATTAAGACACTTATATACGCTGATGTTGCATGAAACTTGGTTAAGACTCCTAGAAACGGGTTGTTAGATGTTTCATAAGTTCGTCAAACTAGTACAAAGATGATTGAGACAATTATAAGCACTCATGTTGCATGAAACTTGGTTTAGAGTCCTAGAAACGAGTTGTTAGATGTTTCATAAGTTCCTTAAACTTGTACAAAGCTCATTGAGACACTTATACGCACTCATGTTGCATGAAACTTGGTTTAGAGTCCTAGAAAGGCGTTGTTAGATGTTTCATAAGTTAGTCAAATTTGTACAAAGCTCATTGAGACACTTATAAGCACTCTTGTTGCATGAAACTTGGTTTAGAGTCCTAGCAACCACGTTGTTAGATGTTTCAAAAGTTTGACAAACTACTACAAACCTCATTGAGATACTTATAAGAACTCACGATGCATGAAACTAGGTTTAGAGTCCTAGAAATGCGTTGTTAGATGTTTCATAAGTTCGTCAAACTTGTACAAAGCTCATTGAGACACTTATAAGCATTCATGTTGCATGAAACTTGGTTTAGAGTCCTAGAAACACGTTGTTAGATGTTTCATAAGTTCGTCAAACAAGTACAAAGCTCATTGAGACACTTATAAGCACTCATGTTGGATGAAACTTGGTTTAGAGTCCTAGAAACGCGTTATTAGATGTTTCATAAGTTCGTCAAACTTGTACAAAGCTCATTGAGACACTTATATACACTGATGTTGCATGAAACTTGGTTAAGACTCCTAGAAACGCGTTGTTAGATGTTTCATAAGTTCGTCAAACTAGTACAAAGATCATTGAGACAATTATAAGCACTCATGTTGCATGAAACTAGGTTTAGAGTCCTAGCAACCACGTTGTTAGATGTTTCATAAGTTCGTCAAACTTGTACGAAGCTCATTGAGACACTTATAAGCACTCATGTTGCATGAAACTTGGTTTAAAGTCCTAGAAACGCGTTGTTAGATGTTTCATAAGTTCGTCAAACTAGTACAAAGCTCATTGAGACACTTATAAGCACTCATGTTGCATGAAACTTGGTTTAGAGTCCTAGAAACGAGTTGTTAGTTGTTTCATAAGTTCCTTAAACTTGTACAAAGCTCATTGAGACACTTATATACACTCATGTTGCATGAAACTTGGTTTAGAGTCCTAGAAACGCGTTGTTAGATGTTTCATAAGTTCGTCAAACTTGTACAAAGCTCATTGAGACACTTATATGCACTGATGTTGCATGAAACTTGGTTAAGACTCCTAGAAACGCGTTGTTAGATGTTTCATAAGTTCGTCAAACTAGTACAAAGCTCATTGTGACAATTATAAGCACTCATGTTGCATGAAACTTGGTTTAGAGTCCTAGAAACGCGTTGTAAGATGTTTCATAAGTTCGTCAAACTAGTACAAAGATCATTTAGACACTTATAAGCACTCATGTTGCATGAAACTTGGTTTAGAGTCCTAGAAACGAGTTGTTAGATGTTTCCTAAGTTCGTCAAACTTGTACAAAGCTCATTGAGACACTTATAAGCACTCATGTTGCATGAAACTTGGTTTAGAGTCCTAGAAACGCGTTGTTAGATGTTTCATAAGTTCGTCAAACAAGTACAAAGCTCATTGAGACACTTATAAGCACTCATGTTTCGTGAAACTTGGTTTAGAGTCCTAGAAAGCACGATGTTAGATGTTTCATAAGTTCGTCAATCTAGTACAAATCTCATTGAGCCACTTATAAGCACTCATGTTGCATGAAACTTGGTTTAGAGTCCTAGAAACGAGTTGTTAGATGTTTCATAAGTTCCTTAAACTTGTACAAAGCTCATTGAGACACTTATACGCACTCATGTTGCATGAAACTTGGTTTAGAGTCCTAGAAAGGCGTTGTTAGATGTTTCATAAGTTAGTCAAATTTGTACAAAGCTCATTGAGACACATATAAGCACTCATGTTGCATGAAACTTGGTTTAGAGTCCTAGAAACCACGTTTTTAGATGTTTCAAAAGTTTAACAAACTAGTACAAACCTCATTGAGATACTTATAAGAACTCCCGATGCATGAAACTAGGTTTAGAGTCCTAGAAATGCGTTGTTAGATGTTTCATAAGTTCGTCAAACTTGTACAAAGCTCATTGAAACACTTATATGCACTCATGTTGAATGAAACTTGGTTAAGACTCCTAGAAACGAGTTGTTAGATGTTTCCTAAGTTCGTCAAACTTGTACAAAGCTCATTGAGACACTTATAAGAACTCATGTTGCATAAAACTTGGTTTAGAGTCCTAGAAACGCGTTGTTAGATGTTTCATAAGATCGTCAAACAAGTACAAAGCTCATTGCGACACTTATAAGCACTCATGTTGGATGAAACTTGGTTTAGAGTCCTAGAAACGCGTTATTAGATGTTTCATAAGTTCGTCAAACTTGTACAAAGCTCATTAAGACACTTATATACGCTGATGTTGCATGAAACTTGGTTAAGACTCCTAGAAACGGGTTGTTAGATGTTTCATAAGTTCGTCAAACTAGTACAAAGATGATTGAGACAATTATAAGCACTCATGTTGCATGAAACTTGGTTTAGAGTCCTAGAAACGAGTTGTTAGATGTTTCATAAGTTCCTTAAACTTGTACAAAGCTCATTGAGACACTTATACGCACTCATGTTGCATGAAACTTGGTTTAGAGTCCTAGAAAGGCGTTGTTAGATGTTTCATAAGTTAGTCAAATTTGTACAAAGCTCATTGAGACACTTATAAGCACTCTTGTTGCATGAAATTTGGTTTAGAGTCCTAGCAACCACGTTGTTAGATGTTTCAAAAGTTTGACAAACTACTACAAACCTCATTGAGATACTTATAAGAACTCACGATGCATGAAACTAGGTTTAGAGTCCTAGAAATGCGTTGTTAGATGTTTCATAAGTTCGTCAAACTTGTACAAAGCTCATTGAGACACTTATAAGCATTCATGTTGCATGAAACTTGGTTTAGAGTCCTAGAAACGCGTTGTTAGATGTTTCATAAGTTCGTCAAACAAGTACAAAGCTCATTGAGACACTTATAAGCACTCATGTTGGATGAAACTTGGTTTAGAGTCCTAGAAACGCGTTATTAGATGTTTCATAAGTTCGTCAAACTTGTACAAAGCTCATTGAGACACTTATATACACTGATGTTGCATGAAACTTGGTTAAGACTCCTAGAAACGCGTTGTTAGATGTTTCATAAGTTCGTCAAACTAGTACAAAGATCATTGAGACAATTATAAGCACTCATGTTGCATGAAACTAGGTTTAGAGTCCTAGCAACCATGTTGTTAGATGTTTCATAAGTTCGTCAAACTTGTACGAAGCTCATTGAGACACTTATAAGCACTCATGTTGCATGAAACTTGGTTTAAAGTCCTAAAAACGCGTTGTTAGATGTTTCATAAGTTCGTCAAACTAGTACAAAGCTCATTGAGACACTTATAAGCACTAATGTTGCATGAAACTTGGTTTAGAGTCCTAGAAACGAGTTGTTAGTTGTTTCATAAGTTCCTTAAACTTGTACAAAGCTCATTGAGACACTTATATACACTCATGTTGCATGAAACTTGGTTTAGAGTCCTAGAAACGCGTTGTTAGAGGTTTCATAAGTTCGTCAAACTTGTACAAAGCTCATTGAGACACTTATATGCACTGATGTTGCATGAAACTTGGTTAAGACTCCTAGAAACGCGTTGTTAGATGTTTCATAAGTTCGTCAAACTAGTACAAAGCTCATTGTGACAATTATAAGCACTCATGTTGCATGAAACTTGGTTTAGAGTCCTAGAAACGCGTTGTAAGATGTTTCATAAGTTCGTCAAACTAGTACAAAGATCATTTAGACACTTATAAGCACTCATGTTGCATGAAACTTGGTTTAGAGTCCTAGAAACGAGTTGTTAGATGTTTCCTAAGTTCGTCAAACTTGTACAAAGCTCATTGAGACACTTATAAGCACTCATGTTGCATGAAACTTGGTTTAGAGTCCTAGAAACGCGTTGTTAGATGTTTCATAAGTTCGTCAAACAAGTACAAAGCTCATTGAGACACTTATAAGCACTCATTTTGCATGAAACTTGGTTAAGACTCCTAGAAACGCGTTGTTAGATGTTTCATAAGTTCGTCAAACTAGTAAAAAGCTCATTGAGACACTTATAAGCACTCATGTTGCATGAAACTTGGTTTAGAGTCCTAGAAACGCGTTGTTAGATGTTTCATAAGTTCTTCAAACTAGTACAAAGCTCATTGAGACACTTATAAGCACTCATGTTGCATGAAACTTGGTTTAGAGTCCTAGAAACGAGTTGTTAGATGTTTCATAAGTTCCTTAAACTTGTACAAAGCTCATTGAGACACTTATATACACTCATGTTGCATGAAACTTGGTTTAGAGTCCTAGAAACGCGTTGTTAGATGTTTCATAAGTTCGTCAAACTTGTACAAAGCTCATTGAGACACTTATATGCACTGATGTTGCATGAAACTTGGTTAAGACTCCTAGAAACGCGTTGTTAGATGTTTCATAAGTTCGTCAAACTAGTACAAAGCTCATTGTGACAATTATAAGCACTCATGTTGCATGAAACTTGGTTTAGAGTCCTAGAAACGCGTTGTAAGATGTTTCATAAGTTCGTCAAACTAGTACAAAGATCATTTAGACACTTATAAGCACTCATGTTGCATGAAACTTGGTTTAGAGTCCTAGAAATGCGTTGTTAGATATTTCATAAGTTCCTTAAACTTGTACAAAGCTTATTGAGACACTTATACGCACTCATGTTGCATGAAACTTGTTTAGAGTCCAAGCAACCATGTTGTTAGATGTTTCATAAGTTCGTCAAACTTGTACAAATATCATTGAGACACTTATAAGCACTCATGTTGCATGAAACTTGGTTTAGAGTCCTAGAAACGCGTTGTTAGATATTTCATAAGTTCGTCAAACTAGTACAAAGCTCATTGAGACACTTATAAGCAGTCATGTTGCATGAAACTTGGTTTAGAGTCCTAGAAACGCGTTGTTAGATGTTTCATAAGTTCGTCAAACTTGTACAAAGCTCATTGAGACACTTATAAGCAGTCATGTTGCATGAAACTTGGTTTAGAGTCCTAGAAACGAGTTGTTAGATGTTTGATAAGTTCGTCAAACTTGTACAAAGCTCATTGAGGAACTTATAAGCACTCATGTAGCATGAAACTTGGTTTAGATTCCTAGAAAGGCGTTGTTAGTTGTTTCATAAGTTCGTCAAACTTGTACAAAGCTCATTGAGACACTTATAAGCACTCATGTTGCATGAAACTTGGTTAAGAGTCCTAGAAAGGCGTTGTTAGATGTTTCATAAGTTAGTCAAAATTGGTTTAGAGTCCAAGAAACCACGTTGTTAGATGTTTCAAAAGTTTGACAAACTAGTACAAACCTCATTGAGATACTTATAAGAACTCATGTTGCATGAAACTAGGTTTAGAGTCCTAGAAATGCGTTGTTAGATGTTTCATAAGTTCGTCAAACTTGTACAAAGCTCATTGAGACACTTATATGCACTCATGTTGAATGAAACTTGGTTAAGACTCCTAGAAACGCGTTGTTAGATGTTTCATAAGTTTGACAAACTAGTACAAAGCTCATTGAGACACTTATAAGCACTCATGTTGCATGAAACTTGGTTTAGAGTCCTAGAAACGAGTTGTTAGATGTTTCATAAGTTCGTCAAACTAGTAAAAAGCTCATTGAGACACTTATAAGCACTCATGTTGCATGAAACTTGGTTTAAAGTCCTAGAAACGCGTTGTTAGATGTTTCATAAGTTCGTCAAACTAGTACAAAGCTCATTGAGACACTTATAAGCACTCATGTTGCATGAAACTTGGTTTAGAGTCCTAGAAACGAGTTGTTAGATGTTTCATAAGTTCCTTAAACTTGTACAAAGCTCATTGAGACACTTATATACACTCATGTTGCATGAAACTTGGTTTAGAGTCTTAGAAACGCGTTGTTAGATGTTTCATAAGTTCGTCAAACTTGTACAAAGCTCATTGAGACACTTATATGCACTGATGTTGCATGAAACTTGGTTAAGACTCCTAGAAACGCGTTGTTAGATGTTTCATAAGTTCGTCAAACTAGTACAAAGCTCATTGTGACAATTATAAGCACTCATGTTGCATGATACTTGGTTTAGAGTCTTAGAAACGCGTTGTAAGATGTTTCATAAGTTCGTCAAACTAGTACAAAGATCATTTAGACACTTATAAGCACTCATGTTGCATGAAACTTGGTTTAGAGTCCTAGAAACGCGTTGTTAGATATTTCATAAGTTCCTTAAACTTGTACGAAGCTCATTGAGACACTTATACGCACTCATGTTGCATGAAACTTGTTTAGAGTCCAAGCAACCATGTTGTTAGATGTTTCATAAGTTCGTCAAACTTGTACAAATCTCATTGAGACACTTATAAGCACTCATGTTGCATGAAACTTGGTTTAGAGTCCTAGAAACGGGTTGTTAGATATTTCATAAGTTCGTCAAACTAGTACAAAGCTCATTGAGACACTTATAAGCAGTCATGTTGCATGAAACTTGGTTTAGAGTCCTAGAAACGCGTTGTTAGATGTTTCATAAGTTCGTCAAACTTGTACAAAGCTAATTGAGGAACTTATAAGCAATCATGTAGCATGAAACTTGGTTTAGAGTCCTAGAAAGGCGTTGTTAGTTGTTACATAAGTTCGTCAAACTTGTACAAAGCTCATTGAGACACTTATATGCACTGATGTTGCATGAAACTTGGTTAAGACTCCAAGAAACACGTTGTTAGATGTTTCATAAGTTCGTCAAACTAGTACAAAGATCATTGAGACAATTATAAGCACTCATGTTGCATGAAACTTGGTTTAGTGTCCTAGCAACCACGTTGTTAGATGTTTTATAAGTTTATCAAACTTGTACAAAGCTCATTGAGACACTTATAAGCACTCATGTTGCATGAAACTTGGTTTAGAGTCCTAGAAACGAGTTGTTAGATGTTTCATAAGTTCCTTAAACTTGTACAAAGCTCATTGAGACACTTATACGCACTCATGTTGCATGAAACTTGGTTTAGAGTCCTAAAAAGGCGTTGTTAGATGTTTCATAAGTTCGCCAAACTAGTACAAAGCTCATTGAGACACTTATAAGCACTCATGGTTCATGAAAATTGGTTTAGAGTCTTAGAAACGCGTTGTTAGATGTTTCTTAAGTTCGTCAAACAAGTACAAAGCTCATTGAGACACTTATAAGCAGTCATGTTGCATGAAACTTGGTTTAGAGTCCTAGAAACGCGTTGTTAGATGTTTCATAAGTTCGTAAAACTTGTACAAAGCTCATTGAGACACTTATATGCACTCATGTTGCATGAAACTTGGTTTAGAGTCCTAGAAACGTGTTGTTAGATGTTTCATAAGATCGTTAAACTTGTACAAAGCTCATTGAGACACTTATAAGGAATCATGTTTCATGAAACTTGGTTTAGAGTCCTAGAAACGCGCTGTTAGATGTCTCCTAAGTTCGTCAAACTTTTACAAAGCTCATTGAGACACTTATATGCACTGATGTTGCATGAAAATTGGTTAACACTCCTAGAAACGCGTTGTTAGATGTTTCATAAGTTCGTCAAACTAGTACAAAGCTCATTGAGACACTTATAAGCACTCATGTTGCATGAAACTTGGTTTAGAGTCCTAGAAACGCGTTGTTAAATGTTTCATAAGTTCGTCAAACTAGTACAAAGCTCATTGAGACACCTATAAGCACTCATGTTGCATGAAACTTGGTTTAGAGTCCTAGAAACGCGTTGTTAGATGTTTCATAAGTTCCTCAAACTAGTACAAAGCTCATTGAGATACTTATAAGAATTCATGTTGCATGAAACTAGGTTTAGAGTCCTAGAAACGCGTTGTTAGATGTTTCATAAGTTCGTCAAACTTGTAGAAAGCTCATTGAGACACTTATATGCACTCATGCTGAATGAAACTTGGTTAAGACTCCTAGAAACGCGTTTTTAGATGTTTCATAAGTTCGTCAAACTAGTACAAAGGTCATTGAGACACTTATAAGCACCCATGTTGGATGAAACTTGGTTTAGAGTCCTAGAAACGCGTTGTTAGATGTTTCATAAGTTCGTCAAACTAGTATAAAGCTCATTGAGACACTTATAAGCACTCATGTTGCATGAAATTTGGTTTAGAGACCTAGAAACGCGTTGTTAGATGTTTCATAAGTTCGTCAAACTAGTACAAAGATCATTGAGACACTTATAAGCACTCATGTTGAATGAAATTTGGTTTAGAGTCCTTGAAACCGCGTTGTTAGATGTTTTATAAGTTCGTAAAACTAGTACAAAGCTCATTGGACTCTTATAAGCACTCATGTTGAATGCAACTTTGTTAAGACTCCTAGAAACGCGTTGTTAGATGTTTCATAAGTTCGTCAAACTAGTACAAAGCTCATTGAGACACTTATAAGCACTCATGTTGCATGAAACTTGGTTTAGAGTCCTAGAAATGCGTTGTTAGATGTTTCATAAGTTCGTCAAACTAATACAAAGCTCATTGAGACACTTATAATCACTCATGTTGGATGAAACTTGGTTTAGAGTCCTAGATATGCGTTGTTAGATGTTTCATAAGTTCGTCAAACTAGTATAAAGCTCATTGAGACACTTATAAGCACTCATGTTGCATGAAACTTGGTTTAGAGTCCTAGATACGCGTTGTTAGATGTTTCATAAGTTCGTCAAACTTGTACAAAGCTCATTGAGACACTTATAAGCACTCATGTTGAATGAAACTTGGTTTAGAGTCCAAAAAAGGCGTTGTTAGATGTTTCATAAGTTCGTCAAACTAGTACAAAGGTCATTGAGTCACTTATAAGCACACATGTTGCATGAAACTTGGTTTAGAGTCCTAGAAACGAGTTGTTAGATGTTTCAAAAGTTCGTCAAACTAGTACAAAGCTCATTGAGATACTTATAAGAACTCATGTTGCATGAAACTAGGTTTAGAGTCCTCGAAACGCGTTGTTAGATGTTTCATAAGTTCGTCAAACAAGTAAAAAGCACATTGAGACACTTATAAGCACTCATGTTGCATGAAACTTGGTTTAGAGTCCTAGAAACCGCGTTGTTAGATGTTTCATAAGTTCGTCAAACTTGTACAAAGCTCATTGAGCCACTTATAAGCACTCATGTTTCATGAAACTTGGTTTAGAATCCTAGAAACGCGTTGTTAGATGTTTCATAAGTTCGTTAAACAAGTACAAAGCTTATTGAGACACTTATAAGCACTCATGTTGCATGAAACTTGGTTTAAAGTCCTAGAAACGCGTTGTTAGATGTTTCATAAGTTCGTTAAACTTGTACAAAGCTCATTGAGACACATATATGCACTCATTTTGAATGCAACTTTGTTAAGACTCCTAGAAACGCGTTGTTAGATGTTTCATAAGTTCGTCAAACTAGTACAAAGCTCATTGGGACACTTATAAGCACTCATGTTTCATGAAACTTGGTTTAGAGTCCTAGAAACGAGTTGTTAGATGTTTCATAAGTTCGTTAAACTTGTACAAAGCTCATTGAGACACTTATAAGCACTCATGTTGGATGAAACTTGGTTTAGAGTCCTAGAAACGCGTTGTTAGATGTTTCATAAGTTCGTCAAACTAGTATAAAGCTCATTGAGACACTTATAAGCACTCATGTTGCATGAAACTTGGTTTAGAGTCCTAGAAACGCGTTGTTAGATGTTTCATAAGTTCGTCAAACTAGTACAAAGCTCATTGAGACACTTATAAGCACTCATGTTGAATGAAACTTGGTTTAGAGTCCTAGAAACCGCGTTGTTAGATGTTTTATAAGTTCGTAAAACGAGTACAAAGCTCATTGAGTCTCTTATAAGCACTCATGTTGAATGCAACTTGGTTTAGAGTCCTAGAAACGAGTTGTTAGATGTTTCATAATTTCGTTAAACTTGTACAAAGCTCATTGAGACACTTATAAGCACTCATGTTGCATGAAACTTGGTTTAGAGTCCTAGAAACCGCGTTGTTAGATGTTTTATAAGTTCGTAAAACGAGTACAAAAGCTCATTGAGACTCTTATAAGCACTCATGTTGAATGCAACTTGGTTTAGAATCCTAGAAACCGCGTTATTAGATGTTTTATAAGTTCTAAAAAACTAGTACAAAGCTCATTGAGACTCTTATAAGCACTCATGTTGAATGCAACTTTGTTAAGACTCCTAGAAACGCGTTGTTAGTTTTTTCCTAAGTTCGTCAAACTAGTACAAAGCTCGTTGAGACACTTATAAGCACTCATGCTGCATGAAATTTGGTTTAGAGTCCTAGAAATGCGTTGTTAGATGTTTCATAAGTTCGTCAAACTAATACAAAGCTCATTGAGACACTTATAAGCACTCATGTTGGATGAAACTTGGTTTAGAGTCCTAGATACGCGTTGTTAGATGTTTCATAAGTTTTTCTGATGCGATCGTAACCGAGCCATCGGACGAGGAAACCGCGAACGAGCCGATATCGACCACTCGACCACTCGACACCGACGAAATGCCGATGTCGACCACTCGACCAACCGATGCCGAGGAGTTGCCGAGTACCCGAACATCGAATGCCGAGGAAATGTCGAGTGTACAAGAAGGAGTTATCACCCGGGCCGAGCTAAGGAGCTAGCAAGGAAAGCTCACACGATGATCAAGGAAGAGAAGATTGGAGAAGCCGACACGGGAAGCTACTTCAACATCTTCACCACGGCTACTTGAGGAAGACCAAGCTATGGTAGCTAAGCGGACTAAGTGACTCGCTTGGTACTCTTTCCCACCGGGTTTTAACGAGGCCAAGAAGACCACTACGTCGTCCATTAGCCACCATAGCTTGAAGAGTGTGTTAAGCAAGGCACTTTCGCTACTTGCTTATTTATCCGCGCAATTTCCATTTTTCCTAGGATTTCCTTTTTTCGCTTATGTTGCGATTTCCATTTCTCGAACAATTTCCTTTTTCTATTTTTGCGCAAAACCCTAAGGTAACAAGCGACATGTGCTTGTCCTATAAAAGGAGTGCGCCGCATCCTTTGTCATAATCGAACAACTTAGAAAGAAAAAAACTTAACCTAAGGTCTTTGTCGCCTTCTTGATCTTGTGAAGAGATCGGCTCCCTTTGATCTTGTGAAGAGATCCGTTCTTCTCCTTGCGCAACCGCCGTTGGAGAGAACTTCTATCACTTGTTAAACCTCCTCAACGTTTAACAAGTTTCCGCCATTACTTACACTTCCCCTCCCATCCTACATCGACGTTCCACCGCATCATTCCACTACCTTCACCTCCCGTCCATCCTTTTCCATCGCCGAGACAGTTCAGCCTCGTTTGGAGAGTAGATCCCTCAAGGCCGATCGTATCATGTGGTATCGAGCCGCCTCGAACCAAGGCCGAGTCGCTTCTATCTCTTACTTCTCTTCTTTATCGTTTATGCTTAACTTTAGATCTATACCGTATGTTTCAACTTGCTTGCTTGCACGAGTGATTGTCCGTAACTTGTTGTTGATTTCGTTGCTTGCTTGGGTACTACTAGTAACTTGTTGAATCATTGATAGGTCGTTCTTATTTGTTCGTCGTGTTCTTGTTTGGCGGCGGTATTTTAAAAAAAAAAAAAAAAAACTTTGATCTTTCAAAACCTAATCGCATCTTTCGAAACTTGTGTTCGTGATTTCCTTTTTTTCATAAAACGTGCGTTTCATTTAAGCGAGACGATTTCCTTTTTTTCAAAACCGCGTGGCCGATTTCCATTCTTTTGACAAAACCGCGTGAGACGATTTCCTTTTCATTGAAACCGAGTGTTTTCCTTTTGTTAGCGTGATTTGTTTGGCATTATCGTGAACACCTTACTTTGGGTTATTTTTGCGTGTACCGGGCACCATGGCGCTCTCACCCGAGGCGTTAGACGACCTCCGAAGCTCATCGCTACCCAAGTTGCCGAGGCCATGGCTCGGCTCCTACCGCAACAAATCTCCCGGCGGCTCACCTTGGAACGTGAGAAGCAAGCCGGGGAAGCCAAGGAAGTTTCCTCGGAGTCCGAGAGTGGTCACACACCAACACCATCCGAAGCTATCCGCCTTGCCAAAGGAAAAGGCCCAGCCGGTAGTTCCGGGGTGCGGGCCGTCCGACACGTCTTTCCCCGAGACAATACCGAGAAGGAGACCCGGTTACCTAGAGATAGAGCCGATCCTTTTAGACCGGCATCTTTCGCTCCTAGACGCGCTCCACACTTCGACCACGGTCGTCGGACGAAACCGTTGGGGACCATAGGATCCACATTCACTCCGACGAAGATTACTATGAGCTAGGCGCATCGGATCGCAGCCATAGAAGCCGTAGGCGGGACGAGGAGGCCGGGGATCTGTTAGGCAACAACTTAGACACATCAAAGCTAAGTTCCCTCCCTTCCAAGGTAAGAACGATCCCGAGGTCTACCTAGATTGGGAAAGGAAGATGGAGTCTAGCTTCATCTACCATGACACTTACCCGGTCAACAAGGTAAAAATTGCCGTGTCCGAATTCGGTGACTATGCTCTCCTGTGGTGGGATCAGCTATGCACCACCGAAGCCGACACAACGAGCCGGCTATCACCACTTGGGCACAACTTACCACGCACATGAGGAAGCGTTTTGTTCCCAACCATTACCACCGTGAGACTCTCCACAAACTCGGGAAACTCACCCGGGGGTCAAGCTCCGTCGAGACTACTACCAAGAGATGGAAACCCTGCTGGTCCGAGCCGGCCTAGAAGAAGACGACGAGGTCGCCATGGCCCGGTTCATTGGAGGACTTGCTCGGGACATTCAAGACAAGCTGGAACTCCAATCTTATGAAGATCTTGAGGAGTTAGTGCACAAGGCCGAGTTGATTGAGAGCCGAACAAGCGCCGGTATACTAGGCCAAGCTACCCATCCAATGCAACCAAGCCGCGGGATGTCCAGCCAACCAAACCAGAATACCGCCGAGAGTTCAAACCACCACCTAGCGGCGTGAAAGAAGAGCCCAAGACAGCCTTCAAGGATAGGAATGGAGCATCCTTGAGCCATGTCAGGTGTTACAAGTGTCAAGGCATGGGTCATTACGCTAGGGATTGTGTCAACAAGAAGGTCTACATGCTGCTTGATAACGGAGACATCCTTCCACCGGATACGGACTCGAATCGACCCTCATGAAGAAGAGGAAGAAGAGTCCGCCGCGGTTGGAGAGATGCTTGTAGCCCACCGAGCATTAAGTGTCCAGAATCGGGCCGAGGAGCTACAACAACGGGACAACTTGTTCCACACCCGGTGCATCGTCAAGGAAAGGGTGTGTAGCCTAATCATAGATGGAGGGAGTTGCACCAACGCTGCAAGTGAGCATATGGTCGAGAAACTTCACCTCCAAACCACCCCACATCCGAGGCCATATAAGCCGCAATGGCTGAATGAAGGAGGAGCCCTGACGGTTACTCACCAAGTCAAGGTAGCCTTTGCCATAGGAAAGTATGAGGATGACGTACTCTGTGATGTCTTGCCCATGGGCTCGAGCCACCTCCCGCTGGGTAGACCGTGGCAATCGGACCGCAAGGTTCTGCATGATGGATACACCAACAAGCACTCCTTTGAGTTCAAGGGGCGCAAAATCATCCTTCTCCCTCTCACACCTAGCGAAGTCTACCAAGACCAGCTCTACATCAAACTAAAGAACGAGAAGGATAAGGAGATACCGCCTAATACCAACCTTCTCATCCACTCTAGTGAAGTTTTCAAAGACTTAAACTCGGAACTACCTATCTTAATGCTTATATATAGAGAAACGCTTGCTAGTTTAACCGAGTTTGCACAGGGTCTTCCTAGTGGTATGTCTCGGCTTTTGCAGGATTTTAGGGATGTGTTCCGGAGGATGCCCCGCCAGGATCGC
Source organism: Cochlearia excelsa (assembly GCA_963556525.1). Taxonomy (NCBI): domain Eukaryota; kingdom Viridiplantae; phylum Streptophyta; class Magnoliopsida; order Brassicales; family Brassicaceae; genus Cochlearia; species Cochlearia excelsa. The sequence continues at coordinate 3,390,921 of CAUVZT010000002.1, forward strand.
CACCTATCCGAGGGATTGAGCACCAGATAGACTTGGTGCCCGGAGTCGCTTTGCCGAACCGGCCAGCCTTACCGCACCAACCCAAACTGAAACCAAAGAACTCCAAAACCAAGTGGAGGAGTTGATGAAGAAGGGTCACATCCGTGAGAGTATGAGTCCATGTGCCGTCCCGGTCCTACCGGTGCCAAAGAAAGATGGAACGTGGCGCATGTGTGTTGATTGCCGAGCCATCAACAACATCACGGTTAAGTATCGCCACCCTATCCCTAGACTTGATGATATGTTAGATGAATTGTGTGGTTCTAACGTGTTCTCTAAGATCGATCTTAAGAGTGGTTATCATCGATTAGGATGAAGGAAGGTGACGAATGGAAGACCGCCTTTAAGACTAAGCAAGGATTGTACGAATGGCTTGTAATGCCCTTCGGTTTAACTAATGCTCCTAGTACCTTTATGCGTTTAATGAATCATGTGTTGAGGTCCTTTATAGGTGTCTTTGTAGTTGTTTACTTTGACGATATACTTGATTTATAGCAGGGATATGGAGGCCCATCTCACTCACATCCGGATGGTGCTAGAAGTACTTCGGAAGGAGCGCTTGTTTGCTAACCTCGGCAAGTGTACCTTTTGCACTAACCGAGTTATTTTCTTAGGTTTTGTTGTGAGTGCGGACGGCGTACAGGTTGACGAGGACAAGATAAAGGCCATCCGAGACCGGCCGAGCCCTAAGAACGTCGGAGAAGTTAGGAGTTTTCACGGCCTAGCCGGCTTCTACCGCCGGTTCGTCAAAGACTTCAGCACCGTAGCCGCACCACTCACCGAAGTCATCAAGAAGGAAGTAGGGTTCAAGTGGGAAGCCGCCCAAGAGCAAGCCTTTCGGGCTCTTAAAGAGAAGCTTATCAATTCCCCTCTACTTGCTTTACCCGATTTTATGAAAACTTTTGAAATTGAGTGTGATGCGTCCGGTGTAGGCATTGGAGCTGTTCTAATGCGGGACAAAAGACCCATTGCTTATTTCAGCGAAAAGTTAGGAGGCTCAACGGTCAACTATCCAACATATGACAAGGAGCTATACGCGCTGGTGAGAGCTCTACAAACATGGCAGCACTATCGTGGCCCAAGGAGTTCGTCATACACACGGACCATGAATCCTTGAAACATCTAAAGGGGCAACGAAGCTGAACCGGAGGCATGGACGTTGGATAGAATTCATCGAGACCTTCCCATATGTCATTAAGTACAAGAAAGGTAAGGACAATGTAGTCGCCGATGCATTGTCCCGGAGGTACACTCTTCTTAGTACTTTGACATCTAAACTCATTGGATTTGAGAGATTGAAAGAACTATATGAGATAGACAATGAGTTTAGTGAGGCGTATAGGAAGTGTTCAAAATTCTCTTGTGATGGTTACTATAGGCACGATGGATATCTCTTTTATAACCATAAGTTGTGTGTGCCTAATGTTTCTGTTAGAGAGTTGTTAGTCAGGGAATCCCATGGGGGTGGACTTGCGGGCACTTTGGAGTTACTAAGACTCTTCACAGCCTACAACAACACTTCTATTGGCCGGGCATGAGGAAGGACGTGGAGAAAGTCTGTGCTAGGTGTGCTACATGCAAACAGGCTAAGAGTAAAGTCCAGCCGCACGGTTTGTATCTCCCTTTACCTATCCCCGAGCATCCTTGGACAGATATATCGATGGACTTTGTGATAGGATTGCCTAGGACTAAAACTGGTAGAGACTCGATCTTTGTGGTTGTTGATAGGTTTTCTAAGATGGCTCACTTTATTGCTTGTCATAAGACCGATGATGCTGTTAATGTCGCTAACTTTGTTCTTTAGAGAAGTTGTTAGGTTGCATGGTATGCCTCTTGTTATTGTGTCGACGGGGATACGAAGTTTCTTAGCCATTTTTGGAGAACCTTGTGGGCAAAGCTAGGAACCAAGCTGACCTTTTCCACCACTTGCCACCCACAGACGATGGTCGGACGGAGGTAGTCAACCGGTCCTTAAGCACCTTGCTAAGGACGATGGTAAGAAGCAATCTCAAGTCGTGGGAGGATTGTCTACCCCACGTTGAGTTTGCTTACAATCATTCTCAACACTCCTCTACTTTGTTCTCTCCTTTTGAAATTGTTTATGGGTTTAACCCGTCTTCACCCCTAGATTTAATCTCTTTGCCTTTGAGTGAACGTGGCAGTTTAGACGGTAAGAAGAAGGCGGAACAAGTAAGGAAAATCCACGAGAAGGCTAGGATCAACATCGAGCACAAGACGCGGCTATACGCAAAGAAAGCCAACAAGGGTCGCAAGGAGGTTATCTTTAAAGAAGGCGACCTGGTGTGGGTTCACCTAAGGAAGGAGAGGTTCCCAGCCGAGAGAAAATCCAAGCTGATGCCGAGAGTAGATGGCCCGTTCAAAGTCCTGAAGAGGATCAACGACAACGCCTACAAAATTGATCTTCAAGGGAAGTACACAATCTCTGATTCGTTTAATGTTTCTGACTTAGCTCGTTTTATTGCAGATTCTGATTTGAGGTCAAATCCTTTTCAAGTGGGGGAGGATGATGCGATCGTAACCGAGCCATCGGACGAGGAAACCGCGAACGAGCCGATATCGACCACTCGACCACTCGACACCGACGAAATGCCGATGTCGACCACTCGACCAACCGATGCCGAGGAGTTGCCGAGTACCCGAACATCGAATGCCGAGGAAATGTCGAGTGTACAAGAAGGAGTTATCACCCGGGCCAGAGCTAAGGAGCTAGCAAGGAAAGCTCACACGATGATCAAGGAAGAGAAGATTGGAGAAGCCGACACGGGAAGCTACTTCAACATCTTCACCACGGCTACTTGAGGAAGACCAAGCTATGGTAGCTAAGCGGACTAAGTGACTCGCTTGGTACTCTTTCCCACCGGGTTTTAACGAGGCCAAGAAGACCACTACGTCGTCCATTAGCCACCATAGCTTGAAGAGTGTGTTAAGCAAGGCACTTTCGCTACTTGCTTATTTATCCGCGCAATTTCCATTTTTCCTAGGATTTCCTTTTTTCGCTTATGTTGCGATTTCCATTTCTCGAACAATTTCCTTTTTCTGTTTTTGCGCAAAACCCTAAGGTAACAAGCGACATGTGCTTGTCCTATAAAAGGAGTGCGCCGCATCCTTTGTCATAATCGAACAACTTAGAAAGAAAAAAACTTAACCTAAGGTCTTTGTCGCCTTCTTGATCTTGTGAAGAGATCGGCTCCCTTTGATCTTGTGAAGAGATCCGTTCTTCTCCTTGCGCAACCGCCGTTGGAGAGAACTTCTATCACTTGTTAAACCTCCTCAACGTTTAACAAGTTTCCGCCATTACTTACACTTCCCCTCCCATCCTACATCGACGTTCCACCGCATCATTCCACTACCTTCACCTCCCGTCCATCCTTTTCCATCGCCGAGACAGTTCAGCCTCGTTTGGAGAGTAGATCCCTCAAGGCCGATCGTATCATTTTCAAACTAGTATAAAGCTCATTGAGACACTTATAAGCACTCATGTTGCATGAAACTTGTTTTAGAGTCCTAGATACGCGTTGTTAGATGTTTCATAAGTTCGTCAAACTTGTACAAAGCTCATTGAGACACTTATAAGCACTCATGTTGAATGAAACTTGGTTTAGAGTCCAAAAAAGGCGTTGTTAGATGTTTCATAAGTTCGTCAAACTAGTACAAAGGTCATTGAGTCACTTATAAACACACATGTTGCATGAAACTTGGTTAAGAGTCCTAGAAACGAGTTGTTAGATGTTTCAAAAGTTCGTCAAACTAGTACAAAGCTCATTGAGATACTTATAAGAACTCATGTTGCATGAAACTAGGTTTAGAGTCCTCGAAACGGGTTGTTAGATGTTTCATAAGTTCGTCAAACTTGTACAGAGCTCAGTAAGACACTTATATGCACTCATGTTAAATGAAACTTGGTTAAGACTCCTAGAAACGCGTTTTCATATGTTTGATAAGTTCGTCAAACTAGTACGAAGCTCATTGAGACACTTATGCACTCATGTTGCATGAAACTTGGTTTAGAGTACTAGAAACGTGTTGCTAGATGTTTCATAAGTTCATCAAACTAGTATAAAGCTCATTGAGACACTTATAAGCACTCATGTTGCATGAAACTTGATTTAGAGTCCTAGAAACGCGTTGTTAGATGTTTCATAAGTTCGTCAAACTTGTACAAAGATCATTGAGACACTTATAAGCACTCATGTTGCATGAAACTTGGTTTAGAGTCCTAGAAACCACGTTGTTAGATGTTTCATAAGTTCGTCAAACTAGTACAAAGCTCATTGAGACACTTATAAGCACTCATGTTGCATGAAACTTGGTTTAGAGTCCTAGAAACCACGTTGTTAGATGTTTCATAAGTTCGTCAAACTAGTACAAAGCTCATTGAAACATTTATAAGCACTCATGTTGCATAAAACTTGGTTTAGAGTCCTAGAAACCGCGTTGTTAGATGTTTCATAAGTTCGTCAAACTTGTACAAGGCTCATTGAGCCACTTATAAGCACTCATGTTTCATGAAACTTGGTTAAGAATCCTAGAAACGCGTTGTTAGATGTTTCATAAGTTCATCAAACTAGTACAAAGCTCATTGAGACACTTATAAGCACCCATGTTGCATGAAACTTGGTTTAGAGTCCTAGAAACGAGTTGTTAGATGTTTCATAAGTTCTTTAAACTTGTACAAAGCTCATTGAGACACTTATAAGCACTCATGTTGCATGAAACTTGGTTTAGAGTCCTAGAAAGGCGTTGTTAGATGTTTCATAAGTTCGTCAAACAAGTAAAAAGCACATTGAGACACTTATAAGCACTCATGTTGCATGAAACTTGGTTTAGAGTCCTAGAAACCGCGTTGTTAGATGTTTCATAAGTTCGTTAAACTTGTACAAAGCTCATTGAGCCACTTATAAGCACTCATGTTGCATGAAACTTGGTTTAGAGTCCTAGAAACGCGTTGTTAGATGTTTCATAAGTTCGTCAAACAAGTACAAAGCTTATTGAGACACTTATAAGCACTCATGTTGCATGAAACTTGGTTTAGAGTCCTAGAAACGCGTTGTTAGATGTTTCATAAGTTCGTTAAACTTGTACAAAGCTCATTGAGACACATATATGCACTCATTTTGAATGCAACTTTGTTAAGACTCCTAGAAACGCGTTGTTAGATGTTTCATAAGTTCGTCAAACTAGTACAAAGCTCATTGGGACACTTATAAGCACTCATGTTTCATGAAACTTGGTTTAGAGTCCTAGAAACGAGTTGTTAGATGTTTCATAAGTTCGTTAAACTTGTACAAAGCTCATTGAGACACTTATAAGCACTCATGTTGGATGAAACTTGGTTTAGAGTCCTAGAAACGCGTTGTTAGATGTTTCATAAGTTCATCAAACTAGTATAAAGCTCATTGAGACACTTATAAGCACTCATGTTGCATGAAACTTGGTTTAGAGTCCTAGAAACGCGTTGTTAGATGTTTCATAAGTTCGTCAAACTAGTACAAAGCTCATTGAGACACTTATAAGCACTCATGTTGAATGAACCTTGGTTTAGAGTCCTAGAAACCGCGTTGTTAGATGTTTTATAAGTTCGTAAAACGAGTACAAAGCTCATTGAGTCTCTTATAAGCACTCATGTTGAATGCAACTTGGTTTAGAGTCCTAGAAACGAGTTGTTAGATGTTTCATAATTTCGTTAAACTTGTACAAACTCATTGAGACACTTATAAGCACACATGTTGCATGAAACTTAGTTTAGAGTCCTAGAAACCGCGTTGTTAGATGTTATATAAGTTCGTAAAACGAGTACAAAAGCTCATTGAGACTCTTATAAGCACTCATGTTGAATGCAACTTGGTTTAGAGTCCTAGAAACCGCGTTATTAGATGTTTTATAAGTTCGTAAAACTAGTACAAAAGCTCATTGAGACTCTTATAAGCACTCATTTTGAATGCAACTTTGTTAAGACTCCTAGAAACGCGTTGTTAGATGTTTCATAAGTTCGTAAAACTAGTACAAAGCTCATTGGGACACTTATAAGCACTCATGTTTCATGAAACTTGGTTTAGAGTCCTAGAAACGAGTTGTTAGATGTTTCATAAGTTCGTTAAACTTGTACAAAGCTCATTGAGACACTTATAAGCACTCATGTTGGATGAAACTTGGTTTAGAGTCCTAGAAACGCGTTGTTAGATGTTTCATAAGTTTATCAAACTAGTATAAAGCTCATTGAGACACTTATAAGCACTCATGTTGCATGAAACTTGGTTTAGAGTCCTAGAAACGCGTTGTTAGATGTTTCATAAGTTCGTCAAACTAGTACAAAGCTCATTGAGACACTTATAAGCACTCATGTTGAATGAAACTTGGTTTAGAGTCCTAGAAACCGCGTTGTTAGATGTTTTATAAGTTCGTAAAACGAGTACAAAGCTCATTGAGTCTCTTATAAGCACTCATGTTGAATGCAACTTGGTTTAGAGTCCTAGAAACGAGTTGTTAGATGTTTCATAATTTCGTTAAACTTGTACAAACTCATTGAGACACTTATAAGCACTCATGTTGCATGAAACTTAGTTTAGAGTCCTAGAAACCGCGTTGTTAGATGTTATATAAGTTCGTAAAACGAGTACAAAAGCTCATTGAGACTCTTATAAGCACTCATGTTGAATGCAACTTGGTTTAGAGTCCTAGAAACCGCGTTATTAGATGTTTTATAAGTTCGTAAAACTAGTACAAAAGCTCATTGAGACTCTTATAAGCACTCATGTTGAATGCAACTTGGTTTAGAGTCCTAGAAACCGCGTTATTAGATGTTTTATAAGTTCGTAAAACTAGTACAAAGCTCATTGAGACTCTTATAAGCACTCATGTTGAATGCAACTTTGTTAAGACTCCTAGAAACGCGTTGTTAGATGTTTCATAAGTTCGTCAAACTAGTACAAAGCTCGTTGAGACACTTATAAGCACTCATGCTGCATGAAACTTGGTTTAGAGTCCTAGAAATGCGTTGTTAGATGTTTCATAAGTTCGTCAAACTAATACAAAGCTCATTGAGACATTTATAAGCACTCATGTTGGATGAAACTTGGTTTAGAGTCCTAGAAACGCGTTGTTAGTTGTTTCATAAGTTCGTCAAACTAGTATAAAGCTCATTGAGACACTTATAAGCACTCATGTTGCATGAATTTTGGTTTAGAGTCCTAGAAACGCGTTGTTAGATGTTTCATAAGTTCGTCAAACTAGTACAAAGCCCATTGAGACACTTATAAGCACTCATGTTGAATGAAACTTGGTTTAGAGTCCTAGAAACGCGTTGTTAGATGTTTCATAAGTTCGTCAAACAAGTACAAAGCTCATTGAGACACTTATAAGCACTCATGTTGCATGAAACTTGGTTTAGAGTCCTAGAAACGCGTTGTTAGATGTTTCATAAGTTCGTCAAACTTGTACAAAGCTCATTGAGACACTTATATGCACTCATGTTGCATGAAACTTGGTTTAGATTCCTAGAAACGTGTTGTTAGATGTTGCATAAGATCGTTAAACTTGTACAAAGCTCATTGAGACACTTATAAGCACTCATGTTGCATGAAACTTGGTTTAGAGTCCTAGAAACGCGTTGTTAGATGTTTCATAAGTTCGTCAAACTTGTACAAAGCTCATTGAGACACTTATATGCACTCATGTTGCATGAAACTTGGTTTAGAGTCCTAGAAACGCGCTGTTAGATGTCTCATAAGTTCGTCAAACTAGTACAAAGCTCATTGAGACACTTATATGCACTGATGTTGCATGAAACATGGTTAACACTCCTAGAAACGCGTTGTTAGATGTTTCATAAGTTCGTCAAACTAGTACAAAGCTCATTGAGACACTTATAAGCACTCATGTTGCATGAAACTTGGTTTAGAGTCCTAGAAACGCGTTGTTAGATGTTTCATAAGTTCGTCAAACTAGTACAAAGCTCATTGAGACAATTATAAGCACTCATGTTGCATGAAACTTGGTTTAGAGTCCTAGAAACGAGTTGTTAGATGTTTCAAAAGTTCGTCAAACTAGTACAAAGCTCATTAAGACACTTATATGCACTCATGTTAAATGAAACTTGGTTAAGACTCCTAGAAACGCGTTTTCGGATGTTTGATAAGTTCGTCAAACTAGTACGAAGCTCATTGAGACACTTATGCACTCATGTTGCATGAAACTTGGTTTAGAGTCCTAGAAACCACGTTGTTAGATGTTTCATAAGTTCGTCAAACTAGTACAAAGCTCATTGAAACATTTATAAGCACTCATGTTGCATAAAACTTGGTTTAGAGTCCTAGAAAACGCGTTGTTAGATGTTTCATAAGTTCGTCAAACTAGTACAAGGCTCATTGAGCCACTTATAAGCACTCATGTTTCATGAAACTTGGTTAAGAATCCTAGAAACGCGTTGTTAGATGTTTCATAAGTTCGTCAAACTAGTACAAAGCTCATTGAGACACTTATAAGCACCCATGTTGCATGAAACTTGGTTTAGAGTCCTAGAAACGAGTTGTTAGATGTTTCATAAGTTCTTTAAACTTGAACAAAGCTCATTGAGACACTTATAAGCACTCATGTTGCATGAAACTTGGTTTAGAGTCCTAGAAAGGCGTTGTTAGATGTTTCATAAGTTCGTCAAACTAGTACAAAGCTCATTGAGAAACTTATAAGCACTCATGGTTCACGAAACTTGGTTTAAAATGTTAGAAACCGCGTTGTTAGATGATACGATCTTAACCGCGGGATCGAGCTTTGGACTAGGCTGAATGAAGAGCTGGGGCGTGTGGATGGAATAGAGAGCTAATGGAGGTGGATTAGACAACGAGCAGGGGCAGAGGATGATGGTGAAGGTATTATAAGGATGGTGGACGTCTCAAACAAGTGATGGCAGCTTGCTTGATGGATAGATGATGAGGTGAATGATGGTGAGAGTGGCGGCGGTATAGTAACTCAAGAACAGAACTCGGTGGAGGGAAGTGGAGGTGGAAGAGGTGCGAGATGGAAGGGGAACTTCTCAAGCAGCCGATGGAATTGGATGCTGGATGTTTGTAGAGACTTAAGGAAGAGGATCTCTCTTATGAAAGTCTCGAATTCGAATCACTCGAATCGATGGTAACAAGCTCAATCTCATAGCAAGAAAGGAGTCTAAACAAGAAGTGATTTTCGATATTGCTTGACTAAAGAAGAAGGGGAGGGTGGCGTGGAGCTTATAAAGAGAAGCACAAGTCGCTTCCTCTTTAGGGCTTCACGCAAAAAGGAAATTGTTCCAAAAAGGAAATCGCCAACATAGCAAAAAGGAAATATGCAAACAACGCAACGTTTAAAGGAAAACAGAAAACAACGAGGCATGCGGATAAAACAGCGAGTAGTGTGAAGTGCCTCACTTAATACACTCTTCAAGATAATGTCACTAAGTAACCGACGTAGCGCTCTTCTTGGCCTCGTTAAAACCCTTGCATAGTAAACCCGGTGGGACAAACCTACGCAAAGGGAAAGAGTACCAAGTCGAAACACTTAGTTACCTAGTTACATTACCTTGGTATTCTGTCTAGGCCATGATGAAGATGTTGAAGTGGTCGATGCCGATGTGGTCGATGCCGAGGTGGTCGATGCCGATGTGGTCGATGCCGAGGTGGTCGATGCCGATGTCCGTCTCCGGTTTCGGCTCTATGATCATATCAAAGCTTCTTTTATCCATCTCTTTGGCTTTGAACCTTGTGATCCATTCCTCGGGTACAAGCTCAGCTATATGATCCTCCTCATCGAATGACAAGCTAGGCGAGATCGCATCATCCCCTCCCTCTTGAAAAGGATTTGTCCTCAAATCTGAATCTGCAATACAAGGGAACAAGTTAGAAACATTGAAATCATTAGAATTTAGATACTTCCCTTGCAGGTTGATTCGATAAGCGTTGTCATTGATCTTCTCTTCGGCCACATTGATGAGACTAAAGACGTCTCCTGGTTCCCAAATGATCACGGGCTGCTCATGAATATCTCCTATGTGTTTTAGACGTTCCCCTGGTCTCCATATAAAGACCTGACAAAAACAAAGAATAATTAGTTCAAAGATAAAATAATTATCCTTAAATGAGATTGAATGTGTTCGGTTTAGAAAATGAGTTGATCCAGGGGGTGGTGGCGTGATGTTGATGCTTGAATGGATGATCCAAGGTGGTGCAGCTGCTGGTCTTGACGCCTTAAGCTTCTCCTGAGCTTGAAGATACAATAGATATGTCATGATCCTCCTAAGTCTCAGCTTTGGCTTAGTCTTTCCCTTGATGCCTTTCTTCTTGTGAGGTAAGTAAAAGTGATAGATGAGCTTCTTGAGACTCCTAGTGGTATCCACATATCTTATAAGCCCTCCTCCCTGTGATTCCCTACACAATTGCTCACAAACAACAAAACTAGACAAGCACAAGTTATCATAACACAAGTATAAATCTCTCCTATGGTAATGATTACTAACATACTTTCCACAAGCTTTATATGATTTTCCAAACTCATTACCACTACCATATAGTTCCTTATAAACTCTAGAGCTAACATCATGGGTGCTAATGTTAAAGAGTAGAAAATACCTCCTTGACAATGTGTTGGGCACACCATTGTCCTTACCTGTCTTGGAATGAATGGGATAAGGAAATACCTCATAGAAGTAGACACTTCTATCTCGTTCTTTGTCAATCTCTGGTGGTACTTCAAGATGGGTGAAAGACTCATAATCAACATGGATGAGAGGCTCATTAGTCTCCATGGATTTGGCTCGGCTTAGACATGAGACTTCTCGAGTGTTTGGTAGTTCTTTGTCTTTGGAGAACTCATGATTATGATCCTGCGAAACAATAGAAAACTCACTCGGAAACACCGGTGGAAGATTAGAGAAACTCATAAGAGTTTCTTTATACACAAAGCGTAGTCGAGATTTACTAAAAGCATAGGTTTTCTCGATCTCACCCGTTTGGTTCATGAGGTTGGAGCTCTTGGACCTAGTTTCCTCTTGGATTGGACTCATAAGCAGTCGATATCTAGAGTAGCTACGACCTCTGGTTTTGACCTTAGATGCATGAAAAGAATCACCATACTTACTAGACCTTTGGCTAAGAGGCTGCTTGATAAACATAGTAGCATGTTGCTCTTCAGGGCACAGGCTTGGAATCAACTTCTTGATATGGACCAGGGGGTTATGGACATGCACAACGTCTCTAGGAGGGTCGGGTGTGTGTTGTGGAGTAGCTCCAGGTCGCCATATGAAGGTTTGAAGTGGACCATGCGTACTCATCCTCATAAATAGAAAGCTGTCGGTAGCTGAACTTTGAACATCAATTGTGGTCAGCTCCGAACTGATATGGGGACGAGCTGTAGCTTGAAAGATTCCTCTTTGAGTGTAGAATATGGTAGACATCTCCGTTTTAACCCAGTAGCTGATATTGGTCCTCTTTTGAGCTTCACAAGCCGCACCTATCAATCTGTCAATTTCTGAACTTGCCAAGTAGTTGCGGGTTTGAGTTGGCGATTCTGTTCTGATCTGATCTGCACTCTTCTTGATGTTAGACATGGCTGTAAGGGTTCCTTTTGGTGTTAAGAGTACGGCATCATCGGCTTCAAGATGTAGATTTTGCTCATAGATCACCATAGGCTTTGTTGAAGCTTCTTCTTCGGTTGTGATCATCTCCTTAGCACCTGAAAGTTTCTCAAGACTCTTGACACAAGACAAGTGCTTTAAAACAGCCATGGAGCTATCAAAATCATATTTGAGATCAGATTTAAAATCAAGAGAAAGAAGTGACTCCCTTTGATTTGAAACAAATCGTACAAGCTCTTGATTGTCTCCTTGTTCTTTAACCGTACAACGCTCAATAAGCTTCAATGCTTCGTGTTCTTTCTTGTACACCACTTTGTCATAGTCTTGCTCCACATTCTGTTCCATGTCTCCTCCTTGATCCTTTTGATCTTTATCTACAAGAGAAGACTTTGGCAAAACCAAGTGCATTATACTAGAAATAAAAGCATCATCAAAGACATTATCAACAACTCTTTTAATATCTTTTTCTAGCACATGTTTTGAACTCTTTCTCTTTTTAATTCGTTCATGTTCAACAACAGCTATGTTCTCATTATAACCATAAGGTATTGATTCTTTGGAAACAAATAGATTAGAAGACTTAGCTCGAGGATATGCATCTTGAGGGTTATGGGCAGATCGAGTAGATGTCTTTAACTTAAGGTGTGGAGCATACTTTCTTCTCATTAGTGCTTTTAGTTCTGTCCATGTGTTGATAGGTTGCTTAGGCCATCGTCTCCACTTAATCTCTTCCCACCAAGTAAGAGCATCGTCATGAAAGCTTGAAACAGCGGCTCTTAGTAGCTCATGCTCGGTGAAGCACTCGCACTTAGCGGCGTAGCTCATTCCAACCTCCCAATCAACATACTCGAAGGATCGTCGCTTCCGTGAAACGGTGGAGTACTCCTATGTAGTTCTTCATAGCGATACATCCTTCGGTGTCTATGAGATCCTCGAGAAACCTCCATTGTACCTGTTTCAAACAAAGATAACTCGCAGTAAGAAGTTCTAAGGATGATAAACACAAATAACTTACAAGAACAAGAAAGATTAGTAAAGCTTCAAGCAAAGGATTCAAAACAGATTAGGACACAAGCTTATTACGTGATCAACAAGTTCTATTTAAGCAAGCAATGGTTTGGCAACTCATGAGACAAAAACAAGTTCAAAAAGACAATATCAATCAGATTAATCCAAAAGGAAAAGAAGAAACACGTTTTTAAAGGTTTTGTCAAGTTGTGAACAAAAAAATGGAAAACTCTTTAAAACCGAAAAAAAGGAAAACTCTTTAAAATCGAAAAAAAGGAAAACTATCTTCACAACTTGCTAGGCAAGTTCTAACAATGGAACACGAAATTCTCCTTATAAGAACAATTCTAAGCTATCTAGGAGTCTTGACAAAGAGTTTTATCCAATGAAACACGAACAGATTCGAAGCAAATTCAAGACGGACAATGTATGTATGCTAAACAAGCTTTAAACGAATAACGAGTGATATATAATGAAGAACACAACTGAGCAACCAGTTTTCGAGTATCTTAGCAACCTAACAATCTGTTTATGACAATTATAACAAGCTAAGATCAGTCACACAATGAAAACAAATTCAATTATGCGATTTAAGTAAACCCGAAGCTAAGTTCTTAATGAAGCGAGTTTAGTTCTTTAACAAAGCAGGTCAGATTTAATTCAATGAGGCACAAAGAGCACGAGATCCTTGATTCACTAACAACATACAATCAGATTTATAACAATAACACGAGCTGAAATCAAGAGACAAACGAAACAGATTCTAAACAAGCGATATTGTTCCTATGAAAATAGTTCGGTTTAAATCGTGTTCATAAGCAATTAAATCAGGGTGAGCCAGTTCTAATCAAGCACATATCTGAAACTGAAGAGCAAAAGGGTAAGAAAAACTCAGCCTTGGTTCAGAGTTGGCTCGATACCACATGATACGATCTTAACCGCGGGATCGAGCTTTGGACTAGGCCGAATGAAGAGGCTGGGGCGTGTGGATGGAATAGAGAGCTAATGGAGGTGGATTAGACAACGAGCAGGGGCAGAGGATGATGGTGAAGGTATTATAAGGATGGTGGACGTCTCAAACAAGTGATGGCAGCTTGCTTGATGGATAGATGATGAGGTGAATGATGGTGAGAGTGGCGGCGGTATAGTAACTCAAGAACAGAACTCGGTGGAGGGAAGTGGAGGTGGAAGAGGTGCGAGATGGAAGGGGAACTTCTCAAGCAGCCGATGGAATTGGATGCTGGATGTTTGTAGAGACTTAAGGAAGAGGATCTCTCTTATGAAAGTCTCGAATTCGAATCACTCGAATCGATGGTAACAAGCTCAATCTCGAGCAAGAAAGGAGTCTAAACAAGAAGTGATTTTCGATATTGCTTGACTAAAGAAGAAGGGGAGGGTGGCGTGGAGCTTATAAAGAGAAGCACAAGTCGCTTCCTCTTTAGGGCTTCACGCAAAAAGGAAATTGTTCCAAAAAGGAAATCGCCAACATAGCAAAAAGGAAATATGCAAACAACGCAACGTTTAAAGGAAAACGAGAAAACAACGAGGCATGCGGATAAAACAGCGAGTAGTGTGAAGTGCCTCACTTAATACACTCTTCAAGATAATGTCACTAAGTAACCGACGTAGCGCTCTTCTTGGCCTCGTTAAAACCCTTGCATAGTAAACCCGGTGGGACAAACCTACGCAAAGGGAAAGAGTACCAAGTCGAAACACTTAGTTACCTAGTTACATTACCTTGGTATTCTGTCTAGGCCATGATGAAGATGTTGAAGTGGTCGATGCCGATGTGGTCGATGCCGAGGTGGTCGATGCCGATGTGGTCGATGCCGAGGTGGTCGATGCCGATGTCCGTCTCCGGTTTCGGCTCTATGATCATATCAAAGCTTCTTTTATCCATCTCTTTGGCTTTGAACCTTGTGATCCATTCCTCGGGTACAAGCTCAGCTATATGATCCTCCTCATCGAATGACAAGCTAGGCGAGATCGCATCATTAGATGTTTCATTAGTTCATAAAACTAATACAAAGCTCATTGAGCCACTTATAAGCACTCATGTTGCATGAAACTTGGTTTAGAGTCCTAGAAACGCATTTTTAGATGTTTCATAAGTTCGTCAAACAAGTAAAAAGCACATTGAGACACTTATAAGCACTCATGTTGCATGAAACTTGGTTTAGAGTCCTAGAAACCGCGTTGTTAGATGTTTCATAAGTTCGTCAAACTTGTACAAAGCTCATTGAGCCACTTATAAGCACTCATGTTGCATGAAACTTGGTTTAGAGTCCTAGAAATGCGTTGTTAGATGTTTCATAAGTTCTTCAAACAAGTACAAAGCTTATTGAGACACTTATAAGCACTCATGTTGCATGAAACTTGGTTTAGAGTCCTAGAAACGCGTTGTTAGATGTTTCATAAGTTCGTTAAACTTGTACAAAGCTCATTGAGACACATATATGCACTCATTTTGAATGCAACTTTGTTAAGACTCCTAGAAACGCGTTGTTAGATGTTTCATAAGTTCGTCAAACTAGTACAAAGCTCATTGGCACACTTATAAGCACTCATGTTTCATGAAACTTGGTTTAGAGTCCTAGAAACGAGTTGTTAGATGTTTCATAAGTTCGTTAAACTTGTACAAAGCTCATTGAGACACTTATAAGCACTCATGTTGGATGAAACTTGGTATAGAGTCCTAGAAACGCGTTGTTAGATGTTTCATAAGTTCGTCAAACTAGTATAAAGCTCATTGAGACACTTATAAGCACTCATGTTGCATGAAACTTGGTTTAGAGTCCTAGAAACGCGTTGTTAGATGTTTCATAAGTTTGTCAAACTAGTACAAAGCTCATTGAGACACTTATAAGCACTCATGTTGAATGAAACTTGGTTTAGAGTCCTAGAAACCGCGTTGTTAGATGTTTTATAAGTTCGTAAAACGAGTACAAAGCTCATTGAGTCTCTTATAAGCACTCATGTTGAATGCAACTTGGTTTAGAGTCCTAGAAACGAGTTGTTAGATGTTTCATAAGTTCTTTAAACTTGTACAAAGCTCATTGAGACACTTATAAGCACTCATGTTGCATGAAACTTGGTTTAGAGTCCTAGAAAGGCGTTGTTAGATGTTTCATAAGTTCGTCAAACTAGTACAAAGCTCATTGAGAAACTTATAAGCAATCATGGTTCACGAAACTTGGTTTAAAATGTTAGAAACCGCGTTGTTAGATGTTTCATTAGTTCATAAAACTAATACAAAGCTCATTGAGCCACTTATAAGCACTCATGTTGAATGAAACTTGGTTTAGAGTCCTAGAAACGCGTTTTTAGATGTTTCATAAGTTCGTCAAACAAGTAAAAAGCACATTGAGACACTTATAAGCACTCATGTTGCATGAAACTTGGTTTAGAGTCCTAGAAACCGCGTTGTTAGATGTTTCATAAGTTCGTCAAACTTGTACAAAGCTCATTGAGCCACTTATAAGCACTCATGTTGCATGAAACTTGGTTTAGAGTCCTAGAAACGCGTTGTTAGATGTTTCATAAGTTCGTCAAACAAGTACAAAGCTTATTGAGACACTTATAAGCACTCATGTTGCATGAAACTTGGTTTAGAGTCCTAGAAACGCGTTGTTAGATGTTTCATAAGTTCGTTAAACTTGTACAAAGCTCATTGAGACACATATATGCACTCATTTTGAATGCAACTTTGTTAAGACTCCTAGAAACGCGTTGTTAGATGTTTCATAAGTTCGTCAAACTAGTACAAAGCTCATTGGCACACTTATAAGCACTCATGTTTCATGAAACTTGGTTTAGAGTCCTAGAAACGAGTTGTTAGATGTTTCATAAGTTCGTTAAACTTGTACAAAGCTCATTGAGACACTTATAAGCACTCATGTTGGATGAAACTTGGTATAGAGTCCTAGAAACGCGTTGTTAGATGTTTCATAAGTTCGTCAAACTAGTATAAAGCTCATTGAGACACTTATAAGCACTCATGTTGCATGAAACTTGGTTTAGAGTCCTAGAAACGCGTTGTTAGATGTTTCATAAGTTCGTCAAACTAGTACAAAGCTCATTGAGACACTTATAAGCACTCATGTTGAATGAAACTTGGTTTAGAGTCCTAGAAACCGCGTTGTTAGATGTTTTATAAGTTCGTAAAACGAGTACAAAGTGTTGGAATTCGAGTATAAGGATGAGAGAATCATGAGCTTGTGAGACTCGAAGAGTATTGGGAGAATCCGTGAGAGTTTGTGTGGAGAGTTTAGTGAGAGATTAAGAGATTAAGAGAGAACAATGTATAAAGAGAGTTTTGTATTAATGTAGAAGAGAGGATATACCTCCTTTATGTTTACAATAGAGCTTGCACAGCTTATATAGAGATTACAATGGCATATAGCCGTTTAGAGATAAGAGAGAGTGTGTAACGTCTATATTTGTTCAAATGTATCGGCCAAGTGTGGCCGATATGATCTGACCGATATGAGCCAGATCCGACCGTTGGGAGAACGCAGTTTGAATGTATCGGCCAAGTGTGGCCGATATACTTGACCGATACAAGTCTTTCTCTTAGCCATATCGACTTCATCTTGTATCGGTTACTCTAGACCGGTACACCTTACCGATATAGGTCTCGCCACTTTGTATCGGTCACATTCTTGACCGATACCTTTGGTCGATACTCCACATCTTGTCATCTTCATATGTTTTGACATAATGCCCTTATGGGTTACCATTAGTCTCAACACAAAGCTCATTGAGTCTCTTATAAGCACTCATGTTGAATGCAACTTGGTTTAGAGTCCTAGAAACGAGTTGTTAGATGTTTCATAATTTCGTTAAACTTGTACAAAGCTCATTGAGACACTTATAAGCACTTATGTTGCATGAAACTTGGTTTAGAGTCCTAGAAACCGCGTTGTTAGATGTTTTATAAGTTCGTAAAACGAGTACAAAAGCTCATTGAGACTCTTATAAGCACTCATGTTGAATGCAACTTGGTTTAGAGTCCTAGAAACCGCGTTATTAGATGTTTTATAAGTTCGTCAAACTAGTACAAAGCTCGTTGAGACTCTTATAAGCACTCATGTTGAATGCAACTTTGTTAAGACTCCTAGAAACGCGTTGTTAGATGTTTCATAAGTTCGTCAAACTAGTACAAAGCTCGTTGAGACACTTATAAGCACTCATGTTGAATGAAACTTGGTTAGAGTCCTAGAAACGCGTTGTTAGATGTTTCATAAGTTCGTCAAACAAGTACAAAGCTCATTGAGACACTTATAAGCACTCATGTTGCATGAAACTTGGTTTAGAGTCCTAGAAACGCGTTGTTAGATGTTTCATAAGTTCGTTAAACTTGTACAAAGCTCATTGAGACACTTATATGCACTCATGTTGAATGCAACTTTGTTAAGACTCCTAGAAACGTGTTGTTAGATGTTTCATAAGTTCGTCAAACTAGTACAAAGCTCATTGGGACACTTATAAGCACTCATGTTGCATGCAACTTGGTTTAGAGTCCTAGAAACGAGTTGTTAGATGTTTCATAAGTTCGTTAAACTTGTACAAAGCTCACTGAGACACTTATAAGCACTCATGTTCCATGAAACTTGGTTTAGAGTCCTAGAAACCGCGTTGTTAGATGTTTTATAAGTTCGTAAAACGAGTACAAAGCTCATTGAGACTCTTATAAGCACTCATGTTGAATGCAACTTGGTTTAGAGTCCTAGAAACCGCGTTGTTAGATGTTTTATAAGTTCGTAAAACTAGTACAAAGCTCATTGAGATACTTATAAGCACTCACGTTGAATGCAACTTTGTTAAGACTCCTAGAAACGCGTTGTTAGATGTTTCATAAGTTCGTCAAACTAGTACAAACCTCGTTGAGACACTTATAAGCACTCATGCTGCATGAAACTTGGTTTAGAGTCCTAGAAATGCGTTGTTAGATGTTTCATAAGTTCGTCAAACTAATACAAAGCTAATTGAGACACTTATAAGCACTCATGTTGGATGAAACTTGGTTTAGAGTCCTAGAAACGTGTTGTTAGATGTTCCATAAGTTCGTCAAACTAGTACAAAGCTCATTGAGACACTTATAAGCACTCATGTTGAATGAAACTTGGTTTAGAGTCCTAGAAACACTATGTTAGATGTTTCATAAGTTC
Source organism: Cochlearia excelsa (assembly GCA_963556525.1). Lineage (NCBI taxonomy): Eukaryota > Viridiplantae > Streptophyta > Magnoliopsida > Brassicales > Brassicaceae > Cochlearia > Cochlearia excelsa. Next base: position 3,409,758 of record CAUVZT010000002.1, read on the forward strand.
GTCAAACAAGTACAAAGCTCATTGAGACACTTATAAGCACTCATGTTGCATGAAACTTGGTTTAGAGTCCTAGAAACGCGTTGTTAGATGTTTCATAAGTTCGTTAAACTTGTACAAAGCTCATTGAGACACTTATATGCACTCATGTTGAATGCAACTTTGTTAAGACTCCTAGAAACGCGTTGTTAGATGTTTCATAAGTTCGTCAAACTAGTACAAAGCTCATTGGGACACTTATAAGCACTCATGTTGCATGAAACTTGGTTTAGAGTCCTAGAAACGAGTTGTTAGATGTTTCATAAGTTCGTTAAACTTGTACAAAGCTCTTTGAGTCTCTTATAAGCACTCATGTTGAATGCAACTTGGTTTAGAGTCCTAGAAACGAGTTGTTAGATGTTTCCTAATTTCGTTAAACTTGTACAAAGCTCATTGAGACACTTATAAGCACTCATGTTGCATGAAACTTTGTTTAGAGTCCTAGAAACCGCGTTGTTAGATGTTTTATAAGTTCGTAAAACGAGTACAAAAGCTCATTGAGACTCTTATAAGCACTCATGTTGAATGCAACTTGGTTTAGAGTCCTAGAAATCGCGTTATTAGATGTTTTATAAGTTCGTAAAACTAGTACAAAGCTCATTGAGACTCTTATAAGCACTCATGTTGAATGCAACTTTGTTAAGACTCCTAGAAACGCGTTGTTAGATGTTTCATAAGTTCGTCAAACTAATACAAAGCTCATTGAGACATTTATAAGCACTCACGTTGGATGAAACTTGGTTTAGAGTCCTAGAAACGCGTTGTTAGTTGTTTCATAAGTTCGTCAAACTAGTATAAAGCTCATTGAGACACTTATAAGCACTCATGTTGCATGAATTTTGGTTTAGAGTCCTAGAAACGCGTTGTTAGATGTTTCATAAGTTCGTCAAACTAGTACAAAGCCCATTGAGACTCTTATAAGCACTCATGTTGAATGAAACTTGGTTTAGAGTCCTAGAAACGCGTTGTTAGATGTTTCATAAGTTCGTCAAACAAGTACAAAGCTCATTGAGACACTTATAAGCAGTCATGTTGCATGAAACTTGGTTTAGAGTCCTAGAAACGCGTTGTTAGATGTTTCATAAGTTTGTTAAACTTGTACAAAGCTCATTGAGACACTTATATGCACTCATGTTGAATGCAACTTTGTTAAGACTCCTAGAAACGCGTTGTTAGATGTTTCATAAGTTCGTCAAACTAGTACAAAGCTCATTGGGACACTTATAAGCACTCATGTTGCATGAAACTTGGTTTAGAGTCCTAGAAACGAATTGTTAAATGTTTCATAAGTTCGTTAAACTTGTACAAAGCTCACTGAGACACTTATAAGCACTCATGTTGCATGAAAATTGGTTTAGAGTCCTAGAAACCGCGTTGTTAGATGTTTTATAAGTTCGTAAAACGAGTACAAAGCTCATTGAGACTCTTATAAGCACTCTTGTTGAATGCAACTTGGTTTAGAGTCCTAGAAACCGCGTTGTTAGATGTTTTATAAGTTCGTAAAACTAGTTCGTACAAAGCTCATTGAGACTCTTATAAGCACTCATGTTGAATGCAACTTTGTTAAGACTCCTAGAAACGCGTTGTTAGATATTTCATAAGTTCGTCAAACTAGTACAAAGCTCATTGAGATACTTATAAGCACTCATGTTGAATGCAACTTTGTTAAGAATCCTAGAAACGCGTTGTTAGATGTTTCATAAGTTCGTCAAACTAGTACAAAGCTCGTTGAGACACTTATAAGCACTCATGCTGCATGAAACTTGGTTTAGAGTCCTAGAAATGTGTTGTTAGATGTTTCATAAGTTCGTCAAACTAATACAAAGCTAATTGAGACACTTATAAGCACTCATGTTGGATGAAACTTGGTTTAGAGTCCTAGAAACATGTTGTTAGATGTTTCATAAGTTCGTCAAACTAGTATAAAGCTCATTGAGACACTTATAAGCACTCATGTTGCATGAAACTTGGTTTAGAGTCCTAGAAACGCGTTGTTAGATGTTTCATAAGTTCGTCAAACTAGTACAAAGCTCATTGAGACACTTATAAGCACTCATGTTGAATGAAACTTGGTTTAGAGTCCTAGAAACCGCGTTGTTAGATGTTTTATAAGTTCGTAAAACGAGTACAAAGCTCATTGAGTCTCTTATAAGCACTCATGTTGAATGCAACTTGGTTTAGAGTCCTAGAAACGAGTTGTTAGATGTTTCATAAGTTCGTTAAACTTGTACAAAGCTCATTGAGACACTTATAAGCACTCATGTTGCATGAAACTTGGTTTAGAGTCCTAGAAACCGCGTTGTTAGATGTTTTATAAGTTCGTAAAACGAGTACAAAGCTCATTGAGACTCTTATAAGCACTCATGTTGAATGCAACTTGGTTTAGAGTCCTAGAAACCGCGTTGTTAGATGTTTTATAAGTTCGTAAAACTAGTACAAAGCTCATTGAGACTCTTATAAGCACTCATGTTGAATGCAACTTTGTTAAGACTCCTAGAAACGCGTTGTTAGATGTTTCATAAGTTCGTCAAACTAGTACAAAGCTCATTGGGACACTTATAAGCACTCATGTTGAATGCAACTTTGTTAAGACTCCTAGAAACGCGTTGTTAGATATTTCATAAGTTCGTCAAACTAGTACAAAGCTCATTGAGACACTTATAAGCACTCATATTGCATGAAACTTGGTTTAGAGTCCTAGAAACGCGTTGTTAGATGTTTCATAAGTTCGTCAAACTAGTACAAAGCTCATTGAGACAGTTATAAGCACTCATGTTGCATGAAACTTGGTTTAGAGTCCTAGAAACGAGTTGTTAAATGTTTCATAAGTTCGTTAAACTTGTACAAAGCTCATTTAAACACTTATAAGCACTCATGTTGAATGAAACTTGGTTTAGAGTCCTAGAAACCGCGTTGTTAGATGTTTTATAAGTTCGTAAAACTAGTACAAAGCTCATTGAGACTCTTATAAGCACTCATGTTGAATGCAACTTTGTTAAGACTCCTAGAAACGCATTGTTAGATGTTTCATAAGTTCGTCAAACTCGTACAAAGCTCGTTGAGACACTTATAAGCGCTCATGCTGCATGAAACTTGGTTTAGAGTCCTAGAAATGTGTTGTTAGATGTTTCATAAGTTCGTCAAACTAATACAAAGCTCATTGAGACACTTATAAGCACTCATGTTAGATGAAACTTGGTTTAGAGTCCTAGAAACGCGTTGTTAGATGTTTCATAAGTTCGTCAAACTAGTATAAATCTCATTGAGACACTTATAAGCACTCATGTTGCATGGAACTTGGTTTAGAGTCCTAGAAACGCGTTGTTAGATGTTTCATAAGTTCGTCAAACTAGTACAAAGATCATTGAGACACTTATAAGCACTCATGTTGAATGAAACTTGGTTTAGAGTCCTAGAAACCGCGTTGTTAGATGTTTTACAAGTTCGTAAAACGAGTACAAAGCTCATTGAGACTCTTATAAGCACTCATGTTGTATGCAACTTGGTTTAGAGTCCTAGAAACCGCGTTGTTAGATGTTTCATAAGTTCGTTAAACTTGTACAAAGCTCATTGAGACACTTATAAGCACTCATGTTGCATGAAACTTGGTTTAGAGTCCTAGAAACCGCGTTGTTAGATGTTTTATAAGTTCGTAAAACGAGTACAAAGCTCATTGAGACTCTTATAAGCACTCATGTTGAATGCAAATTGGTTTAGAGTCCTAGAAACCGCGTTGTTAGATGTTTTATAAGTTCGTAAAACTAGTACAAAGCTCATTGAGACTCTTATAAGCACTCATGTTGAATGCAACTTTGTTAAGACTCCTAGAAACGCATTGTTAGATGTTTCATAAGTTCGTCAAACTCGTACAAAGCTCGTTGAGACACTTATAAGCGCTCATGCTGCATGAAACTTGGTTTAGAGTCCTAGAAATGTGTTGTTAGATGTTTCATAAGTTCGTCAAACTAATACAAAGCTCATTGAGACACTTATAAGCACTCATGTTAGATGAAACTTGGTTTAGAGTCCTAGAAACGCGTTGTTAGATGTTTCATAAGTTCGTCAAACTAGTATAAATCTCATTGAGACACTTATAAGCACTCATGTTGCATAGAACTTGGTTTAGAGTCCTAGAAACGCGTTGTTAGATGTTTCATAAGTTCGTCAAACTAGTACAAAGATCATTGAGACACTTATAAGCACTCATGTTGAATGAAACTTGGTTTAGAGTCCTAGAAACCGCGTTGTTAGATGTTTTATAAGTTCGTAAAACTAGTACAAAGCTCATTGAGACTCTTATAAGCACTCATGTTGAATGCAACTTTGTTAAGACTCCTAGAAACGCGTTGTTAGATATTTCATAAGTTCGTCAAACTAGTACAAAGCTCATTGAGATACTTATAAGCACTCATGTTGAATGCAACTTTGTTAAGAATCCTAGAAACGCGTTGTTAGATGTTTCATAAGTTCGTCAAACTAGTACAAAGCTCGTTGAGACACTTATAAGCACTCATGCTGCATGAAACTTGGTTTAGAGTCCTAGAAATGTGTTGTTAGATGTTTCATAAGTTCGTCAAACTAATACAAAGCTAATTGAGACACTTATAAGCACTCATGTTGGATGAAACTTGGTTTAGAGTCCTAGAAACATGTTGTTAGATGTTTCATAAGTTCGTCAAACTAGTATAAAGCTCATTGAGACACTTATAAGCACTCATGTTGCATGAAACTTGGTTTAGAGTCCTAGAAACGCGTTGTTAGATGTTTCATAAGTTCGTCAAACTAGTACAAAGCTCATTGAGACACTTATAAGCACTCATGTTGAATGAAACTTGGTTTAGAGTCCTAGAAACCGCGTTGTTAGATGTTTTATAAGTTCGTAAAACGAGTACAAAGCTCATTGAGTCTCTTATAAGCACTCATGTTGAATGCAACTTGGTTTAGAGTCCTAGAAACGAGTTGTTAGATGTTTCATAAGTTCGTTAAACTTGTACAAAGCTCATTGAGACACTTATAAGCACTCATGTTGCATGAAACATGGTTTAGAGTCCTAGAAACCGCGTTGTTAGATGTTTTATAAGTTCGTAAAACGAGTACAAAGCTCATTGAGACTCTTATAAGCACTCATGTTGAATGCAACTTGGTTTAGAGTCCTAGAAACCGCGTTGTTAGATGTTTTATAAGTTCGTAAAACTAGTACAAAGCTCATTGAGACTCTTATAAGCACTCATGTTGAATGCAACTTTGTTAAGACTCCTAGAAACGCGTTGTTAGATGTTTCATAAGTTCGTCAAACTAGTACAAATTAAGCTCATTGGGACACTTATAAGCACTCATGTTGAATGCAACTTTGTTAAGACTCCTAGAAACGCGTTGTTAGATATTTCATAAGTTCGTCAAACTAGTACAAAGCTCATTGAGACACTTATAAGCACTCATATTGCATGAAACTTGGTTTAGAGTCCTAGAAACGCGTTGTTAGATGTTTCATAAGTTCGTCAAACTAGTACAAAGCTCATTGAGACAGTTATAAGCACTCATGTTGCATGAAACTTGGTTTAGAGTCCTAGAAACGAGTTGTTAAATGTTTCATAAGTTCGTTAAACTTGTACAAAGCTCATTTAAACACTTATAAGCACTCATGTTGAATGAAACTTGGTTTAGAGTCCTAGAAACCGCGTTGTTAGATGTTTTATAAGTTCGTAAAACTAGTACAAAGCTCATTGAGACTCTTATAAGCACTCATGTTGAATGCAACTTTGTTAAGACTCCTAGAAACGCATTGTTAGATGTTTCATAAGTTCGTCAAACTCGTACAAAGCTCGTTGAGACACTTATAAGCGCTCATGCTGCATGAAACTTGGTTTAGAGTCCTAGAAATGTGTTGTTAGATGTTTCATAAGTTCGTCAAACTAATACAAAGCTCATTGAGACACTTATAAGCACTCATGTTAGATGAAACTTGGTTTAGAGTCCTAGAAACGCGTTGTTAGATGTTTCATAAGTTCGTCAAACTAGTATAAATCTCATTGAGACACTTATAAGCACTCATGTTGCATGGAACTTGGTTTAGAGTCCTAGAAACGCGTTGTTAGATGTTTCATAAGTTCGTCAAACTAGTACAAAGATCATTGAGACACTTATAAGCACTCATGTTGAATGAAACTTGGTTTAGAGTCCTAGAAACCGCGTTGTTAGATGTTTTACAAGTTCGTAAAACGAGTACAAAGCTCATTGAGACTCTTATAAGCACTCATGTTGTATGCAACTTGGTTTAGAGTCCTAGAAACCGCGTTGTTAGATGTTTCATAAGTTCGTTAAACTTGTACAAAGCTCATTGAGACACTTATAAGCACTCATGTTGCATGAAACTTGGTTTAGAGTCCTAGAAACCGCGTTGTTAGATGTTTTATAAGTTCGTAAAACGAGTACAAAGCTCATTGAGACTCTTATAAGCACTCATGTTGAATGCAAATTGGTTTAGAGTCCTAGAAACCGCGTTGTTAGATGTTTTATAAGTTCGTAAAACTAGTACAAAGCTCATTGAGACTCTTATAAGCACTCATGTTGAATGCAACTTTGTTAAGACTCCTAGAAACGCATTGTTAGATGTTTCATAAGTTCGTCAAACTCGTACAAAGCTCGTTGAGACACTTATAAGCGCTCATGCTGCATGAAACTTGGTTTAGAGTCCTAGAAATGTGTTGTTAGATGTTTCATAAGTTCGTCAAACTAATACAAAGCTCATTGAGACACTTATAAGCACTCATGTTAGATGAAACTTGGTTTAGAGTCCTAGAAACGCGTTGTTAGATGTTTCATAAGTTCGTCAAACTAGTATAAATCTCATTGAGACACTTATAAGCACTCATGTTGCATGGAACTTGGTTTAGAGTCCTAGAAACGCGTTGTTAGATGTTTCATAAGTTCGTCAAACTAGTACAAAGATCATTGAGACACTTATAAGCACTCATGTTGAATGAAACTTGGTTTAGAGTCCTAGAAACCGCGTTGTTAGATGTTTTACAAGTTCGTAAAACGAGTACAAAGCTCATTGAGACTCTTATAAGCACTCATGTTGTATGCAACTTGGTTTAGAGTCCTAGAAACCGCGTTGTTAGATGTTTCATAAGTTCGTTAAACTTGTACAAAGCTCATTGAGACACTTATAAGCACTCATGTTGCATGAAACTTGGTTTAGAGTCCTAGAAACCGCGTTGTTAGATGTTTTATAAGTTCGTAAAACGAGTACAAAGCTCATTGAGACTCTTATAAGCACTCATGTTGAATGCAAATTGGTTTAGAGTCCTAGAAACCGCGTTGTTAGATGTTTTATAAGTTCGTAAAACTAGTACAAAGCTCATTGAGACTCTTATAAGCACTCATGTTGAATGCAACTTTGTTAAGACTCCTAGAAACGCGTTGTTAGATGTTTCATAAGTTCGTCAAACTAGTACAAAGCTCGTTTAGACACTTATAAGCACTCATGCTGCATGAAACTTGGTTTAGAGTCCTAGAAATGCGTTGTTAGATGTTTCATAAGTTCGTCAAACTAATACAAAGCTCATTGAGACATTTATAAGCACTCATGTTGGTTGAAACTTGGTTTAGAGTCCTAGAAACGCGTTGTTAGATGTTTCATAAGTTCGTCAAACTAGTATAAAGCTCATTGAGACACTTATAAGCACTCATGTTTAATGCAACTTTGTTAAGACTCCTACAAACGCGTTGTTAGATGTTTCATAAGTTCGTCAAACTAGTACAAAGCTCATTGGGACACTCATAAGTACTCATGTTGAATGCAACTTTGTTAAGACTCCTAGAAACGCGTTGTTAGATATTTCATAAGTTCGTCAAACTAGTACAAAGCTCATTGAGACACTTATAAGCACTCATGTTGCATGAAACTTGGTTTAGAGTCCTAGAAACGCGTTGTTAGATGTTTCATAAGTTCGTCAAACTAGTACAAAGCTCATTGAGACAGTTATAAGCACTCATGTTGCATGAAACTTGGTTTAGAGTCCTAGAAACGCGTTGTTAGATGTTTCATAAGTTCGTCAAACTAGTACAAAGCTCATTTAAACACTTATAAGCACTCATGTTGAATGAAACTTGGTTTAGAGTCCTAGAAACCGCGTTGTTAGATGTTTTATAAGTTCGTAAAACTAGTACAAAGCTCATTGAGACTCTTATAAGCACTCATGTTGAATGCAACTTTGTTAAGACTCCTAGAAATGCATTGTTAGATGTTTCATAAGTTCGTCAAACTCGTACAAAGCTCGTTGAGACACTTATAAGCGCTCATGCTGCATGAAACTTGGTTTAGAGTCCTAGAAATGTGTTGTTAGATGTTTCATAAGTTCGTCAAACTAATACAAAGCTCATTGAGACACTTATAAGCACTCATGTTAGATGAAACTTGGTTTAGAGTCCTAGAAACGCGTTGTTAGATGTTTCATAAGTTCGTCAAACTAGTATAAATCTCATTGAGACACTTATAAGCACTCATGTTGCATGGAACTTGGTTTAGAGTCCTAGAAACGCGTTGTTAGATGTTTCATAAGTTCGTCAAACTAGTACAAAGATCATTGAGACACTTATAAGCACTCATGTTGAATGAAACTTGGTTTAGAGTCCTAGAAACCGCGTTGTTAGATGTTTTACAAGTTCGTAAAACGAGTACAAAGCTCATTGAGACTCTTATAAGCACTCATGTAGTATGCAACGTGGTTTAGAGTCCTAGAAACCGCGTTGTTAGATGTTTCATAAGTTCGTTAAACTTGTACAAAGCTCATTGAGACACTTATAAGCACTCATGTTGCATGAAACTTGGTTTAGAGTCCTAGAAACCGCGTTGTTAGATGTTTTATAAGTTCGTAAAACGAGTACAAAGCTCATTGAGACTCTTATAAGCACTCATGTTGAATGCAACTTGGTTTAGAGTCCTAGAAACCGCGTTGTTAGATGTTTTATAAGTTCGTAAAACTAGTACAAAGCTCATTGAGACTCTTATAAGCACTCATGTTGAATGCAACTTTGTTAAGACTCCTAGAAACGCGTTGTTAGATGTTTCATAAGTTCGTCAAACTAGTACAAAGCTCGTTTAGACACTTATAAGCACTCATGCTGCATGAAACTTGGTTTAGAGTCCTACAAATGCGTTGTTAGATGTTTCATAAGTTCGTCAAACTAATACAAAGCTCATTGAGACATTTATAAGCACTCATGTTGGTTGAAACTTGGTTTAGAGTCCTAGAAACGCGTTGTTAGATGTTTCATAAGTTCGTCAAACTAGTATAAAGCTCATTGAGACACTTATAAGCACTCATGTTTAATGCAACTTTGTTAAGACTCCTAGAAACGCGTTGTTAGATGTTTCATAAGTTCGTCAAACTAGTACAAAGCTCATTGGGACACTCATAAGTACTCATGTTGAATGCAACTTTGTTAAGACTCCTAGAAACGCGTTGTTAGATATTTCATAAGTTCGTCAAACTAGTACAAAGCTCATTGAGACACTTATAAGCACTCATGTTGCATGAAACTTGGTTTAGAGTCCTAGAAACGCGTTGTTAGATGTTTCATAAGTTCGTCAAACTAGTACAAAGCTCATTGAGACAGTTATAAGCACTCATGATTCATGAAACTTGGTTTAGAGTCCTAGAAACGCGTTGTTAGATGTTTCATAAGTTCGTCAAACTAGTACAAAGCTCATTTAAACACTTATAAGCACTCATGTTGAATGAAACTTGGTTTAGAGTCCTAGAAACCGCGTTGTTAGATGTTTTATAAGTTCGTAAAACTAGTACAAAGCTCATTGAGACTCTTATAAGCACTCATATTGAATGCAACTTTGTTAAGACTCCTAGAAACGCATTGTTAGATGTTTCATAAGTTCGTCAAACTCGGACAAAGCTCGTTGAGACACTTATAAGCGCTCATGCTGCATGAAACTTGGTTTAGAGTCCTAGAAATGTGTTGTTAGATGTTTCATAAGTTCGTCAAACTAATACAAAGCTCATTGAGACACTTATAAGCACTCATGTTATATGAAACTTGGTTTAGAGTCCTAGAAACGCGTTGTTAGATGTTTCATAAGTTCGTCAAACTAGTATAAATCTCATCGAGACACTTATAAGCACTCATGTTGCATGGAACTTGGTTTAGAGTCCTAGAAACGCGTTGTTAGATGTTTCATAAGTTCGTCAAACTAGTACAAAGATCATTGAGACACTTATAAGCACTCATGTTGAATCAAACTTGGTTTAGAGTCCTAGAAACCGCGTTGTTAGATGTTTTACAAGTTCGTAAAACGAGTACAAAGCTCATTGAGATTCTTATAAGCACTCATGTTGTATGCAACTTGGTTTAGAGTCCTAGAAACCGCGTTGTTAGATGTTTCATAAGTTCGTTAAACTTGTACAAAGCTCATTGAGACACTTATAAGCACTCATGTTGCATGAAACTTGGTTTAGAGTCCTAGAAACCGCGTTGTTAGATGTTTTATAAGTTCGTAAAACGAGTACAAAGCTCATTGAGACTCTTATAAGCACTCATGTTGAATGCAAATTGGTTTAGAGTCCTAGAAACCGCGTTGTTAGATGTTTCATACGTTCGTAAAACTAGTACAAAGCTCATTGAGACTCTTATAAGCACTCATGTTGAATGCAACTTTGTTAAGACTCCTAGAAACGCGTTGTTAGATGTTTCATAAGTTCGTCAAACTAGTACAAAGCTCATTGGGACACTTATAAGCACTCATGTTGAATGCAACTTTGTTAAGACTCCTAGAAACGCGTTGTTAGATATTTCACAAGTTCGTCAAACTAGTACAAAGCTCATTGAGACACTTATAAGCACTCATGTTGCATGAAACTTGGTTTAGAGTCATAGAAACGCGTTGTTAGATGTTTCATAAGTTCGTCAAACTAGTACAAAGCTCATTGAGACAGTTATAAGCACTCATGTTGCATGAAACTTGGTTTAGAGTCCTAGAAACGCGTTGTTAGATGTTTCATAAGTTCGTCAAACTAGTACAAAGCTCATTTAAACACTTATAAGCACTCATGTTGAATGAAACTTGGTTTAGAGTCCTAGAAACCGCGTTGTTAGATGTTTTATAAGTTCGTAAAACTAGTACAAAGCTCATTGAGACTCTTATAAGCACTCATGTTGAATGCAACTTTGTTAAGACTCCTAGAAACGCATTGTTAGATGTTTCATAAGTTCGTCAAACTCGTACAAAGCTCGTTGAGACACTTATAAGCGCTCATGCTGCATGAAACTTGGTTTAGAGTCCTAGAAATGTGTTGTTAGATGTTTCATAAGTTCGTCAAACTAATACAAAGCTCATTGAGACACTTATAAGCACTCATGTTAGATGAAACTTGGTTTAGAGTCCTAGAAACGCGTTGTTAGATGTTTCATAAGTTCGTCAAACTAGTATAAATCTCATTGAGACACTTATAAGCACTCATGTTGCATGGAACTTGGTTTAGAGTCCTAGAAACGCGTTGTTAGATGTTTCATAAGTTCGTCAAACTAGTACAAAGATCATTGAGACACTTATAAGCACTCATGTTGAATGAAACTTGGTTTAGAGTCCTAGAAACCGCGTTGTTAGATGTTTTACAAGTTCGTAAAACGAGTACAAAGCTCATTGAGACTCTTATAAGCACTCATGTTGTATGCAACTTGGTTTAGAGTCCTAGAAACCGCGTTGTTAGATGTTTCATAAGTTCGTTAAACTTGTACAAAGCTCATTGAGACACTTATATGCACTCATGTTCAATGAAACTTGGTTAAGACTTCTAGAAACGCGTTGTTAGATGTTTCATAAGTTCGTCAAACCATTACAAAGCTCATTGAGACACTTATAAGCACTCATGTTGCATGAAATTGGTTTAGAGTCCTAGAAACGCGTTGTTAGATTTTTCATAAGTTCGTCAAACTAGTACAAAGCTCATTGAAACATTTATAAGCACTCATGTTGCATAAAACTTGGTTTAGAGTCCTAGAAACCGCGTTGTTAGATGTTTCATAAGTTCGTCAAACTAGTACAAGGCTCATTGAGCCACTTATAAGCACTCATGTTTCATGAAACTTGGTTTAGAGTCTTAGAAACGCGTTGATAGATGTTTCATAAGTTCGTCAAACTAGTACAAAGCTCATTGAGACACTTATAAGCACTCATGTTGCATTAAACTTGGTTAAGAATCCTAGAAACGCGTTGTTAGATGTTTCATAAGTTCGTCAAACTAGTACAAAGCTCATTGAGAGACTTATAAGCACCCATGTTGCATGAAACTTGGTTTAAAATCCTAGAAACGAGTTGTTAGATGTTTCATAAGTTTTTTAAACTTGTACAAAGCTCATTGAGACACTTATAAGCACTCATGTTGCATGAAACTTGGTTTAGAGTCCTAGAAAGGCGTTGTTAGATGTTTCATAAGTTCGTCAAACTAGTACAAAGCTCATTGAGACACTTAAAAGCACTCATGGTTCACGAAACTTTGTTTAAAGTGTTAGAAACCGTGTTGTTAGATGTTTCATAAGTTCATAAAACTAATACAAAGCTCATTGAGCCACTTATAAGCACTCATGTTGCATGAAACTTGGTTTAGAGTCCTAGAAACGCGTTTTTAGATGTTTCATAAGTTCGTCAAACAAGTAAAAAGCACATTGAGACACTTATAAGCACTCATGTTGCATGAAACTTGGTTTAGAGTCCTAGAAACCGCGTTGTTAGATGTTTCATAAGTTCGTCAAACTTGTACAAAGTTCATTGAGACACTTATAAGCACTCATGTTGCATGAAACTTGGTTTATAGTCCTAGAAACCCGTTGTTAGATGTTTCATAAGTTCGTTAAACTTGTACAAAGCTCATTGAGACACTTATATGCACTCATGTTGAATGCAACTTTGTTAAGACTCCTAGAAACGAGTTGTTAGATGTTTCATAAGTTCGTCAAACTTATACAAAGCTCATTGGGACACTTATAAGCACTCATGTTGCATGAAACTTGGTTTAGAGTCCTAGAAACGAGTTGTTAGATGTTTCATAAGTTCGTTAAACTTGTACAAAGCTCATTGAGACACTTATGAGCACTCATGTTGCATGAAACTTGGTTTAGAGTCCTAGAAACCGCGTTGTTAGATGTTTTATAAGTTCGTAAAACGAGTACAAAGCTCATTGAGACTCTTATAAGCACTCATGTTGAATGCAACTTGGTTTAGAGTCCTAGAAACCGCGTTGTTAGATGTTTCATAAGTTCGTAAAACTAGTACAAAGCTCATTGAGACTCTTATAAGCACTCATGTTGAATGCAACTTTGTTAAGACTCCTAGAAACGCGTTGTTAGATGTTTCATAAGTTCGTCAATCTAGTACAAAGCTCGTTGAGACACTTATAAGCACTCATGCTGCATGAAACTTGGTTTAGAGTCCTAGAAACGCGTTGTTAGATGTTTCATAAGTTCGTCAAACTAGTACAAAGCTCATTGAGACACTTATAAGCACTCATGTTGAATGAAACTTGGTTTAGAGTCCTAGAAACCGCGTTTTTAGATGTTTTATAAGTTCGTAAAACGAGTACAAAGCTCATTGAGTCTCTTATAAGCACTCATGTTGAATGCAACTTGGTTTAGAGTCCTAGAAACGAGTTGTTAGATGTTTCATAATTTCGTTAAACTTGTACAAAGCTCATTGAGACACTTATAAGCACTCATGTTGCATGAAACTTGGTTTAGAGTCCTAGAAACCGCGTTGTTATATTTTTTATAAGTTCGTAAAACGAGTACAAAAGCTCATTGAGACTCTTATAAGCACTCATGTTGAATGCAACTTGGTTTAGAGTCATAGAAACGAGTTGTTAGATGTTTCATAATTTCGTTAAACTTGTACAAAGCTCATTGAGACACATATAAGCACTCATGTTGCATGAAACTTGGTTTAGAGTCCTAGAAACCGCGTTGTTAGATGTTTTATATGTTCGTAAAACGAGTACAAAAGCTCATTGAGACTCTTATAAGCACTCATGCTGCATGAAACTTGGTTTAGAGTCCTATAAATGCGTTGTTAGATGGTTCATAAGTTCGTCAAACTAATACAAAGCTCATTGAGACATTTATAAGCACTCATGTTGGATGAAACTTGGTTTAGAGTCCTAGAAACGCGTTGTTAGTTGTTTCATAAGTTCGTCAAACTAGTATAAAGCTCATTGAGACACTTATAAGCACTCATGTTGCATGAATTTTGGTTTAGAGTCCTAGAAACGCGTTGTTAGATGTTTCATAAGTTCGTCAAACTAGTACAAAGCCCATTGAGACACTTATAAGCACTCATGTTGAATGAAACTTGGTTTAGAGTCCTAGAAACGCGTTGTTAGATGTTTCATAAGTTCGTCAAACAAGTACAAAGCTCATTGAGACACTTATAAGCACTCATGTTGCATGAAACTTGGTTTAGAGTCCTAGAAACGCGTTGTTAGATGTTTCATAAGTTCGTTAAACTTGTACAAAGCTCATTGAGACACTTATATGCACTCATGTTGCATGAAACTTGGTTTAGAGTCCTAGAAAGGCGTTGTTAGATGTTTCATAAGTTCGTCAAACTAGTACAAAGCTCATTGAGACACTTATAAGCACTCATGGTTCACGAAACTTTGTTTAAAGTGTTAGAAACCGTGTTGTTAGATGTTTCATAAGTTCATAAAACTAATACAAAGCTCATTGAGCCACTTATAAGCACTCATGTTGCATGAAACTTGGTTTAGAGTCCTAGAAACGCGTTTTTAGATGTTTCATAAGTTCGTCAAACAAGTAAAAAGCACATTGAGAAACTTATAAGCACTCATGTTGCATGAAACTTGGTTTAGAATCCTAGAAACCGCGTTGTTAGATGTTTCATAAGTTCGTCAAACTTGTACAAAGCTCATTGAGCCACTTATAAGCACTCATGTTGCATGAAACTTGGTTTAGAGTCCTAGAAAAGCGTTGTTAGATGTTTCATAAGTTCGTCAAACAAGTACAAAGCTCATTGAGACACTTATAAGCACACATGTTGCATGAAAGTTGGTTTATAGTCCTAGAAACCCGTTGTTAGATGTTTCATAAGTTCGTTAAACTTGTACAAAGCTCATTGAGACACTTATATGCACTCATGTTGAATGCAACTTTGTTAAGACTCCTAGAAACGCGTTGTTAGATGTTTCATAAGTTCGTCAAACTTATACAAAGCTCATTGGGACACTTATAAGCACTCATGTTGCATGAAACTTGGTTTAGAGTTCTAGAAACGAGTTGTTAGATGTTTCATAAGTTCGTTAAACTTGTACAAAGCTCATTGAGACACTTATAAGCACTCATGTTGCATGAAACTTGGTTTAGAGTCCTAGAAACCGCGTTGTTAGATGTTTTATAAGTTCGTAAAACGAGTACAAAGCTCATTGAGACTCTTATAAGCACTCATATTGAATGCAACTTGGTTTAGAGTCCTAGAAACCGCGTTGTTAGATGTTTCATAAGTTCGTCAAACTTGTACAAAGTTCATTGAGACACTTATAAGCACTCATGTTGCATGAAACTTGGTTTATAGTCCTAGAAACCCGTTGTTAGATGTTTCATAAGTTCGTTAAACTTGTACAAAGCTCATTGAGACACTTATATGCACTCATGTTGAATGCAACTTTGTTAAGACTCCTAGAAACGCGTTGTTAGATGTTTCATAAGTTCGTCAAACTTATACAAAGCTCATTGGGACACTTATAAGCACTCATGTTGCATGAAACTTGGTTTAGAGTCCTAGAAACGAGTTGTTAGATGTTTCATAAGTTCGTTAAACTTGTACAAAGCTCATTGAGACACTTATGAGCACTCATGTTGCATGAAACTTGGTTTAGAGTCCTAGAAACCGCGTTGTTAGATGTTTTATAAGTTCGTAAAACGAGTACAAAGCTCATTGAGACTCTTATAAGCACTCATGTTGAATGCAACTTGGTTTAGAGTCCTAGAAACCGCGTTGTTAGATGTTTCATAAGTTCGTAAAACTAGTACAAAGCTCATTGAGCCTCTTATAAGCACTCATGTTGAATGCAACTTTGTTAAGACTCCTAGAAACGCGTTGTTAGATGTTTCATAAGTTCGTCAATCTAGTACAAAGCTCGTTGAGACACTTATAAGCACTCATGCTGCATGAAACTTGGTTTAGAGTCCTAGAAACGCGTTGTTAGATGTTTCATAAGTTCGTCAAACTAGTACAAAGCTCATTGAGACACTTATAAGCACTCATGTTGAATGAAACTTGGTTTAGAGTCCTAGAAACCGCGTTTTTAGATGTTTTATAAGTTCGTAAAACGAGTACAAAGCTCATTGAGTCTCTTATAAGCACTCATGTTGAATGCAACTTGGTTTAGAGTCCTAGAAACGAGTTGTTAGATGTTTCATAATTTCGTTAAACTTGTACAAAGCTCATTGAGACACTTATAAGCACTCATGTTGCATGAAACTTGGTTTAGAGTCCTAGAAACCGCGTTGTTATATTTTTTATAAGTTCGTAAAACGAGTACAAAAGCTCATTGAGACTCTTATAAGCACTCATGTTGAATGCAACTTGGTTTAGAGTCATAGAAACGAGTTGTTAGATGTTTCATAATTTCGTTAAACTTGTACAAAGCTCATTGAGACACATATAAGCACTCATGTTGCATGAAACTTGGTTTAGAGTCCTAGAAACCGCGTTGTTAGATGTTTTATATGTTCGTAAAACGAGTACAAAAGCTCATTGAGACTCTTATAAGCACTCATGCTGCATGAAACTTGGTTTAGAGTCCTATAAATGCGTTGTTAGATGGTTCATAAGTTCGTCAAACTAATACAAAGCTCATTGAGACATTTATAAGCACTCATGTTGGATGAAACTTGGTTTAGAGTCCTAGAAACGCGTTGTTAGTTGTTTTATAAGTTCGTCAAACTAGTATAAAGCTCATTGAGACACTTATAAGCACTCATGTTGCATGAATTTTGGTTTAGAGTCCTAGAAACGCGTTGTTAGATGTTTCATAAGTTCGTCAAACTAGTACAAAGCCCATTGAGACACTTATAAGCACTCATGTTGAATGAAACTTGGTTTAGAGTCCTAGAAACGCGTTGTTAGATGTTTCATAAGTTCGTCAAACAAGTACAAAGCTCATTGAGACACTTATAAGCACTCATGTTGCATGAAACTTGGTTTAGAGTCCTAGAAACGCGTTGTTAGATGTTTCATAAGTTCGTTAAACTTGTACAAAGCTCATTGAGACACTTATATGCACTCATGTTGCATGAAACTTGGTTTAGAGTCCTAGAAAGGCGTTGTTAGATGTTTCATAAGTTCGTCAAACTAGTACAAAGCTCATTGAGACACTTATAAGCACTCATGGTTCACGAAACTTTGTTTAAAGTGTTAGAAACCGTGTTGTTAGATGTTTCATAAGTTCATAAAACTAATACAAAGCTCATTGAGACACTTATATGCACTCATGTTGAATGCAACTTTGTTAAGACTCCTAGAAACGCGTTGTTAGATGTTTCATAAGTTCGTCAAACTTATACAAAGCTCATTGGGACACTTATAAGCACTCATGTTGCATGAAACTTGGTTTAGAGTTCTAGAAACGAGTTGTTAGATGTTTCATAAGTTCGTTAAACTTGTACAAAGCTCATTGAGACACTTATAAGCACTCATGTTGCATGAAACTTGGTTTAGAGTCCTAGAAACCGCGTTGTTAGATGTTTTATAAGTTCGTAAAACGAGTACAAAGCTCATTGAGACTCTTATAAGCACTCATATTGAATGCAACTTGGTTTAGAGTCCTAGAAACCGCGTTGTTAGATGTTTCATAAGTTCGTCAAACTTGTACAAAGTTCATTGAGACACTTATAAGCACTCATGTTGCATGAAACTTGGTTTATAGTCCTAGAAACCCGTTGTTAGATGTTTCATAAGTTCGTTAAACTTGTACAAAGCTCATTGAGACACTTATATGCACTCATGTTGAATGCAACTTTGTTAAGACTCCTAGAAACGCGTTGTTAGATGTTTCATAAGTTCGTCAAACTTATACAAAGCTCATTGGGACACTTATAAGCACTCATGTTGCATGAAACTTGGTTTAGAGTCCTAGAAACGAGTTGTTAGATGTTTCATAAGTTCGTTAAACTTGTACAAAGCTCATTGAGACACTTATGAGCACTCATGTTGCATGAAACTTGGTTTAGAGTCCTAGAAACCGCGTTGTTAGATGTTTTATAAGTTCGTAAAACGAGTACAAAGCTCATTGAGACTCTTATAAGCACTCATGTTGAATGCAACTTGGTTTAGAGTCCTAGAAACCGCGTTGTTAGATGTTTCATAAGTTCGTAAAACTAGTACAAAGCTCATTGAGCCTCTTATAAGCACTCATGTTGAATGCAACTTTGTTAAGACTCCTAGAAACGCGTTGTTAGATGTTTCATAAGTTCGTCAATCTAGTACAAAGCTCGTTGAGACACTTATAAGCACTCATGCTGCATGAAACTTGGTTTAGAGTCCTAGAAACGCGTTGTTAGATGTTTCATAAGTTCGTCAAACTAGTACAAAGCTCATTGAGACACTTATAAGCACTCATGTTGAATGAAACTTGGTTTAGAGTCCTAGAAACCGCGTTTTTAGATGTTTTATAAGTTCGTAAAACGAGTACAAAGCTCATTGAGTCTCTTATAAGCACTCATGTTGAATGCAACTTGGTTTAGAGTCCTAGAAACGAGTTGTTAGATGTTTCATAATTTCGTTAAACTTGTACAAAGCTCATTGAGACACTTATAAGCACTCATGTTGCATGAAACTTGGTTTAGAGTCCTAGAAACCGCGTTGTTATATTTTTTATAAGTTCGTAAAACGAGTACAAAAGCTCATTGAGACTCTTATAAGCACTCATGTTGAATGCAACTTGGTTTAGAGTCATAGAAACGAGTTGTTAGATGTTTCATAATTTCGTTAAACTTGTACAAAGCTCATTGAGACACATATAAGCACTCATGTTGCATGAAACTTGGTTTAGAGTCCTAGAAACCGCGTTGTTAGATGTTTTATATGTTCGTAAAACGAGTACAAAAGCTCATTGAGACTCTTATAAGCACTCATGCTGCATGAAACTTGGTTTAGAGTCCTATAAATGCGTTGTTAGATGGTTCATAAGTTCGTCAAACTAATACAAAGCTCATTGAGACATTTATAAGCACTCATGTTGGATGAAACTTGGTTTAGAGTCCTAGAAACGCGTTGTTAGTTGTTTCATAAGTTCGTCAAACTAGTATAAAGCTCATTGAGACACTTATAAGCACTCATGTTGCATGAATTTTGGTTTAGAGTCCTAGAAACGCGTTGTTAGATGTTTCATAAGTTCGTCAAACTAGTACAAAGCCCATTGAGACACTTATAAGCACTCATGTTGAATGAAACTTGGTTTAGAGTCCTAGAAACGCGTTGTTAGATGTTTCATAAGTTCGTCAAACAAGTACAAAGCTCATTGAGACACTTATAAGCACTCATGTTGCATGAAACTTGGTTTAGAGTCCTAGAAACGCGTTGTTAGATGTTTCATAAGTTCGTTAAACTTGTACAAAGCTCATTGAGACACTTATATGCACTCATGTTGCATGAAACTTGGTTTAGAGTCCTAGAAAGGCGTTGTTAGATGTTTCATAAGTTCGTCAAACTAGTACAAAGCTCATTGAGACACTTATAAGCACTCATGGTTCACGAAACTTTGTTTAAAGTGTTAGAAACCGTGTTGTTAGATGTTTCATAAGTTCATAAAACTAATACAAAGCTCATTGAGCCACTTATAAGCACTCATGTTGCATGAAACTTGGTTTAGAGTCATAGAAACGCGTTTTTAGATGTTTCATAAGTTCGTCAAACAAGTAAAAAGCACATTGAGAAACTTATAAGCACTCATGTTGCATGAAACTTGGTTTAGAATCCTAGAAACCGCGTTGTTAGATGTTTCATAAGTTCGTCAAACTTGTACAAAGCTCATTGAGCCACTTATAAGCACTCATGTTGCATGAAACTTGGTTTAGAGTCCTAGAAAAGCGTTGTTAGATGTTTCATAAGTTCGTCAAACAAGTACAAAGCTCATTGAGACACTTATAAGCACACATGTTGCATGAAAGTTGGTTTATAGTCTTAGAAACCCGTTGTTAGATGTTTCATAAGTTCGTTAAACTTGTACAAAGCTCATTGAGACACTTATATGCACTCATGTTGAATGCAACTTTGTTAAGACTCCTAGAAACGCGTTGTTAGATGTTTCATAAGTTCGTCAAACTTATACAAAGCTCATTGGGACACTTATAAGCACTCATGTTGCATGAAACTTGGTTTAGAGTTCTAGAAACGAGTTGTTAGATGTTTCATAAGTTCGTTAAACTTGTACAAAGCTCATTGAGACACTTATAAGCACTCATGTTGCATGAAACTTGGTTTAGAGTCCTAGAAACCGCGTTGTTAGATGTTTTATAAGTTCGTAAAACGAGTACAAAGCTCATTGAGACTCTTATAAGCACTCATATTGAATGCAACTTGGTTTAGAATCCTAGAAACCGCGTTGTTAGATGTTTCATAAGTTCGTAAAACTAGTACAAAGCTCATTGAGACTCTTATAAGCACTCATGTTGAATGCAACTTTGTTAAGACTCCTAGAAACGCGTTGTTAGATGTTTCATAAGTTCGTCAATCTAGTACAAAGCTCGTTGAGACACTTATAAGCACTCATGTTGCATGAAACTTGGTTTAGAGTCCTAGAAACGCGTTGTTAGATGTTTCATAAGTTCGTCAAACTAGTACAAAGCTCATTGAGACACTTATAATCACTCATGTTGAATGAAACTTGGTTTAGAGTCCTAGAAACCGCGTTGTTAGATGTTTTCTAAGTTCGTAAAACGAGTACAAAGCTCATTGAGTCTCTTATAAGCACTCATGTTGAATGCAACTTGGTTTAGAGTCCTAGAAACGAGTTGTTAGATGTTTCATAATTTCGTTAAACTTGTACAAAGCTCATTGAGACACTTATAAGCACGATGTTGCATGAAACTTGGTTTAGAGTCCTAGAAACCGCGTTGTTAGATGTTTTATAAGTTCGTAAAACGAGTACAAAAGCTCATTGAGACTCTTATAAGCACTCATGTTGAATGCAACTTGGTTTAGAGTCCTAGAAACCGCGTTATTAGATGTTTTATAAGTTCGTAAAACTAGTACAAAGCTCATTGAGACTCTTATAAGCACCCATGTTGAATGCAACTTTGTTAAGACTCCTAGAAACGCGTTGTTAGATGTTTCATAAGTTCGTCAAACTAGTACAAAGCTCGTTGAGACACTTATAAGCACTCATGCTGCATGAAACTTGGTTTAGAGTCCTAGAAATGTGTTGTTAGATGTTTCATAAGTTCGTCAAACTAATACAAAGCTCATTGAGACATTTATAAGCACTCATGTTGGATGAAACTTGGTTTAGAGTCCTAGAAACGCGTTATTAGTTGTTTCATAAGTTCGTCAAACTAGTATAAAGCTCATTGAGACACTTATAAGCACTCATGTTGCATGAATTTTGGTTTAGAGTCCTAGAAACGCGTTGTTAGATGTTTCATAAGTTCGTCAAACTAGTACAAAGCCCATTGAGACACTTATAAGCACTCATGTTGAATGAAACTTGGTTTAGAGTCCTAGAAATGCGTTGTTAGATGTTTCATAAGTTCGTCAAACTAATACAAAGCTCATTGAGACATTTATAAGCACTCATGTTGCATGAAACTTGGTTTATAGTCCTAGAAACCCGTTGTTAGATGTTTCATAAGTTCGTTAAACTTGTACAAAGCTCATTGAGACACTTATATGCACTCATGTTGAATGCAACTTTGTTAAGATTCCTAGAAACGCGTTGTTAGATGTTTCATAAGTTCGTCAAACTTAAACAAAGCTCATTGGGACACTTATAAGCACTCATGTTGCATGAAACTTGGTTTAGAGTCCTAGAAACGAGTTGTTAGATGTTTCATAAGTTCGTTAAACTTGTACAAAGCTCATTGAGACACTTATAAGCACTCATGTTGCATGAAACTTGGTTTAGAGTCCTAGAAACCGCGTTGTTAGATGTTTTATAAGTTCGTAAAACGAGTACAAAGCTCATTGAGACTCTTATAAGCACTCATGTTGAATGCAACTTGGTTTAGAGTCCTAGAAACCGCGTTGTTAGATTTTTCATAAGTTCGTAAAACTAGTACAAAGCTCATTGAGACTCTTATAAGCACTCATGTTGAATGCAACTTTGTTAAGACTCCTAGAAACGCGTTGTTAGATGTTTCATAAGTTCGTCAATCTAGTACAAAGCTCGTTGAGACACTTATAAGCACTCATGCTGCATGAAACTTGGTTTAGAGTCCTAGAAACGCGTTGTTAGATGTTTCATAAGTTCGTCAAACTAGTACAAAGCTCATTGAGACACTTATAAGCACTCATGTTGAATGAAACTTGGTTTAGAGTCCTAGAAACCGCGTTGTTAGATGTTTTATAAGTTCGTAAAACGAGTAAAAAGCTCATTGAGTCTCTTATAAGCACTCATGTTGAATGCAACTTGGTTTAGAGTCCTAGAAACGAGTTGTTAGATGTTTCATAATTTCGTTAAACTTGTACAAAGCTCATTGAGACACTTATAAGCACTCATGTTGCATGAAACTTGGTTTAGAGTCCTAGAAACCGCGTTGTTAGATGTTTTATAAGTTCGTAAAACGAGTACAAAAGCTCATTGAGACTCTTATAAGCACTCTTGTTGAATGCAACTTGGTTTAGAGTCCTAGAAACCGCGTTATTAGATGTTTTATAAGTTCGTAAAACTAGTACAAAGCTCATTGAGACTCATATAAGCACTCATGTTGAATGCAACTTTGTTAAGACTCCTAGAAACGCGTTGTTAGATGTTTCATAAGTTCGTCAAACTAGTACAAAGCTCGTTGAGACACTTATAAGCACTCATGCTGCATGAAACTTGGTTTAGAGTCCTAGAAATGCGTTGTTAGATGTTTCATAAGTTCGTCAAACTAATACAAAGCTCATTGAGACCTTTATAAGCACTCATGTTGGATGAAACTTGGTTTAGAGTCCTAGAAACGCGTTGTTAGTTGTTTCATAAGTTCGTCAAACTAGTATAAAGCTCATTAAGACACTTATAAGCACTCATGTTGCATGAATTTTGGTTTAGAGTCCTAGAAACGCGTTGTTAGATGTTTCATAAGTTCGTTAAACTAGTACAAAGCCCATTGAGACACTTATAAGCACTCATGTTGAATGAAACTTGGTTTAGAGTCCTAGAAACGCGTTGTTAGATGTTTCATAAGTTCGTCAAACAAGTACAAAGCTCATTCGGACACTTATAAGCACTCATGTTGCATGAAACTTGGTTTAGAGTCCTAGAAACCGCGTTGTTAGATGTTTTATAAGTTCGTAAAACGAGTACAAAGCTCATTGAGACTCTTATAAGCACTCATGTTGAATGCAACTTTGTTAAGATTCCTAGAAACGCGTTGTTAGATGTTTCATAAGTTCGTCAAACTTATACAAAGCTCATTGGGACACTTATAAGCACTCATGTTGCATGAAACTTGGTTTAGAGTCCTAGAAACGAGTTGTTAGATGTTTCATAAGTTCGTTAAACTTGTACAAAGCTCATTGAGACACTTATAAGCACTCATGTTGCATGAAACTTGGTTTAGAGTCCTAGAAACCGCGTTGTTAGATGTTTTATAAGTTCGTAAAACGAGTACAAAGCTCATTGAGACTCTTATAAGCACTCATGTTGAATGCAACTTGGTTTAGAGTCCTAGAAACCGCGTTGTTAGATTTTTCATAAGTTCGTAAAACTAGTACAAAGCTCATTGAGACTCTTATAAGCACTCATGTTGAATGCAACTTTGTTAAGACTCCTAGAAACGCGTTGTTAGATGTTTCATAAGTTCGTCAATCTAGTACAAAGCTCGTTGAGACACTTATAAGCACTCATGATGCATGAAACTTGGTTTAGAGTCCTAGAAACGCGTTGTTAGATGTTTCATAAGTTCGTCAAACTAGTACAAAGCTCATTGAGACACTTATAAGCACTCATGTTGAATGAAACTTGGTTTAGAGTCCTAGAAACCGCGTTGTTAGATGTTTTATAAGTTCGTAAAACGTAAAACGTAAAAAGCTCAAAAGCTTGAGTCTCTTATAAGCACTCATGTTGAATGAAACTTGGTTTAGAGTCCTAGAAACCGCGTTGTTAGATGTTTTATAAGTTCGTAAAACGAGTACAAAAGCTCATTGAGACTCTTATAAGCACTCTTGTTGAATGCAACTTGGTTTAGAGTCCTAGAAACCGCGTTATTAGATGTTTTATAAGTTCGTAAAACTAGTACAAAGCTCATTGAGACTCTTATAAGCACTCATGTTGAATGCAACTTTGTTAAGACTCCTAGAAACGCGTTGTTAGATGTTTCATAAGTTCGTCAAACTAGTACAAAGCTCGTTGAGACACTTATAAGCACTCATGCTGCATGAAACTTGGTTTAGAGTCCTAGAAATGCGTTGTTAGATGTTTCATAAGTTCGTCAAACTAATACAAAGCTCATTGAGACCTTTATAAGCACTCATGTTGGATGAAACTTGGTTTAGAGTCCTAGAAACGCGTTGTTAGTTGTTTCATAAGTTCGTCAAACTAGTATAAAGCTCATTAAGACACTTATAAGCACTCATGTTGCATGAATTTTGGTTTAGAGTCCTAGAAACGCGTTGTTAGATGTTTCATAAGTTCGTCAAACTAGTACAAAGCCCATTGAGACACTTATAAGCACTCATGTTGAATGAAACTTGGTTTAGAGTCCTAGAAACGCGTTGTTAGATGTTTCATAAGTTCGTCAAACAAGTACAAAGCTCATTGAGACACTTATAAGCACTCATGTTGCATGAAACTTGGTTTAGAGTCCTAGAAACGCGTTGTTAGATGTTTCATAAGTTCGTTAAACTTGTACAAAGCTCATTGAGACACTTATATGCACTCATGTTGAATGCAACTTTGTTAAGACTCCTAGAAACGCGTTGTTAGATGTTTCATAAGTTCGTCAAACTAGTACAAAACTCATTGGGACACTTATAAGCACTCATGTTGCATGAAACTTGGTTTAGAGTCCTAGAAACGAGTTGTTAGATGTTTCATAAGTTCGTCAAACAAGTACAAAGCTCATTGAGACACTTATAAGCACTCATGTTGCATGAAACTTGGTTTAGAGTCCTAGAAACGCGTTGTTAGATGTTTCATAAGTTCGTTAAACTTGTACAAAGCTCATTGAGACACTTATATGCACTCATGTTGAATGCAACTTTGTTAAGACTCCTAGAAACGCGTTGTTAGATGTTTCATAAGTTCGTCAAACTAGTACAAAACTCATTGGGACACTTATAAGCACTCATGTTGCATGAAACTTGGTTTAGAGTCCTAGAAACGCGTTGTTAGATGTTTCATAAGTTCGTTAAACTTGTACAAAGCTCACTGAGACACTTATAAGCACTCATGTTGCATGAAACTTGGTTTAGAGTCCTAGAAACGCGTTGTTAGATGTTTCATAAGTTCGTCAAACAAGTACAAAGCACATTGAGACACTTATAAGCACTCATGTTGCATGAAACTTGGTTTAGATTCCTAGAAACGCGTTGTTAGATTTTTCATAAGTTCGTCAAACTAATACAAAGCTCATTGAGACATTTATAAGCACTCATGTTGGATGAAACTTGGTTTAGAGTCCTAGAAACGCGTTGTTAGTTGTTTCATAAGTTCGTCAAACTAGTACAAAGCCCATTGAGACACTTATAAGCACTCATGTTGAATGAAACTTGGTTTAGAGTCCTAGAAACGCGTTGTTAGATGTTTCATAAGTTCGTCAAACAAGTACAAAGCTCATTGAGACACTTATAAGCACTCATGTTGCATGAAACTTGGTTTAGAGTCCTAGAAACGCGTTGTTAGATGTTTCATAAGTTCGTTAAACTTGTACAAAGCTCATTGAGACACTTATATGCACTCATGTTGAATGCAACTTTGTTAAGACTCCTAGAAACGCGTTGTTAGATGTTTCATAAGTTCGTCAAACTAGTACAAAACTCATTGGGACACTTATAAGCACTCATGTTGCATGAAACTTGGTTTAGAGTCCTAGAAACGAGTTGTTAGATGTTTCATAAGTTCGTCAAACAAGTATAAAGCTCATTGAGACACTTATAAGCACTCATGCTGCATGAAACTTGGTTTAGAGTCCTAGAAATGCGTTGTTAGATGTTTCATAAGTTCGTTAAACTTGTACAAAGCTCATTGAGACACTTATATGCACTCATGTTGAATGCAACTTTGTTAAGACTCCTAGAAACGCGTTGTTAGATGTTTCATAAGTTCGTCAAACTAGTACAAAGCTCATTGGGACACTTATAAGCACTCATGTTGCATGAAACTTGGTTTAGAGTCCTAGAAACGAGTTGTTAGATGTTTCATAAGTTCGTTAAACTTGTACAAAGCTCACTGAGACACTTATATGCACTCATGTTGCATGAAACTTGGTTTAGAGTCCTAGAAACCGCGTTGTTAGATGTTTTATAAGTTCGTAAAACGAGTACAAAGCTCATTGAGACTCTTATAAGCACTCATGTTGAATGCAACTTGGTTTAGAGTCCTAGAAACCGCGTTGTTAGATGTTTTATAAGTTCGTAAAACTAGTACAAAGCTCATTGAGATACTTATAAGCACTCATGTTGAATGCAACTTTGTTAAGACTCCTAGAAACGCGTTGTTAGATGTTTCATAAGTTCGTCAAACTAGTACAAAGCTCGTTGAGACACTTATAAGCACTCATGTTCCATGAAACTTGGTTTAGAGTCCTAGAAACGCGTTGTTAGATGTTTCATAAGTTCGTCAAACTAGTACAAAGCTCATTGAGACACTTATAAGCATTCATGTTGAATGAAACTTGGTTTAGAGTCCTAGAAACCGCGTTGTTAGATGTTTTATAAGTTCGTAAAACGAGTACAAAGCTCATTGAGTCTCTTATAAGCACTCATGTTGAATGCAACTTGGTTTAGAGTCCTAGAAACGAGTTGTTAGATGTTTCCTAATTTCGTTAAACTTGTACAAAGCTCATTGAGACACTTATAAGCACTCATGTTGCATGAAACTTGGTTTAGAGTCCTAGAAACCGCGTTGTTAGATGTTTTATAAGTTCGTAAAACGAGTACAAAAGCTCATTGAGACTCTTATAAGCACTCATGTTGAATGCAACTTGGTTTAGAGTCCTAGAAACAGCGTTATTAGATCTTTTATAAGTTCGTAAAACTAGTACAAAGCTCATTGAGACTCTTATAAGCACTCATGTTGAATGCAACTTTGTTAAGACTCCTAGAAACGCGTTGTTAGATGTTTCATAAGTTCGTAAAACTAGTACAAAGCTCGTTGAGACACTTATAAGCACTCATGCTGCATGAAACTTGGTTTAGAGTCCTAGAAATGCGTTGTTAGATGTTTCATAAGTTCGTCAAACTAATACAAAGCTCATTGAGACATTTATAAGCACTCATGTTGGATGAAACTTGGTTTAGAGTCCTAGAAACGCGTTGTTTGTTGTTTCATAAGTTCGTCAAACTAGTATAAAGCTCATTGAGACACTTATAAGTACTCATGTTGCATGAATTTTGGTTTAGAGTCCTAGAAACGCGTTGTTAGATGTTTCATAAGTTCGTCAAACTAGTACAAAGCCCATTGAGACACTTATAAGCACTCATGTTGAATGAAACTTGGTTTAGAGTCCTAGAAACGCGTTGTTAGATGTTTCATAAGTTCGTCAAACAAGTACAAAGCTCATTGAGACACTTATAAGCACTCATGTTGCATGAAACTTGGTTTAGAGTCCTAGAAACGCGTTGTTAGATGTTTCATAAGTTCGTTAAACTTGTACAAAGCTCATTGAGACACTTATATGCACTCATGTTGAATGCAATTTTGTTAAGACTCCTAGAAACGCGTTGTTAGATGTTTCATAAGTTCGTCAAACTAGTACAAAGCTCATTGGGACACTTATAAGCACTCATGTTGCATGAAACTTGGTTTAGAGTCCTAGAAACGAGTTGTTAAATGTTTCATAAGTTCGTTAAACTTGTACAAAGCTCACTGAGACACTTATTAGCACTCATGTTGCATGAAACTTGGTTTAGAGTCCTAGAAACCGCGTTGTTAGATGTTTTATAAGTTCGTAAAACGAGTACAAAGCTCATTGAGACTCTTATAAGCACTCATGTTGAATGCAACTTGGTTTAGAGTCCTAGAAACCGCGTTGTTAGATGTTTTATAAGTTCGTAAAACTAGTACAAAGCTCATTGAGATACTTATAAGCACTCATGTTGAATGCAACTTTGTTAAGACTCCTAGAAACGCGTTGTTAGATGTTTCATAAGTTCGTCAAACTAGTACAAAGCTCGTTGAGACACTTATTGTTGGATTTTGGAGAGATTGGAGTATAGATTCGAGTTGGTTAAGCTCGAATCTTGAGAGAATAGAAGCAAAGCTAGTGAGGCTTTGTTCTTGAGTGTATGGAGAGAGTATTTGAGAATAGAAAGAGAGAGAGTATGTGAGAGAAAGTGCATTTTAGTATATTGAAAGAGTAACCAACTCCTTGAAAGTTTTACAAGAGTTTATCACACTTATATAAAGAAAAGATACAACAAGAGAAGTCTCCAACGGCTAGAATTCAAATTTGAATTCTCTAACGGCTCTTTAGTCTTGCGATGTAGTCGACTACATGACTCAACTATATTTTCCCTCTCTTGATTCCATTGGTCCATAGCTCTAACGGCTCTTTAGTCTTGCGATGTAGTCGACTACATGACTCAACTACATTAGCCGACTACACGCCTCAACTATACTTTTCCCTTCTTTGATGTATCTTGATCTAATGCCTTTGTAGGTTATCATTAGTCTTAATACTCCCCCTCAAGCTTAGCCTAATGAAATGGCTAAGATTGGACATTGCTAAACAAACCTCATTAAAACCCTTAGTAAGCAAAACCACTTGGGATAAAAGCATTACTAAGGGGAAAAGAGAGTGTAAGTCTTTGCAATAGGGGTCTTCTTAATCTTGGCCTTTATCTTCTTGACTTGGCCGAAACTCCCCCTTAAGATAGAACCGGTTTGATCTTCTTGACTTTGTCGTGTTCTTCAGTGAGGGTTCTTTGGATACTTGATTTGGTCTTCACGGTTTGTTCTTCACAAACTTTGGTGTGAGACTTTGATTTGATTCCTATCCACGGCTTTGTTCTTCACAAGCTTGGGTGTGGATGGACTTGAACGAAGCTTTTGACTGCTTCCTTTCTTCTCTTTACTTCTCCTTGGTGGCTTTCTTCTTGTCAATCAAGTCACCGAGAATGATCACTTGTCTTTTACCTCCTTTATCCTTCAAAACAAAAGATTCAAGAGAGATATAGAGCTTAGTGAAAGGGTTTACTTGATATGTTTAGATAGACAAGCACACAAGAGTCCCAAGTCTAGATGCAACTAATAAATCAATGAGTAATTTTGTTATTTAAACCTAAGTTCTTTAACAAATTTCAAATGATTTTATTTAGGCCTAATAGACTAAACAACTTTTACCAAGGGCGATGATTAGTTTTTAACAAGAACTAAGCAAGAATATATGATGCGGCTCTAGTTCTTATGAGAATACTAATCATAATAAAGAGAGTAAGGTTAAGGGACAGCCTTTTGTTCGTAGTGGTATGATAGATTGATGATCTCTTGTAGTTGCACTTTGATTGAGCTCTTTGACTTCTTCATGAGGTCTTGTGGCTTCGTCCTTTGTGCAATTGGAACAAGGTTGATGAAGTGCTTCGGCTTAGCTCATTGTGGATACTTTGGCCGAGACTTTATGGGAGATTGGTTTGGTCTTTGCTTCTTTGAAAAGAGCTTGACCAAATGAATGTGATGGTGACTTAACTCGGCTTTACTCCTTGATAGATGTTTGGCCGAGTATAGATGGTGGATGGAGTGGTTCGTTCTTGTCATTGCTAGAGACATAGCCGAGCCACACAATAATGATGATGATGATGGTCTTGCTTCTTGTAGAGGCTTGACCGAATGATTGATGAGAGCTCTTTACATCTTGGGACACTTTAGCTTTCTCCAAGTGTATTTAGCCAAAAGATGGTTCTTCTTTGCTCCAAAGTGACTTTGGCCTTGTATCTTGTTGGTACTTAAGCCGGGATGGATTTGTTGATTGTGGAGGCTTCGTCCTTCTTGGTACTTTAGCCGAGAGTGAGAGCTTTGTATTGACTTCGTCCTTCTTGGTACTTTAGTCAATACTTAGCCGGATTGGTGGTAGTGGCGGCTTAGTCCTTCTTGATACTTTGGCCGGGTTTGTTGGTGGTTGAATGGAGGTCTTTGACTTGCTAGATCTTGACCAAAGGATGATGATAAGATGGATCGGCCTTTTTCCTTTTCCTAGGAGGCTTTAGACCGAGACTTAGTGAAGATTGGTAGAATGATGGCTTTTGTTCTTCGTAGAACCTTTAGCCGAATGGTAGACTCTCCACTTTGATGGCTTTGCTCTTGATGGATGCTTTAGCCGAATGGTAGATTCTCCGAATGGTAGACTCTTCATTTTGATCATGAAGTTAAGATGTGTGTCTAGTCACTTTTCTTCTCCCCCTCATGATGAAGATGAAGTAGTCTTAGAATTGTATCCTCCTTCTCGGCTTTGTTCTTCACAAGCTTGAATGAGAAGAGGTTCTCATCTCTCTTTGGGCAACTTTTGTGACCTCTTTCATGCTTCTCGTTACTTCTCTTCTCTTTAACTCTTCTTAGTCACCTCTTCATGCTTAGGGGTTTTCGTTAATAATCTCTTTTGGTCTTTTAGTAATGGTGATCCTACACCATAACAAAGACAAAATTTGATTTTAAGCATCATGATAACCGGCATGTAATTAGCAACATTTTCAAATTTACAAATTACTTAACAACAATCACAAGCACACGGTAAGAATGCAAAGGAGGGTTTAAGACTTAGTTCAATATATTCCCTAAGTCATGTACCTAAACCCGAGTATAAAAAGCATCTTATCACAAGTCAAGTTCAAGTCTAGTTTTCATAATTTGCAAATTCTATATCCATTCTTAGCTAAGCAATCAAGCAAATGATTCAATGAAGCACTAATGATCACTTAAGCCAATATCTAACTATATAAGTATAGAGAGTAAAGAGTTTAGAAATGGCCTTTTATAGTTCCTTGAGTAGATGGTCATTGAGAAATTCTCTTGTTTGCTTCTTTACCTACACATAGATTCAAGTTAGCAACAAGGGACCATGGTCTTTAGTGCACAATGGCGGACCATGATCTTAAAACACACCAACAAGATTCATTGTAACTTGATAGCTTTCATAGCTTAGTTACTCATCTTGTATCATAAACTTAAGTGCACATAGGCGGTTTATGACATAGATCATCATTCCATCTTCACCTTATATAGATGTTAATGTAGTGAATCATTTCCCCATAAGTCTAAAGATGGATTCATCATGACCCTTTAAAGTATCACCTTTTAAGTGGTCATGGATCTCTTTATAGAATCATGTTAGCCGAGGTTATGAAGGATTCATCAAGCTCTCGGTGTTTTATTAACACTTATAGAGGCTTGGTTCTCTTCCCTCTAAGAGAGTTTTGGATACCATAAGACCTTAAGAGCTTTATCACAAGCGGGTCTTGGTACCTTACCCTTTTGATTAAACCGAAGATCTTTTGGATTAACCAAGGTTTGAAATTCACTTAGTCTTTCACCAAGATTCAAACCACTTCACCAAACAAGGACTAGTGATTTGGTCTTAGACAAAGACATAAGTGAACCTTGTATCCTAGCTCTTTCAAAGACTATGTATTTGAGTCATGTAGTCGACTATGTCACATGACTACATGACAACTGAGTCTTGGAGATTTAAATTCGGACCAAGAACATGTTTTTAAACCGAAACTTTCATGGTATTGGATTCATCATGGTTCTTTTAGAAGCCATGGTTCTCATCCATTAGTCTTGGGTTAGACAATGACCTTAAAGAACAATACAACCAAAACTATCATGTAGCTAGACCTTGTTGATTTATGCTAACAATGATTGTGTTTTGATTGTCTTGTACTTACCAAGGAAATTGGATTCAACATGTCCTTTACTCACTAAGAGTTAAGCGGATCATGGTTCACTTTCCAAAGGTCTTGTTTGAAGCATAAAAGGAAAGAGTTTTGGATTCATCAAGTGGCTTTGGACTCCTAAGAGTGAGCACACAAGGTTCACAAACCCTTTTGACTCGCAAGTTTCAAGTTTTGTTCTTGAATACTTGTTCATAGTCTAAAAATGCCTAAGCAAAGTCCGATTTGGATTCAACATGGTTCCCTTTGGACTCATAAGAGTGGGGAATCCATGGTTCTCATCCTCTTTGCTTTCGGCTTCTAAAAATGCCTAAGCTTAGATGGTCTTGGATTCAACATGGTTCCCTTTGGACTCATAAGAGTGGGGAATCCATGGTTCTCATCCTCTATGCTTTCGGCTTCTAAATAAAAGCTATAGAGTGTTGGATTCAACAAGTTATTTGTTCTCAAAGGATACAATAACAAGGTTCTCTAACTCTTTTAGCTCCCAAGTTTCAAGCTTTTGATGCTTTGAATACTTGTTCATTGCTTATATGCCTAGGCTATATGGATTTGGATTCATCAAGGTCCCTTTTGAACTCATAAGAGTGAGGGAACAATTGTTCTCATCCACTAACTTTCGGCCTAACAAGGATCTTTAAGAACAACTCAACCAAAAACATCATGTAGCTAAATCCATTGATTTATGCTCACTATGATTCGGTTTTGATTGAATTGTTCTTGAAAGGAGCTTGGATTCAACATGTCTCTTTACTCATTAAGAGACAAAGAGATCATGGTTAACTTCCTAAGAGGAGAATTGATTCACCAAGATCTTAGTGCTTTAAACAAGCGGATCTTGGTCATTCCTCTTCTCCCCTAGATCCTTGTGTTTATGAGCAAATTAAAGAGAGGAAAATGGCGGAAGCGACTTACCTATGGGTCTCAAGAGCTTCGCTCTGATACCATGTTGGATTTTGGAGAGATTGGAGTATAGATTCGAGTTGGTTAAGCTCGAATCTTGAGAGAATAGAAGCAAAGCTAGTGAGGCTTTGTTCTTGAGTGTATGGAGAGAGTATTTGAGAATAGAAAGAGAGAGAGTATGTGAGAGAAAGTGCATTTTAGTATATTGAAAGAGTAACCAACTCCTTGAAAGTTTTACAAGAGTTTATCACACTTATATAAAGAAAAGATACAACAAGAGAAGTCTCCAACGGCTAGAATTCAAATTTGAATTCTCTAACGGCTCTTTAGTCTTGCGATGTAGTCGACTACATGACTCAACTATATTTTCCCTCTCTTGATTCCATTGGTCCATAGCTCTAACGGCTCTTTAGTCTTGCGATGTAGTCGACTACATGACTCAACTACATTAGCCGACTACACGCCTCAACTATACTTTTCCCTTCTTTGATGTATCTTGATCTAATGCCTTTGTAGGTTATCATTAGTCTTAATACTTATAAGCACTCATGCTGCATGAAACTTGGTTTAGAGTCCTAGAAATGCGTTGTTAGATGTTTCATAAGTTCGTCAAACTAATACAAAGCTAATTGAGACACTTATAAGCACTCATGTTGGATGAAACTTGGTTTAGAGTCCTAGAAACGTGTTGTTAGATGTTTCATAAGTTCGTCAGACTAGTATAAAGCTCATTGAGACACTTATAAGCACTCATGTTGCATGAAACTTGGTTTAGAGTCCTAGAAACGCGTTGTTAGATGTTTCATAAGTTCGTCAAACTAGTACAAAGCTCATTGAGACACTTATAAGCACTCATGTTGAATGAAACTTTGTTAAGACTCCTAGAAACGCGTTGTTAGATGTTTCATAAGTTCGTAAAACTAGTACAAAGCTCGTTGAGACACTTATAAGCACTCATGCTGCATGAAACTTGGTTTAGAGTCCTAGAAATGCGTTGTTAGATGTTTCATAAGTTCGTCAAACTAATACAAAGCTCATTGAGACATTTATAAGCACTCATGTTGGATGAAACTTGGTTTAGAGTCCTAGAAACGCGTTGTTTGTTGTTTCATAAGTTCGTCAAACTAGTATAAAGCTCATTGAGACACTTATAAGTACTCATGTTGCATGAATTTTGGTTTAGAGTCCTAGAAACCGCGTTGTTAGATGTTTTATAAGTTCGTAAAACGAGTAGAAAGCTCATTGAGTCTCTTATAAGCACTCATGTTGAATGCAACTTGGTTTAGAGTCCTAGAAACGAGTTGTTAGATGTTTCATAAGTTCGTTAAACTTGTACAAAGCTCATTGAGACACTTATAAGCACTCATGTTGCATGAAACTTGGTTTAGAGTCCTAGAAACCGCGTTGTTAGATGTTTTATAAGTTCGTAAAACGAGTACAAAGCTCATTGAGACTCTTATAAGCACTCATATTGAATGCAACTTGGTTTAGAGTCCTAGAAACCGCGTTGTTAGATGTTTTATAAGTTCGTAAAACTAGTACAAAGCTCATTGAGACTCTTATAAGCACTCATGTTCAATGCAACTTTGTTAAGACTCCTAGAAACGCGTTGTTAGATGTTTCATAAGTTCGTCAAACTAGTACAAAGCTCGTTTAGACACTTATAAGCACTCATGCTGCATGAAACTTGGTTTAGAGTCCTAGAAATGCGTTGTTAGATGTTTCATAAGTTCGTCAAACTAATACAAAGCTCATTGAGACATTTATAAGCACTCATGTTGGATTAAACTTGGTTTAGAGTCCTAGAAACGCGTTGTTAGATGTTTCATAAGTTCGTCAAACTAGTATAAAGTCATTGAGACACTTATAAGCACTCATGTTGAATGCAACTTTGTTAAGACTCCTAGAAACGCGTTGTTAGATGTTTCATAAGTTCGTCAAACTAGTACAAAGCTCATTGGGACACTTATAAGCACTCATGTTGAATGCAACTTTGTTAAGACTCCTAGAAACGCGTTGTTAGATGTTTCATAAGTTCGTAAAACTAGTACAAAGCTCGTTGAGACACTTATAAGCACTCATGCTGCATGAAACTTGGTTTAGAGTCCTAGAAATGCGTTGTTAGATGTTTCATAAGTTCGTCAAACTAATACAAAGCTCATTGAGACATTTATAAGCACTCATGTTGGATGAAACTTGGTTTAGAGTCCTAGAAACGCGTTGTTTGTTGTTTCATAAGTTCGTCAAACTAGTATAAAGCTCATTGAGACACTTATAAGTACTCATGTTGCATGAATTTTGGTTTAGAGTCCTAGAAACGCGTTGTTAGATGTTTCATAAGTTCGTCAAACTAGTACAAAGCCCATTGAGACACTTATAAGCACTGATGTTGAATGAAACTTGGTTTAGAGTCCTAGAAACGCGTTGTTAGATGTTTCATAAGTTCGCTAAACAAGTACAAAGCTCATTGAGACACTTATAAGCACTCATGTTGCATGAAACTTGGTTTAGAGTCCTAGAAACGCGTTGTTAGATGTTTCATAAGTTCGTTAAACTTGTACAAAGCTCATTGAGACACTTATATGCACTCATGTTGAATGCAACTTTGTTAAGACTCCTAGAAACGCGTTGTTAGATGTTTCATAAGTTCGTCAAACTAGTACAAAGCTCATTGGAACACTTATAAGCACTCATGTTGCATGAAACTTGGTTTAGAGTCCTAGAAACGAGTTGTTAAATGTTTCATAAGTTCGTTAAACTTGTACAAAGCTCACTGAGACACTTATAAGCACTCATGTTGCATGAAACTTGGTTTAGAGTCCTAGAAACCGCGTTGTTAGATGTTTTATAAGTTCGTAAAACGAGTACAAAGCTCATTGAGACTCTTATAAGCACTCATGTTGAATGCAACTTGGTTTAGAGTCCTAGAAACCGCGTTGTTAGATGTTTTATAAGTTCGTAAAACTAGTACAAAGCTCATTGAGATACTTATAAGCACTCATGTTGAATGCAACTTTGTTAAGACTCCTAGAAACGCGTTGTTAGATGTTTCATAAGTTCGTCAAACTAGTACAAAGCTCGTTGAGACACTTATAAGCACTCATGCTGCATGAAACTTGGTTTAGAGTCCTAGAAATGCGTTGTTAGATGTTTCATAAGTTCGTCAAACTAATACAAAGCTAATTGAGACACTTATAAGCACTCATGTTGGATGAAACTTGGTTTAGAGTCCTAGAAACGTGTTGTTAGATGTTTCATAAGTTCGTCGACTAGTATAAAGCTCATTGAGACACTTATAAGCACTCATGTTGCATGAAACTTGGTTTAGAGTCCTAGAAACGCGTTGTTAGATGTTTCATAAGTTCTTCAAACTAGTACAAAGCTCATTGAGACACTTATAAGCACTCATGTTGAATGAAACTTGGTTTAGAGTCCTAGAAACCGCGTTGTTAGATGTTTTATAAGTTCGTAAAACGAGTACAAAGCTCATTGAGTCTCTTATAAGCACTCATGTTGAATGCAACTTGGTTTAGAGTCCTAGAAACGAGTTGTTAGATGTTTCATAAGTTCGTTAAACTTGTACAAAGCTTGAGACACTTATAAGCACTCATGTTGCATGAAACTTGGTTTAGAGTCCTAGAAACCGCGTTGTTAGATGTTTTATAAGTTCGTAAAACGAGTACAAAGCTCATTGAGACTCTTATAAGCACTCATATTGAATGCAACTTGGTTTAGAGTCCTAGAAACCGCGTTGTTAGATGTTCTATAAGTTCGTAAAACTAGTACAAAGCTCATTGAGACTCTTATAAGCACTCATGTTGAATGCAACTTTGTTAAGACTCCTAGAAACGCGTTGTTAGATGTTTCATAAGTTCGTCAAACTAGTACAAAGCTCGTTTAGACACTTATAAGCACTCATGCTGCATGAAACTTGGTTTAGAGTCCTAGAAATGCGTTGTTAGATGTTTCATAAGTTCGTCAAACTAATACAAAGCTCATTGAGACATTTATAAGCACTCATGTTGGATTAAACTTGGTTTAGAGTCCTAGAAACGCGTTGTTAGATGTTTCATAAGTTCGTCAAACTAGTATAAAGCTCATTGAGACACTTATAAGCACTCATGTTGAATGCAACTTTGTTAAGACTCCTAGAAACGCGTTGTTAGATGTTTCATAAGTTCGTCAAACTAGTACAAAGCTCATTGGGACACTTATAAGCACTCATGTTGAATGCAACTTTGTTAAGACTCCTAGAAACGCGTTGTTAGATATTTCATAAGTTCGTCAAACTAGTACAAAGCTCATTGAGACACTTATAAGCACTCATGTTGCATGAAACTTGGTTTAGAGTCCTAGAAACGCGTTGTTAGATGTTTCATAAGTTCGTCAAACTAGTACAAAGCTCATTGAGACAGTTATAAGCACTCATGTTGCATGACACTTCGTTTAGAGACTTAAAAACCGCTTTGTTAGATGTTTCATAAGTTCGTCAAACTTGTACAAAGCTCATTGAAACACTTATAAGCACTCATGTTGCATGAAACTTGGTTTAGAGTCCTAGAAACCGCGTTGTTAGATGTTTTATAAGTTCGTAAAACTAGTACAAAGCTCATTGAGACACTTATAAGCACTCATGTTGAATGCAACTTTGTTAAGACTCCTAGAAACGCGTTGTTAGATGTTTCATAAGTTCGTCAAACTAGTACAAAGCTCATTGGGACACTTATAAGCACTCATGTTGCATGAAACTTGGTTTAGAGTCCTAGAAACGAGTTGTTAGATGTTTCATAAGTTCGTAAAACTTGTTCAAAGCTCATTGAGACAATTATAAGCACTTATGTTGCATGAAAATTGGTTTAGAGTCCTAGAAACCGCGTTGTTAGATGTTTTATAAGTTCGTAAAACGAGTACAAAGCTCATTGAGACTCTTATAAGCACTCATGTTGAATGCAACTTGGTTTAGAGTCCTAGAAACCGCGTTGTTAGATGTTTTATAAGTTCGTAAAACTAGTACAAAGCTCATTGAGACTCTTATAAGCACTCATGTTGAATGCAACTTTGTTAAGACTCCTAGAAACGCGTTGTTAGATGTTTCATAAGTTCGTCAAACTAGTACAAAGCTCGTTGAGACACTTATAAGCACTCATGCTGCATGAAACTTGGTTTAGAGTCCTAGAAATGCGTTGTTAGATGTTTCATAAGTTCGTCAAACTAATACAAAGCTCATTGAGACACTTATAAGCACTCATGTTGCATGAAACTTGGTTTCGAGTCCTAGAAACGCGTTGTTAGATGTTTCATAAGTTTGTTAAACTTGTACAAAGCTCATTGAGACACTTATATGCACTCATGTTGAATGCAACTTTGTTAAGACTCCTAGAAACGCGTTGTTAGATGTTTCATAAGTTCGTCAAACTAGTACAAAGCTCATTGGGACACTTATAAGCACTCATGGTGCATGAAACTTGGTTTAGAGTCCTAGAAACGCGTTGTTAGATGTATCACAAGTTCGTTAAACTTGTACAAAGCTCATTGAGACACTTTTATGCACTCATGTTGAATGCAACTTTGTTAAGACTCTTAGAAACGCGTTGTTAGATGTTTCATAAGTTCGTCAAACTAGTACAAAGCTCATTGGGACACTTATAAGCACTCATGTTGCATGAAACTTGGTTTAGAGTCCTAGAAACGAGTTGTTAGATGTTTCATAAGTTCGTTAAACTTGTACAAAGCTCATTGAGACAATTATAAGCACTTATGTTGCATGAAACTTGGTTTAGAGTCCTAGAAACCGCGTTGTTAGATGTTTTATAAGTTCGTAAAACGAGTACAAAGCTCATTGAGACTCTTATAAGCACTCATGTTGAATGCAACTTGGTTTAGAGTCCTAGAAACAGCGTTGTTAGATGTTTTATAAGTTCGTAAAACTAGTACAAAGCTCATTGAGACTCTTATAAGCACTCATGTTGAATGCAACTTTGTTAAGACTCCTAGAAACGCGTTGTTAGATGTTTCATAAGTTCGTCACACTAGTACAAAGCTCGTTGAGACACTTATAAGCACTCATGCTGCATGAAACTTGGTTTAGAGTCCTAGAAATGCGTTGTTAGATGTTTCATAAGTTCGTCAAACTAATACAAAGCTCATTGAGACACTTATAAGCACTCATGTTGCATGAAACTTGGTTTCGAGTCCTAGAAACGCGTTGTTAGATGTTTCATAAGTTTGTTAAACTTGTACAAAGCTCATTGAGACACTTATATGCACTCATGTTGAATGCAGCTTTGTTAAGACTCCTAGAAACGCGTTGTTAGATGTTTCATAAGTTCGTCAAACTAGTACAAAGCTCATTGGGACACTTATAAGCACTCATGTTGCATGAAAATTGTTTTAGAGTCCTAGAAACGAGTTGTTAGATGTTTCATAAGTTCGTTAAACTTGTACAAAGCTCATTGAGACACTTATAATGATACGATCGGCCTTGAGGGATCTACTCTCCAAACGAGGCTGAACTGTCTCGGCGATGGAAAAGGATGGACGGGAGGTGAAGGTAGTGGAATGATGCGGTGGAACGTCGATGTAGGATGGGAGGGGAAGTGTAAGTAATGGCGGAAACTTGTTAAACGTTGAGGAGGTTTAACAAGTGATAGAAGTTCTCTCCAACGGCGGTTGCGCAAGGAGAAGAACGGATCTCTTCACAAGATCAAAGGGAGCCGATCTCTTCACAAGATCAAGAAGGCGACAAAGACCTTAGGTTAAGTTTTTTTCTTTCTAAGTTGTTCCCTTATGACAAAGGATGCGGCGCACTCCTTTTATAGGACAAGCACATGTCGCTTGTTACCTTAGGGTTTTGCGCAAAAACAGAAAAAGGAAATTGTTCGAGAAATGGAAATCGCAACATAAGCGAAAAAAGGAAATCCTAGGAAAAATGGAAATTGCGCGGATAAATAAGCAAGTAGCGAAAGTGCCTTGCTTAACACACTCTTCAAGCTATGGTGGCTAATGGACGACGTAGTGGTCTTCTTGGCCTCGTTAAAACCCGGTGGGAAAGAGTACCAAGCGAGTCACTTAGTCCGCTTAGCTACCATAGCTTGGTCTTCCTCAAGTAGCCGTGGTGAAGATGTTGAAGTAGCTTCCCGTGTCGGCTTCTCCAATCTTCTCTTCCTTGATCATCGTGTGAGCTTTCCTTGCTAGCTCCTTAGCTCGGCCCGGGTGATAACTCCTTCTTGTACACTCGACATTTCCTCGGCATTCGATGTTCGGGTACTCGGCAACTCCTCGGCATCGGTTGGTCGAGTGGTCGACATCGGCATTTCGTCGGTGTCGAGTGGTCGAGTGGTCGATATCGGCTCGTTCGCGGTTTCCTCGTCCGATGGCTCGGTTACGATCGCATCATCCTCCCCCACTTGAAAAGGATTTGACCTCAAATCAGAATCTGCAATAAAACGAGCTAAGTCAGAAACATTAAACGAATCGAGATTGTGTACTTCCCTTGAAGATCAATTTTGTAGGCGTTGTCGTTGATCCGCTTCAGGACTTTGAACGGGCCATCTACTCTCGGCATCGGCTTGGATTTTCTCTCGGCTGGGAACCTCTCCTTCCTTAGGTGAACCCACACCAGGTCGCCTTCTTTAAAGATAACCTCCTTGCGACCCTTGTTGGCTTTCTTTGCGTATAGCCGCGTCTTGTGCTCGATGTTGATCCTAGCCTTCTCGTGGATTTTCCTTACTTGTTCCGCCTTCTTCTTACCGTCTAAACTGCCACGTTCACTCAAAGGCAAAGAGATTAAATCTAGGGGTGAAGACGGGTTAAACCCATAAACAATTTCAAAAGGAGAGAACAAAGTAGAGGAGTGTTGAGAATGATTGTAAGCAAACTCAACGTGGGGTAGACAATCCTCCCACGACTTGAGATTGCTTCTTACCATCGTCCTTAGCAAGGTGCTTAAGGACCGGTTGACTACCTCCGTCCGACCATCGATCCGTGGGTGGCAAGTGGTGGAAAAGGTCAGCTTGGTTCCTAGCTTTGCCCACAAGGTTCTCCAAAAATGGCTAAGAAACTTCGTATCCCTGTCGGACACAATAACAAGAGGCATACCATGCAACCTAACAACTTCTCTAAAGAACGGGTTAGCGACATTAACAAGCATCATCGGTCTTATGACAAGCAATAAAGTGAGCCATCTTAGAAAACCTATCAACAACCACAAAGATCGAGTCTCTACCAGTTTTAGTCCTAGGCAATCCTATCACAAAGTCCATCGATATATCTGTCCAAGGATGCTCGGGGATAGGTAAAGGGAGATACAAACCGTGCGGCTGGACTTTACTCTTAGCCTTGTTTGCATGTAGCACACCTAGCACGGACTTTCTCCACGTCCTTCCTCATGCCCGGCCAATAGAAGTGTTGTTGTAGGCTGTGAAGAGTCTTAGTAACTCCAAAGTGCCCGGCAAGTCCACCCCCATGGGATTCCCCGACTAACAACTCTCTAACGAAACATTAGGCACACACAACTTATGGTTATAAAAGAGATATCCATCGTGCCTATAGTAACCATCACAAGAGAATTTTGAACACTTCCTATACGCCTCACTAAACTCATTGTCTATCTCATATAGTTCTTTCAATCTCTCAAATCCAATGAGTTTAGATGTCAAAGTACTAAGAAGAGTGTACCTCGGGACAATGCATCGGCGACTACATTGTCCTTACCTTTCTTGTACTTAATGACATATGGGAAGGTCTCGATGAATTCTATCCAACGTCCATGCCTCCGGTTCAGCTTCTGTTGCCCCTTTAGATGTTTCAAGGATTCATGGTCCGTGTGTATGACGAACTCCTTGGGCCACAGATAGTGCTGCCATGTTTGTAGAGCTCTCACCAGCGCGTATAGCTCCTTGTCATATGTTGGATAGTTGACCGTTGAGCCTCCTAACTTTTCGCTGAAATAAGCAATGGGTCTTTTGTCCTGCATTAGAACAGCTCCAATGCCTACACCAGACGCATCACACTCAATTTCAAAAGTTTTCATAAAATCAGGTAAAGCAAGTAGAGGGGAATTGATAAGCTTCTCTTTAAGAGCCTGAAAGGCTTGCTCTTGGGCGGCTTCCCACTTGAACCCTACTTCCTTCTTGATGACTTCAGTGAGTGGTGCGGCTACGGTGCTGAAGTCTTTGACGAACCGGCGGTAGAAGCCGGCTAGGCCGTGAAAACTCCTAACTTCTCCGACGTTCTTAGGGCTCGGCCAGTCTCGGATGGCCTTTATCTTGTCCTCGTCAACCTGTACGCCGTCTGCACTCACAACAAAACCTAAGAAAATAACTCGGTTAGTGCAAAAGGTACACTTGCTGAGGTTAGCAAACAAGCGCTCCTTCCGAAGTACTTCTAGCACCATCTGGATGTGAGTGAGATGGGCCTCCATATCCCTGCTATAAATCAGTATATCGTCAAAGTAAACAACTACAAAGACACCTATAAAGGACCTCAACACATGATTCATTAAACGCATAAAGGTACTAGGAGCATTAGTTAAACCGAAGGGCATTACAAGCCATTCGTACAATCCTTGCTTAGTCTTAAAGGCGGTCTTCCATTCGTCACCTTCCTTCATCCTAATCTGATGATAACCACTCTTAAGATCGATCTTAGAGAACACGTTAGAACCACACAATTCATCTAACATATCATCAAGTCTAGGGATAGGGTGGCGATACTTAACCGTGATGTTGTTGATGGCTCGGCAATCAACACACATGCGCCACGTTCCATCTTTCTTTGGCACCAGTAGGACTGGGACGGCACATGGACTCATACTCTCACGGATGTGACCCTTCTTCATCAACTCCTCCACTTGGTTTTGGAGTTCTTTGGTTTCAGGCGGGTTGGTGCGGTAAGCTGGCCGGTTCGGCAAAGCGCCTCCGGGCACCAAGTCTATCTGGTGCTCAATCCCTCGGATAGGTGGCAGTCTGGCGGGGCATCCTCCGGAACACATCCCTAAAATCCTGCAAAAGCCGAGACATACCACTAGGAAGACCCTGTGCAAACTCGGTTAAACTAGCAAGCGTTTCTCTATATATAAGCATTAAGATAGGTAGTTCCGAGTTTAAGTCTTTGAAAACTTCACTAGAGTGGATGAGAAGGTTGGTATTAGGCGGTATCTCCTTATCCTTCTCGTTCTTTAGTTTGATGTAGAGCTGGTCTTGGTAGACTTCGCTAGGTGTGAGAGGGAGAAGGATGATTTTGCGCCCCTTGAACTCAAAGGAGTGCTTGTTGGTGTATCCATCATGCAGAACCTTGCGGTCGATTGCCACGGTCTACCCAGCAGGAGGTGGCTCGAGCCCATGGGCAAGACATCACGAGTACGTCATCCTCATACTTTCCTATGGCAAAGGCTACCTTGACTTGGTGAGTAACCGTCGGGGCTCCTCCTTCATTCGGCCATTGCGGCTTATATGGCCTCGGATGTGGGGTGGTTTGGAGGTGAAGTTTCTCGACCATATGCTCACTTGCGGCGTTGGTGCAACTCCCTCCATCTATGATTAGGCTACACACCCTTTCCTTGACGATGCACGGGTGTGGAACAAGTTGTCCCGTTGTTGTAGCTCCTCGGCCTGATTCTGGACACTTAATGCTCGGTG
Organism: Cochlearia excelsa; assembly: GCA_963556525.1. Lineage (NCBI taxonomy): Eukaryota > Viridiplantae > Streptophyta > Magnoliopsida > Brassicales > Brassicaceae > Cochlearia > Cochlearia excelsa. Next base: position 3,453,603 of record CAUVZT010000002.1, read on the forward strand.
GGCTACAAGCATCTCTCCAACCGCGGCGGACTCTTCTTCCTCTTCTTCATGAGGGTCGATTCGAGTCCGTATCCGGTGGAAGGATGTCTCCGTTATCAAGCAGCATGTAGACCTTCTTGTTGACACAATCCCTAGCGTAATGACCCATGCCTTGACACTTGTAACACCGACATGGCTCAAGGATGCTCCATTCCTATCCTTGAAGGCTGTCTTGGGCTCTTCTTTCACGCCGCTAGGTGGTGGTTTGAACTCTCGGCGGTATTCTGGTTTGGTTGGCTGGACATCCCGCGGCTTGGTTGCATTGGATGGGTAGCTTGGCCTAGTATACCGGCGCTTGTTCGGCTCTCAATCAACTCGGCCTTGTGCACTAACTCCTCAAGATCTTCATAAGATTGGAGTTCCAGCTTGTCTTGAATGTCCCGAGCAAGTCCTCCAATGAACCGGGCCATGGCGACCTCGTCGTCTTCTTCTAGGCCGGCTCGGACCGGCAGGGTTTCCATCTCTTGGTAGTAGTCTCGACGGAGCTTGACCCCCGGGTGAGTTTCCCGAGTTTGTGGAGAGTCTCACGGTGGTAATGGTTGGGAACAAAACGCTTCCTCATGTGCGTGGTAAGTTGTGCCCAAGTGGTGATAGCCGGCTCGTTGTGTCGGCTTCGGTGGTGCATAGCTGATCCCACCACGGGAGAGCATAGTCACCGAATTCGGACACGGCAATTTTTACCTTGTTGACCGGGTAAGTGTCATGGTAGATGAAGCTAGACTCCATCTTCCTTTCCCAATCTAGGTAGACCTCGGGATCGTTCTTACCTTGGAAGGGAGGGAACTTAGCTTTGATGTGTCTAAGTTGTTGCCTAACGGGATCCCTGGCCTCCCTGTCCCGCCTACGGCTTCTATGGCTGCGATCCGATGCGCCTAGCTCATAGTAATCTTCGTCGGAGTGAATGTGGATCCTATGGTCCCCAACGGTTTCGTCCGACGACCGTGGTCGAAGTGTGGAGCGCGTCTAGGAGCGAAAGGTGCCGGTCTAAAAGGATCGGCTCTATCTCTAGGTAACCGGGTCTCCTTCTCGGTATTGTCTCGGGGAAAGACGTGTCGGACGGCCTGCACCCTGGAACTACCGGCTGGGCCTTTTCCTTTGGCAAGGCGGATAGCTTCGGATGGTGTTGGTGTGTGACCACTCTCGGACTCCGAGGAAACTTCCTTGGCTTCCCGGCTTGCTTCTCACGTTCCAAGGTGAGCTGCTGGGAGATTTGTTGCGGTAGGAGTTGAGCCATGGCCTCGGCAACTTGGGTAGCGATGAGCTTCTGGAGGTCGTCTAACGCCTCGGGTGAGAGCGCCATGGTGCCCGGTACACGCAAAAATAACCCAAAGTAAGGTGTTCACGATAATGCCAAACAAATCACGCTAACAAAAGGAAAACACTCGGTTTCAATGAAAAGGAAATCGTCTCACGCGGTTTTGTCAAAAGAATGGAAATCGGCCACGCGGTTTTGAAAAAAAGGAAATCGTCTCGCTTAAATGAAACGCACGTTTTATGAAAAAAAGGAAATCACGAACACAAGTTTCGAAAGATGCGATTAGGTTTTGAAAGATCAAAGTTTTTTTTTTTTTTTTTTTTTTAAAATACCGCCGCCAAACAAGAACACGACGAACAAATAAGAACGACCTATCAATGATTCAACAAGTTACTAGTAGTACCCAAGCAAGCAACGAAATCAACAACAAGTTACGGACAATCACTCAGGCAAGCAAGCAAGTTGAAACATACGGTATAGATCTAAAGTTAAGCATAAACGATAAAGAAGAGAAGTAAGAGATAGAAGCGACTCAGCCTTGGTTCAGAGGCGGCTCTGATACCACATGATACGATCGGCCTTGAGGGATCTACTCTCCAAACGAGGCTGAACTGTCTCGGCGATGGAAAAGGATGGACGGGAGGTGAAGGTAGTGGAATGATGCGGTGGAACGTCGATGTAGGATGGGAGGGGAAGTGTAAGTAATGGCGGAAACTTGTTAAACGTTGAGGAGGTTTAACAAGTGATAGAAGTTCTCTCCAACGGCGGTTGCGCAAGGAGAAGAACGGATCTCTTCACAAGATCAAAGGGAGCCGATCTCTTCACAAGATCAAGAAGGCGACAAAGACCTTAGGTTAAGTTTTTTTTCTTTCTAAGTTGTTCCCTTATGACAAAGGATGCGGCGCACTCCTTTTATAGGACAAGCACATGTCGCTTGTTACCTTAGGGTTTTGCGCAAAAACAGAAAAAGGAAATTGTTCGAGAAATGGAAATCGCAACATAAGCGAAAAAAGGAAATCCTAGGAAAAATGGAAATTGCGCGGATAAATAAGCAAGTAGCGAAAGTGCCTTGCTTAACACACTCTTCAAGCTATGGTGGCTAATGGACGACGTAGTGGTCTTCTTGGCCTCGTTAAAACCCGGTGGGAAAGAGTACCAAGCGAGTCACTTAGTCCGCTTAGCTACCATAGCTTGGTCTTCCTCAAGTAGCCGTGGTGAAGATGTTGAAGTAGCTTCCCGTGTCGGCTTCTCCAATCTTCTCTTCCTTGATCATCGTGTGAGCTTTCCTTGCTAGCTCCTTAGCTCTGGCCCGGGTGATAACTCCTTCTTGTACACTCGACATTTCCTCGGCATTCGATGTTCGGGTACTCGGCAACTCCTCGGCATCGGTTGGTCGAGTGGTCGACATCGGCATTTCGTCGGTGTCGAGTGGTCGAGTGGTCGATATCGGCTCGTTCGCGGTTTCCTCGTCCGATGGCTCGGTTACGATCGCATCATATAAGAACTCATGTTGCATGAAACTTGGTTTAGAGTCCTAGAAACCGCGTTGTTAGATGTTTTAAAAGTTCGTAAAACGAGTACAAAGTTCATTGAGACTCTTATAAGCACTCATGTTGAATGCAACTTGGTTTAGAGTCCTAGAAACCGCGTTGTTAGATGTTTCATAAGTTCGTAAAACTAGTACATAGCTCATTGAGACACTTATAATCGGTCATGTTGCATGAAACTTGGTTTAGAGTTCTAGAAACGCGTTGTTAGATGTTTCATAAGTTCGTCAAACTTGTACAAAGCTAATTGAGACACTTATATGCACTCATGTTGCATGAAACTTGGTTTAGATTCCTAGAAACCGTGTTGCTAGATGTTTCATAAGTTCGTCAAACAAGTACAAAGCTCATTGAGACACTTATAACACTCATGTTGCATGAAACTTGGTTTAGAGTCCTAGAAACGCGTTGTTAGATGTTTCACAAGTTCGTTAAACTTGTACAAAGCTCATTGAGACACTTTTATGCACTCATGTTGAATGCAACTTTGTTAAGACTCCTAGAAACGCGTTGTTAGATGTTTCATAAGTTCGTCAAACTAGTACAAAGCTCATTGGGACACTTATAAGCACTCATGTTGCATGAAACTTGGTTAAGAGTCCTAGAAACGAGTTGTTAGATGTTTCATAAGTTCGTTAAACTTGTACAAAGCTCATTGAGACACTTATAAGCACTTATGTTGCATGAAACTTGGTTTAGAGTCCTAGAAACCGCGTTGTTAGATGTTTTATAAGTTCGTAAAACGAGTACAAAGCTCATTGAGACTCTTATAAGCACTCATGTTGAATGCAACTTGGTTTAGAGTCCTAGAAACCGCGTTGTTAGATGTTTTATAAGTTCGTAAAACTAGTACAAAGCTCATTGAGACTCTTATAAGCACTCATGTTGAATGCAACTTTGTTAAGACTCCTAGAAACGCGTTGTTAGATGTTTCATAAGTTCGTCAAACTAGTACAAAGCTCGTTTAGACACTTATAAGCACTCATGCTGCATGAAACTTGGTTTAGAGTCCTAGAAATGCGTTGTTAGATGTTTCATAAGTTCGTCAAACTAATACAAAGCTCATTGAGACACTTATAAGCACTCATGTTGGATGAAACTTGGTTTAGAGTCCTAGAAACGCGTTGTTAGATGTTTCATAAGTTCGTCAAACTAGTATAAAGCTCATTGAGACACTTATAAGCACTCATGTTGCATGAAACTTGGTTTAGAGTCCTAGAAACGCGTTGTTAGATGTTTCATAAGTTCGTCAAACTAGTACAAAGCTCATTGAGACACTTATAAGCACTCATGTTGAATGCAACTTTGTTAAGACTCCTAGAAACGCGTTGTTAGATGTTTCATAAGTTCGTCAAACTAGTACAAATCTCATTGGGACACTTATAAGCACTCATGTTGCATGAAACTTGTTTTAGAGTCCTAGAAACGAGTTGTTAGATGTTTCATAAGTTCTTTAAATTTGTACAAAGCTCATTGAGACACTTATAAGAACTCATGTTGCATGAAACTTGGTTTAGAGTCCTAGAAACCGCGTTGTTAGATGTTTTAAAAGTTCGTAAAACGAGTACAAAGTTCATTGAGACTCTTATAAGCACTCATGTTGAATACAACTTGGTTTAGAGTCCTAGAAACCGCGTTGTTAGATGTTTTATAAGTTCGTAAAACTAGTACAAATCTCATTGAGACTCTTATAAGCACTCATGTTGAATGCAACTTTTTTAAGACTCCTAGAAACGCGTTATTAGATGTTTCATAAGTTCGTCAAACTAGTACAAAGCTCGTTGAGACACTTATAAGCACTCATGCTGCATGAAACTTGGTTTAGAGTCCTAGAAATGTGTTGTTAGATGTTTCATAAGTTCGTCAAACTAATACAAAGCTCATTGAGACATTTATAAGCACTCATGTTGGATGAAACTTGGTTTAGAGTCCTAGAAACGCGTTGTTAGATGTTTCATAAGTTCGTCAAACTAGTATAAAGCTCATTGAGACACTTATAAGCATTCATGTTGAATGCAACTTTGTTAAGACTCCTAGAAACGCGTTGTTAGATGTTTCATAAGTTCGTCAAACTAGTACAAAGCTCATTGGGACATTTATAAGCACTCATGTTGCATGAAACTTGGTTTAGAGTCCTAGAAACGCGTTGTGAGATGTTTCACAAGTTCGTTAAACTTGTACAAAGCTCATTGAGACACTTTTATGCACTCATGTTGAATGCAACTTTGTTAAGACTCCTAGAAACGCGTTGTTAGATGTTTCATAAGTTCGTCAAACTAGTACAAAGCTCATTGGGACACTTATAAGCACTCATGTTGCATGAAACTTGGTTTAGAGTCTTAGAAACGAGTTTTTAGATGTTTCATAAGTTCGTTAAACTTGTACAAAACTCATTGAGACAATTATAAGCACTTATGTTGCATGAAACTTGGTTTAGAGTCCTAGAGACCGCGTTGTTAGATGTTTCATAAGTTCGTCAAACTAATACAAAGCTCATTGAGACACTTATAAGCACTCATGTTGGATGAAACTTAGTTTAGAGTCCTAGCTAGAAACGCGTTGTTAGATGTTTCATAAGTTCGTCAAACTAGTATAAAGCTCATTGAGACACTTATAAGCACTCATGTTGCATGAAACTTGGTTTAGAGTCCTAGAAACGCGTTGTTAGATGTTTCATAAGTTCGTCAAACTAGTACAAAGCTCATTGAGACACTTATAAGCACTCATGTTGAATGAAACTTGGTTTAGAGTCCTAGAAACGCGTTGTTAGATGTTTCATAAGTTCGTCAAACAAGTACAAAGCTCATTGAGACACTTATAAGCACTCATGTTGCATGAAACTTGATTTAGAGTCCTAGAAACGCGTTGTTAGATGTTTCATAAGTTTGTTAAACTTGTACAAAGCTCATTGAGACACTTATATGCACTCATGTTGAATGCAACTTTGTTAAGACTCCTAGAAACGCGTTGTTAGATGTTTCATAAGTTCGTCAAACTAGTACAAATCTCATTGGGACACTTATAAGCACTTATGTTGCATGAAACTTGTTTTAGAGTCCTAGAAACGAGTTGTTAGATGTTTCATAAGTTCTTTAAATTTGTACAAAGCTCATTGAGACACTTATAAGAACTCATGTTGCATGAAACTTGGTTTAGAGTCCTAGAAACCGCGTTGTTAGATGTTTTAAAAGTTCGTAAAACGAGTACAAAGTTCATTGAGACTCTTATAAGCACTCATGTTGAATGCAACTTGGTTTAGAGTCCTAGAAATCGCGTTGTTAGATGTTTCATAAGTTCGTAAAACTAGTACAAAGCTCATTGAGACACTTATAATCAGTCATGTTGCATGAAACTTGGTTTAGAGTTCTAGAAACGCGTTGTTAGATGTTTCATAAGTTCGTCAAACTAGTACAAAGCTCATTGAGACACTTATAAGCACTCATGTTTGATGAAACTTGGTTTAGAATCCTAGAAACGCGTTGTTAGATGTTTCATAAGTTCGTCAAACTAGTATAAAGCTCATTGAGACACGTATAAGCACTCATGTTGCATGAAACTTGGTTTAGAGTCCTAGAAACGTGTTGTTAGATGTTTCATAAGTTCGTCAAACTAGTACAAAGCTCATTGAGACACTTATAAGCACTCATGTAGAATGAAACTTGGTTTAGAGTCCTAGAAACGCGTTGTTAGATGTTTCATAAGTTTGTCAAACAAGTACAAAGCTCATTGAGACACTTATAAGCACTCTTGTTGCATGAAACTTGGTTTAGAGTCCTAGAAATGCGTTGTTAGATGTTTCACAAGTTCGTTAAACTTGTACAAAGCTCATTGAGACACTTTTATGCACTCATGTTGAATGCAACTTTGTTAAGACTCCTAGAAACGCGTTGTTAGATGTTTCATAAGTTCGTCAAACTAGTACAAAGCTCATTGGGACACTTATAAGCACTCATGTTGCATGAAACTTGGTTTAGAGTCCTAGAAACGAGTTGTTAGATGTTTCATAAGTTCGTTAAACTTGTTCAAAGCTCATTGAGACAATTATAAGCACTTATGTTGCATGAAAATTGGTTTAGAGTCCTAGAAACCGCGTTGTTAGATGTTTTATAAGTTCGTAAAACGAGTAAAAAGCTCATTGAGACTCTTATACGCACTCATGTTGAATGCAACTTGGTTTAGAGTCCTAGAAACCGCGTTGTTAGATGTTTTATAAGTTCGTAAAACTGGTACAAAGCTCATTGAGACTCTTATAAGCACTCATGTTGAATGCAACTTGGTTTAGAGTCCTAGAAACGCGTTGTTAGATGTTTCATAAGTTTGTCAAACAAGTACAAAGCTCATTGAGACACTTATAAGCACTTATGTTGCATGAAACTTGGTTTAGAGTCCTAGAAACGCGTTGTGAGATGTTTCACAAGTTCGTTAAACTTGTACAAAGCTCATTGAGACACTTTTATGCACTCATGTTGAATGCAACTTTGTTAAGACTCCTAGAAACGCGTTGTTAGATGTTTCATAAGTTCGTCAAACTAGTACAAAGCTCATTGGGACACTTATAAGCACTCATGTTGCATGAAACTTGGTTTAGAGTCTTAGAAACGAGTTTTTAGATGTTTCATAAGTTCGTTAAACTTGTACAAAACTCATTGAGACAATTATAAGCACTTATGTTGCATGAAACTTGGTTTAGAGTCCTAGAGACCGCGTTGTTAGATGTTTCATAAGTTCGTCAAACTAATACAAAGCTCATTGAGACACTTATAAGCACTCATGTTGGATGAAACTTAGTTTAGAGTCCTAGCTAGAAACGCGTTGTTAGATGTTTCATAAGTTCGTCAAACTAGTATAAAGCTCATTGAGACACTTATAAGCACTCATGTTGCATGAAACTTGGTTTAGAGTCCTAGAAACGCGTTGTTAGATGTTTCATAAGTTCGTCAAACTAGTACAAAGCTCATTGAGACACTTATAAGCACTCATGGTGCATGAAACTTGGTTTAGAGTCCTAGAAACGCGTTGTTAGATGTATCACAAGTTCGTTAAACTTGTACAAAGCTCATTGAGACACTTTTATGCACTCATGTTGAATGCAACTTTGTTAAGACTCTTAGAAACGCGTTGTTAGATGTTTCATAAGTTCGTCAAACTAGTACAAAGCTCATTGGGACACTTATAAGCACTCATGTTGCATGAAACTTGGTTTAGAGTCCTAGAAACGAGTTGTTAGATGTTTCATAAGTTCGTTAAACTTGTACAAAGCTCATTGAGACAATTATAAGCACTTATGTTGCATGAAACTTGGTTTAGAGTCCTAGAAACCGCGTTGTTAGATGTTTTATAAGTTCGTAAAACGAGTACAAAGCTCATTGAGACTCTTATAAGCACTCATGTTGAATGCAACTTGGTTTAGAGTCCTAGAAACAGCGTTGTTAGATGTTTTATAAGTTCGTAAAACTAGTACAAAGCTCATTGAGACTCTTATAAGCACTCATGTTGAATGCAACTTTGTTAAGACTCCTAGAAACGCGTTGTTAGATGTTTCATAAGTTCGTCACACTAGTACAAAGCTCGTTGAGACACTTATAAGCACTCATGCTGCATGAAACTTGGTTTAGAGTCCTAGAAATGCGTTGTTAGATGTTTCATAAGTTCGTCAAACTAATACAAAGCTCATTGAGACACTTATAAGCACTCATGTTGCATGAAACTTGGTTTCGAGTCCTAGAAACGCGTTGTTAGATGTTTCATAAGTTTGTTAAACTTGTACAAAGCTCATTGAGACACTTATATGCACTCATGTTGAATGCAGCTTTGTTAAGACTCCTAGAAACGCGTTGTTAGATGTTTCATAAGTTCGTCAAACTAGTACAAAGCTCATTGGGACACTTATAAGCACTCATGTTGCATGAAAATTGTTTTAGAGTCCTAGAAACGAGTTGTTAGATGTTTCATAAGTTCGTTAAACTTGTACAAAGCTCATTGAGACAGTTATAAGAACTCATGTTGCATGAAACTTGGTTTAGAGTCCTAGAAACCGCGTTGTTAGATGTTTTAAAAGTTCGTAAAACGAGTACAAAGTTCATTGAGACTCTTATAAGCACTCATGTTGAATGCAACTTGGTTTAGAGTCCTAGAAACCGCGTTGTTAGATGTTTCATAAGTTCGTAAAACTAGTACATAGCTCATTGAGACACTTATAATCAGTCATGTTGCATGAAACTTGGTTTAGAGTTCTAGAAACGCGTTGTTAGATGTTTCATAAGTTCGTCAAACTTGTACAAAGCTAATTGAGACACTTATATGCACTCATGTTGCATGAAACTTGGTTTAGATTCCTAGAAACCGTGTTGCTAGATGTTTCATAAGTTCGTCAAACAAGTACAAAGCTCATTGAGACACTTATAACACTCATGTTGCATGAAACTTGGTTTAGAGTCCTAGAAACGCGTTGTTAGATGTTTCACAAGTTCGTTAAACTTGTACAAAGCTCATTGAGACACTTTTATGCACTCATGTTGAATGCAACTTTGTTAAGACTCCTAGAAACGCGTTGTTAGATGTTTCATAAGTTCGTCAAACTAGTACAAAGCTCATTGGGACACTTATAAGCACTCATGTTGCATGAAACTTGGTTAAGAGTCCTAGAAACGAGTTGTTAGATGTTTCATAAGTTCGTTAAACTTGTACAAAGCTCATTGAGACACTTATAAGCACTTATGTTGCATGAAACTTGGTTTAGAGTCCTAGAAACCGCGTTGTTAGATGTTTTATAAGTTCGTAAAACGAGTACAAAGCTCATTGAGACTCTTATAAGCACTCATGTTGAATGCAACTTGGTTTAGAGTCCTAGAAACCGCGTTGTTAGATGTTTTATAAGTTCGTAAAACTAGTACAAAGCTCATTGAGACTCTTATAAGCACTCATGTTGAATGCAACTTTGTTAAGACTCCTAGAAACGCGTTGTTAGATGTTTCATAAGTTCGTCAAACTAGTACAAAGCTCGTTTAGACACTTATAAGCACTCATGCTGCATGAAACTTGGTTTAGAGTCCTAGAAATTCGTTGTTAGATGTTTCATAAGTTCGTCAAACTAATACAAAGCTCATTGAGACACTTATAAGCACTCATGTTGGATGAAACTTGGTTTAGAGTCCTAGAAACGCGTTGTTAGATGTTTCATAAGTTCGTCAAACTAGTATAAAGCTCATTGAGACACTTATAAGCACTCATGTTGCATGAAACTTGGTTTAGAGTCCTAGAAACGCGTTGTTAGATGTTTCATAAGTTCGTCAAACTAGTACAAAGCTCATTGAGACACTTATAAGCACTCATGTTGAATGCAACTTTGTTAAGACTCCTAGAAACGCGTTGTTAGATGTTTCATAAGTTCGTCAAACTAGTACAAATCTCATTGGGACACTTATAAGCACTCATGTTGCATGAAACTTGTTTTAGAGTCCTAGAAACGAGTTGTTAGATGTTTCATAAGTTCTTTAAATTTGTACAAAGCTCATTGAGACACTTATAAGAACTCATGTTGCATGAAACTTGGTTTAGAGTCCTAGAAACCGCGTTGTTAGATGTTTTAAAAGTTCGTAAAACGAGTACAAAGTTCATTGAGACTCTTATAAGCACTCATGTTGAATACAACTTGGTTTAGAGTCCTAGAAACCGCGTTGTTAGATGTTTTATAAGTTCGTAAAACTAGTACAAATCTCATTGAGACTCTTATAAGCACTCATGTTGAATGCAACTTTTTTAAGACTCCTAGAAACGCGTTATTAGATGTTTCATAAGTTCGTCAAACTAGTACAAAGCTCGTTGAGACACTTATAAGCACTCATGCTGCATGAAACTTGGTTTAGAGTCCTAGAAATGTGTTGTTAGATGTTTCATAAGTTCGTCAAACTAATACAAAGCTCATTGAGACATTTATAAGCACTCATGTTGGATGAAACTTGGTTTAGAGTCCTAGAAACGCGTTGTTAGATGTTTCATAAGTTCGTCAAACTAGTATAAAGCTCATTGAGACACTTATAAGCATTCATGTTGAATGCAACTTTGTTAAGACTCCTAGAAACGCGTTGTTAGATGTTTCATAAGTTCGTCAAACTAGTACAAAGCTCATTGGGACATTTATAAGCACTCATGTTGCATGAAACTTGGTTTAGAGTCCTAGAAACGCGTTGTGAGATGTTTCACAAGTTCGTTAAACTTGTACAAAGCTCATTGAGACACTTTTATGCACTCATGTTGAATGCAACTTTGTTAAGACTCCTAGAAACGCGTTGTTAGATGTTTCATAAGTTCGTCAAACTAGTACAAAGCTCATTGGGACACTTATAAGCACTCATGTTGCATGAAACTTGGTTTAGAGTCTTAGAAACGAGTTTTTAGATGTTTCATAAGTTCGTTAAACTTGTACAAAACTCATTGAGACAATTATAAGCACTTATGTTGCATGAAACTTGGTTTAGAGTCCTAGAGACCGCGTTGTTAGATGTTTCATAAGTTCGTCAAACTAATACAAAGCTCATTGAGACACTTATAAGCACTCATGTTGGATGAAACTTAGTTTAGAGTCCTAGCTAGAAACGCGTTGTTAGATGTTTCATAAGTTCGTCAAACTAGTATAAAGCTCATTGAGACACTTATAAGCACTCATGTTGCATGAAACTTGGTTTAGAGTCCTAGAAACGCGTTGTTAGATGTTTCATAAGTTCGTCAAACTAGTACAAAGCTCATTGAGACACTTATAAGCACTCATGTTGAATGAAACTTGGTTTAGAGTCCTAGAAACGCGTTGTTAGATGTTTCATAAGTTCGTCAAACAAGTACAAAGCTCATTGAGACACTTATAAGCACTCATGTTGCATGAAACTTGATTTAGAGTCCTAGAAACGCGTTGTTAGATGTTTCATAAGTTTGTTAAACTTGTACAAAGCTCATTGAGACACTTATATGCACTCATGTTGAATGCAACTTTGTTAAGACTCCTAGAAACGCGTTGTTAGATGTTTCATAAGTTCGTCAAACTAGTACAAATCTCATTGGGACACTTATAAGCACTCATGTTGCATGAAACTTGTTTTAGAGTCCTAGAAACGAGTTGTTAGATGTTTCATAAGTTCTTTAAATTTGTACAAAGCTCATTGAGACACTTATAAGAACTCATGTTGCATGAAACTTGGTTTAGAGTCCTAGAAACCGCGTTGTTAGATGTTTTAAAAGTTCGTAAAACGAGTACAAAGTTCATTGAGACTCTTATAAGCACTCATGTTGAATGCAACTTGGTTTAGAGTCCTAGAAATCGCGTTGTTAGATGTTTCATAAGTTCGTAAAACTAGTACAAAGCTCATTGAGACACTTATAATCAGTCATGTTGCATGAAACTTGGTTTAGAGTTCTAGAAACGCGTTGTTAGATGTTTCATAAGTTCGTCAAACTAGTACAAAGCTCATTGAGACACTTATAAGCACTCATGTTTGATGAAACTTGGTTTAGAATCCTAGAAACGCGTTGTTAGATGTTTCATAAGTTCGTCAAACTAGTATAAAGCTCATTGAGACACTTATAAGCACTCATGTTGCATGAAACTTGGTTTAGAGTCCTAGAAACGTGTTGTTAGATGTTTCATAAGTTCGTCAAACTAGTACAAAGCTCATTGAGACACTTATAAGCACTCATGTAGAATGAAACTTGGTTTAGAGTCCTAGAAACGCGTTGTTAGATGTTTCATAAGTTTGTCAAACAAGTACAAAGCTCATTGAGACACTTATAAGCACTCTTGTTGCATGAAACTTGGTTTAGAGTCCTAGAAATGCGTTGTTAGATGTTTCACAAGTTCGTTAAACTTGTACAAAGCTCATTGAGACACTTTTATGCACTCATGTTGAATGCAACTTTGTTAAGACTCCTAGAAACGCGTTGTTAGATGTTTCATAAGTTCGTCAAACTAGTACAAAGCTCATTGGGACACTTATAAGCACTCATGTTGCATGAAACTTGGTTTAGAGTCCTAGAAACGAGTTGTTAGATGTTTCATAAGTTCGTTAAACTTGTTCAAAGCTCATTGAGACAATTATAAGCACTTATGTTGCATGAAAATTGGTTTAGAGTCCTAGAAACCGCGTTGTTAGATGTTTTATAAGTTCGTAAAACGAGTAAAAAGCTCATTGAGACTCTTATAAGCACTCATGTTGAATGCAACTTGGTTTAGAGTCCTAGAAACCGCGTTGTTAGATGTTTTATAAGTTCGTAAAACTAGTACAAAGCTCATTGAGACTCTTATAAGCACTCATGTTGAATGCAACTTGGTTTAGAGTCCTAGAAACGCGTTGTTAGATGTTTCATAAGTTTGTCAAACAAGTACAAAGCTCATTGAGACACTTATAAGCACTTATGTTGCATGAAACTTGGTTTAGAGTCCTAGAAACGCGTTGTGAGATGTTTCACAAGTTCGTTAAACTTGTACAAAGCTCATTGAGACACTTTTATGCACTCATGTTGAATGCAACTTTGTTAAGACTCCTAGAAACGCGTTGTTAGATGTTTCATAAGTTCGTCAAACTAGTACAAAGCTCATTGGGACACTTATAAGCACTCATGTTGCATGAAACTTGGTTTAGAGTCTTAGAAACGAGTTTTTAGATGTTTCATAAGTTCGTTAAACTTGTACAAAACTCATTGAGACAATTATAAGCACTTATGTTGCATGAAACTTGGTTTAGAGTCCTAGAGACCGCGTTGTTAGATGTTTCATAAGTTCGTCAAACTAATACAAAGCTCATTGAGACACTTATAAGCACTCATGTTGGATGAAACTTAGTTTAGAGTCCTAGCTAGAAACGCGTTGTTAGATGTTTCATAAGTTCGTCAAACTAGTATAAAGCTCATTGAGACACTTATAAGCACTCATGTTGCATGAAACTTGGTTTAGAGTCCTAGAAACGCGTTGTTAGATGTTTCATAAGTTCGTCAAACTAGTACAAAGCTCATTGAGACACTTATAAGCACTCATGTTGAATGAAACTTGGTTTAGAGTCCTAGAAACGCGTTGTTAGATGTTTCATAAGTTCGTCAAACAAGTACAAAGCTCATTGAGACACTTATAAGCACTCATGTTGCATGAAACTTGATTTAGAGTCCTAGAAACGCGTTGTTAGATGTTTCATAAGTTTGTTAAACTTGTACAAAGCTCATTGAGACACTAATATGCACTCATGTTGAATGCAACTTTGTTAAGACTCCTAGAAACGCGTTGTTAGATGTTTCATAAGTTCGTCAAACTAGTACAAATCTCATTGGGACACTTATAAGCACTCATGTTGCATGAAACTTGTTTTAGAGTCCTAGAAACGAGTTGTTAGATGTTTCATAAGTTCTTTAAATTTGTACAAAGCTCATTGAGACACTTATAAGAACTCATGTTGCATGAAACTTGGTTTAGAGTCCTAGAAACCGCGTTGTTAGATGTTTTAAAAGTTCGTAAAACGAGTACAAAGTTCATTGAGACTCTTATAAGCACTCATGTTGAATGCAACTTGGTTTAGAGTCCTAGAAATCGCGTTGTTAGATGTTTCATAAGTTCGTAAAACTAGTACAAAGCTCATTGAGACACTTATAATCAGTCATGTTGCATGAAACTTGGTTTAGAGTTCTAGAAACGCGTTGTTAGATGTTTCATAAGTTCGTCAAACTAGTACAAAGCTCATTGAGACACTTATAAGCACTCATGTTTGATGAAACTTGGTTTAGAATCCTAGAAACGCGTTGTTAGATGTTTCATAAGTTCGTCAAACTAGTATAAAGCTCATTGAGACACTTATAAGCACTCATGTTGCATGAAACTTGGTTTAGAGTCCTAGAAACGTGTTGTTAGATGTTTCATAAGTTCGTCAAACTAGTACAAAGCTCATTGAGACACTTATAAGCACTCATGTAGAATGAAACTTGGTTTAGAGTCCTAGAAACGCGTTGTTAGATGTTTCATAAGTTTGTCAAACAAGTACAAAGCTCATTGAGACACTTATAAGCACTCTTGTTGCATGAAACTTGGTTTAGAGTCCTAGAAATGCGTTGTTAGATGTTTCACAAGTTCGTTAAACTTGTACAAAGCTCATTGAGACACTTTTATGCACTCATGTTGAATGCAACTTTGTTAAGACTCCTAGAAACGCGTTGTTAGATGTTTCATACGTTCGTCAAACTAGTACAAAGCTCATTGGGACACTTATAAGCACTCATGTTGCATGAAACTTGGTTTAGAGTCCTAGAAACGAGTTGTTAGATGTTTCATAAGTTCGTTAAACTTGTTCAAAGCTCATTGAGACAATTATAAGCACTTATGTTGCATGAAAATTGGTTTAGAGTCCTAGAAACCGCGTTGTTAGATGTTTTATAAGTTCGTAAAACGAGTACAAAGCTCATTGAGACTCTTATAAGCACTCATGTTGAATGCAACTTGGTTTAGAGTCCTAGAAACCGCGTTGTTAGATGTTTTATAAGTTCGTAAAACTAGTACAAAGCTCATTGAGACTCTTATAAGCACTCATGTTGAATGCAACTTTGTTAAGACTCCTAGAAACGCGTTGTTAGATGTTTCATAAGTTCGTCAAACTAGTACAAAGCTCGTTGAGACACTTATAAGCACTCATGCTGCATGAAACTTGGTTTAGAGTCCTAGAAATGCGTTGTTAGATGTTTCATAAGTTCGTCAAACTAATACAAAGCTCATTGAGACACTTATAAGCACTCATGTTGCATGAAACTTGGTTTCGAGTCCTAGAAACGCGTTGTTAGATGTTTCATAAGTTTGTTAAACTTGTACAAAGCTCATTGAGACACTTATATGCACTCATGTTGAATGCAACTTTGTTAAGACTCCTAGAAACGCGTTGTTAGATGTTTCATAAGTTCGTCAAACTAGTACAAAGCTCATTGGGACACTTATAAGCACTCATGGTGCATGAAACTTGGTTTAGAGTCCTAGAAACGCGTTGTTAGATGTATCACAAGTTCGTTAAACTTGTACAAAGCTCATTGAGACACTTTTATGCACTCATGTTGAATGCAACTTTGTTAAGACTCTTAGAAACGCGTTGTTAGATGTTTCATAAGTTCGTCAAACTAGTACAAAGCTCATTGGGACACTTATAAGCACTCATGTTGCATGAAACTTGGTTTAGAGTCCTAGAAACGAGTTGTTAGATGTTTCATAAGTTCGTTAAACTTGTACAAAGCTCATTGAGACAATTATAAGCACTTATATTGCATGAAACTTGGTTTAGAGTCCTAGAAACCGCGTTGTTAGATGTTTTATAAGTTCGTAAAACGAGTACAAAGCTCATTGAGACTCTTATAAGCACTCATGTTGAATGCAACTTGGTTTAGAGTCCTAGAAACAGCGTTGTTAGATGTTTTATAAGTTCGTAAAACTAGTACAAAGCTCATTGAGACTCTTATAAGCACTCATGTTGAATGCAACTTTGTTAAGACTCCTAGAAACGCGTTGTTAGATGTTTCATAAGTTCGTCACACTAGTACAAAGCTCGTTGAGACACTTATAAGCACTCATGCTGCATGAAACTTGGTTTAGAGTCCTAGAAATGCGTTGTTAGATGTTTCATAAGTTCGTCAAACTAATACAAAGCTCATTGAGACACTTATAAGCACTCATGTTGCATGAAACTTGGTTTCGAGTCCTAGAAACGCGTTGTTAGATGTTTCATAAGTTTGTTAAACTTGTACAAAGCTCATTGAGACACTTATATGCACTCATGTTGAATGCAACTTTGTTAAGACTCCTAGAAACACGTTGTTAGATGTTTCATAAGTTCGTCAAACTAGTACAAAGCTCATTGGGACACTTATAAGCACTCATGTTGCATGAAAATTGTTTTAGAGTCCTAGAAACGAGTTGTTAGATGTTTCATAAGTTCGTTAAACTTGTACAAAGCTCATTGAGACACTTATAAGAACTCATGTTGCATGAAACTTGGTTTAGAGTCCTAGAAACCGCGTTGTTAGATGTTTTAAAAGTTCGTAAAACGAGTACAAAGTTCATTAAGACTCTTATAAGCACTCATGTTGAATGCAACTTGGTTTAGAGTCCTAGAAACCGCGTTGTTAGATGTTTCATAAGTTCGTAAAACTAGTACATAGCTCATTGAGACACTTATAATCAGTCATGTTGCATGAAACTTGGTTTAGAGTTCTAGAAACGCGTTGTTAGATGTTTCATAAGTTCGTCAAACTTGTACAAAGCTAATTGAGACACTTATATGCACTCATGTTTGTTGGTTTTTGAGAGTATAATCGTGGGAGATTAGGAGTATGGAAGATTAGAAGCAAAGCAATAGCTTGGTTCTTGAGAGATTAGAGAAGATTAGAAGAGATTAAGAGGGTAATGTGAGATTTGGTTCTTGATGTTTCCTCAAGAACACCAAGAACAAGAGAGAGAATAGAGAGACTAGATTTTACATTTCATAAGTGTTATTGGATTTATGTTTACAAGGAGGATAGATATATATACAAGGATAGCTTAGAATGGTATCAAAGGAATATGCCAAATATGTCCATATCACTTGGTCTCCTTCTCTCTTGGTCTCCGCGCACTCTTTGGCTTATATCAACATGTGACTTGAGAGAGTGAGATGCACTCTTGGCTTATATCAACATGTGACTTGAGAGAGTGAGATGCACTCTTGGCTTATCTCCACATGTGACTTGGAGAGAGTGAGATGCACTCTAGGCTTATCTCCACATGTGACTTGAGAGAGTGAGATGCACTCTTGGCTTATCTCCACATGTGACTTGAGAGAGTGGAGTGCACTCTCCTTAAGTCATCACGTGACTTGTACGGACAGAGAGTGTCTCTCACTTGCCAACGGCTACTTCCTCTTCATGGCAATCTTCTAGATCCTTCTCCTTGATTTCTTTTTCCTCTTTGTAATGGTAATAAGAGCGCTTGTGTCATTGTCTTTGATCACATGCTAGGTCTTTGCCTTGATGAACAAGTATGTCCGGGCAAAGCCTTAGTCTCTTCAATGTGTTTTGACCTAATGCCCTTTTATGGGTTACCATTAGTCTCAACACTCCCCCTCAAGCTTAGCCTAATGAAATGGCTAAGATTGGACATTGCTTAAACAAACCTCATTAAAACCCTTAAACGGGAAAACCACTTGGGATAAAACCACGTTTAAGGGAAAAAGAGTGTAAGTCTAGTAATTAGGGGTCTTCTAATCTTGGCCTCGAGTATTTTGACTTTGGCCGAAAAACTCCCCCTTAAGCTAGAACCGGTTTTGATCTTTGTCCTTGCCGTGTTCTTCAATGGAGGTTTCTTTGGATACTCAACACTTCCTCTTGTCTTGGTGTTGAGTTCTTTGATTCTTGATTTGAGTCTTCACGGTTTGTTCTTCACAAACTTGAGTGTGAGACTTTGTCCGAACGTGTTGACTCCCTTTCCTTCTCTTGACTTCTTCTTTGATCTTCCTTCTTTGCCTTTGATCCTTTTCTCCTTTGAACCTTAAAAGATCCAAGTGAATAAGACTTAGTAAAGACATTTCGGATATATAAGGATAAGCTTAATCTAAGTTCATATTGATCCTAGATTTAAGCAATTCCTTTTAACAAGTGATTGATCATAGACTAAGCATGATTATACGGTTTAGTTCTAGTCTTATGATTCTAATTAAGTAAGCTAAGAGAAGGTTTAGGGGCAGCCTTTAGTTCGTAGTGGTATGGCTTTTCCTTGTAATTGCATCTAGGTTTTGAGCTTTGGCTTCTTCTTGAAGTCTTTGCTTCCTCCTTTGTGCAATTGGAACAAGGTTTGTTGACGTCTTTGGCTTAGCTCTTGGTAGATGCATAAGCCGAGTAACAAGAATAGGCTTTGCACTTGAGAGTTGCTTTGGCCGAGAGTGAGTAGAGACGATTTGGTCATATTGCTTAATCGGTCTCTTTCTAGAACATGGATGGCTCGGCTTTGTCTTTGCGAGGTACTTGGCCGAGCCTAGTGTTGATGGAGTGATTTGGTCTTGTCATTGCCAGAGCCTTGACCAAGCCACATGATCTTGAGTTCCTTTCTTCAAGGACTCGGTTTTGATGATTAGATGAATTGGTCTTTCTCTTGAAGAGGATTGACCAAGGATTGATGATGGTTGAATGGATTGGCTTTGCTTCTTTGTGGAGGCTTGGCCATGTGAATGATGATCTTGAACAATGATTGGTGACCTTGCCTTTGCTAGGGACTTTGGTCAAGAGATGGTCTTTGTCTTTGCCAAGGACTTGACCGGTTGATGATGGTCTTTGTCTTGTTAGGGACTTGACCGGTTGATGATGGTCTTTGTCTTGTTAGGGACTTGACCGAAGATTAATGGGTTGACTCGGCTTTGTCTTGTGAATACTTGGCCGAGATGTAACTTGATGGTTTTGCTAGATGCTTTTGGCCACAATGATGATAGTGATTGGCTTCCATTTGATCATGATGAGATGTGTGATCTAACACTTCTTCTCCCCCCATCTTGATTAATCATGGAAGTAAATGAACTCTCCTCCTTTCTCGGCTTTGTTCTTCACAAGCTTCTTTGAGAAAGAGGTTTCTCATCTTCTCTTTAGGACATCATTTTTGGCATTAGATCATTTCCTCTTACTTCTTTTCTCTTTGGCACTTTTGTGTTTCTTCTTTATGCTTAGGGGTTGTCTCATGAAATCTTCTTAAGGTTTGAACATAATGATCCTACATTATATCAAACACAAAATGGATTAAGTATCATGGTTAACCGGCATAAGCTAGAAACTTTAAACACTTTACAATCTATTAAGTATTATCATATTTAACAAGCATGATACAAGGAAGGATTTAAGACATTAGATAACAAAGTTTCCTAAGCCTTTTGATTAAATCCGAGAGTATAAGTATCTTAGCAAGTTCAATTTCTAGTTCCTATAGATTTGTAAAGGCTTTTAAACATGCAATCTATGGCATATAACATGAAGCATAAAGACTACTTAAGCCTAGTATCTTAATAATAATATGGTTTAAAGAGAGTAAGAGTTTAGAATTAGCCCTTTTTGATATTCCTTTGGGAAGATGGTCATTGGGAGAAGTCATTTATCCTTTTAGAGCACCTCAATGGTTAGTCTAAGATCGGATTCATGACTTCTCTTTATGAGAAATTCTCTTGTTTGCTTCTTTACCTACACATAGATTCAAGTTAGCAACAAGAGTCTTTAGCTTATGGCTCCTTGCCATAAAGACTTTGAAAGGGACCATGGTCTTTAGTGCACAATGGCGGACCATGATCTTAAAAACATACAAACAAGATTCATTGTAACTTGATAGCTTTCATAGCTTAGTTACTCATCTTGTATCATAAACTTAAATGCACATAGGCGGTTTATGACAACAAACATAGATCATCATTCCATCTTCACCTTATATAGATGTTAGTGTAATGAATCATTTCCCCATAAGTCTAAAATGGATTCACCATGACTTTCAAAAGTGCCACCTTTTAGATAATCATGGATTTTTTTTTTTTTAGACTTATGTTACCCGAGGATCTAATGGATTCATCAAGCTCAAACGTGTTTTAAACACTTAATGAAACTTGGTTCTCTTTCCTCTAAGAGAGTTTGGATCCCATAAGACCTTATATGCTTAATCACAAGCGGATCTTGGTTCCTTACCCTTTGTTAAACCGGAGATCTTTTGGATTTCACCAAGGTTTGAATGCAATAAGTCTTAAGACATATGCAAACCAAGGATCCTAGATCTTTCCAAGTCTCAAATCACTTCACTAAACAAAGACTAGTGATTTAAGACTTTAGCAAGAGACAAGACTTGGATATTATAGTGGGGTATGAAGAGGATAAAGAATATAGAGTTTACAACCGATTCCTTAATGATCTAAAGATCTTTAGGACTCAAGATTAACTACTAATCTCTTTATCTCCCTCTTGTGTTTCCACTAACACAACCGCCACTACTCATCTTCATCGTCTTGGAGATTTAAATTCGGACCAAATGAGCATATGTTCTTTAAAAAAACTTTTGAAAACATCATATGCTCAAAAACATGCTTTTAAACCGAAACTTTGTGATATTGGATTCATCAAGGTTTCTTGAACTCATAGGAGTTTTAAAGCCATGGTTCTCATCCATTAGTCTCGGTTTAGACAATGATCTTAAAGGACAATACAACCAAAACTATCATGTAGTTAAATCCTATTGATTTATACTAACAATGAATATGTTTTGGTTGTCTTGTACTTACCAAGGAAATTGGATTCAACATGTCCTTTACTCACTAGGAGTTAAGCGGATCATGGTTCTCTTTCCAAAGATCTTTGTTAAAGCACAAACAAAAGAAAGAGTTTTGGATTCAACAAGTTGTTTTTTGCCTTATAAGAACAACAACAAGGTTCACCTACTCTTTTAGCTCTCAAGATTCAAGCTTTAAGCTTTGATATCTTGGTCCTTGCCTAAAGAAGGGTTTCAGATTCAACAAGTTGCTTTCAACTCTCAAAAGTTTAGCAAACAAGGTTCTCTAACCTTTGACTCCCAAGTTTCGAGTTTTGTTCTTGAATACTTGTTCATAGTCTAAAAACCAAAGTCATTAAGATCTTGGATTCATCATGGTTCCTGTGAACTCATAAGAGTGAGGAAACCCATGGTTCTCATCCTTTGACATTTGGCTGTCCATAGATCTTTTTCAAAGAAACACACTTTCACAAACATGTTTTTAAACATGTAGCTAGATCTTAAGATCCAATCTTTCCATGAACAAATTATGCTTGGTGTGTTCTAAGAAAGGTATTACCAAGATCTATGGATCTATACAAGAAATAAAAGAACACAGATTTTAGAGAATGGGAAAGGATTCAACATGTTCATTATACTCATAAGAGTTGATTTGAACAATGGTTCTCTTTCTCTACAAGATTCATCGCCTTTTAAAGCTTGTCTTGGTTCTCTTTCATCTATGAACATTAACTACTTGCAGAATTTAAACAACAAAAGAAAGAAGAGGGGATTTGGATTCATCAAGCTCTTACGCTCATAAGAGCAAAGTAGCAAGGTTCTCTCCACCTCAAAGATAAGCTTGCGGATTAGCTTAGGTAGAGGAGCTTATGCTCTGATACCATGTTGGTTTTTGAGAGTATAATCGTGGGAGATTAGGAGTATGGAAGATTAGAAGCAAAGCAATAGCTTGGTTCTTGAGAGATTAGAGAAGATTAGAAGAGATTAAGAGGGTAATGTGAGATTTGGTTCTTGATGTTTCCTCAAGAACACCAAGAACAAGAGAGAGAATAGAGAGACTAGATTTTACATTTCATAAGTGTTATTGGATTTATGTTTACAAGGAGGATAGATATATATACAAGGATAGCTTAGAATGGTATCAAAGGAATATGCCAAATATGTCCATATCACTTGGTCTCCTTCTCTCTTGGTCTCCGCGCACTCTTTGGCTTATATCAACATGTGACTTGAGAGAGTGAGATGCACTCTTGGCTTATATCAACATGTGACTTGAGAGAGTGAGATGCACTCTTGGCTTATCTCCACATGTGACTTGGAGAGAGTGAGATGCACTCTAGGCTTATCTCCACATGTGACTTGAGAGAGTGAGATGCACTCTTGGCTTATCTCCACATGTGACTTGAGAGAGTGGAGTGCACTCTCCTTAAGTCATCACGTGACTTGTACGGACAGAGAGTGTCTCTCACTTGCCAACGGCTACTTCCTCTTCATGGCAATCTTCTAGATCCTTCTCCTTGATTTCTTTTTCCTCTTTGTAATGGTAATAAGAGCGCTTGTGTCATTGTCTTTGATCACATGCTAGGTCTTTGCCTTGATGAACAAGTATGTCCGGGCAAAGCCTTAGTCTCTTCAATGTGTTTTGACCTAATGCCCTTTTATGGGTTACCATTAGTCTCAACAATGTTGCATGAAACTTGGTTTAGATTCCTAGAAACCGTGTTGCTAGATGTTTCATAAGTTCGTCAAACAAGTACAAAGCTCATTGAGACACTTATAACACTCATGTTGCATGAAACTTGGTTTAGAGTCCTAGAAACGCGTTGTTAGATGTTTCACAAGTTCGTTAAACTTGTACAAAGCTCATTGAGACACTTTTATGCACTCATGTTGAATGCAACTTTGTTAAGACTCCTAGAAACGCGTTGTTAGATGTTTCATAAGTTCGTCAAACTAGTACAAAGCTCATTGGGACACTTATAAGCACTCATGTTGCATGAAACTTGGTTAAGAGTCCTAGAAACGAGTTGTTAGATGTTTCATAAGTTCGTTAAACTTGTACAAAGCTCATTGAGACACTTATAAGCACTTATGTTGCATGAAACTTGGTTTAGAGTCCTAGAAACCGCGTTGTTAGATGTTTTATAAGTTCGTAAAACGAGTACAAAGCTCATTGAGACTCTTATAAGCACTCATGTTGAATGCAACTTGGTTTAGAGTCCTAGAAACCGCGTTGTTAGATGTTTTATAAGTTCGTAAAACTAGTACAAAGCTCATTGAGACTCTTATAAGCACTCATGTTGAATGCAACTTTGTTAAGACTCCTAGAAACGCGTTGTTAGATGTTTCATAAGTTCGTCAAACTAGTACAAAGCTCGTTTAGACACTTATAAGCACTCATGCTGCATGAAACTTGGTTTAGAGTCCTAGAAATGCGTTGTTAGATGTTTCATAAGTTCGTCAAACTAATACAAAGCTCATTGAGACACTTATAAGCACTCATGTTGGATGAAACTTGGTTTAGAGTCCTAGAAACGCGTTGTTAGATGTTTCATAAGTTCGTCAAACTAGTATAAAGCTCATTGAGACACTTATAAGCACTCATGTTGCATGAAACTTGGTTTAGAGTTCTAGAAACGCGTTGTTAGATGTTTCATAAGTTCGTCAAACTAGTACAAAGCTCATTGAGACACTTATAAGCACTCATGTTGAATGAAACTTGGTTTAGAGTCCTAGAAACCGCGTTGTTAGATGTTTTATAAGTTCGTAAAACGAGTACAAAGCTCATTGAGTCTCTTATAAGCACTCATGTTGAATGTAACTTGGTTTAGAGTCCTAGAAACGAGTTGTTAGATGTTTCATAAGTTCGTTAAACTTGTACAAAGCTCATTGAGACACTTATAAGCACTCATGTTGCATGAAACTTGGTTTAGAGTCCTAGAAACCGCGTTGTTAGATGTTTTATAAGTTCGTAAAACGAGTACAAAGCTCATTGAGACTCTTATAAGCACTCATGTTGAATACAACTTGGTTTAGAGTCCTAGAAACCGCGTTGTTAGATGTTTTATAAGTTCGTAAAACTAGTACAAATCTCATTGAGACTCTTATAAGCACTCATGTTGAATGCAACTTTTTTAAGACTCCTAGAAACGCGTTATTAGATGTTTCATAAGTTCGTCAAACTAGTACAAAGCTCGTTGAGACACTTATAAGCACTCATGCTGCATGAAACTTGGTTTAGAGTCCTAGAAATGTGTTGTTAGATGTTTCATAAGTTCGTCAAACTAATACAAAGCTCATTGAGACATTTATAAGCACTCATGTTGGATGAAACTTGGTTTAGAGTCCTAGAAACGCGTTGTTAGATGTTTCATAAGTTCGTCAAACTAGTATAAAGCTCATTGAGACACTTATAAGCATTCATGTTGAATGCAACTTTGTTAAGACTCCTAGAAACGCGTTGTTAGATGTTTCATAAGTTCGTCAAACTAGTACAAAGCTCATTGGGACATTTATAAGCACTCATGTTGCATGAAACTTGGTTTAGAGTCCTAGAAACGAGTTGTTAGATGTTTTATAAGTTCGTAAAACGAGTACAAAGCTCATTGAGACTCTTATAAGCACTCATGTTGAATGCAACTTGGTTTAGAGTCCTAGAAACCGCGTTGTTAGATGTTTTATAAGTTCGTAAAACTAGTACAAAGCTCATTGAGACTCTTATAAGCACTCATGTTGAATGCAACTTTGTTAAGACTCCTAGAAACGCGTTGTTAGATGTTTCATAAGTTCGTCAAACTAGTACAAAGCTCGTTGAGACACTTATAAGCACTCATGCTGCATGAAACTTGGTTTAGAGTCCTAGAAATGCGTTGTTAGATGTTTCATAAGTTCGTCAAACTAATACAAAGCTCATTGAGACACTTATAAGCACTCATGTTGGATGAAACTTGGTTTAGAGTCCTAGAAACGCGTTGTTAGATGTTTCATAAGTTCGTCAAACTAGTATAAAGCTCATTGAGACACTTATAAGCACTCATGTTGCATGAAACTTGGTTTAGAGTCCTAGAAACGCGTTGTTAGATGTTTCATAAGTTCGTCAAACTAGTACAAAGCTCATTGAGACACTTATAAGCACTCATGTTGAATGAAACTTGGTTTAGAGTCCTAGAAACCGCGTTGTTAGATGTTTTATAAGTTCGTAAAACGAGTACAAAGCTCATTGAGTCTCTTATAAGCACTCATGTTGAATGCAACTTGGTTTAGAGTCCTAGAAACGAGTTGTTAGATGTTTCATAAGTTCGTTAAACTTGTACAAAGCTCATTGAGACACTTATAAGCACTCATGTTGCATGAAACTTGGTTTAGAGTCCTAGAAACCGCGTTGTTAGATGTTTTATAAGTTCGTAAAACGAGTACAAAGCTCATTGAGACTCTTATAAGCACTCATGTTGAATACAACTTGGTTTAGAGTCCAAGAAACCGCGTTGTTAGATGTTTTATAAGTTCGTAAAACTAGTACAAAGCTCATTGAGACTCTTATAAGCACTCATGTTGAATGCAACTTTTTTAAGACTCCTAGAAACGCGTTGTTAGATGTTTCATAAGTTCGTCAAACTAGTACAAAGCTCGTTGAGACACTTATAAGCACTCATGCTGCATGAAACTTGGTTTAGAGTCCTAGAAATGCGTTGTTAGATGTTTCATAAGTTCGTCAAACTAATACAAAGCTCATTGAGACATTTATAAGCACTCATGTTGGATGAAACTTGGTTTAGAGTCCTAGAAACGCGTTGTTAGATGTTTCATATGTTCGTCAAACTAGTATAAAGCTCATTGAGACACTTATAAGCACTCATGTTGAATGCAACTTTGTTAAGACTCCTAGAAACGCGTTGTTAGATGTTTCATAAGTTCGTCAAACTAGTACAAAGCTCATTGGGACATTTATAAGCACTCATGTTGCATGAAACTTGGTTTAGAGTCCTAGAAACGAGTTGTTAGATGTTTCATAAGTTCGTTAAACTTCTACAAAGCTCATTGAGACACTTATAAGCACTCATTTTGCATGAAACTTGGTTTAGAGTCCTAGAAACCGCGTTGTTAGATGTTTTATAAGTTCATAAAACGAGTACAAATCTCATTGAGACTCTTATAAGCACTCATGTTGAATGCAACTTGGTTTAGAGTCCTAGAAACCACGTTGTTAGATGTTTCATAAGTTCGTAAAACTAGTACAAAGCTCATTGAGACTCTTATAAGCACTCATGTTGAATGCAACTTTGTTTAGAGTCTTAGAAACGCGTTTTTAGATCTTTCATAAGTTCGTCAAACTTGTACAAAGCTCATTGAGACACTTATAAGCACTCATATTGCATGAAACTTGATTTAGTGTCCTAGAAACACGTCGTTAGATATTTCATAAGTTCGTCAAACTTGTACAAAGCTCATTTAGACACTTATAAGCACTCATGTTGCATGAAACTTGGTTTAGAGTCCTAGAAACGCTTTGCTAGATGTTTCATAAGTTCGTCAAACTAGTACAAAGCTCATTGAGACACTTATAAGCACTCATGTTGTTAGAATAAGAGTGTTTTAACCGAATAAGAGGAGGAAATTTGTAGATATGGTATTCGGTGTTCTTGAGTGTTCTTGAGAAGAATAAGAGAGAATAGAGAGAATTGAAGTTTTAATCGACTTTCATTGTAAAAGATTAATCAAACTTGTTGTTACAAAAGTTACAAGGTAAAGTTTATATAAAGCAACAATATAGCCGTTAAAAGATAAGAAGAAGCGCATAATTTCTTTGACCGGATAAACTTGCGCCGTCCGCGGGGGAAGCGCATTTTACCGAGCTTCTCCGTACTGCGGTAAGGTAACTATCGGGCGCCGGAAATTCTTACCTAGCGCCCTATGTACCGCGGTACGGTAATTTTTGACACTTTGTGGAAATGCCTAGATGAGCCTTCATTTCCACTCGTCTACGTTTGCTTCTTCATGGTTACCTCTTGTAACATCCTTATACGTCTTGTGTTTGCCTTTACAAGCTAACCGTGCACTCCAAGTCTTGTAATCTTTGAACCGGACTACATACCTTGATGAATGGTATTAGTCTTAACACTCCCCCTCAAGCTTAGCCTAATGCAATGGCTAAGCTTGGAACCGCATACTTCACCTCGTTAAAACCTTCAAAGAGAAAACCACTTGGGATAAAACTCCTTGAAGGGAAAAGAGTATGAAGCATACGGTTAGGGTCTTCTAGCTTTTGATAACGGTGGTGAGTCCTAGCTTGGGAAGCACATACTCACACACTTTCAGACTTGCCGACTTGGTGAACACATCGGCTAGTTGATCTTGACTTCTTGTGTAGCAGGGAAGGATGGTTCCCTTTACCATTTGCTCTCGGACCTTATGGCAATCCATCTCTATATGCTTGGTCCTCTCATGAAACACAGAGTTTGATGCAATGTGGATAGCATCCTTGTTGTCACAATGCATGGTGATTGGTTTCTTGATGTCTATCCCAAGATCTTCAAGCAGATTCTTCAACCACAAAAGCTCTTGTGTGAGCTTTCCCATGGCTCTGTATTCGGACTCAGCACTTGAGCAAGACACAATCTTCTGCTTCTTGGTCTTCCATGTAACCAAGTTTCCTCCAATGAATGTGCAATATCCTGTGGTGGATCTCCTATCCTCCACATCCCCTGCATAATCAGCATCACAATAACCCACTACTTATGTGTTCTGGTTCCTGCCCATCCAGATTCGTTGACTTGATGTTCCTCTCAGGTACTTGAGTATCCTTTCCACCATATTCCAATGATGTATCTTGGGGTTTTGCATATGTTGACTCACCTGATTCACAACAAAACACAAGTCAGGTCTAGTTATAGTTAGGTAAATGAGCTTACCAACTAGGCGTCTGTAGAGCCTTTGGTCTTTGAATGGTTGATCTTCAAGCTCCCCCTCTCTTATGACTTTGTAGCCATCCTCTAGTGGCGTCTTTGCTGCTTTGCCCTCCATATGTCCTGTTTCATTTAGAAGATCTAAAGTGTACTTTCTTTGGGACAGAAAGAGCCCTTCTTCAGACCTGCTTATCTCAATCCCAAGGAAGTATTTCATCTTCCCTAGATCTTTAATATCAAACACAGACTTAAGATAATCTTTTGTTTCAGCAATACCTACCTTGTTATCCCCAGAGATGACTATGTCATCCACGTAGATGAGGATAACTATTATACCTTCTCTGTTTTGTAGAGTAAAGAGGGTGTGTTCTGCTTGGCTCATCTTGAATCCTCTTGATGTCAAGGTTGTGCTGAGCTTGTGATACCATGCCCTTGGAGACTCCTTCAATCCATAGATAGCCTTTCTCAATCTCAAAACCTTTCCAGGAGTTATAGATCCTTCTAATCCTGGTGGTGGAGTCATGTAGACTTCCTCTTCTAGTTCCCCTTGAAGGAAGGCATTCTTCACATCCATTTGCCAAAGATCCCAATCAAGGTTCACGGCTAGAGAGAGTATTACTCTCACAGTATGTAACTTAGCAACAGGAGCAAATGTGTCCAAGTAGTCTTCACCATAAGTCTGTGTAAACCCCCTTGCCACAAGTCTTGCCTTGTGCCTCTCAACATCACCATTGCTCAGGTATTTGATGGTGAACACATATCTTGAGCTTACTGCCTTCTTACCTTTAGGTAGGTCAGCTTCATCCCATGTGTGGTTACGCTCCATTGCTTGGTTCTCAGCTTTTACTGCATTGATCCATACTTCATGCTTAATAGCTTCTTCATAGGTTCTTGGAATCCAGTGTTGGTCTATTTTGGCAATGAAAACTTGGTGGTCTTTGGGAAAGCTGGCCATGGAACAAACAGCTTGAATAGGATGAGCTACAACATTGCTGTTGAAGTATACTCTGGTGTTCTTCCAATTTGAACTTGGTTGCTTAATCCTGGTACTTCTTCTTAGCATAATACGAGCAGCTTGATCATGAACCTCTTGATGAACTGTCTCTTGAGTAGCTTGAGTTTCTTCTGGTTCTCCTGGATACTCTTCATGAGTTTCAGGTTCTTCCCTTTGATCCTCATTGCCCCTTTGATCTTCATGAGGTTCTGGTGCATCATCATTGTTCCCCCCTTCATGATCAAGGTCGGAGTCTTGATGAGGTGTTTCTGCCCTTGTCTCTTCATTAATATTCATTCCCAGATTCTTCATCAAGTTTTTGAGGCTAGTAGCTCTATCTGTGGCAGCTTCAGGCAGGTCTTTGACACTTTCCCATGTACTGTCTTCATAGTAGCTTTTTCCTTCAATAAACATAACATCCCTTGAGACAAGGACACGTCTAGCTTCAGGGACATAACACTTATACCCTTTCTGTGTGCTTGAGTAGCCAATGAACATAGCTTTTTTGCTCTTTGCATCCAGCTTGTTTCTTTGCTCTCCTGGCACAAATACAAAACACAAACAACCAAACACTCTTAGATGATTGATAAATGGTTTAGACTTATTCAATACCTGATAAGGAGATTGGTTTTCAAGAATCTGTGTTGGTGTTCTGTTTATGAGATAGCATGCTGTTGAGACAGCATCAGCCCAAAATCTCTTAGGCACATTCATGTGGAACATCATGGATCTTGTTACTTCCATCGAGTGCATATTCTTCCTCTCGGCTACACCGTTTTGTTGAGGAGTATATGGGCAGATTGTTTGGTGAAGTATACCCTTATTGGCCATATGTTCTTTGAATGCATTGCTTGTGTATTCCCCACCATTGTCTGATCTGAAACATTTTATCTTGGCATTGTATTGATTAGTAATGTATGTTTCCAAATTTTTAAAAGCATCTAGCACCCTATCCTTAGATGGTAACAATGTAAGCCAAGTATATTTTGATTTTTCATCAATGAAACTCACAAAATATGTTTGGTTTTCTCTAGATTTGCAAGGTGAATACCAAACATCCGAATGCACAAGATCAAAACAGTTTTCATAAAGAGTTTTAGAGTTTGAAAACACATATTTGTGATGCTTGCCCAAAATGCAAGACTCACACTTATTATGATCAAAAGAAACGTTTGGCAAAAGGGTTTTTAAAGCCTTAACATGTTAACATGAGGATGGCCTAATCTATAATGCCACAAAACATTATTAGCTTCTAACAAGACATAATTGAAAGCAGAGTGATGATTAGAGCTTGACACTTCTTTGTCAAGTATGTAGAGGTCTCCCCTGGTAGTTACCTTTCCAATTACTTCCTTACTTTCAATATCCTGAAATATAACCTCATTAGGACTGAAAATCACATTGCAATTTAAATCACAAGCAATCCGTTTAACAAAAATCAAATTAGAGGTAAAGCTAGGCATATATAAAGCTTGGGATTCTCTATTAAACACTCTAACACTACCTAGACCTTTTACAAGAATCCTACTACCATTAGCAATGATAACATTTCCTAGAGCCGGCTTAACATTACTAATCATGTTATTGTTGCTAATCATATGATGAGATGCTCCTGAATCAACAATAATAGGCCTAATAGGTTTTTCAATGTTATGAGCACTAAGGGAGTAGAAAGAGTCAATACCAGAGCCCTTAAGGGCTTTAATGAGTGCATCTAGATCAGACTTCCTCACATACTCATCCGTGTAGGGCACCATAGCTGTGGACTCATCCTCCTTATCCTTGAGACTCATTGTGCTGGAGCTTGGACCGGTTGCATCATCATTGGAGAAGTTGGCCTTTGCATCCTTGAACTTGGCCGGCTTGAGGTGTGGATTCAGGATCCAGCATTTATCCTTGGAATGCCCCTTCTTCTTGCAGTGATCACACAACATACTCCTCCTGTCTTCATAGGACTTGGTGGTTGGCTTGTAGGCAACTTTATTGGCGGTGACTAGTTCCTTCTTGCCGCCAAAGAGTTCAATAAAACCTTGTTCTCTTTGCAGCTGAGCACAAACTCCTTCGAGGTTGGGTAGCTTGTCAGATCTCAATAGGTGCTTGATCACATCCTTGTAGCTACCATTCAGCGTGAGTAACAAGCCAAAGACCTTGTCTTGCTCTCTCCTTTCATTTAGAACCTTTGGATCGATGGTACTAGGTCTCAGCATTTCTAGCTCTGCCCACAAGCTTCTAAACCTTCCAAAATGTTTGGTGAATTCCATGTCCTCTTGATTGAGATCACTTATAGCCTTCTTTACTTCATAGACACGGCTGAAATTGGATATGATGTCGTATACCGTTTGAAGCGTGTCCCACAAGTCTTTTGCACTCTCACAATAGGAGTATGCCTCAAGTATTGCCGGATCCAGAGATCCCTGAATGATTCCCAACACTTTCTGATCTTCTTGAAACCACTTACCCTCTGTGGTAAGAGCGTCACCTTCTGTGAGAGTGGAATCCGAGATTACTTCTTGGGATTTGAGGATATGGTTCCAAAGACCACGACCACATAAGGCGATCTTCACGGTCCTTGCCCATAGAAGGTAATTAATACCTTTTAGAGTTACCGGAAAAAGAACCTTTTTAGATTGTTCCTTGTCTTCTATAGTAAAGAAGAGGTTTTTCTGATGGAATCAAGGAAAAACAGAGAGAATAATGTCGAAAAGTCTAGATCTTTGATGAATCTAGCTTTAGACACGAGAAAGGAAGAGACTTTAGGAGAAATCCGGGAAAAAGGAAGCAACTTTCTAAGATTTTGGACTCGGAAAAGAGAAAAGCTTGGATCTTTAAGATTGGATACAAGTTTTCACCGAGGGGACTCCAGATCTAGACGATATGGAGCTAGAAAAGATGAAAGTTTTGAACTTTTGAAGAGATCTACCCGGAAAAAGGGAAAAGTTTGTATCTTTTGGGAAAATCTGTGAAGAACAAGACAAAATAATGGAGATTAAGCAAAGAAGATTAAGAAATAGAGATTTGCGGAAGCTAAGAATAGGTTCAAGAGCAATATTGCTCTGATACCATGTTAGAATAAGAGAGTTTTAACCGAATAAGAGGAGGAAATTTGTAGATTTGGTATTCGGTGTTCTTGAGTGTTTTTGAGAAGAATAAGAGAGAATAGAGAGAATAGAGGTTTTAATCGACTTTCATTGTACAAGATTAATCAAACTTGTTGTTACAAAAGTTACAAGGTAAAGTTTATATAAAGCAACAATATAGATGTTAAAGGATAAGAAGAAGCGCATAATTTCTTTGACCGGATAAACTTGCGCCGTCCGCGGGGGAAGCGCAGTTTACCGAGCTTCTCCGTACTGCGGTAAGGTAACTATCGGGCGCCGGAAATTCTTACCGAGCGCCCTATGTACCGCGGTACGGTAATTTTTGACACTTCGTGGAAATGCCTAGACGAGCCTTCATTTCCACTCGTCTACCTTTGCTTCTTCATGGTTACCTCTTGTAACATCCTTATACGTCTTGTGTTTGGCTTTACAAGCTAACCGTGCACTCCAAGTCTTGTAACCTTTGAACCGGACTAAATACCTTGATGAATGGTATTAGTCTTAACACATGTTGCATGAAACTTGGTTTAGAGTCCTAGAAACGCGTTGTTAGATGTTTCATAAGTTTGCCAAACTTGTACAAAGCTCATTGAGACACTTATAATCACTCATGTTGCATGAAACTTATTTTAGAATCCTAGCAACCACGTTGTTAGATGTTTCATAAGTTCGTGAAACTTTTACAAAGCTCATTGAGACACGTATTATCACTCATGATACATGAAATTTGGTTTAAAGTCATAGAAACGCGTTGTTAGATGTTTCATAAGTTCGTGAAACTTGTACAAAGCCCATTGAGGAACTTATAAGTACTCATGTAGCATTAAACTTGGTTTAGAGTCCTAGAAAGGCGTCGTTATTGTTTCATAAGTTCTTCAAACTTGTACTAAGCTCATTGAGACACTTATAAGCACTCATGTTGCATGAAACTTGGTTTAGAGTCCTAGCAACCACATTGTTAGACGTTTCATAAGTTCGTCAAACTTGTACAAAGCTCATTGAGACACTTACACTACAAAAATCTGCGCAAATTACCACGAAAAATTTACAACGATTATAATCGTCGTAAACTTACGACGACATTACGACGATTTTGGTATTCGTCGTAAAATCATCGTAAAATTTTCAACGAAAAAAATCGTCGTAAATTTACGACGATTTTACAACGATTTTCCGATTAAGCACCAAATCGTTGTAAATTCGTGGTAAATTTACAACGATTTACCGACGTTTTGATTTATAAGAATATTTCATCGCTATATCGTTGCTAATTTACCACGAATTTACAACTTCTGATTTTGGGACTTTTTAACAACGATTTAAAGTCATTTAATCTGGTAGTTGAAAACGTGTATTTACTGTTGCACCTAATTATTTACAACTTTCATTTAAGTCGTTAAATCGTTGTTAATTCCTTGTAGAATTATGAATCGTTGTATATTAGTAGTTAATTTCCTTGGTAAAAAGTTGGAAAATTTTTAAAAATCCTATAAATACCTCCTCATCTTTCACCATAAATCACATCATCAATTTTATATCTCTCTATCTCTCTCACTTACAAAAAAAAACTCTTTTTATAAAAAAATGTCCGGAGGCGATATTTACGAAATCCGAAAATGGATGTACATACATCGAGGCGATGACGGATCGGTGACACGGGAGTTCCTCGGCGGGGTTGAAGTATTCATGCAGCAAGCCACAAATCTACCTGTCACTATCGAAAGCGGTAAGATGTTTTTTCCTTGTATCGAATGCGACAATAGACGGTTCATTTTGGTTGAAAATGTTTGGAAGCATTTGTTAAATAGAGGATTTACACCACAATATTATATATGGTTTCAACATGGGGAAGGTTATTCGGTAATGTTGCTAGTAGTAGTAATTATCATCGGGAATCGTAGACTATGACCAGCATGTAGAAAATGAGTATGATTTTTATAATTTTCATCATGATCATGGAAATGAACCAGATAGGATAAATGACATGGTTAGCGATGCATTTCGTCCCGAAGTTGCATCGATGGAAATTTAGTTGAAGAACCTAATTTAGATGCTAAAAAATTCTACGACGTGTTAAATGCTGCAAATCAACCAATATATGATAATTGTAGAGAGAAGGGCACTCTAAATTGTCATTAGCCGCTAGAATGATGAATATTAAAACACACCATAACTTATCCGAGGTTTGCATGGATGATTGGGCCTCATTGTTAAAAGAATATCTACCCTCGATAATTTAGCTGCTGAAACGTTTTATGAGGTTCAAAAATTGGTTATCAGTCTTGGTCTTCCGTATCAGTCAATTGATGTATGTGTAGACAATTGTATGATATTTTGGAAAGACGACAACATTCTTGAGGAATGTCGTTTTTGCAAAAAACCAAGATATAGGCCAGAAGGAGTAGCTCGAAAGAGGGTACCGTACTAGAAGATGTGGTATCTGCCTATAACAGACAGGCTACAAAGGATGTATCACTCGGAGAGGACAGCTTCTTCGATGAGGTGGTGGCATGCGAGCATACACGAAGCCTGGAGAGGTGACCCACCCATCCGATGCGAAAGCGTGGAAACACTTTAACTCGGTGTACCCCGATTTTGCTAGATGAAAAGGTAACGTCTACCTTGGTCTATGTACGGATGGATTTAGTCCATTTGGTATGTCAGGTAGGCAATATTCTTTATGGCCCGTCATCGTCACCCCTTATAACCTCCCACCGAGATGTGTATGCAAAGGGAATTTTTATTTCGAGCATTTTAGTCCCTGGACCTAAACATCCAAAAAGATCCCTTGATGTTTTTCTACACCCCTTGGTGGAAGAGTTGAAGGAGTTATGGCACACTGGAGTAAAGACTTACGATTGTTCGAGGAAACAGAATTTTACAATGCGTGCAGTGCTTCTATGGACGATTAGCGACTTTCCCGCTTATGGAATGTTGTCGGGCTGGACTACACACGGACGACTATCTTGTCCTTACTGCATGCATCGTACTGACGCCTTCCAATTGAAGCATGGAAGGAAAACTAGCTGGTTAGATTGTCACCGTAAGTTTCTTAGTCTGCGCCACCCTTATCGGAAAAACAAACGAATGTTTAAAAAGAACAAAGTGGTTCGTGATCCTCCACCAGTGTATTACAAGGGCGAACAAGTTGAGGCGCATATGGATCATTACGTGCGAATTACACGGTTCCCCAAGGAGGAAACTGGCATGTCCCGCCTAATCTGCCTGATGGTTATCTTACGGAACACAATTGGCATAAGAAAAGCATTTTCTGGGAGCTTCCATACTAGAAAGATCATCTACTCCGACACAATCTTGACGTGATGCACATAGAGAAAAACTTTTTCGATAACATTATGAACACTCTTTTGAATGTGTAGGGAAAGACAAAAGACAATTTTAAATCACGTCTTGACTTGGCTGAGATATGTGCGAGATCCAAATTGCACATTGATAATGACGGAAAAGCCCCAATACCTATATTCAGATTATCGAGTGCAACGAAGACGTCGTTGTTCCGGTGGGTGATCTCGAAGTTAAGTTTCCCGATGGTTTTGTTTCTAATCTTTCTCGGGTGTGTAGATGGTAGTAAATTCACGGGTATGAAAAGTCACAATTGTCATGTGTTCATGCAACGACCGCTACCATTTGTCTTGGCCGAACTTGTTCCACAAAATATGCACGAAGCAATTGCTGGTACGTAATGTCTAATTAATTAATAAAATATTTCATAACTGAATATATCGTAATAGGTACGTTTTATTTAATTTGTGTAGGTGTTGGGTTGTTCTTTCGTGATCTTTCCACAAGAACGTTGAACGATGAAGTAATAAGACAACTCGACGAGAACATTCCTCTCATTTTGTGCAATTTGGAGAAGATATTTCCCCATCCTTTTTTGATGTTATGGAGCACCTACCAGTACATCTCCCACACGAAGCAGAACTAGGGGGGCCCGTTCACTTCCGATGGATGTACCCTTTCGAACGATTTATGAAACATCTAAAAGGGAAGGCGAAGAATCTAGCTAAAGTCGAGGGTTCAATCGTTGTGGGTAGTATCACAGAGGAGACGTCTCACTTTACGTCGTACTACTTTACGCCAACTGTGAGGACACGTAAAAGAGCGCCGAGGAGATATGATGACGGAGGCATTCAAACAACGTACGCGGTGGAAGGAGTACCTGACATATTTTGTCCCATTGGTCGGCTTAGCGGACGCATAAAAGAGGTTTGGTGGAGCAACGAGGATGAAATTCATTGTGCCCACACGTACATTGTATTGAATTGCGATATTGTTACTCCATGGGAAAGGTAAAAGTAAATGTTTTTTAATACTCTTTAATTCATTACAACACTCATTAAATATTGCTTACTTATGATATTTTCATATATAGTATCTTCGTCGAACAAGTTCAAAAAGGGGATTCAGGGATATCGAAGATGAGCTCGATTCCCGTAAAACTCAACACTTTGTGATGTGGTTGCAAACACAGGGTATATGAAATTATCAAATATGAAATTACATATAAACATAATATATTTAAACAAAATTATTGTTGGTGTCTAGATTGAGTACGAGGACGAATCTTATCCGGTGTGGTTCCACGAGATGCTACAACGTCCCCTTGCGAAGATTCGGATATCGCCAATGTATTTTACAAGAGGTTATGCTTTCCACGCGTACGATTACGGGCGACATCGAACAAGTGTTAACTACGGTGTTTGTGTTAGAGGAGACATTGATTTCTACGGAATCATCCAAAAAATCATAGAAATAACGTTTCCCGGGTTGCTCATGTTGAAGTGCGTACTCTTCAAGTGCGAGTGGTTTGATCCTACGATCGGAAGAGGTGTACGAATCAACAAGTCCGGGATCGTTGATGTCAATAAGAATAGAAGATACAACAAGTTCGAGCCTTTCATACTTGCATCGCAAGCCGAGCAAGTAAGCTTCATTCCTTATCCGCGTCTTAAGTCCACATGAATACATTGGCTATCCGTCATCAAAATTGCCCCGAGAGGGTACATAGTCAGGGAAGAAGAATCACCACTACGGAATGACACGTCCGTCGATATTCCTTCGCCGAACTAAACACGGACATTCTTACTCGTTGATCCGGACATAATCTTAGGGAAGCTCGTTGATCGAAGAAGAAGTCAAAGAGACCGACGAATTTGAGGGGAATCGAAGAGGTGACGAACATGAGTCCGACGAAGAAGAACTCAAAGAGTAATAAATAAGAAAATAATGTATTTTAATTTACCACGAATTTACGACGATTTTACCACGATTAGTCTTATAATTCGTTGTCTTATAAAGACCTCTAATCCTCAGAAGTTTTGTTTGTACGAGGTTGTCAAAGTCAACGATTACCACGATTTTACAACGCTTTAAAACGTAATCGTCGTAAAATCGTGGTACATTTACCACGATTTTACAACGGTTTTTTTGTATAAACCCCTAAACCCCAAACATTTTCAAAAGTATGTCTTATATTACGTACAAACACTCGTTAATACCTCTAAAGTTAATGAATAACTATAAAAACAATGTTAAAATTGCTTATTAAAAAGTTTTGTTACATATTCTTAGAATTTATAAAGTTTAAGATAAAGTGTACTATAATATATTGTGGTTAATATGTATATATGTTCTAATTTTATCAAAACTTGTTTTTGTGCAATCATACGACTTAGAATGATTTCATATGCATACAATATCATAATTATATCAACATGAAGTCAAATGGTAGATGAATTTCAGCGAAATACATTTAGTGTAATGAATCGTCGTAAATTCGTGGTAATTTAACAACGAATTTACGACCAAAAATGAAACTCTAAACGT
The DNA here is from genome assembly GCA_963556525.1 of Cochlearia excelsa. Taxonomy (NCBI): domain Eukaryota; kingdom Viridiplantae; phylum Streptophyta; class Magnoliopsida; order Brassicales; family Brassicaceae; genus Cochlearia; species Cochlearia excelsa. The sequence continues at coordinate 3,491,550 of CAUVZT010000002.1, forward strand.
CAAATCCTCAGGAGTTTTGTTTGTACGAGGTTGTCAACGATTACCACAAATTTACAACGATTTAAAAGGTAATCGTTGTAAAATCGTGGTAAGTTTACCAGTATTTTACAACGTCTTTTTGTATAAACCCCTAAACCCCAAACATTTTCAAAAGTATGTCTTATATTACGTACAAACACTCTTTAAGACCTCTAAAGATAATGAATAACTATAAAAACAATGTTAAAATTGCTTATCAATAAGTTTTGTTACATATTCTTAGAATTTATAAAGTTTAAGATAAAGTGTACTATATATAATGTGGTTAATATGTCTATATATTCTAATTTTACCAAAACTTGTTTTTCTGCAATCATATGACTTAGTATGATTTCATATGCATACAATATCATAATTATATTCAACATGAAGTCAAATGGCATATGAATTTTAGCAAAATCAATTTAGTGTAATGAATCGTCGTAAATTCGTGGTAAATTTACCACGAATTTAAGACGTTTCACACAAAATCGATGAAAATTCGTGGTAATTTAACAACGAATTTACGACCAAAAATGAAACTCTAAACGTCAAATCCTCAGGAGTTTTGTTTATACGAGGTTGTCAACGTCAATTATTACCACGATTTTACAACGATTTATAAAGTATTCGTCGTAAAATCGTGGTAAATTTACCACGATTTAACAACGATTTTATTACCACGATTTTACAACGATTTATAAAGTAATCGTCGTAAAATCGTGGTAACTTTACCACGATTTAACAACGATTTTATTTTCATCATTCCCAAAACGCGGCAAACCAAACGAACCAAAACGTTTCAATTTTTTTTTACAACGAATTAACGACGAATCGTCGTAAAATCGTCGTAAATTTACGACGATTTTACGACGATTGCTGAGTCTATATATAGTGGACCAAAATTTTTCATTTTCACTCATTCTCTCTAAATCTCTCTCTCTAAAGTTTTCTCTCTCTAAAACTCTAAAACTTTCACTCTTCTTCAACATCCCCAAAGGTAAATATTTTTAATATATGTGTTTTAAAACCGGATTTTAGAATTAGTTTTAGGAATTGGAATTAAGTTTTAGGATTTGGAATTAGTTTTAGGATTGAAATTAATTTTAGGCCCGGATTTTAGTTTTAGGATTCAAATTTTAGAATTATATGTTTAGAACATATAATTAATTATTAAAATACTTAATATTTAGTTTTTAAAATACTAATGTCATTAAAATACTTATATAATGTTTAGTTTTTAAAATACTTAATAATTTTTAAATACTTAATGTTTATTATTTAAATATTTAATGTTTTTTTTGGCAGGTACTTATATATGGCTCCTAGGAGAGGGAAGACCTTACCGCCAGACTACATGCAGATGTTGGCGGAGAAGAGGGCTTCCCGGGAAGGCTCGGCTTCCGGTTCAGCTTCAGCTTCCAGGACATCTCCTGTCCACACCAAGACGTCCGTCCATGGCGAGCATCCTCCTCCTCCTTATGTGCCCGCCGCCGCCGCTGACGCCGCAGACGACGATATTCCGGGCCCGGTACATCCAGAGTTGGATGTACCGGGACACGCGCCGTACGCCAACCTCCGGGTTGAGGATATCCTCGCTCAACCCGGACATGACAGTCTCCGCCGGTTGGATACGTACAAGTCTCCGGACACTTACTGGTAATTATTTTAATATTTTTTTATTATTATTTTTTAATATATTAATAAATCAATTAATGTTTTTTTCAGGTTCAAGTACGACAACCAGGTCTCGCGTTCTATCGCGGACATAATCAAGGGATACTTCACCGAGTCGCATCCCAATTGGAGCAAGAAACCCGAGCACATCAAGAGAACGTGGTTCAAATGTTTCGCGGTAATGTTCTAATTTAATTTCAATTAAATTTATTTATTTAACTTTAAATTTTTTATTATATATTATTCGCGTAAAGTAACTTATAATTTCTCATATTTTGCAGCAAAAGTGGCATTGGGATGTCTCGATCAACGAGACCGTGAGGACGGAGTTCAACAAGACGGCGAAATTCCGTCTCGTCAACACGGTCTCCGACTGGAAGGACAAGTGGAGAGTCGTCGGCGACGCGGGGAAGCCGGTTTATCTCTCGGTCGCGGTCTGGGACGGCTTGAAGAAATATTGGACGGATGGCCACAACGCGACCGTAGCTGAGAAGTGTTCCACCTCCAGGAACGCGAAGCTACCTGACGGGACGCCGAAGCAGATGGCTCACACGTCCGGACAAATCCCGTTCGCGGGTCGGGCGCACGAAATGGTAAGTCTTTTTTACTAACTCTTCCAAATTATTTTTATTTTCAAATTACTAATATTATACTAATGCACATATTTTTATTATTTGTTTGTAGGCCAAGGAGTTGGGTCACAAACCGGCCGTCAGTGCCGTCTTCGAGAAGACGCACAGGAAAAAGACCGGCGAGTTCGTTAACTCCCATTCCGAGCGGATATTCAACGATCTTGAAGCTCGGAAGACGGAGATCGAGACTCAACAATCTCAGAGATCCCCGGGAGGCACTCAATATCCAGGCGAGCCGCTTACTAACGCCGAGCTCGATCAAATATATCATGAGGTAAAATTTTACTATAAAATTATTTTTTAAAACGTTCATTTACTAATTGTTTAATTTTATAGGTTGCTCCTAAGAAGAAACGACGGGTTCTAGGCATGGGATCCATGCAGACGTCCCACTTGCTCCTACCAATTACCGATCTCCGGCTGAGTTGCAGGTTGAGATTCAGAACATGCATGCGACTCAGGTGAAGAACATGCAGTTCTACAACAGCTTGTTTACGGTGCTTTCTGCATCTAACCCGGAACTACTTCGGACGATGCAGACACATCCCGACTGTCCGACGACTGAGAAGGTCGGAACAAGCAACGTAGATCCTAAAATTTACCACGATTTTACGACGATTTGGTTTTTACTTCGATCGATTAACGACGAAATGGAAATCGTCGTTAAATCGTGGTAAACTGCATTTTACCACGATTTTACAACGTTTATGGTCGTGGTAAAAGTCCTGATTTCTTGTAGTGTTATAAGCACTCATGTTGCATGAAACTTGATTAAGAGTCCTAGAAACCCGTTGTTAGATATTTCATAAGTTCGTCAAACTAGTACAAAGCTCATTGAGACACTTATAAGCACTCATGTTGCATGAAACTTGGTTTAGAGTCCTAGAAACGCGTTGTTAGATGTTTCATAAGTTCGTCAAATTTGTACAAAGCTCATTGAGACACTTATATGCACTCATGTTGAATGAAACATGGTTAAGACTCCTAGAAACGCGTTCTTAGATGTTTCATAAGTTCGTCAAACTAGTACAAACCTCATTGAGACACTTATAAGCACTCATGTTGCATGAAACTTGGTTGAGAGTCCTAGAAACACGTTCTTAGATGTTTCAAAAGTTCGTCAAACAAGTACAAAGCTCATTGAGACACTTATAAGCACTCATGTTGAATGAAACTTGGTTTAGAGTCCTAGAAACTAGATGTTTCATAAGTTCGTCAAACTTGTACAAAGCTCATTGAGAAACTTATAATCACTCATGTTGCATGAAACTTCGTTTAAAATCCTAGCAACCACGTTGTTAGATGTTTCATAAGTTCGTAAAACTTGTACAAAGCTCATTAAGACACTTATAATCACTCAAGATGCATGAAATTTGGTTTAAAATCCTAGAAACGCGTTGTTAGATGTTTCATAAGTTCGTCAAACTAGTACAAATCTCATTGAGACACTTATAAGCACTCATGTTGCATTAAACTTGGTTAAGAATCCTAGAAACGCGTTTTTAGATGTTTCATAAGTTCGTCAAACTAGTACAAAGCTCATTGAGACACTTATAAGCACTCATGTTGCATGAAACTTGGTTTAGAGTCTTAGAAACACGTTGTTAGATGTTTCATAAGTTCGTCAAACTAGTACAAAGCTCATTGAGACACTTATAAGCACTCATGTTGAATGAAACTTGGTTAAGACTCCTAGAAACGCGTTTTTAGATGTTTCATAAGTTCTTCAAACAAGTACAAAGCTCATTGAGACACTTATAAGCACTCTTGTTGCATGAAACTTGGTTTAGAGTCCTAGACACCCGTTGTTAGATGTTTCATAAGTTCGTCAAACTTGTACAAATCTCATTGAGACACTTATAAGCACTCATGTTGAATGAAACTTGGTTAAGACTCCTAGAAACACTTTTTTAGATGTTTCAGAAGTTCTTCAAACTAGTACTGATACGATCGGCCTTGAGGGATCTACTCTCCAAACGAGGCTGAACTGTCTCGGCGATGGAAAAGGATGGACGGGAGGTGAAGGTAGTGGAATGATGCGGTGGAACGTCGATGTAGGATGGGAGGGGAAGTGTAAGTAATGGCGGAAACTTGTTAAACGTTGAGGAGGTTTAACAAGTGATAGAAGTTCTCTCCAACGGCGGTTGCGCAAGGAGAAGAACGGATCTCTTCACAAGATCAAAGGGAGCCGATCTCTTCACAAGATCAAGAAGGCGACAAAGACCTTAGGTTAAGTTTTTTTCTTTCTAAGTTGTTCGATTATGACAAAGGATGCGGCGCACTCCTTTTATAGGACAAGCACATGTCGCTTGTTACCTTAGGGTTTTGCGCAAAAACAGAAAAAGGAAATTGTTCGAGAAATGGAAATCGCAACATAAGCGAAAAAAGGAAATCCTAGGAAAAATGGAAATTGCGCGGATAAATAAGCAAGTAGCGAAAGTGCCTTGCTTAACACACTCTTCAAGCTATGGTGGCTAATGGACGACGTAGTGGTCTTCTTGGCCTCGTTAAAACCCGGTGGGAAAGAGTACCAAGCGAGTCACTTAGTCCGCTTAGCTACCATAGCTTGGTCTTCCTCAAGTAGCCGTGGTGAAGATGTTGAAGTAGCTTCCCGTGTCGGCTTCTCCAATCTTCTCTTCCTTGATCATCGTGTGAGCTTTCCTTGCTAGCTCCTTAGCTCTGGCCCGGGTGATAACTCCTTCTTGTACACTCGACATTTCCTCGGCATTCGATGTTCGGGTACTCGGCAACTCCTCGGCATCGGTTGGTCGAGTGGTCGACATCGGCATTTCGTCGGTGTCGAGTGGTCGAGTGGTCGATATCGGCTCGTTCGCGGTTTCCTCGTCCGATGGCTCGGTTACGATCGCATCATCGAGATCGGCTCCCTTTGATCTTGTGAAGAGATCCGTTCTTCTCCTTGCGCAACCGCCGTTGGAGAGAACTTCTATCACTTGTTAAACCTCCTCAACGTTTAACAAGTTTCCGCCATTACTTACACTTCCCCTCCCATCCTACATCGACGTTCCACCGCATCATTCCACTACCTTCACCTCCCGTCCATCCTTTTCCATCGCCGAGACAGTTCAGCCTCGTTTGGAGAGTAGATCCCTCAAGGCCGATCGTATCATGTGGTATCGAGCCGCCCGAACCAAGGCCGAGTCGCTTCTATCTCTTACTTCTCTTCTTTATCGTTTATGCTTAACTTTAGATCTATACCGTATGTTTCAACTTGCTTGCTTGCCTGAGTGATTGTCCGTAACTTGTTGTTGATTTCGTTGCTTGCTTGGGTACTACTAGTAACTTGTTGAATCATTGATAGGTCGTTCTTATTTGTTCGTCGTGTTCTTGTTTGGCGGCGGTATTTTAAAAAAAAAAAAAAAAAAAAAACTTTGATCTTTCAAAACCTAATCGCATCTTTCGAAACTTGTGTTCGTGATTTCCTTTTTTTCATAAAACGTGCGTTTCATTTAAGCGAGACGATTTCCTTTTTTTCAAAACCGCGTGGCCGATTTCCATTCTTTTGACAAAACCGCGTGAGACGATTTCCTTTTCATTGAAACCGAGTGTTTTCCTTTTGTTAGCGTGATTTGTTTGGCATTATCGTGAACACCTTACTTTGGGTTATTTTTGCGTGTACCGGGCACCATGGCGCTCTCACCCGAGGCGTTAGACGACCTCCGAAGCTCATCGCTACCCAAGTTGCCGAGGCCATGGCTCGGCTCCTACCGCAACAAATCTCCCGGCAGCCTCACCTTGGAACGTGAGAAGCAAGCCGGGGAAGCCAAGGAAGTTTCCTCGGAGTCCGAGAGTGGTCACACACCAACACCATCCGAAGCTATCCGCCTTGCCAAAGGAAAAGGCCCAGCCGGTAGTTCCGGGGTGCGGGCCGTCCGACACGTCTTTCCCCGAGACAATACCGAGAAGGAGACCCGGTTACCTAGAGATAGAGCCGATCCTTTTAGACCGGCACCTTTCGCTCCTAGACGCGCTCCACACTTCGACCACGGTCGTCGGACAGAAACCGTTGGGGACCATAGGATCCACATTCACTCCGACGAAGATTACTATGAGCTAGGCGCATCGGATCGCAGCCATAGAAGCCGTAGGCGGGACAGGAGGCCAGGGATCCCGTTAGGCAACAACTTAGACACATCAAAGCTAAGTTCCCTCCCTTCCAAGGTAAGAACGATCCCGAGGTCTACCTAGATTGGGAAAGGAAGATGGAGTCTAGCTTCATCTACCATGACACTTACCCGGTCAACAAGGTAAAAATTGCCGTGTCCGAATTCAGTGACTATGCTCTCTTGTGGTGGGATCAGCTATGCACCACCGAAGCCGACACAACGAGCCGGCTATCACCACTTGGGCACAACTTACCACGCACATGAGGAAGCGTTTTGTTCCCAACCATTACCACCGTGAGACTCTCCACAAACTCAGGAAACTCACCCAGGGGTCAAGCTCCGTCAGAGACTACTACCAAGAGATGGAAACCCTGCTGGTCCGAGCCGGCCTAGAAGAAGACGACGAGGTCGCCATGGCCCGGTTCATTGGAGGACTTGCTCGGGACATTCAAGACAAGCTGGAACTCCAATCTTATGAAGATCTTGAGGAGTTAGTGCACAAGGCCGAGTTGATTGAGAGCCAGAACAAGCGCCGGTATACTAGGCCAAGCTACCCATCCAATGCAACCAAGCCGCGGGATGTCCAGCCAACCAAACCAGAATACCGCCGAGAGTTCAAACCACCACCTAGCGGCGTGAAAGAAGAGCCCAAGACAGCCTTCAAGGATAGGAATGGAGCATCCTTGAGCCATGTCAGGTGTTACAAGTGTCAAGGCATGGGTCATTACGCTAGGGATTGTGTCAACAAGAAGGTCTACATGCTGCTTGATAACGGAGACATCCTTCCACCGGATACGGACTCGAATCGACCCTCATGAAGAAGAGGAAGAAGAGTCCGCCGCGGTTGGAGAGATGCTTGTAGCCCACCGAGCATTAAGTGTCCAGAATCAGGCCGAGGAGCTACAACAACGGGACAACTTGTTCCACACCCGGTGCATCGTCAAGGAAAGGGTGTGTAGCCTAATCATAGATGGAGGGAGTTGCACCAACGCTGCAAGTGAGCATATGGTCGAGAAACTTCACCTCCAAACAACCCCACATCCGAGGCCATATAAGCTGCAATGGCTGAATGAAGGAGGAGCCCTGACGGTTACTCACCAAGTCAAGGTAGCCTTTGCCATAGGAAAGTATGAGGATGACGTACTCTGTGATGTCTTGCCCATGGGCTCGAGCCACCTCCTGCTGGGTAGACCGTGGCAATCAGACCGCAAGGTTCTGCATGATGGATACACCAACAAGCACTCCTTTGAGTTCAAGGGGCGCAAAATCATCCTTCTCCCTCTCACACCTAGCGAAGTCTACCAAGACCAGCTCTACATCAAACTAAAGAACGAGAAGGATAAGGAGATACCGCCTAATACCAACCTTCTCATCCACTCTAGTGAAGTTTTCAAAGACTTAAACTCGGAACTACCTATCTTAATGCTTATATATAGAGAAACGCTTGCTAGTTTAACCGAGTTTGCACAGGGTCTTCCTAGTGGTATGTCTCAGCTTTTGCAGGATTTTAGGGATGTGTTCCCGGAGGATGCCCCGCCAGGACTGCCACCTATCCGAGGGATTGAGCACCAGATAGACTTGGTGCCCGAGTCGCTTTGCCGAACCGGCCAGCTTACCGCACCAACCCACTGAAACCAAAGAACTCCAAAACCAAGTGGAGGAGTTGATGAAGAAGGGTCACATCCGTGAGAGTATGAGTCCATGTGCCGTCCCAGTCCCTACGGTGCCAAAGAAAGATGGAACGTGGCGCATGTGTGTTGATTGCCGAGCCATCAACAACATCACGGTTAAGTATCGCCACCCTATCCCTAGACTTGATGATATGTTAGATGAATTGTGTGGGTCTAACGTGTTCTCTAAGATCGATCTTAAGAGTGGTTATCATCAGATTAGGATGAAGGAAGGTGACGAATGGAAGACCGCCTTTAAGACTAAGCAAGGATTGTACGAATGGCTTGTAATGCCCTTCGGTTTAACTAATGCTCCTAGTACCTTTATGCGTTTAATGAATCATGTGTTGAGGTCCTTTATAGGTGTCTTTGTAGTTGTTTACTTTGACGATATACTGATTTATAGCAGGGATATGGAGGCCCATCTCACTCACATCCGGATGGTGCTAGAAGTACTTCGGAAGGAGCGCTTGTTTGCTAACCTCGGCAAGTGTACCTTTTGCACTAACCGAGTTATTTTCTTAGGTTTTGTTGTGAGTGCGGACGGCGTACGTGTTGACGAGGACAAGATAAAGGCCATCCGAGACCGGCCGAGCCCTAAGAACGTCGGAGAAGTTAGGAGTTTTCACGGCCTAGCCGGCTTCTACCGCCGGTTCGTCAAAGACTTCAGCACCGTAGCCGCACCACTCACCGAAGTCATCAAGAAGGAAGTAGGGTTCAAGTGGGAAGCCGCCCAAGAGCAAGCCTTTCGGGCTCTTAAAGAGAAGCTTATCAATTCCCCTCTACTTGCTTTACCTGATTTTATGAAAACTTTTGAAATTGAGTGTGATGCGTCCGGTGTAGGCATTGGAGCCGTTCTAATGCGGGACAAAAGACCCATTGCTTATTTCAGCGAAAAGTTAGGAGGCTCAACGGTCAACTATCCAACATATGACAAGGAGCTATACGCGCTGGTGAGAGCTCTACAAACATGGCAGCACTATCTGTGGCCCAAGGAGTTCGTCATACACACGGACCATGAATCCTTGAAACATCTAAAGGGGCAACGAAGCTGAACCGGAGGCATGGACGTTGGATAGAATTCATCGAGACCTTCCCATATGTCATTAAGTACAAGAAAGGTAAGGACAATGTAGTCGCCGATGCATTGTCCCGGAGGTACACTCTTCTTAGTACTTTGACATCTAAACTCATTGGATTTGAGAGATTGAAAGAACTATATGAGATAGACAATGAGTTTAGTGAGGCGTATAGGAAGTGTTCAAAATTCTCTTGTGATGGTTACTATAGGCACGATGGATATCTCTTTTATAACCATAAGTTGTGTGTGCCTAATGTTTCTGTTAGAGAGTTGTTAGTCAGGGAATCCCATGGGGGTGGACTTGCCGGGCACTTTGGAGTTACTAAGACTCTTCACAGCCTACAACAACACTTCTATTGGCCGGGCATGAGGAAGGACGTGGAGAAAGTCTGTGCTAGGTGTGCTACATGCAAACAGGCTAAGAGTAAAGTCCAGCCGCACGGTTTGTATCTCCCTTTACCTATCCCTGAGCATCCTTGGACAGATATATCGATGGACTTTGTGATAGGATTGCCTAGGACTAAAACTGGTAGAGACTCGATCTTTGTGGTTGTTGATAGGTTTTCTAAGATGGCTCACTTTATTGCTTGTCATAAGACCGATGATGCTGTTAATGTCGCTAACCTTGTTCTTTAGAGAAGTTGTTAGGTTGCATGGTATGCCTCTTGTTATTGTGTCGACAGGGATACGAAGTTTCTTAGCCATTTTTGGAGAACCTTGTGGGCAAAGCTAGGAACCAAGCTGACCTTTTCCACCACTTGCCACCCACAGACCGATGGTCGGACGGAGGTAGTCAACCGGTCCTTAAGCACCTTGCTAAGGACGATGGTAAGAAGCAATCTCAAGTCGTGGGAGGATTGTCTACCCCACGTTGAGTTTGCTTACAATCATTCTCAACACTCCTCTACTTTGTTCTCTCCTTTTGAAATTGTTTATGGGTTTAACCCGTCTTCACCCCTAGATTTAATCTCTTTGCCTTTGAGTGAACGTGGCAGTTTAGACGGTAAGAAGAAGGCGGAACAAGTAAGGAAAATCCACGAGAAGGCTAGGATCAACATCGAGCACAAGACGCGGCTATACGCAAAGAAAGCCAACAAGGGTCGCAAGGAGGTTATCTTTAAAGAAGGCGACCTGGTGTGGGTTCACCTAAGGAAGGAGAGGTTCCCACCGAGAGAAAATCCAAGCCGATGCCGAGAGTAGATGGCCCGTTCAAAGTCCTGAAGCGGATCAACGACAACGCCTACAAAATTGATCTTCAAGGGAAGTACACAATCTCGATTCGTTTAATGTTTCGACTTAGCTCGTTTTATTGCGATTCTGATTTGAGGTCAAATCCTTTTCAAGTGGGGGAGGATGATGCGATCGTAACCGAGCCATCGGACGAGGAAACCGCGAACGAGCCGATATCGACCACTCGACCACTCGACACCGACGAAATGCCGATGTCGACCACTCGACCAACCGATGCCGAGGAGTTGCCGAGTACCCGAACATCGAATGCCGAGGAAATGTCGAGTGTACAAGAAGGAGTTATCACCCGGGCCGAGCTAAGGAGCTAGCAAGGAAAGCTCACACGATGATCAAGGAAGAGAAGATTGGAGAAGCCGACACGGGAAGCTACTTCAACATCTTCACCACGGCTACTTGAGGAAGACCAAGCTATGGTAGCTAAGCGGACTAAGTGACTCGCTTGGTACTCTTTCCCACCGGGTTTTAACGAGGCCAAGAAGACCACTACGTCGTCCATTAGCCACCATAGCTTGAAGAGTGTGTTAAGCAAGGCACTTTCGCTACTTGCTTATTTATCCGCGCAATTTCCATTTTTCCTAGGATTTCCTTTTTTCGCTTATGTTGCGATTTCCATTTCTCGAACAATTTCCTTTTTCTGTTTTTGCGCAAAACCCTAAGGTAACAAGCGACATGTGCTTGTCCTATAAAAGGAGTGCGCCGCATCCTTTGTCATAATCGAACAACTTAGAAAGAAAAAAACTTAACCTAAGGTCTTTGTCGCCTTCTTGATCTTGTGAAGAGATCGGCTCCCTTTGATCTTGTGAAGAGATCCGTTCTTCTCCTTGCGCAACCGCCGTTGGAGAGAACTTCTATCACTTGTTAAACCTCCTCAACGTTTAACAAGTTTCCGCCATTACTTACACTTCCCCTCCCATCCTACATCGACGTTCCACCGCATCATTCCACTACCTTCACCTCCCGTCCATCCTTTTCCATCGCCGAGACAGTTCAGCCTCGTTTGGAGAGTAGATCCCTCAAGGCCGATCGTATCAAGTACAAAGTTCATTGAGACACTTATAAGCACTCATTTTGCATGAAACTTGGTTTAGAGTCTTAGAAACACGTTGTTAGATGTTTCATAAGTTCGTCAAACTAGTATAAAGCTCATTGAGACACTTATAAGCACTCATATTGCATGAAATTTGGTTTAGAGTCCTAGAAACGAGTTGTTAGATGTTTCATAAGTTCGGTAAACTTGTACAAAGCTCATTGAGACACTTATAAGCACTCATGTTGCATGAAACTTGGTTAAGAATTCTAGAAACGCGTTGTTAGATTTTTCATAAGTTCCTCAAACTAGTACAAAGCTCATTGAGACACTTATAAGCACTCATGTTGCATGAAACTTGGTTTAGAGTCCTAGAAACGAGTTGTTAGATTTTTCATAAGTTCTTTAAACTTGTACAAAGCTCATTGAGACACTTATAAGCACTCATGTTGCATGAAACTTGGTTTAGAGTCCTAGAAAGGCGTTGTTAGATGTTTCATAAGTTCGTCAAACTAGTACAAATCTCATTGAGACACTTATAAGCACTCATGGTTCACGAAACTTGGTTTAAAGTGTTAGAAACCGCGTTGTTAGATGTTTCATAAGTTCATCAAACTAATACAAAGCTCATTGAGCCACTTATAAGCACTCATGTTGCATGAAACTTGGTTTAGAGTCCTAGAAACGTGTTGTTAGATGTTTCATAAGTTCGACAAACTAGTACAAAGCTCATTGAGACACTTATAAACACTCATGTTGCATGAAACTTGGTTTATAGTCTTAGAAACGCGTTGTTAGATGGTTCATAAGTTCGTAAAACTAGTACAAAGCTCATTGAGACACTTATAAGCACTCATGTTGCATGAAACTTGGTTTAGAGTCTTAGAAACACGTTGTTAGATGTTTCATAAGTTCGTCAAACTAGTATAAAGCTCATTGAGACACTTATAAGCACTCATATTGCATGAAATTTGGTTTAGAGTCCTAGAAACGCGTTGTTAGATGTTACATAAGTTTGTCAAACAATTACAAAGCTCATTGAGACACTTATAAGCACTCAAGTTGCATGAAACTTGGTTTAGAGTCCTAGAAACGCGTTGTTAGATTTTTCATAAGTTCGTCAAACTAGTACAAAGGTCATTGAGACACTTATAAGCACTCATGTTGCATTAAACTTGGTTAAGAATCCTAGAAACGCGTTGTTAGATGTTTCATAAGTTGGTCAAACTAGTACAAAGCTCATTGAGACACTTATAAGCACTCATGTTGCATTAAACTTGGTTAAGAATCCTAGAAACGCGTTGTTAGATGTTTCATAAGTTCGTCAAACTAGTACAAAGCTCATTGAGACATTTATAAGCACTCATGTTGCATTAAACTTGGTTAAGAATCCTAGAAACGCGTTGTTAGATGTTTCATAAGTTCGTCAAACTAGTCAAAGCTCATTGAGACACTTATAAGCACTCATATTGCATGAAACTTGGTTTAGAGTCCTAGAAAGGCGTTTTTAGATGTTTCATAAGTTCGTCAAACTAGTACAAAGCTCATTTAGACACTTATAAGCACTCATGGTTCACGAAACTTGGTTTAAAGTTTTAGAAACCGCGTTGTTAGATGTTTCATCAGTTCATCAAACTAATACAAAGCTCATTGAGCCACTTATAAGCACTCATGTTGCATGAAACTTGGTTTAGAGTCCTAGAAACGCGTTGTTAGATGTTTCATAAATTCATCAAACTAGTACAAAGCTCATTGAGACACTTATAAGCACTCATGTTGCATGAAACTTGGTTTAGAGTCTTAGAATCCCGTTGTTAGATGTTTCATAAGTTTGTCAAACTAGTATAAAGCTCATTGAGACACTTATAAGCACTCATATTGCATGAAATTTGGTTTAGAGTCCTAGAAACGCGTTGTTAGATGTTACTTAAGTTTGTCAAACTATTACAAAGCTCATTGAGACACTTATAAGCACTCAAGTTGCATGAAACTTGGTTTAGAGTCCTAGAAACGCGTTGTTAGATTTTTCATAAGTTCGTCAAACTAGTACAAAGCTCATTGAGACACTTATAAGCACTCAAGTTGCATGAAACTTGGTTTAGAGTCCTAGAAATGCGTTGTTAGATTTTTCATAAGTTCGTTAAACTAGTACAAAGCTCATTGAGACACTTATAAGCACTCATGTTGCATTAAACTTGGCTAAGAATCCTAGAAACGCGTTGTTAGATGTTTCATAAGTTTGTCAAATTTGTGCAAAGCTCATTGAGAAACTTATAAGCACTCATGTTGCATGAAACTTGGTTTAGAGTCTTAGAAACGCGTTCTTAGATGTTTCAAAAGTTCGTCAAACAAGTACAAAGCTCATTGAGACACTTATAACTACTCGTGTTGCACGAAACTTGGTTTAGAATCCTAGAAACGCGTTGTTAGATGTTTCATAAGTTCGTCAAACTTGTACAAAGCTCATTGAGACACTTATATGCACTCATGCTGAATGAAACTTTGTTAAGACTCCTAGAAACGCGTTTTTAGATGTTTAATAAGTTCGTCAAACTAGTACAAAGCTCATTCTTAAACTTATAAGCACTCATGATGGATGAAACTTGGTTTAGAGTCCTAGAAACGCGTTGTTAGATGTTTCATAAGTTCGTCAAACTAGTATAAAGCTCATTGAGACACATATAAGCACTCATGTTGCATGAAACATGGTTTAGAGTCCTAGAAACACGTTGTTAGATGTTTCATAAGTTCGTCATACTAGTACAAAGCTTATTGAAACACTTATAAGCACTCATGTTGAATGAAACTTGGTTTAGAGTACTAGAAACCGCGTTGTTAGATGTTTTATAAGTTCGTAAAACTAGTACAAAGCTCATTGAGACTCTTATAAGCACTCATGTTGAATGCAACTTTGTTAAGACTCCTAGAAACGCGTTGTTAGATGTTTCATAAGTTCGTCAAACTAGTACAAAGCTCGTTGAGACACTTATAAGCACTCATGCTGCATGAAACTTGGTTTAGAGTCCTAGAAATGCGTTGTTAGATGTTTCATAAGTTCGTCAAACTAATACAAAGCTCATTGAGACACTTATAAGCACTCATGTTGAAAGAAACTTGGTTTAGTGTCCTAGAAACGCGTTGTTAGATGTTTCATAAGTTCGTCAAACTAGTATAAAGCTCATTGAGACACTTATAAGCACTCATGTTGCATGAAACTTGGTTTAGAGTCCTAGAAACGCGTTGTTAGATGTTTCATAAGTTCGTCAAACTAGTAAAAAGCTCATTGAGACACTTATAAGCACTCATGTTGCATGAAACTTGGTTTAGAGTCCTAGAAACGCGTTGTTAGATGTTTCATAAGTTCGTCAAACTAGTATAAAGCTCATTGAGACACTTATAAGCACTCATGTTACATGAAACTTGGTTTAGAGTCCTAGAAACCGCGTTGTTAGATGTTTCATAAGTTCGTCAAACTTGTACAAAGCTCATTGAGACACTTATATGCACTCATGTTGAATGGAACTTGGTTTAGAGTCTTAGAAACCGCGTTGTTAGATGTTTTATAAGTTCGTAAAACTAGTACAAAGCTCATTAAGACTCTTATAAGCACTCATGTTGAATGCAACTTGGTTAAGAATCCTAGAAACGCGTTGTTAGATGTTTCATAAGTTCGTCAAACTAGTCAAAGCTCATTGAGACACTTATAAGCACTCATATTGCATGAAACTTGGTTTAGAGTCCTAGAAAGGCGTTTTTAGATGTTTCATAAGTTCGTCAAACTAGTACAAAGCTCATTGAGACACTTATAAGCACTCATGGTTCACTAAACTTGGTTTAAAGTTTTAGAAACCGCGTTGTTAGATGTTTCATCAGTTCATCAAACTAATACAAAGCTCATTGAGCCACTTATAAGCACTCATGTTGCATGAAACTTGGTTTAGAGTCCTAGAAACGCGTTGTTAGATGTTTCATAAGTTTTTCAAACTAGTACAAAGCTAATTGAGACACTTATAAACACTCATGTTGCATGAAACTTGGTTTATAGTCTTAGAAACGCGTTGTTAGATGTTTCATAAGTTCATCAAACTAGTACAAAGCTCATTGAGACACTTATAAGCACTCATGTTGCATGAAACTTGGTTTAGAGTCTTAGAATCCCGTTGTTAGATGTTTCATAAGTTCGTCAAACTAGTATAAAGCTCATTGAGACACTTATAAGCACTCATATTGCATGAAATTTTGTTTAGAGTCCTAGAAACGCGTTGTTAGATGTTACTTAAGTTTGTCAAACTATTACAAAGCTCATTGAGACACTTATAAGCACTCAAGTTGCATGAAACTTGGTTTAGAGTCCTAGAAACGCATTGTTAGATTTTTCATAAGTTCGTCAAACTAGTACAAAGCTCATTGAGACACTTATAAGCACTCAAGTTGCATGAAACTTGGTTTAGAGTCCTAGAAATGCGTTGTTAGATTTTTCATAAGTTCGTCAAACTAGTACAAAGCTCATTGAGACACTTATAAGCACTCATGTTGCATTAAAATTGGTTAAGAATCCAAGAAACGCGTTGTTAGATGTTTCATAAGTTCGTCAAACTAGTACAAAGCTCATTGAGACACTTATAAGCACTCATGTTGCATTAAACTTGGTTAAGAATCCTAGAAACGCGTTGTTAGATGTTTCATAAGTTTGTCAAATTTGTGCAAAGCTCATTGAGAAACTTATAAGCACTCATGTTGCATGAAACTTGGTTTAGAGTCTTAGAAACGCGTTCTTTGATGTTTCAAAAGTTCGTCAAACAAGTACAAAGCTCATTGAGACACTTATAACTACTCGTGTTGCATGAAACTTGGTTTAGAATCCTAGAAACGCGTTGTTAGATGTTTCATAAGTTCGTCAAACTTGTACAAAGCTCATTGAGACACTTATATGCACTCATGCTGAATGAAACTTTGTTAAGACTCCTAGAAACGCGTTTTTTAGATGTTTAATAAGTTCGTCAAACTAGTAAAAAGCTCATTCAGAAACTTATAAGCACTCATGTTGGATGAAACTTGGTTTAGAGTCCTAGAAACGCGTTGTTAGATGTTTCATAAGTTCGTCAAACTAGTATAAAGCTCATTGAGACACATATAAGCACTCATGTTGCATGAAACATGGTTTAGAGTCCTAGAAACACGTTGTTAGATGTTTCATAAGTTCGTCAAACTAGTACAAAGCTCATTGAAACACTTATAAGCACTCATGTTGAATGAAACTTGGTTTAGAGTACTAGAAAACGCGTTGTTAGATGTTTTATAAGTTCGTAAAACTAGTACAAAGCTCATTGAGACTCTTATAAGCACTCATGTTGAATGCAACTTTGTTAAGACTCCTAGAAACGCGTTGTTAGATGTTTCATAAGTTCGTCAAACTAGTACAAAGCTCGTTGAGACACTTATAAGCACTCATGCTGCATGAAACTTGGTTTAGAGTCCTAGAAATGTGTTGTTAGATGTTTCATAAGTTCGTCAAACTAATACAAAGCTCATTGAGACACTTATAAGCACTCATGTTGAAAGAAACTTGGTTTAGTGTCCTAGAAACGCGTTGTTAGATGTTTCATAAGTTCGTCAAACTAGTATAAAGCTCATTGAGACACTTATAAGCACTCATGTTGCATGAAACTTGGTTTAGAGTCCTAGAAACGCGTTGTTAGATGTTTCATAAGTTCGTCAAACTAGTACAAAGCTCATTGAGACACTTATAAGCACTCATGTTGCATGAAACTTGGTTTAGAGTCCTAGAAACGCGTTGTTAGATGTTTCATAAGTTCGTCAAACTAGTATAAAGCTCATTGAGACACTTATAAGCACTCATGTTGCACGAAACTTGGTTTAGAGTCCTAGAAACCGCGTTGTTAGATGTTTCATAAGTTCGTTAAACTTGTACAAAGCTCATTGAGACACTTATATGCACTCATGTTGAATGAAACTTGGTTAAGACTTCTAGAAACGCGTTGTTAGATGTTTCATAAGTTCGTCAAACTAGTACAAAGCTCATTGAGACACTTATAAGCACGCATGTTGCATTAAACTTGGTTTAGAGTCCTAGAAACGCGTTGTTAGATGTTTCATAAGTTCGTCAAACTAGTACAAAGCTCATTGAAACACTTATAAGCACTCATGTTGAATGAAACTTGGTTTAGAGTCCTAGAAACCGCGTTGTTAGATGTTTTATAAGTTCGTAAAACTAGTACAAAGCTCATTAAGACTCTTATAAGCACTCATGTTGAATGCAACTTTGTTAAGACTCCTAGAAACGCGTTGTTAGATGTTTCATAAGTTCGTCAAACTAGTACAAAGCTCTTTGAGACACTTATAAGCACTCATGCTGCATGAAACTGTGTTTAGAGTCCTAGAAATGCGTTGTTAGATGTTTCATAAGTTCGTCAAACTAATACAAAGCTCATTGAGACACTTATAAGCACTCATGTTGGATGAAACTTGGTTTAGAGTCCTAGAAACGCGTTGTTAGATGTTTCATAAGTTCGTCAAACTAGTACAAGGCACATTGAGACACTTATAAGCACTCATGTTGCATGCAACTTGGTTTAGAGTCCTAGAAATCGCGTTGTTAGATGTTTCATAAGTTCGTCAAACTTGTACAAAGCTCATTGAGACACTTATAAGCACTCATGTTGCATGAAACTTGGTTTAGATTCCTAGAAACGAGTTGTTAGATGTTTCATAAGTTCGTTAAACTTGTACAAAGCTCATTGAGACACTTATAAGCACTCATGTTGCATGAAACTTGGTTTAGAGTCCTAGAAAGGCGTTTTAGATGTTTCATAAGTTCGTCAAACTAGTACAAAGCTCATTGAGACACTTATAAGCACTCATGTTGCATGAAACTTGGTTTAGAGTCTTAGAAACAAGTTGTTAGATGTTTCATAAGTTCGTCAAACTAGTATAAAGCTCATTGAGACACTTATAAGCACTCATATTGCATGAAATTTGGTTTAGAGTCCTAGAAACACGTTGTTAGATAATTCATAAGTTCATCAAACTTGTACAAAGCTCATTGAGACACTCATAAGCACTGATGGTGCATGAAACCTGGTTTTGAGTCCTAGAAACGTGTTGTTAGATGTTTCATAAGTTCGTCAAACTTGTACAAAGCTCATTGAGACACTTATAAGCACTCATGTTGCATGAAACTTGATTTACGATCCTAGCAACCATGTTGTTAGATGTTTCATAAGTTCGTCAAACTTGTACAAAGCTTATTGAGACACTTATAAGCACTCATGTTGAATGAAACTTGGTTTAGAGTCCTAGAAACGCGTTGTTAGATGTTTCATAAGTTCTTCAAACTTGTGCAAAGGTCATTGAGCCACTTATAAGCACTCATGTTGCATGAAACTTGGTTTAGAGTCTTAGAAACGCGTTGTTAGATGTTTCATAAGTTCGTCAAACAAGTACAAAGCTCATTGAGACACTTATAAGTACTCGTGTTGCATGAAACTTGGTTTGGAGTCCTAGAAACGTGTTGTTAAATGTTTCATAAGTTCGTCAAACTTGTACAAAGCTCATTGAGACAGTTATATGCACTCATGCTGAATGAAACTTGGTTAAGACTCCTAGAAACGCGTTTGTAGATGTTTCATAAGTTCGGCAAACTAGTACAAAGCTCATTGAGATACTTATAAGCACTCAAGTTGAATGAAACTTGGTTTAGAGTCCTAGAAATGCGTTGTTAGATGTTTCATAAGTTCGTCAAACTAATACAAAGCTCATTGAGACACTTATAAGCACTCATGTAGGATGAAACTTGGTTTAGAGTCCTAGAAACGCGTTGTTAGATGTTTCATAATTTCGTCAAACTAGTATAAAGCTCATTGAGACACTTATAAGCACTCATGTTGCATGAAACTTGGTTTAGAGTCCTAGAAACTGCTAGAATTAAGAGGAGAATATAAGATTATTTGAGAGATTAGGGAGTTTTTGCTCTTTGTTAAAAAGAGACCAAGGCTTTGCCCGGACACACTTGTTCACCAAGGCAAAGACCTAGCTTGTAATCAAAGGAAAAGACACAAGTTCTCTTTAGTTACCGTTGGGATGTTACCGTGGGAGTTACAAAATACAAGGAAGACCAAAGAAGAATCTAGAAGGGAAGATGCGCTTCCAATAGAGCCGTTAGGAGCGTGTAGCTCACTTGTCCGTACCTTCACGGGTTGCCATAAGGAAGCGCGGCTACACGAGTGAAAGCGACGTGTGGGCGCGGCTAACCGAGGAGGATGTGGACGTTTTTAGCATCTACCTTTGATTCCTCTTTAGGCGATATCTCTTGTATTAATATCCTATTGTAACAACACAAAAACATTATTCTAATATACTCTTTTCGGATTAAACTCTCTCTCTCTCTCTATTCTCTCTCTCTTGTTCTTGGTGTTCTTCATGAACTCAAGAACATAAACTCTCAAATCTCGTTTATACTCTCTTAAAATTAACATGGTATCAGAGCAACCTTGCTCTGGAACGTAATCTCGCTTCCGCTAACATCCTCTCTTGGCGCTCGGGCATTCTCGGCGCTCGGTTCTTTCCGTTGCCCGGTAACAAAATCATCGGGATTTTTCGTTGCCCGGTAACAAAATCATCGGGATTTTTCGGCGCCCGATAACAAAACTCTCGGTGCCCGGTTATTCTCGATTCTTGGTGCTTGGCTAGCCTCGGTTTCCGTGCACGCTCAATATACTCAGTTTTTAAAGTCCAGATCTTGAAGAAAGGCATCTCCTTTGGCCTCTAGAACTCTAGATCTACCCAAGACAAATATTCTCAAACTAAGCGGTAAACCATGGAAGACAAAAAATCCAAGAAGACTCCTTGTCCGGTTACCTTGAAAGGTATAAACTACCTCCTATGGGCAATAACAATGAAGATTGCCCTTTGTGGCCGAGGCTTGTGGAATCACATCCTCACTAGGCAAGACGCTCCCATTGACTTCAACTTTGGAAATGAAGAGCTCACCACTGATGATGAGAAATGGTTTCAGCTAGACCAAAAGGTCCTTGGAATCATCCATGGATCCCTAGAGCCATCTATCTTGGAGGCATACTCATATTGTGAGAATGCCAAGGAATTGTGGGATACCCTCCAAACCGTCTACGGCAATATCTCCAACCTTAGTCGAGTCTATGAAGTCAAGAAAGCTATCAATGATCTCAATCAAGAGGACACCGAGTTCAAAAAGCACTTCGGAAAATTTAGGTCCCTTTGGGCTGAATTAGAGATGCTCCGTCCAAGCACCGTGGAGCCAAAAGTGCTAAATGAAAGGAGAGAGCAAGACAAGGTCTTTGGCTTGCTTCTCACACTCAACGGAAGCTACAAGGAGGTTACTAAGCACCTTCTCTGAGCCGATACCCTACCAAACCTTGAAGAAGTGTGTGCCCAACTCCAAAGAGAACAAGGTTCCATTGAGCTATTTGATGGCAAGAAGGAGCTTGTGACCGCAAACAAGGTGACTTTTAAACCGTCTTCCAAGACATATGAAGAAAGGAGAGCCTTGACGTGTGAGCATTGCAAGAAGAAAGGCCACAACAAGGAGAAGTGTTGGATCCTACACCCTAGCCTCAAGCCGGCCAAGTTCAAGAACGCCAAGGCCAACTACTCTCAGGATGACTCGGCTAGCATACCAAGGACAAGCGGACCAAGCCATGGCAAGGAAGAGGAGTCTTCGGCCATTGTCCCATACATGGACGAGTTCGTGAGGAAGTCGGACCTTGACGCACTCACCAAAGCCCTTAAGGGCTCCGATATTTCACCCTTTTACTCTCTTAGTGCTCAAAATATAGACATTAAACCGTATAAGCCTATTATTGTTGATTCGGGTGCTTCTCATCATATGATTAGTAACTTGGATTTAATTAGTAATGTTAAACCGGCTTTAGGTAATGTCATCATTGCAAATGGGAGTGGAATTCCTATAGAAGGGTTAGGAAACCTTAAGTTGTTTGATAGTGATTCTCAAGCTCTTTATATGCCCAGTTTCACTTCCAATCTTATATCCGTTAAACGCATTGCTTGTGATTTGAATTGCAAGGTTATTTTCAGTCCTAATGATGTGATTTTTCAGGATTTTAAGAGTGAGAAGATCATTGGAAAAGGGGTCACAAGAGGGGACCTCTATGTTCTTGAAGAATTTGATTTCAAAAACTTTATTTCTACTTCTCTTTGTCATGCTTTTAAATCGGTTATAGCCGAGGTTAGCAATGTTATTTGGCATTTTAGACTTGGTCATCCTCATTTGAATGCTTTAAAAACTATTTTTCCTAATGTTGTTTTTGATCATCAAACTTGTGAGGCTTGTATTTTGGGCAAACATTGTAGAACCGTTTTTTCAAAATCTAAAATGTGTTACAAACCTTTTGAATTGGTCCACTCGGATGTTTGGTCCTCTCCTTGCAAATCTAGGGATAATCAAGCTTATTTTGTCACTTTTATAGATGAAAGCTCTAAATACACTTGGGTCACTCTTTTACAAACTAAAGATAGGGTATTAGAGGCTTTTAAAAACTTTCAAAACTATGTGACTAACCATTACAATGCTAAGATTAAAACCTTTAGGTCGGATAATGGGGGAGAGTACACAAGCCGAGCATTCAAAGAACACATAGCCAACCATGGGATTCTTCACCAAACTACATGCCCATATACACCGCAACAAAACGGTGTGGCCGAGAGGAAGAATAGGCATCTCATGGAGGTCACACGGTCAATGATGTTCCACATGAACATTCCAAAACGGTTTTGGTCGGATGGTGTTTTAACCGCGTGTTATCTCATCAACCGAACCCCTACTCAAATCTTAAACAACCAATCTCCCTTTCAAGTTTTGAATAAGAGTAAGCCTATTCTTAACCATCTAAGAGTTTTTGGTTGTGTGTGTTTTGTTTTTGTGCCTAGTGAACAAAGGAACAAGCTTGAAGCAAAGAGAATCAAGGCCATGTTCATAGGCTACTCCAACACACAAAAAGGATACAAATGCTATGTACCCGAGACAAGAAGGGTCATAGTCTCAAGAGACGTCAAGTTCCTTGAAGGAAAAAGCTTCTATGAAGACAAGAATTGGGATAGTGTGAAGGACTTACCCGAGAAGGTCACGGATAGAGCCACAAGCCTAAGGAACCTAATGAATAACCTTGGCATGGACTTTGAAGAAGAGCCAAGACAAGACATACCAAATCAGCAACCCACTCATCTTGATCATGAGGGGGAGAACATCAATGAGCAAGCCAACTCCGAACCTCAAGAGTCTAATGAGTCCGGGGGAGAATCAAATGCTCATCAACAAACTACATCACAAGAAGACCAAGGACATGCTCAAGAGGATCATGATCAATAAGTGGGTCAAGGAGGAAGTGTACCACCGGAGCCGACTAGTGTACCACCGGAGCCGACTCTAAGGAGAAGCACTAGGGTAAAGAAGCATCCATCTAATTGGGTAAACACAAGGGTCTACTACAATAGCAAGGCGGTGGCCCATCCTACTCATGCAACATGCTCCCTTGCAAGACTTCCCAAGGAACATCGAGCCTTCCTTACCGCCATGGATCAACATGTGATACCAAGGACATATGAAGAAGCAATGAAGGAAGAAGTGTGGATCAATGCGTTTAGAGCCGAGAACAAGGCAATGGAAGACAATGAAACCTTCTATGAAACTGATCTTCCCAAAGGCAAGAAGACCGTAAGTTCTAGATACGTGTTCACCATCAAGTACCTAAGCAATGGGGATATTGAAAGGCATAAGGCAAGACTTGTGGAAAGAGGCTTCACTCAAACCTATGGAGAGGATTACTTGGATACCTTTGCACCGGTGGCCAAACTTCACACGGTTAGGGTCATTCTATCCTTGGCTACTAATTTATCTTGGGATCTCTTTCAAATGGATGTGAAGAACGCCTTTCTACAAGGAGAACTTGAGGAAGAGGTCTACATGACTCCACCACCCGGAGTAGAGATTACCCCCGAGAAAGTTTTAAGGTTAAGAAAGGCTATCTATGGTCTCAAGCAATCACCAAGAGCTTGGTACCACAAGCTTAGCTCAACATTGATGGCAAGAGGATTCAAGAGATCACAAGCCGAACACACACTCTTCACACTACAAAACCAAGAAGGTATAGTAGTAGTACTTGTATACGTAGACAACATCATCATCTCCGGAAACAACAAGGGAGGTATTCAAGAAACCAAGTCTTTCCTTAAGTCCAAATTTGATATTAAAGATCTCGGTTTGCTTAAGTACTTCCTTGGGATTGAAGTATGTAGATCAAAGGAAGGTCTATTTCTCTCCCAAAGGAAGTACACCCATGATGTTTTAAGTGTTGTCAATATGGCAGGTACCAAGGTGGCCAAGACACCTCTTGAAGACGGCTACAAGACCATTCAAGAGGATAGTGAGGACGATCAACCTTACAAAGACCCTATGCTATATAGACGGCTAGTGGGAAAGCTCATTTACCTTACCATCACTAGACCGGATCTATGCTTTGCCGTGAATCAAGTCTCCCAACATATGCAAAGGCCGAAGCAACATCATTGGAACATGATCATGAGGTTCTTGGGATACCTTAAGGGAACTTCAAGCTTGGGTATATGGATGGGTTGCAACAAAAGCACGGAGGTGATTGGGTATTGTGATGCGGATTACGCCGGGAACCTAGAAGACAGACGGTCAACCACCGGGTATTGTACTTTCATTGGAGGCAACCTTGTCACATGGAAGACAAAGAAGCAAAAGATAGTGTTTTGCTCAACCGCCGAAGCCGAGTATAGAGCCATGAGGAAGCTAACTCAAGAGCTCATGTGGCTAAAGAACTTGCTAGGGGATTTGGGTTTCAAGATTGAAGCACCAATGACCATGCATTGTGATAACCATAAGACTTTTGAGGTTTAAGGTTTAGCAACAAAAGTCTTTTGACATTGGCTCCTTGCCATAAGACTTATATGGGACATGGTCTTTTAAGGATTCAAAAAACGGACCATGTCCTTAAACACACAAAGAATCATTGTGACTTTTGATGCCTTAATGGCGAGTCACTCCTCTTGGATCATAAACTTAGATGCACTTAAGGCGGTTTATGATCTTACCATTAATTAGATCATTATGACTTATGTATCCGTTTTGGATTACATAAGTAATAAATCATTTCTCCATGTGTTAAAGAATTTGATTCAACATGACCTTTAAAGACCTTAGTCCTTTAGTAAGTCACGTATCTCTTCTTATACACATGTTGATTGAGGAAGCATTGGATTCAACAAGCTCACATGTGTTTAAACACTTAGTGAGTCTCGGTTCTCTTTCATCTAAGGAGTTTTGGAATCCCTAAGACCTTTGCTTAATCACAAGCGGATCTTTGGTTCCTACTCTTTGTGTAACAAGAATAAGACTTAAACCACTTTACCAAACAAGGACTAGTGATTTGAGTCTTTAAATTCGAACATGAGCATAGTGACTTGGGGATTAATTGAATTAGAGATTTTAGGAGATAAGGATTTTGTTAAACCTTTCTCACACTTTTAAGACACATGGTCAATGCTCCTTTTCAATCCCTTCATTGTCAAAACATTTTAAATTCAAAACAACCTTATGCTCATGACACAACAAACACCAAGAAGGGATTTTGAATTCACCAAGTTATTAAAGCTTATGAAAGCTCTATGAACAAGGTTCATACCCTTTAAGCTCACAAGTAACAAGTTTTAATCCTTTAGTGATCATTACATTGTTAACTTGGTCATGGCCGAGAATAAAGCAAGGATTTGTGGATTCAACAAGTTAATTTATCTCATAAGAGAGATTAACAAGATTCTCTTTTCCTTTAGCTCACAAGTATAAAGTGATTAGCTTTGATAACTTGATCATTGCCTAAATAAAACTTTAGAGTTTGTTGGATGCAACAAGCATTTGTACTCATAAGAGTCAAAAGACAAGGTTCTCATACTCTTGACTTACAAGTTCTAAGCTTTTAGCTTTAAGAACTAGTTCATTGTCTATTAATACCTAAGCATAGTCGGATTCGGATTCAACAAGGTTCCCTTGGACTCATAAGAGTGGAGAATCCATGGTTCTCATCCTCTTGCTTTCGGCCTTACAAAGATGAAGGGTCACTCACAAACAAAACTTAAGAATCATAGAGCTTTAAAACTTTAAGTTCAAACTTTATGAGTCGCTTTGGATTTGGAGTGATTCCCTTCGGATTTGGATACAATATGTCCACTCTCTCGTGGGGGGAACATGGATCTCATCCTTTTATCTTTGTATCTTAAAGAAAAACATAGAGTTTTGGATTCAACAAGCCATCGTTCTTAAAGAATCAATGAACAAAGTTCTCTTACTCTTTAGCTCACAAGTTTCAACCTTTATGCTTTGAATACTTGGTCATTGCCTAATGCCTAAGTTAGATGGATTTGGATTCATCAAGGTCCCTTTTAAACTAATAAGAGTGAGGAAACAAAGGTTCTCATCCATAACTTTCGGCCTAAACAAAGATCTTAAAGAACAACTCAACCAAAAACATCATGTAGCTAGATTTTCAATCTATGCTCACTATGATTCGGTTTTGATTGGATTGTTCTTGAAAGGAACATGGATACAACATGTCTCTTTACTGATTAAGAGACAAAGAGATCATGGTTCTCTTCCTAAGAGGAGCATTGATTCACCAAGATCTTTAAGGGTTTTAACCACTTGGATCTTGGCCATTCTTTTTTTCCTCTAGATCTTTGTGTTTATAAGCAAATTAAAGAAGAGATTTTGTGGAAATAATAAGATTAGGAGCATAAATGCTCTGATACCATGTTAGATTTTAAGAGATTAGAGAAGATTAGAAGAGATTAAGAGGGTATTGTGAGATTTGGTTCTTGATGTTTCCTCAAGAACACCATGAACAAGAGAGAGAGAATAGAGTTTACATTTCATAAGTGTGTTAATTTTCTTGTTTACAAGGAGGATAGATATATAAGAGAAATAGCTAAGAATGGTATCAAAGGAATATGCCAAAACCGTCCATATCACTTTGGTCTCCGTGTAGTCAAGGCTTGGTTAGCCGCGCCATGTTAAAGGGACTTGTGACCTTAAGAGAGTGAGATGCACTCTCTTCATAACTTGACATGTGACTTGTACGGACAAGAGAGTGCTCCTCACTTTCCAACGGCTACTTCTCTTCATGGCAATCTTCTAGATCCTTCTCCTTGGTTTCTTTGTCTTCTTAGTAACGGTAACAAGAGAGATTGTGACTTCGGCTTTGCCTTAGTCGAGCTCGAGCTTTGACTTCGACTTTGCCTTGATGGACATGACTTGTCCGGGCAATGCCTTGGTCTCTTTTTAACACTTGTGACTTCGGCTTTGCCTTAGTCGAGCTCGATCTTTGACTTCGGCTTTGCCTTGATGGACATGACTTGTCCGGGCAATGCCTTGGTCTCTTTTAACACTTGTGACTTCGGCTTTGCCTTAGTCGAGCTCGAGCTTTGATAGAGAGCTTGTGACTTCGGCTTTCCCTTAGTCTAGCTTGAGCTTTGACTTCGGTAGAGAGAGCTTGTGACTTCGGCTCTGCCTTAGTCTCTTCCATATGTTTTGACCTAATGCCCTTTATGGGTTACCATTAGTCTCAACAATGATGAGATGTGTGATTAACACTTCTTCTCCCCCCTTCATGATTAACATGGAAGTGTCATGAATTATTCTCCTTTCTCGGCTTTGTTCTTCACTAGCTTCTTTGAGAAAGGTTTCTCATCTTCTCCTTTGGGCACCATTCATGGCTTCTTTCATTCGTCTCTTTACTTCTTTTCTCTTTAGCACTTCTTTGTCATCTCTTTATGCTTAGGGGCTTTCATGATGATCTCTTTTAGTCTTTAGAAATGATGATCCTTTTTATAGTTCCTTAGATAGATGGTCATAAGGGAAAGTCATTGTACTCTTTAGAGCATCTTAACCGATTAGTACTATCATAGAGTTTATGACTTCCCTTATGAGGATTCTCCATTGCTTATTACCTACACATAACTAAGGATTAGTCACAAGAGACTTTTGAATATGGCTCCATGCCATTTAGACTTTAAAGGGATCATGGTCTTAAGAGCACAAAGGCGGACCATGATCTTAGAAACACATAAATAAGATTCATTGTAACTTGTATGCTTTCATAGCTAGTTACTCCTCTTGTATCATAAACTTAGATTCCCATAGGAGGTTTATGACAAAAAAATAGATCATCATCTCAATTTCATCTTATGTAGATGTTAAAGAAATGAATCATTTCCCCATAAGTCCAAAATTGGATTCATCATGACTTTTAAAGTATCACCTTTTATATATTCATGGATCTCTTTTAGACTCATGTTAGCCGAGGATATACAAGATTCATCAAGCTCAAGGTGTTTAATAAACACTTAATGATGCTCGGTTCACTTCACTCTAAGAGAGTTTTGGATCCCATAAGACCTTATATGCTTAATCACAAGCGGATCTATGGTTCCTTACCCTTTGTTTAAACCTAAGATCTTTTGGATTAACCAATGTCTTAATTTCACTTAGTCTTAAAGTCATCAATTCTCAAACCACTTCACCAAACAAGGACTAGTGATTTGACCTTAGACATAGATATAAGTGGACCTCGGATCCTAGACCTTTTCAAGACTTAAATCACTTTACTAAACAAAGACTAGTGATTTAAGACTTAAGCAAGAAACAAGACTTGGATACATTAGTGGGGTATGAAGAGGATAAAGAGTATATGTAGAAATATAGAGAGTATTGCGGATTTAAACAAGAGATTAAGAAGGGAATCATGTTTTGGTGTTTAAGAGAATAGAGAAATAATAGATAAGTTTTTCTTGATTTTTATTGATTACACAAGAGGATATATATAGGAGATTACAAGATAGGGTTTTAGAGGATAAAAGAGCCGTTAAAGCATAAGCCGCGCATGTGTAGTCAACGATCCGGTCTTCCGCACGCTTTCCGCGTCCGTACGCTCTTGACTACTTTTGACCCGGGCTTTCTCGACCACGTCTCGACATATCATGGTGCCACGTCTTCTCCAACGTGTGGAGCCGCGTGTGGAGTCAAAGATCCGGTCAAGCCGCACGTTTCCGCGTCCGTACGGTCTTTGCTCCTTTTTGACCCGGGCACTTTCGACTACGTTTCGACAAACTATGGTGCCACGTCTACTCCAGCTCATGGAGCCACGTCTCGTAGCCGTTGCACCTCTTAAAACCCTCTTTTCCACTTGGAGTCTTCCAAATTCCCTTCTCGGTCAATAATGGTTCGGATACTAGTCATACGCTAGATCGTTGACTATTTCTCCTAGACCGTTGACTATTTCTCCTCAACACTCCCCCTCAAGACTAGCCGGATGGAATGGCTAGACTTGGAACCTCGTGGCTAGCCTCATTAAAACCTTGCAAGTAAAACCACTTGGGATAAAACCTTGCAAGAAGACCCTACCCGCTTTGGTTAGGGTCTTCTTATTGCTTGATGAGATTTGTGAGTCCCATCTTTGAGTGGATGAACTCACAAACCTTGGTGCTTTCTGCCTTTGTGAAGATGTCCGCCAATTGATCCTCACTCTTGGTGAAGCATGGAAGTATAATCTTCTTGACCATTGCTTCTCGGACCTTGTGACAATCTACTTCAATGTGCTTGGTTCTCCGTGGAATACGGAGTTGGATGCTAGGTTGATTGCTGATTTGTTGTCGGCATGCATGGTGATTGGGTTCTTGACTTCAATACCAAGATCCATGACTAAAGCTATGAGCCAAATTAGTTCTTGAGTTAGCTTCCTCATGGCTCTATACTCGGACTCGGTTGTTGAACATGAGACCACCTTTTGTTTCTTGCTCTTCCAAGTAACTAGGTTGCCTCCTATGAACGTGCAGTAGCCTGTTGTGGAGCGTCTATCTCCCCTATCACCTGCCCAATCCGCATCACAATAACCCACTATCTCCGTATTCTTGTTGCATACCATCCAAATGCCTTGGCCGGGTGATCCTTTGAGATATCTAAGCACTCTATCAACCAAGTTCCAATGATGATTCTTTGGAGCTTGCATGTGTTGTGAATCCTGATTCACAACAAAACAGATGTCAGGTCTAGTTATGGTCAAATAGATCAGCTTACCAACAAGTCTTCTATATCGTTTAGGGTCTTTGTATGGCTCGTCTTCGAGCTCCCCCTTGCAGATATCTTTGCAGGTTTAGCTCCAAGTTTTCCTGTTTCAACAAGCAAATCAAGGACGTATTTCCTTTGGGATAGGAATAGACCCTCATTGGATCTACACACTTCAATGCCAAGGAAATACTTTAATTCTCCGAGATCTTTAATATCAAATACAAATTTGAGATGAGCTTTAGTAGCCTCAATTCTTACCTTGTCATCCCCGGTTATGATGATATCATCAACATATACGAGGATGACTACTATACCTGTTTTACGCTTGCTTGTAAAGAGAGTATGATCGGATTCAGATTTCTTGAACCCCTTATCAAGGAGAGTGTTGCTTAGTTTGTGGTACCATGCTCTAGGGGATTGTTTCAAACCGTAGATGGCCTTCTTAAGTCTCAGCACTTTTCCCGGAGTGATCTTGTCCCTTATACCCGGAGGCGGAGTCATGTATACCTCATCCTCTAGTTCTCCTTGTAAGAACGCATTCTTAACATCCATTTGCCAAAGATCCCACTCTTGGTTAGTGGCAATGGAAAAGATCACCCTTATGGTGTGAAGTTTAGCAACCGGGCAAAGGTTTCAAGGTAGTCCTCCCCATAGGTTTGAGTGAAGCCCCTCACAACTAGACGAGCCTTGTACCTTTCAATCTCCCCATTGCTTTTGTACTTGATGGTGAAGACATACCGTGAGCTAACCGTTCTCTTGTCTTGAGGTAAATTCGCCTCTTCCCAAGTTTCGTTGAGCTCCATGGCCTTATCTTCTTCTTCCACGGCTTTTATCCACACATCATGTTCCATAGCTTCCTCATATGTCCTTGGAATCCAATTCCCATCAATGCAAGCCATGAAGGCTTGATGTTCTTGTGGAAATGACACCATATTGCATACGGCTTCTATGGGATGTGCCACCGCGTTGTTGTTGAAATACACCCTTGTGTTGACCCAATTGGATGGAGGGTTCTTGGTTCTAGTACTCCTTCTTAGGGGTTGTACTACTTCTTCACCACTACCATCTTCTTCTTGAGCTTGAACCGGAACCGGAACATCATCTTGATTGTGTGTCGGATCGTCTTGAGTTTGTGTTGGAGATTGGGTTGGATCTTCTCCTCCATCTTGAGCAGCCGATTCTTGTCCATTCTCCCCCTCACTATCAAGGTGAGGTTCTTGGTTCACTTGTGATTCTTCACCACTAGTATCACCACTAAGATCTAGACCAAGGTCTTCCATGAGTTTCTTGAGGAGATTAGCTCTATCTTGAGCCAGAGTGGATAGGTTCTTGATGCTATCCCAATTCGCTCTTGATAGTAACCTTGTCCTTCAAGGAACTTCACATCCCTTGAGACTATGACCCTTCTTCTTTCCGGTATGTAGCATTTGTATCCCTTTTGGCTAGATGAGTACCCAATGAAGATCCCTTTAATACTCTTGGCGTCTAGTTTACTCCTCTCGTTCTCCCGGAATCAAGACAAAGCATACACATCCAAACACACGTAAGTAAGAGATAGATTGCTTAGTTTTATTTAAAACTTCAAATGGAGAAGATCATTAAGGATTTGAGTCGGTGTCCTATTGATCAAGTAGCAAGCCGATGTAACCGCATCCCCCCAAAATCTCTTTGGGACATTTGTATGGAACATCATCGATCTTGCCACCCCCATTAAGTGACTGTTCTTCCTCTCGGCTACTCCGTTTTGTTGTGGTGTGTATGGACAACTTGTTTGGTGCAAGATTCCATGTTTAGCCAAGTAATCTTTGAATGCATAGCTTGTGTATTCTCCTCCATTATCTGTCCTAAAACATTTGATCTTGGCATTATAATGGTTAGAAACATAAGCTTGAAAATTTTTGAATGCATCTAAGACCCTATCTTTTGATGAAATCAACGTTATCCATGTGAATTTGGACTTCTCATCTATGAAAGTAACAAAATACTTGTGGTTTTCTCTAGAAACGCATGGAGAAGTCCATACATCCGAATGGATAAGTTCAAAACATGCATCATAAGTTTTAGTAGATTTTGAGAAAACGGTTTTGCAATGTTTTCCAAGGATGCATGATTCACAAAGTTTATTATCAAAAGAAACACGAGGCAACATTATTTTAAGGGCTCTAGAGTTAGGATGGCCTGATCTAGCATGCCAAATCACATTATTGGCCTCGGCTAAATTAGAATTAAACGCAAAAGATAAGTGGGAACTAGTTGGTCTCTCATCAAGCACATATAAATCTCCCTTAGTGCTTCCTTGAGTTAATATCCTGAAATATCACATTGTTAGGACCAAATGTAACGTTGCAATTCAAGTCATTAGCAATTCGTTTAACCGATAAAAGATTAGAGGTAAAATTAGGCATGTATAGAGCTTTCATATCTCTATCAAACAACCTAAGATTTCCTAAACCTTTTTATTGGAACTTTACCACCATTTGCAACCATAACATTTCCTATAGCCGGTTTAATATTACTCATAAGGTTCTCATTATTAATCATGTGGTGTGAAGCACCCGAATCTACTACTATTGGCTTTTCTATCCTAATAGCATTTAGGGATAAGAAATCACTATCGGACCCCTTTAGGGTCTTAATGAGGGCTTCAAGGTCGGATTTGCGGACATATTCATCGGTGAATGGAACCACCGCCAATGCCTCTTCATCCTTTCCTTGGCTTGAAGAACTTCCTCCTTGGACAGATTCATCTTGTGAGAGGTTCGCCTTTGGATTCATGAACTTGCTTGGTTTTATATGGGGATGAAGAATCCAACATTTGTCCTTCACGTGCCCCTTCTTCTTGCAATGATCACACGCCATAGACCTTCTCTCCTCTCGCGGCTTGAATGTTGCTTTGTTGGCTAGGGCTATCTCCTTCTTGCTAAAGAGTTCATCACCACCTTGTTCTCTTTGAAGTTGAGAGACCACCGAGTCAAGAGATGGAAGAGTATCGACTCTTAGAAGATGCTTGATAAGGTCCTTATAACTAGAGTTAAGAGTCAATAAGAGTCCGAAGACTTTATCTTGCTCTTTCCTCTCGTTAATCACCTTAGCATCTATTGAGCTTGGTCTCAACATCTCTAGCTCAGCCCATAAAGCTCTAAACTTTCCATACTGGGCGGTGAACTCGGTCTCCTCTTGAGATAGGTTATTGAGAGCTTTCTTTACCTCATACACGCGGCTAAGATTGGATACATTACCATAGATGTTCTTGAGGGTATCCCACAGATCTTTAGCCGTCTCACAGTAAGAGTATGCTTCGAGGATAGCCAGATCTAGAGTGTGTTGAATGATGCCTAGAACACGTTGATCTCCTTGGAACCACTTCTCTTCCTCTTCGGTTAGACCTTCATCGCCGAGAGATCTCTCCGTGTTGATTGAATCAGGAGCTTTAGAGACGTGTTTCCATAATCCCCAGCTACCAAGAGCAGTCTTGATAGTCCTGGTCCAAAGGAGATAGTTTATCCCCTTTAGAATCACCGAAGGCAAAGTTAGCTTGGAACTATGATGATCTTGAGTATCTTCCATGTCTCAAGGTAAAAGATGATGACTTTGAGCTTGGATCTGTCTAGTATCACTTGAAACGGAAGAAAAAGAGGTGACTTTAGGTTTTGAGATGCCTAAAGGCAGAGAGTTTATGAAGAAAACAGAGTAAAAACATAGTATAGTGAAGAAAAACCGAAGATTTGTGAAGATTTTAAGGAAAAGATGTGAATTTTAAGCTTGTGATGCTTAAAAACACAAAAGAATAAGCGGATTAGAGAGATCATGGTGCCACGTCTTCTCCAACGTGTGGAGCCACATCTTGTAGCCGTTGCCCATCATAAAACCAAGGAGCCGCGTGTGGAGTCAAAGATCCGGCAAGCCGCACGCTTCCGCGTCCGTACGGTCTTTGCTCCTTTTTGACCCGGGCACTTTCGACTACGTCTCGACAAACTATGGTGCCACGTCTACTCCAGCTCATGGAGCCACGTCTCGTAGCCGTTGCACCTCTTAAAACACTCTTCTCCACTTGGAGTCTTCCAAATTCCCTTCTCGGTCAATAATGGTCCGGATACTAGTCATACGCTAGATCGTTGACTATTTCTCCTAGACCGTTGACTATTTCTCCTCAACAGTATAGAGTCTAAGACCGATTCCTTAATGATCTTAAAGATCTTTAGGACTCAAGGTAGCTACTAATCTCTTTATCTCCCTCTTGTGTTTCCACTTACACAACCGCCACTAATCATCTTCATTGTCTTGGATATTTTGAAATTCGGACCAAATGAGCATATATTCTTTAAAACTTTTGAAAACAATTATATGCTCAAAACATGCTTTTAAACCGAAATTTTATAGTATTGGATTCATCAAGGTCCCTTTAAACACATAAGAGTGTGAAAGCCATGATTCACATCGCCTAGTCTCGGTTTAGACAATGATCTTAAAAGAACAATACAACCAAAACTATCATGTAGCTAGATCTTATTGATTTATGCTAACAATGAATGTGTTTTGATTGTCTTGTACTTATCAAGGAAATTGGATTCAACATGTCCTTTACTCACTAGGAGTTAAGCGGATCATGGTTCCCTCTCCAAAGATCTTGTTAAAGCACAAACAAAAAAAGGAAAGAGTTTTGGATTCATCAAGTTGTTTTTGCCTTATAAGAACAACAACAAGGTTCACTTACCCTTTTAGCTCTCAAGATTCAAGCTTTGAGCTTTGATATCTTGGTCCTTGCCTAATGCCAAAGTTAAATGATACTTGGATTCATCAAGGTTCCTTTATACTCACAAGAGTGAGGAATCCATGGTTCTCTATCTTTAACTTTTGGCCATCCATAGACTTTTAAAGAGACAACATAATCATAACCATGTTTTTAAACATGTAGCTAGATCTTAAAGATCCAATCTTTCCATGAACCGATTATGATTAATGTGTTCTTAGAAAGGTTTTACCAAGATCTATGGATCTATACTATATAATAAAGATGGGAGTTTGGATTCAACATGTTATTGTTCTCAAAAGAGACAATACACAAGGATCTCTTACTCTTTTAGCTCACAAGTTCCAAGCTTTGATGCTTTGGATACTTGTTCATAGCCTAAGCGCCTAAGTTAGAAGATTCTTGGATTCATCAAGGTTCCTTAAACTCATATAAGTCAGAAATCCATGGTTCTCAATCTCTAACTTTCGGCCTAGACAAAGATCTTAAAGAACAACACAACCAAA
Organism: Cochlearia excelsa; assembly: GCA_963556525.1. Taxonomy (NCBI): domain Eukaryota; kingdom Viridiplantae; phylum Streptophyta; class Magnoliopsida; order Brassicales; family Brassicaceae; genus Cochlearia; species Cochlearia excelsa. The sequence continues at coordinate 3,526,440 of CAUVZT010000002.1, forward strand.
AACATCATGTAGCTAGATTTTAATCTATGCTCACCATGATTCGGTTTTGATTGGATTGTTCTTGAAAGGAACTTGGATTCAACATGTCTCTTCACTCATTAAGAGACAAAGAGGTCATGGTTCTCTTCCTAAGAAGAGAGTTGATTCACCAAGACCTTAAGTGTTTTACCACATGGATCTTGGTCATTCTTTTCCTCTTCTAGATCTTTGTGTTTATAAGCAAGAAATAAAAAAAGTTGTGGAATTAAAACTAAAGGAGAGGAGCATATTGCTCTGATAGCATGTTAGAATTAAGAGGAGAATATAAGATTATTTGAGAGAGAATAGAGAGTTTGATGTATATTATTTCATAAGTGTTGATGATTTCTTTACAAAGAGAATACAATATATATAATATAAGGCTTAGAATAGCATCTAAAGAATATGCCAAATATGTCCACATCTCTTGGTCTCCTTCTCTCTTGGTCTTCGCGCACTCTTGGCTTATATCAACATGTGACTTGAGAGAGTGAGATGCACTCTTGGCTTATATCAACATGTGACTTGAGAGAGTGAGATGCACTCTCGGCTTATATCCACATGTGACTTGGATGGAGAGTGCAAACCTCATTGAGACACTTATAAGCTCATTGAGACACTTATAAGCACTCATGTTGAATGAAACTTGGTTTAGTCCTAGAAACGCGTTGTTAGATGTTTCATAAGTTCGTCAAACTTGTACAAAGCTCATTGAGACACTTATAAGCACTCATGTTGCATGAAACTTGATTAAGAGTCCTAGAAACCCGTTGTTAGATTTTTATAAGTTCGTCAAACTTGTACAAAGCTCATTGAGACACTTATAAGCACTCATGTTGCATGAAACTTGGTTTAGAGTCCTAGAAACGCGTTGTTAGATGTTTCATAAGTTCGTCAAATTTGTACAAAGCTCATTGAGACACTTATACGCACTCATGTTGAATGAAACTTTATTAAGAGTCCTAGAAACGCGTTGTTAGATGTTTCATAAGTTCGTCAAACAAGTACAAACCTCATTGAGACACTTATAAGCACTCATGTTGAATGAAACTTGGTTTAGTCCTAGAAATGCGTTGTTAGATGTTTCATAAGTTCGTCAAACTAGTACAAAGCTCATTGAGAAACTTATATGCACTCATGTTGAATGAAACTTGGTTAATACTCCTAGAAACGCGTTCTTGGATGTTTCATAAGTTCGTCAAACTAGTACAAACCTCATTGAGACACTTATAAGCGCTCATGTTGCATGAAACTTGATTTAGAGTCCTAGAAACGCGTTGTTAGATGTTTCATAAGTTCGTCAAACTAGTACAAAGCTCAATGAGACACTTATACGCATTCATGTTGCATGAAACTTGGTTTAGAGTCTTAGAAACGCCTTGTTAGATGTTTCAAAAGTTCATCAAACTAGTACAAAACTCATTGAGACACTAATAAGCACTCATGTTGCATGAAACTTGGTTTAGAGTCCTAGAAACGCGTTGTTAGATGTTTCATAAGTTCGTCAAACAAGTACAAAGATCATTGAGACATTTATAAGCACTCATGTTGCATGAAACTTGGTTTAGAGTCCTGGAAACGCATTGTTAGATGTTTCATAAGTTCGTCAAACTTGTATAAAGCTCATTGAGACACTTATATGCACTCATGTTGAATGAAACTTGGTTAAGACTCCTAGAAACTCGTCCTTAGATGTTTCATAAGTTCGTCAAACTAGTACAAACCTCATTGAGACACTTATAAGCACTCATGTTGCATGAAACTTGGCTTAGAGTCCTAGAAACACGTTGTTAGATGTTTCATAAGTTCGTCAAGCAAGTACAAAACTCATTGAGACACTTATAAGCACTCATGTTGCTTGAAACTTGGTTTAGAGTCCTAGAAACGCGTTGTTAGATGTTTCATAAGTTCGTAAAACTAGTACAAACCTCATTGAGACACTTATAAGCATTCATGTTGCATGAAACTTGGTTTAGAGTCCTAGAAACGCGTTGTTAGATGTTTCATAAGTTTGTCAAACTAGTAAAAAGCTCATTGAGACACTTATAAGCACTCATGTTGCATGAAACTTGGTTTAGAGTCCTAGAAACGCGTTGTTAGATGTTTCATAAGTTCGTCAAACTTGTACGAAGCTCATTGAGACACTTATATGAACTCATGTTGAATGAAACTTGGTAAAGACTCCTAGAAACGGGTTCTTGGATGTTTCATAAGTTCTTCAAACAAGTACAAACCTCATTCAAACACTTATAAGCACACATGTTGCATGAAACTTGGTTTAGAGTCCTAGAAACGCATTGTTAGATGTTTCATAAGTTCGTCAAACTTGCACAAAGCTCATTGAGACACTTATATGCACTCATGTTGAATGAAACTTGGTTAAGAGTCCTAGAAACGCGTTGTTAGATGTCTCATAAGTTCGTCAAACAAGTAAAAAGCTCATTGAGACACTTATAAGCACTCATGTTGAATGAAACTTGGTTTAGAGTCCTAGAAACGCGTTCTAAGATGTTTCATAAGTTCGTCAAACTAGTTAAAAGCTCATTGAGACACTTATATGCACTCATGTTGAATGAAACTTGGTTAAGACTCCTAGAAACGCGTTCTTAGATGTTTCATAAGTTCGTCAAACTACACTACAAGAAACTGGGCTTTTAGCAACGAAATTTAGCAAGGAAATAGCGACGAATAAATATAGCAACGTAATAGCAACGAATTGGCGACGAAATAGCAACGGAGAATAATGTCGTCGCTAAATCGTCGCTATTTGGCGAGGTATGTTTTCCTCGCTAAATTGGCTACGATTTAGCGACGATTTTGGCGACGAATTAGAGCCGCGTCGCTAAATCGTCGCTACTTAGCGACGATTTAGCGACGAATATATATCCTTGCTAATTGGCTACGATTTAGCGACGATTTTTAGCGACGAATATATATCCTTGCTAATTAGCGACGAATTAGCGAGGAGGGTCGCTAAGTAGGTAAGCACGTTTTCAAAAACGTTGCTAAATCGTTGCTAATTTGATTTCCTTGCTAATTCGTTGCTAATTTTCCATCTATATAAACCCATCTACACTCTTCAAAAAATCACACCACAACACAATACAAAATCAATAACTCTATAAAAATATAAACACTCTAAAAATTTCAATATGTCTCACGGTAATAACAATATATACGAGTTACGGTCTTGGATGTATCGGCATAAAGATCGATCGGGGGTAGTTACGGACGAATTTACGGAGGGACTTCAAGCATTCATGCAGCAGGCCGGAAACATGCAGAATACGCAAGATACCGGTAAAATGTATTGTCCATGTAAGAAGTGCGTTAACACTAAATACGTGTTTGTTGAAACCGTATGGAAACATCTTTTTAATAGAGGTTTTATGCCGCAGTATTTTGTTTGGTTTCAACATGGGGAAGGGTATAACTCTAATTATAATACCGAAGTTGGAGATAGTAGTTATACGTTTCCTGTTAGTGATCATGTTAGTAACGAACCTGCTAATTTACCGCCTCATTTTGATAGTAACTATGATCATGATCGGGCGGTGGTTCTGTGCATGTAGATGATAATAGATATCATGAAATGGTTGCCGATGCATTTCATGATACGAGGGAGTATTTATCCGAAAATGTAGTTGAGGAACCTAACCTAGATGCTAAACGATTTTATGATATGTTAGACGCTGCGAATAAACCAATTTACGAGGGATGTAAAGTTGGATTGTCAAAACTATCATTAGCATCTAGGATGATGAATATAAAATCGATAATAATTTGAGTGAGTTTTGCATGGACTCATGGGCGGAGTTACTGAAAGAATATCTGCCTGAGGGTAATGTAGCTGCTGAGTCGTATTACGAAATACAAAAGTTGGTTTTTAGTCTTGGATTGCCTTCTGAAATGATTGATATTTGTGTTAACAATTGTATGATTTATTGGAAAGATGATGATGAATTGCTTGAATGTCGTTTTTGTCGTCAACCGAGATATAAGGTCAAAGGGAAGGGGAGTAAAGTCCCGTATCAACGGATGTGGTACTTACCCATCACGGACGGACTCAAAAGATTGTATCAATCAGAGAGGACATCTGATTCGATGAGATGGCATGCAGAACACCGAGTTGAAGATGGGGAAGTCACTCATCCGTCGATGCAAAGGCTTGGAAGCACTTCAACACGGTATACTCGATTTCGCGAGAGAGGTTCGTAATGTATACCTTGGTTTATGCACCGACGGATTTAGTCCATTCGGTATGTCCGGTAGACAAGTACTCTTTGTGGCCGCTTATACTAACTCCGTATAATCTACCTCCCAATATGTGCATGCAAAGAGAATTTCTTTTCTTAAGCATTTTAGTACCGAGTCCGAAGCACCCAAAGAGAGCTCTTGATGTTTTTCTGCAACCTTTGATACATGAGTTAAAAGAGCTATGGTCCACTGGGGTTCGTACGTATGATATCTCACGCAAGAGAAATTTTACGATGCGTGCGGTGCTCATGTGGACTATTAGTGACTTTCCCGCTTATGGCATGTTAGCAAGGTTGGACAACGCATGGACGATTGTCTTGTCCATATTGTCGTCATCGGACTGATGCGTTTCAACTCCCACATGGAAGGAAAACAAGTTGGTTTGATTGTCACCGACGTTTCCTTCCAATCAATCATCCATATCGAAAGAACGAAGGTTATTTAAGAAGAATCGAGTCGTTAAACATCCACCCCTACTTTATCCGACGGGGCAGAGTTATTGGAGGAGTTGGATAATTATGGGGCGCAAAAAACATGTAGACGGGGTGGTAATTGGCATGTTTCTAATTTACCCGATGGATACGGAGAAAGCCATAACTGGCACAAGAAAAGCATTTTTTGGGAACTCCCGTACCGGAAAAATCACTTGTTGAGACATAACCTCGACGTTATGCACATTGAAAAAAACTTTTTTGATAATATTATAAACACATTGTTGAATGTACAGGGGAGAACTAAAGACAATTTGAAGACAAGACTAGATTTGCCCGAAATATGTTTTAGAAGTGAGTTGCATATCACGAACGATGGTAAGGCTCCGGTCCCAATCTACGATTGAAACCCGAAGCAAAAAACGCGTTATTCAAATGGGTCACTTCGTATGTCAAGTTTCCCGACGGATATGTTTCCAAGTTATCTGCATGTGTTGAGAATGGTCAAAAGTTTTCAGGTATGAAAAGTCACGACCGTCATGTGTTTATGCAACGACTTTTACCTTTTGCTTTCGATGAGCTTTTACCCGAACCCGCACACACAAAGAATAGCAGGTATCATTGAACCCTAAAATGTTTATATTTTAATTTTGATTAAGTATATATATATATATAATAATTAATATAATGTTTAAAATTTTCCGTAGATCGGTGCATTTTTCCGAGATCTATGCACTCGTACGCTTACGAAGAGGTCATTGAACAGCTTACGTGACAAGTATCCCGATTGTGTTGTGCAACTTGGAGAAGATTTTCCCTCCATCCTTTTTCGATGTTATGGAACACCTTCCAATACATCTTCCTCACGAGGCAGAAGTAGGAGGGCCTGTGCAGTTTCGGTGGATGTATCCTTTCGAACGATTTATGGGATATTTGAAAGGAAAGGCGAAAAACCTTGCAAGGGTTGAAGGATCTATTGTTGCTGGATCTTTAACTCAAGAGACGTCTCATTTCGCCTCATATTATTTCGGTTCCAATGTAAAAACACGTAGAACAACAACACGACGCTACGATGATGGAGGTGTTGGCGCAGTGTATGGAATGGAAGGGGTACCTGATATATTTTCACCAATCGGAAGAGCTGCCGGAAAAATAAAAGAAGTTTGGTGGGAAAGTGATCAACATCGGCAAAGCGCACATACTTACATCCTCCTTAATTGTGAATATGCCCGACCTTTTGAAAGGTATGCATGAAACTATTCATTCGCAAACCCATTATATATGCATAAATATTTAATTTTGATTCAGTTTTCTGCGTTGTTTTAGAATGTTTGAGGAGCAAGTGGATGAGGTTTATCCAGGGCTTTCAAAAGACGAAGTAACCGCTCTTAAAGAACGAGATTTTGCAGCTTGGCTGAAAACGCAGATCGCATATGGTGACACAACGTATCCAAGTGTGGTTTCGCGAGTTAATACAAGGACCGCTCGGAAAGATCACAACTTCTCCTATGTATTTCACTCGTGGTTACGTGTTCCACACCTTCAGTCATGGTCAACGTCGAGCAACCGCGAATTATGGGGTAACTGTGTCGGGTGATTCAGTTTTTTATGGTCTTCTAACGGATATTATTGAAGTGCAGTATCCGGGATTAGTCAATTTACGAACAACCCTCTTCAAATGTGATTGGTTTGATCCAACACTCGGTCGTGGTGTTCGGTACAACAAATTTGGTGTGATTGACGTCAACCAGTCACGACGATATCGGAAGTTTGAACCTTTTATCCTTGGATCGCAAGCCGAACAAGTTACTTTCATACCTTATCCTCGGGTTAAGACTAGCGGTATAGCATGGAGTGCAGTAGTCCGAATCGTTCCAAGAGGTTTAATTATGGGTAACGATGAAGTTCCTATGCAACAAGATGTCATTAGTGGGACAATCATTCCAACAAATCAATCGACGGAAGATGTATTTCTTGTCGACCCCGATAATCAAGTTGTTGAAGATATTGTGGATGATGAAGACGACGGAGGTGCAGATGAATTCGATGAAAGTAGCGAAATCGAATCTATTGATTCCGATAATAATGAATAATTAATTTTCTTTGTGTTTTTGTAATATAATTGTGTATATGTGTTAGTTGTAATATTTGTGTGTGTTTTTGTAATCTTTGTGTGTTTTTGTAATAATTGTGTGTGTTTTTGTAATTATTTTTTTTTAAAATAATATTTAATTTAGCAACGAAATAGCCAGGATTTGTAATTTCCGTTGCTAAATCGTCGCTAATTAGCGAGGATTTAGCAACGCTACGCTTCTTTCGTTGCCAAGTCGTCGCTAATAAGCGAGGATTTAGCAACGCTTTGCTTCTTTCGTTGCCATTTCGTCGCTAATATAGCGACGAATTGGCAACGATTTATAAAAAATCTAATTTTCGATGGATTACAGATTTAGGGGTTCAAGATCGTTGCTAAATCGTCGCTAAACTTAATTGCATTTCGTTGCTAAATCGTCGCCATTTCGTTGCTAACCATGATTCCTTGCCAATTCGTTGCTAAGTCGTTGCAATCCTTCGAACTTTAAACCCCTAAAACACCACTTAATATCGATTTATAAGAGTTTTACTTAACTAAAAAAGTGTACAAAACTAGTAATATATTTGTATAAACCAATAAAAATTATAGATTACAAAATTATACTTAACACATTTAAGCTAAGTAAACCATAACTTATAAGAGTTTATATTATAAAGTTCATAATAAACTAGTTTACAAGTTTTTTTGTCATATATTGAGTTTGTGACTTCATATGATCAATGTTATAAACTCGTTTTAACGAAAAAGTGGTAAAAAAACGATACAAACCGAATTTAGGGTTCCAAACCCTAAAATAAGGGTTTAGCATTAGCAACGATTTAGCAACGAATCGTTGCTATTTCGTCGCTATTGACCTTTAGCGACGATTTAGCGACGAATTCGTTGCTATTTCGTCGCTAATGTTAAACTTCCTTACATCCTCGTACTTGGAAATACGATGAATGTCGTTTCGTGTCATGTTAACATATAGCTACGAATTAACAACGAATTGGCAACGATTCGTTGCTAAATCGTCGCTAAATATACATAGCGACGAAATAGCAACGAATTCGACATGCATGTACTTATTAAATACGATGTAAATCGCTTCGTGTCACGTTACCATATAGCGACGAAATAGCAACGAATCGTTGCTAAATCGTCGCTATATTGTATCGTCGCTAAATCGTCGCCTTTTTTTCGTTTGCCGCGGGTGGGAAACCAAAAGGTTTGAACCAAAAGAAGCGACGAAATGGCGACGAATCGTCGCTAATTCGTCGCTAATATAGCGACGAATTAGCGACGACACAAAATACTATATATACCCGACGAGTTTTTCCCTCATTTCACACAATCTCATTCTCTCTCTCTCTCTAAACATTTCATTATCTCTAAATAAACCCAATTCCAAAACCCAACTTCAAAAACATGTCTCAAAATAACCAACCCCCTCATTACTATAATTTCATAAGGAACCGATCCGGTTCCACCTCTACTTCAAACCCATCCCAACAAAACCCTTCCCAACAAAACCCACCCCAACAAGACCCACCCCAACAAAACCCGAGTCAAGATCCTATTCCCGATGCTCCAGCTGATCCCCCCGTCGATTTACCACCACCTCAGCATCTTGGACCGCACATGCAGCGGATCCTCGACTTTCTTCGGCAGGAGAGCCACCAGTACCTACCGTTGCTCCACTCCAAGCGGCCACAAGGGACATTTTGGTAATTATTTAATTGATTTTAATAATTAATTGATTTTTATATTATTTAATTAATTGATTTATTTTAATTAATTGATTTTTATATTATTTAATTAATTGATTTTCAAATATAATAATTGCTAACGATAAATTTATTTTTCGTAGGTTTTGCGATAACAAGGTTAGTAGGAGTGTCTCGGATGTGATGAAGACGTATTTCGTGGAGCCGCACGTCAACCGGTCGCGACCCCTCCTTATATAAGGGACATCTGGTTCGAATCTTTTGCGGTAAGTAAAATTTTTAATTATTTAAATTTAAAAAATTAAACATTATAAAAAGTTAATATATAAATATTTATTGTAATAAAATAACTTATATATTATATAAAATGTAATAATTATTACAAAATTTATTTTTTTATTATTTAAAATTTATTTTAATATTTTAAAAAACTCAAATAGCAAAAATGGCATTGGCGGGAGGAAGACATGTTTGAAGTCCGCAAGGGTTTCGAGGAGAAAGCCATGCATCGTCTTACTGGGATTATCAACAAATGGAAGACGAAGTGGCTGAAGAAGGGAGACGAGGCGAAACCCATAGCAATGGATGGGGCGGTGTGGAAGGGCCTTTGCGACTATTGGACGAACCCGCATTCGGTTCAAGTTGCGGGTAGCTGCTCCAAGTCCCGACTCACACCGATCGACGAGACCGGTCCGTATGTCCACACATCAGGACCGACTTCTTACGCCGAACGGCGTATAAAGATGGTATTAATTAATATATATTTAAAATTTCATTATTTTTTCAAATAATATAAAATTTAAAAATATATAATTTAATTAATATAATTTTCAATAGCGCGAGGAGATGGGCGAACTTCCGCCCATTGTAGAAATTTTGAAGAAGGTCCAGAAGAGGAAGGACGGGACCTATGTGAGTTCACGATCTGAAAAGATCGTGAACGCATATGAGGCTAGAGTCGCCGAGCGGCTTAGTCGGGTTCGACGTCGACCGAAGGTAGTTCGGTCAACTCCTCGGGACACTGTCGGTCACCGAGTGCGACAAGATCTACTATGAGGTAATAATTTTAAATAATTTAATTTAATTCAAAATAATATTTATTTTATTAATATCTAACGATTTTAAATTGTCTATATAGGTGGCCCCGAAGACGAAGAAGAACCGCACTTTTGGAGTCGGTTCGATTGAGACGGTTCCCGCGCTTCTTCTTCGCAGCCTCGTCCCACCGCCCAAGATCACGCCGAAGAGAATGTTCGGTTGAGGGAGCAGCTCGCGGCACAAGAAGTCCGCTATCAGAACATCACGGACTTCTTCTCCATCATCGCGATGGAAAGTCCAAACCTCGCGAGGTTGATGCAGCAGCGGGGAGTCCAACCAACTCAGCCACCAGTGATCCCTCCAGATGTAGCGGCAGCGGCAGCTCAAGACCTCGGACGTGATATCGGGATTGATGATTACGTCGTCGATCCCGATGATCCCGCCGATCCCGCTGTTTAGTTTTAATTTATTGTATTTTTAAAATATTTTGTATTTTTTTAATATTTTTATAATTGTTTTTTTAAAATTTGTTTTTTTTAAATTTGTTTTTTTTTAAATTTTTTTTTTAAATCGTCGCTAATTCGTCGCTAATATAGCGACGAATTAGCAAGGACGTGTCAAGCCATCCTTGCTAATTCGTTGCTAAATTAGCGACGAATTAGCAACGATGTGTTTTATAATCGTTGCTAATTCGTCGCTAATTTAGCAACGAATTAGCAAGGATTTGTTTTCGCAAAATATTTAATTTGGAAATTTATTTTTTATACCGTCGCTTATTCGTCGCTAATATTATACGACCAACGTCGCTAATTCGTCGCTAATATTTTACGGTGAACGTCGCTAATTCGTCGCTAATATTTTACGACAAACGTCGCTAATTCGTCGCTAAATTAGCGACGAATTAGCGACGAAACATTGGCGACGAAATAGCGACGATTTGAAAATGGCGACGATTTAGCGACGAATATTGAATAGCGACGAGCGTATAGCGACGAAAATATTCTCGTCGCTAAATCGTCGCTAGTTGCCAATAGCGACGATTTAGCGACGAAAAACGGCGTTGCTATTTGCCGTTTTTCTTGTAGTGCTAGTACAAACCTCATTGAGACAGTTATAAGCAATCATGTTGCATGAAACTTGATTTAGAGTCCTAGAAACGCGTTGTTAGACGTTTCATAAGTTCGTCAAACTTGTACAAAGCTCATTGAGACACCTATAAGCACTCATGTTGCATGAAACTTGGCTTAAAGTCCTAGAAACGCGTTGTTAGATGTTTCATAAGTTCGTCAAACTAGTACAAAGCTCATTGAGACACTTATAAGCACTCATTGTTCATGAAACTTGGTTTAGAGTCTTAGAAATTTCATTGTTAGATGTTTCATAAGTTCGTCAAACTAGTACAAAGCTCATTGAGCCACTTATAAGCACTTATGTTGCATGAAACTTGGTTTAGAGTCCTAGAAACGCGTTGTTAGATGTTTCAAAAGTTCGTCAAACAAGTACAAAGCTCATTGAGACACTTATATGTAGTCATGTTGCATTAAACTTGGTTTAGAGTCCTAGAAACGCTGTTGTTAGATGTTTCATAAGTTTGTCAAACTTGTACAAAGCTCACTGAGACACTTATATGCACTCATGTTGCATGAAACTTGGTTTAGAGTCCTAGAAACGCGTTGTTAGATGTTTCATAAGTTCGTCAAACTTGTATAAAGCTCATTGAGACACTTATAAGCACTCATGTTGCATGAAACTTGGTTTAGAGTCCTAGAAACGCGTTGTTAGATGTTTCATAAGTTCGTCAAATAAGTATAAAGCTCATTGAGACACTTATAAGCAGTCATATTGCATGAAACTTGGTTTAGAGTCCTAGAAACGCGTTGTTAGATGTTTCATAAGTTTGTCAAACTTGTACAAAGCTCATTGAGACACTTATAAGCACTCATGTTTTATGAAACTTGGTTTAGAGTCCTAGAAACCGCATTGTTAGATGTTTCCTAAGTTCGTCAAACTAGTACAAAGCTCATTGAGACACTTATAAGCACTCATGTTGCATGAAACTTGGTTTAGAGTCCTAGAAATGCTTTGTTAGATGTTTCATAAGTTTGTCAAACTTGTACAAAGCTCATTGAGACACTTATAAGAACTCATGTTGCATGTAACATGGTATAGAGTCCTAGAAACGCGTTGTTAGATGTTTCATAAGTTCGTCAAACAAGTACAAAGCTCATTGAGACACTTATAAGCACTCATGTTGCATGAAACTTGGTTTAGAGTCCTAGAAACGCGTTGTTAGATGTTTCATAAGTTCGTTAAAGTTGTACAAAGCTCATCGAGACACTTATATGCACTCATGTTGAATGAAACTTTGTTAAGACTCCTAGAAACGCGTTGTTAGATGTTTCATAAGTTCGTCAAACTAGTACGAAGCTCATTGAGACACTTATAAGCACTCATGTTGCATGAAACTTGGTTTAGAGTCCTACAAACGCGTTGTTAGATGTTTCATAAGTTCGTCAAACTAGTACAAAGCTTATTGAGACACTTATAAGCACTCATGTTGCATGAAACTTGGTTTAGAGTCATAGAAACCGTGTTGTTAGATGTTTCATAAGTACGTCAAACTAGTACAAAGCTCATTAAGCCACTTATAATCACTCATGTTGCATGAAACTTGGTTTAGAGTCCTCGAAACGCGTTGTTAGATGTTTCCTAAGTTCGTCAAACAAGTACAAAGCTCATTGAGTCACTTATAAGCACTCATGTTGCATGAAATTTGGTTTAGAGTCCTAGAAACACGTTGTTAGATGTTTCATAAGTTCGTTAAACTTGTACAAAATTCATTGAGACACTTATATGCCCTCATGTTGAATGCAACTTTGTTAAGACTCCTAGAAGCGCGTTGTTAGATGTTTAATAAGTTCGTCAAACTAGTACAAAGCTCATTGAGACACTTATAAGCACTCATGTTGCATGAAACTTGGTTTAGAGTCCTAGAAACGCGTTGATAGATGTTTCATAAGTTCGTCAAACTTGTACAAAGATCATTGAGACACTTATATGCACTGATGTTGCATGAAACTTGGTTAAGACTCCTAGAAACGCATTGTTAGATGTTTTATTAGTTCGTCAAACTAGTACAAAGCTCATTGAGACAATTATAAGCACTCATGTTGCATGAACCTTGGTTTAGAGTCATAGCAACCACGTTGTTAGATGTTTCATAAGTTCGTCAAACTTGTACAAAGCTCATTGAGACACTTATAAGCCCTCATGTTGCATGAAACTCTGTTTAAAGTCCTAGAAACGCGTTGTTAGATGTTTCATAAGTTCGTCAAACTAGTACAAAGCTCATTGAGACACTTATAAGCACTCATGTTGCATGAAACATGGTTTAGAGTCCTAGAAACGAGTTGTTAGATGTTTCATAAGTTCCTTAAACTTGTACAAAGCTCATTGAGACACTTATATGCACTCATGTTGCATGAAACTTGGTTTAGAGTCCTAGAAACCGCGTTTTTAGATGTTTCATAAGTTCGTCAAACAAGTACAAAGCTCATTGAGACACTTATAAGTACTCATGTTGCATGAAACTTGGTTGAGAATCCTATAAACGCGTTGTTAGATGTTTCATAAGTTCGTCAAACTTGTACAAAGCTCATTGAGGATCTTATAAGCGATCATGTAGCATGAAACTTGGTTTAGAGTTCTAGAAAGGCGTTGTTAGTTGTTTCATAAGTTCGTCAAACTTGTACAAAGCTCATTGAGACACTTATAAGCACTCATGTTGCATGAAACTTGGTTTAAATTCCTAGAAACGCGTTGTTAGATGTTTCATAAGTTCATCAAACTAGTACAAAGCTCATTGAGACACTTATAAGCACTCATGTTGCATGAAACTTGGTTTAGAGTCCTAGAAAGGCGTTATTAGATGTTTCATAAGTTCGCCAAACTAGTACAAAGCTCATTGAGACACTTATAAGCACTCATAGTTCATGAAACTTGGTTTAGAGTCTTAGAAATTTCATTGTTAGATGTTTCATAAGTTCGTCAAACTAGTACAAAGCTCATTGAGCCACTTATAAGCACTCATGTTGCATGAAACTTGGTTTAGAGTCCTAGAAACGCGTTGTTAGATATTTCATAAGTTCGTCAAACTTGTACAAAGCTCATTAAGACACTTATAAGCACTCATGTTGCATGAAACTTGGTTTAGAGTCCTAGAAAGGCGTTATTAGATGTTTCATAAGTTCGCCAAACTAGTACAAAGCTCATTGAGACACTTATAAGCACTCATAGTTCATGAAACTTGGTTTAGAGTCTTAGAAATTTCATTGTTAGATGTTTCATAAGTTCGTCAAACTAGTACAAAGCTCATTGAGCCACTTATAAGCACTCATGTTGCATGAAACTTGGTTTAGAGTCCTAGAAAAGCGTTGTTAGATGTTTCATAAGTTCGTCAAACAAGTACAAAGCTCATTGAGACACTTATAAGCAGTCATGTTGCATGAAACTTGGTTTAGAGTCTTAGAAACGCGTTGTTAGATGTTTCATAAGTTTGTCAAACTTGTACAAAGTTCATTGAGACACTTATATGCACTCATGTTGCATGAAACTTGGTTTAGAGTCCTAGAAACGCGTTGTTAGATGTTTCATAAGTTCATCAAAGTTGTACAAAGCTCATTGAGACACTTATAAGCACTCATGTTGCATGAAACTTGGTTTAGAGTCCTAGAAATGCGTTGTTAGATGTTTCATAAGTTCGTCAAACAAGTACAAAGATCATTGAGACACTTATAAACAGTCATGTTGCATGAAACTAGGTTTAGACTCCTACAAACGCGTTGTTAGATGTTTCATAAGTTCGTCAAACTAGTACAAAGCTCATTGAGACACTTATAAGCACTCATGTTGCATGAAACTTGGTTTAGAGTCATAGAAACCGCGTTGTTAGATGTTTCATAAGTTCGTCAAACTAGTACAAAGCTCATTGAGAGGCTTATAAGCACTCATGTTTTATGAAACTTGGTTTAGAGTCCTAGAAAGCGCATTGTTAGATGTTTCCTAAGTTCGTCAAACTAGTACAAAGCTCATTGAGACACTTATAAGCACTCATGTTGCATGAAACTTGGTTTAGAATCCTAGAAACGGGTTGTTAGATGTTTCATAAGTTCGTCAAACTTGTACAAAACTCATTGAGACACTTATAAGGACTCATGTTGCATGTAACATGGTATAGAGTCCTAGAAACGCGTTGTTAGATGTTTCATAAGTTCGTCAAACAAGTACAAAGCTCATTGAGACACTTATAAGCACTCATGTTGCATGAAACTTGGTTTAGAGTCCTAGCAACGCGTTGTTAGATGTTTCATAAGTTCGTTAAAGTTGTACAAAGCTCATTGAGACACTTATATGCACTCATCTTGAATGCAACTTTGTTAAGACTCCTAGAAACGCGTTGTTAGATGTTTCATAAGTTCGTCAAACTAGTACAAAGCTCATTGAGACACTTATAAGCACTCATGGTTCATGAAACTTGGTTTAGAGTCTTAGAAATCGCGTTGTTAGATGTTTCATAAGTTCGTCAAACTAGTACAAAGCTCATTAATCCACTTATAAGCACTCATGTTTCATGAAACTTGGTTTAGAGTTCTAGAAAGGCGTTGTTAGTTGTTTCATAAGTTCGTCAAACTTGTACAAAGCTCATTGAGACACTTATAAGCACTCATGTTGCATGAAACTTGGTTTAAATTCCTAGAAACGCGTTGTTAGATGTTTCATAAGTTCATCAAACTAGTACAAAGCTCATTGAGACACTTATAAGCACTCATGTTGCATGAAACTTGGTTTAGAGTCCTAGAAAGGCGTTATTAGATGTTTCATAAGTTCGCCAAACTAGTACAAAGCTCATTGAGACACTTATAAGCACTCATAGTTCATGAAACTTGGTTTAGAGTCTTAGAAATTTCATTGTTAGATGTTTCATAAGTTCGTCAAACTAGTACAAAGCTCATTGAGCCACTTATAAGCACTGATGTTGCATGAAACTTGGTTTAGAGTCCTAGAAACGCGTTGTTAGATATTTCATAAGTTCGTCAAACTTGTACAAAGCTCATTAAGACACTTATAAGCACTCATGTTGCATGAAACTTGGTTTAGAGTCCTAGAAAGGCGTTATTAGATGTTTCATAAGTTCGCCAAACTAGTACAAAGCTCATTGAGACACTTATAAGCACTCATAGTTCATGAAACTTGGTTTAGAGTCTTAGAAATTTCATTGTTAGATGTTTCATAAGTTCGTCAAACTAGTACAAAGCTCATTGAGCCACTTATAAGCACTCATGTTGCATGAAACTTGGTTTAGAGTCCTAGAAAAGCGTTGTTAGATGTTTCATAAGTTCGTCAAACAAGTACAAAGCTCATTGAGACACTTATAAGCAGTCATGTTGCATGAAACTTGGTTTAGAGTCCTAGAAACGCGTTGTTAGATGTTTCATAAGTTTGTCAAACTTGTACAAAGTTCATTGAGACACTTATATGCACTCATGTTGCATGAAACTTGGTTTAGAGTCCTAGAAACGCGTTGTTAGATGTTTCATAAGTTCATCAAACTTGTACAAAGCTCATTGAGACACTTATAAGCACTCATGTTGCATGAAACTTGGTTTAGAGTCCTAGAAATGCGTTGTTAGATGTTTCATAAGTTCGTCAAACAAGTACAAAGATCATTGAGACACTTATAAACAGTCATGTTGCATGAAACTAGGTTTAGACTCCTACAAACGCGTTGTTAGATGTTTCATAAGTTCGTCAAACTAGTACAAAGCTCATTGAGACACTTATAAGCACTCATGTTGCATGAAACTTGGTTTAGAGTCATAGAAACCGCGTTGTTAGATGTTTCATAAGTTCGTCAAACTAGTACAAAGCTCATTGAGAGGCTTATAAGCACTCATGTTTTATGAAACTTGGTTTAGAGTCCTAGAAACCGCATTGTTAGATGTTTCCTAAGTTCGTCAAACTAGTACAAAGCTCATTGAGACACTTATAAGCACTCATGTTGCATGAAACTTGGTTTAGAGTCCTAGAAACGGGTTGTTAGATGTTTCATAAGTTCGTCAAACTTGTACAAAACTCATTGAGACACTTATAAGGACTCATGTTGCATGTAACATGGTATAGAGTCCTAGAAACGCGTTGTTAGATGTTTCATAAGTTCGTCAAACAAGTACAAAGCTCATTGAGACACTTATAAGTACTCATGTTGCACGAAACTTGGTTTAGAGTCCTAGCAACGCGTTGTTAGATGTTTCATAAGTTCGTTAAAGTTGTACAAAGCTCATTGAGACACTTATATGCACTCATCTTGAATGCAACTTTGTTAAGACTCCTAGAAACGCGTTGTTAGATGTTTCATAAGTTCGTCAAACTAGTACAAAGCTCATTGAGACACTTATAAGCACTCATGGTTCATGAAACTTGGTTTAGAGTCTTAGAAATCGCGTTGTTAGATGTTTCATAAGTTCGTCAAACTAGTACAAAGCTCATTAATCCACTTATAAGCACTCATGTTTCATGAAACTTGGTTTATAGTCCTAGAAACGCGTTGTTAGATGTTTCATAAGTTCGTCAAACAAGTACAAAGCTCATTGAGACACTTATAAGCACTCATGTTGCATGAAACTTGGTTTAGAGTCCTAGAAACACGTTGTTAGATGTTTCATAAGTTCGTTAAACTTGTACAAAACTCATTGAGACACTTATATGCCCTCATGTTGAATGCAACTTTGTTAAGACTCCTAGAAGCGCGTTGTTAGATGTTTCATAAGTTCGTCAAACTAGTACAAAGCTCATTGAGACACTTATAAGCACTCATGTTGCATGAAACTTGGTTTAGAGTCATAGAAACCGCGTTGTTAGATGTTTCATAAGTTCGTCAAACTAGTACAAAGCTCATTGAGAGGCTTATAAACACTCATGTTTTATGAAACTTGGTTTAGAGTCCTAGAAACCGCATTGTTAGATGTTTCCTAAGTTCGTCAAACTAGTACAAAGCTCATTGAGACACTTATAAGCACTCATGTTGCATGAAACTTGGTTTAGAGTCCTAGCAACCACGTTGTTAGATGTTTCATAAGTTCGTCAAACTAGTACAAAGCTCATTGAGACAGGTATAAGCACTCATTTTGCATGAAACTCTGTTTAAAGTCCTAGAAACGCGTTGTTAGATGTTTCATAAGTTCGTCAAACTAGTACAAAGCTCATTGATACACTTATAAGCAGTCATGTTGCATGAAACTTGGTTTAGAGTCCTAGAAACGCGTTGTTAGATGTTTCATAAGTTTGTCAAACTTGTACAAAGTTCATTGAGACACTTATATGCACTCATGTTGCATGAAACTTGGTTTAGAGTCCTAGAAACGCGTTGTTAGATGTTTCATAAGTTCATCAAACTTGTACAAAGCTCATTGAGACACTTATAAGCACTCATGTTGCATGAAACTTGGTTTAGAATCCTAGAAATGCGTTGTTAGATGTTTCATAAGTTCGTCAAACAAGTACAAAGATCATTGAGACACTTATAAACAGTCATGTTGCATGAAACTAGGTTTAGACTCCTACAAACGCGTTGTTAGATGTTTCATAAGTTCGTCAAACTAGTACAAAGCTCATTGAGACACTTATAAGCACTCATGTTGCATGAAACTTGGTTTAGAGTCATAGAAACCGCGTTGTTAGATGTTTCATAAGTTCGTCAAACTAGTACAAAGCTCATTGAGAGGCTTATAAGCACTCATGTTTTATGAAACTTGGTTTAGAGTCCTAGAAACCGCATTGTTAGATGTTTCCTAAGTTCGTCAAACTAGTACAAAGCTCATTGAGACACTTATAAGCACTCATGTTGCATGAAACTTGGTTTAGAGTCCTAGAAACGGGTTGTTAGATGTTTCATAAGTTCGTCAAACTTGTACAAAACTCATTGAGACACTTATAAGGACTCATGTTGCATGTAACATGGTATAGAGTCCTAGAAACGCGTTGTTAGATGTTTCATAAGTTCGTCAAACAAGTACAAAGCTCATTGAGACACTTATAAGCACTCATGTTGCATGAAACTTGGTTTAGAGTCCTAGAAACGCGTTGTTAGATGTTTCATAAGTTCGTTAAAGTTGTACAAAGCTCATTGAGACACTTATATGCACTCATCTTGAATGCAACTTTGTTAAGACTCCTAGAAACGCGTTGTTAGATGTTTCATAAGTTCGTCAAACTAGTACAAAGCTCATTGAGACACTTATAAGCACTCATGGTTCATGAAACTTGGTTTAGAGTCTTAGAAATCGCGTTGTTAGATGTTTCATAAGTTCGTCAAACTAGTACAAAGCTCATTAATCCACTTATAAGCACTCATGTTTCATGAAACTTGGTTTAGAGTCCTAGAAACGCGTTGTTAGATGTTTCATAAGTTCGTCAAACAAGTACAAAGCTCATTGAGACACTTATAAGCACTCATGTTGCATGAAACTTGGTTTAGAGTCCTAGAAACACGTTGTTAGATGTTTCATAAGTTCGTTAAACTTGTACAAAACTCATTGAGACACTTATATGCCCTCATGTTGAATGCAACTTTGTTAAGACTCCTAGAAGCGCGTTGTTAGATGTTTCATAAGTTCGTCAAACTAGTACAAAGCTCATTGAGACACTTATAAGCACTCATGTTGCATGAAACTTGGTTTAGAGTCCTAGAAACGCGTTGTTAGATGTTTCATAAGTTCGTCAAACTTGTACAAAGCTCATTGAGACACTTATATGCACTGATGTTGCATGAAACTTGGTTAAGACTTCTAGAAACGCATTGTTAGATGTTTCATAAGTTCGTCAAACTAGTACAAAGCTCATTGAGACAATTATAAGCACTCATGTTGCATGAACCTTGGTTTAGAGTCCTAGCAACCACGTTGTTAGATGTTTCATAAGTTCGTCAAACTAGTACAAAGCTCATTGAGACAGGTATAAGCACTCATTTTGCATGAAACTCTGTTTAAAGTCCTAGAAACGCGTTGTTAGATGTTTCATAAGTTCGTCAAACTAGTACAAAGCTCATTGATACACTTATAAGCAATCATGTTGCATGAAACTTGGTTTAGTGTCCTAGAAACACGTTGTTAGATGTTTCATAAGTTCCTTAAACTTTTACAAAGCTCATTGAGACACTTATATGCACTCATGTTGCATGAAACTTGGTTTAGAGTCCTAGAAACCGCGTTGTTAGATGTTTCATAAGTTCGTCAAACAAGTACAAAGCTCATTGAGACACTTATAAGCACTCATGTTGCATGAAACTTGGTTATAGTCCTAGAAACGCGTTGTAGATGTTTCATAAGTTCGTCAAACTTGTACAAAGCGCATTGAGACACTTATATGCACTGATGTTGCATGAAACTTGGTTAAGACTCCTAGAAACGTGTTGTTAGATGTTTCATAAGTTCGTCAAACTAGTACAAAGCTCATTGAGACACTTATAAGCCCTCATGTTGCATGAAACTTGGTTTAGAGTCCTAGAAACGCGTTGTTAGATGTATCATAAGTTCGTCAAACTAGTACAAAGCTCATTGAGACAGGTATAAGCACTCATGTTGCATGAAACTTGGTTTACAGTCCTAGAAACGCGTTGTTAGATGTTTCATAAGTTCGTCAAACTAGTACAAAACTCATTGAGACACTTATAAGCAGTCATGTTGCATGAAACTTGGTTTAGAGTCCTAGAAACGCGTTGTTAGATGTTTCATAAGTTCGTCAAACTTGTACAAAGCTCATTGAGGAACTTATAAGCAATCATGTAGCATGAAACTTGGTTTAGAGTCCTAGAAAGGCGTTGTTAGTTGTTTCATAAGTTCGTCAAACTTGTACAAAGCTCATTGAAACACTTATATGCATTGATGTTCCATGAAACTTGGTTAAGACTCCTAGAAACGCGTTGTTAGATGTTTCATAAGTTCGTCAAACTAGTACAAAGCTCATTGAGACACTTATAAGCACTCATGTTGCATGAAACTTGGTTTAGAGTCCTAGAAACGAGTTGTTAGATGTTTCATAAGTTCGTCAAACTTGTACAAAGCTCATTCAGACACTTATAAGCACTCATGTTGCATGTAACTTGGTTTAGAGTCCTAGAAAGGCGTTATTAGATGTTTCATAAGTTCGCCAAACTAGTACAAAGCTCATTGAGACACTTATAAGCACTCATAGTTCATGAATCTTGGTTTAGAGTCTTAGAAATCGCGTTGTTAGATGTTTCATCCGTTTGTCAAACTTATACAAAGCTCATTGAGACACTTATATGCACTCATGTTACATGAAACTTGGTTTAGATTCCTAGAAACCGCGTTGTTAGATGTTTCATAAGTTCGTCAAACTAGTACAAAGCTCATTGTGACACTTATAAGCACTCATGTTGCATGAAACTTGGTTTAGAGTCCTAGAAACGCGTTGTTAGATGTTTCATAAGTTCGTCAAACTTGTACAAAGCTCATTGAGACACTTATAAGCACTCATGTTGCATGAAACTTGGTTTAGTGTCCTAGAAACGCGTTGTTAGATGTTTCATAAGTTCGTCAAACTTGTACAAAGCTCATTGAGACACTTATATGCACTGATGTTGCATGAAACTTTGTTATGACTCCTAGAAACGCGTTGTTAGATGTTTCATAAGTTTGTCAAACAAGTACAAAGCTCATTGAGACACTTATAAGCAGTCATGTTGCATGAAACTTGGTTTATAGTCCTAGAAACGCGTTGTTAGATGTTTCATAAGTTCGTCAAACAAGTACAAAGCTCATTGAGACACTTATAAGAAGTCATGTTGCATGCAACTTGGTTTAGAGTCCTAGAAACGCGTTGTTAGATGTTTCATAAGTTTGTCAAACTTGTACAAAGCTCATTGAGACACTTATATGCACTGATGTTTCATGAAACTTGGTTAAGACTCCTAGAAACGCGTTGTTAGATGTTTCATAAGTTCGTCAAACTAGTACAAAGCTCATTGAGACAATTATAAGCACTCATGTTGCATGAAACTTGGTTTAGAGTCCTAGAAACGCGTTGTTAGATGTTTCATAAGTTCGTCAAACTAGTACAAAGCTCATTGAGACACTTATAAGCTCTCATGTTGCATGAAACTTGGTTTAGTGTCCTAGAAACGCGTTGTTAGATGTTTCATAAGTTCGTCAAACTTTTACAAAGCTCATTGAGACACTTATATGCACTGATGTTGCATGACACGTGGTTATGACTCCTAGAAACGCGTTGTTAGATGTTTCATAAGTTCGTCAAACAAGTACAAAGTTCATTGAGACACTTATAAGCAGTCATGTTGCATGAAACTTGGTTTATAGTCCTAGAAACGCGTTGTTCGATGTTTCATAACTTCGTCAAACAAGTACAAAGGTCATTGAGACACTTATAAGCAGTCATGTTGCATGAAACTTGGTTTAGAGTCCTAGAAACGCGTTGTTAGATGTTTCATAAGTTTGTCAAACTTGTACAAAGCTAATTGAGACACTTATATGCACTCATGTTGCATGAAACTTGGTTTAGATTCCTAGAAACCGTGTTGTTAGATGTTTCATAAGTTCGTCAAACAAGTACAAAGCTCATTGAGACACTTATAAGTACTCATGTTGCATGAAACTTGGTTTAGAGTCCTAGAAACGCGTTGTTAGATGTTTCATAAGTTCGTCAAACTTGTACAATGCTCATTGAGGAACTTATAAGCAATCATGTAGCAAGAAACTTGGTTTAGAGTTCTAGAAAGGCGTTGCTAGTTGTTTCATAAGTTTGTCAAACTTGTACAAAGCTCATTGAGACACTTATAAGCACTCATGTTGCATGAAACTTTTTTTAGAGTCCTAGCAACCACGTTGTTAGATGTTTCATAAGTTCGTCAAACTTGTACAAAGCTCATTGAGACACTTATAAGCACTCATGTTGGATGAAACTTGGTTTAAATTCCTAGAAACGCGTTGTTAGATCTTTCATAAGTTCATCAAACTAGTACAAAGCTCATTGAGACACTTATAAGCACTCATGTTGCATGAAACTTGGTTTAGAGTCCTAGAAACGCGTTGTTAGATGTTTCATAAGTTCGTCAAACTAGTACAAAGGTCATTGTGACACTTATAAGCACTCATGTTGCATGAAACTTGGTTTAGAGTCCTAGAAACGCGTTGTTAGATGTTTCATAAGTTCGTCAAACTTGTACAAAGCTCATTGAGACACTTATAAGCACTCATGTTGCATGAAACTTGGTTTAGTGTCCTAGAAACGCGTTGTTAGATGTTTCATAAGTTCGTCAAACTTGTACAAAGCTCATTGAGACACTTATATGCACTGATGTTGCATGAAACTTTGTTATGACTCCTAGAAACGCGTTGTTAGATGTTTCATAAGTTTGTCAAACAAGTACAAAGCTTATTGAGACACTTATAAGCAGTCATGTTGCATGAAACTTGGTTTATAGTCCTAGAAATGCGTTGTTAGATGTTTCATAAGTTCGTCAAACAAGTACAAAGGTCATTGAGACACTTATAAGCAGTCATGTTGCATGAAACTTGGTTTAGAGTCCTAGAAACGCGTTGTTAGATGTTTCATAAGTTTGTCAAACTTGTACAAAACTCATTGAGACACTTATATGCACTCATGTTGCATGAAACTTGGTTTAGATTCCTAGAAACCGTGTTGTTAGATGTTTCATAAGTTCGTCAAACAAGTACAAAGCTCATTGAGACACTTATAAGCACTCATGTTGCATGAAACTTGGTATATAGTCCTAGAAACGAGTTGTTAGATGTTTCATAAGTTCGTCAAACTTGTACAAAGCTCATTCAAACACTTATAAGCACTCATGTTGCATGAAACTTGGTTTAGAGTCCTAGAAACGCGTTGTTAGTTGTTTCATAAGTTCGTCAAACTAGTACAAAGCTCATTGAGACAGTTATAAGCAATCATGTTGCATGAAACTTGGTTTAGAGTCCTAGAAAGGCGTTGTTAGTTGTTTCATAAGTTCGTCAAACTTGTACAAAGCTCATTGAGACACTTATAAGCACTCATGTTGAATTATACTTGGTTTAAATTCCTAGAAACGCGTTGTTAGATGTATCATAAGTTCATCAAACTAGTACAAAGCTCATTGAGACACTTATAAGCACTCATGTTGCATGAAACTTGGTATATAGTCCTAGAAACGAGTTGTTAGATGTTTCATAAGTTCGTCAAACTTGTACAAAGCTCATTCAAACACTTATAAGCACTCATGTTGCATGAAACTTGGTTTAGAGTCCTAGAAAGGCGTTATTAAATGTTTCATAAGTTCACCAAACTAGTACAAAGCTCATTGAGACACTTATAAGCACTCATAGTTCATGAAACTTGGTTTAGAGTCTTAGAAATCGCGTTGTTAGATGTTTCATAAGTTCGTCAAACTAGTACAAAGCTCATTGAGCCACTTATAAGCACTCATATTGCATGAAACTTGGTTTAGAGTCCTAGAAACGCGTTGTTAGATGTTTCATAAGTTCGTCAAACAAGTACAAAGCTCATTGAGACACTTATAAGCAGTCATGTTGCATGCAACTTGGTTTAGAGTCCTAGAAACGCGTTGTTAGATGTTTCATAAGTTCGTCAAACTTGTACAAAGCTCATTGAGACACTGTAAAAGAGACCAAGGCATTGCCCGGACAAGTATTGTCCACCAAGGCAATGACCTAGCGTGTGACCGAAGTAGAAGTCCACGCTCTCATGTTACCGTTACAAAGAAGTCAAAGGAATCAAAGACAAGAAGGGAAAGAGCCGTTGCAATGTGACCGTTGGCGAGTGGAACTCACTCGGCCGTACAAGTCACGGGTTGGTTTAAGAAGCGCGGCTAGACGAGTGAGAGCGACGTGTGGGGCGCGACTAAACCAAGACGGAAAGCGACATTTTTAGCATATTCCCTTGTTACTTGTTTTAACCTAGCTTCTTTATATATGCGCCTCCCTTTTGTAATGTAAGGTTAACATTTTTGAATACAATGAAACCGAATCTCTTTACTCTCTCTATTCTCTCTCATTCTTGTCCTTGATGTTCTTGTTAAGAACTCAAGAACCTCATTCTCTAAATCTCTTCTAAATCTCTCAAATTCTAACATGGTATCGAGCTACAAAGCTCTTGAACCTACTTTTCTTCCGCGCAAACTCTCTCGGTTACTCTCGGTATCGACGATACTCGGTCTCGACAACTCTCGATACTCTTATCTGTACACGTTCGACAACTCTCGATACTCTGTTCTCGTACACGTTCGACAACTCTCGATACTCTGTTACTGTACACTCTCGACAAGGTTTTCTCGGCAAGAGTCTTGTTTTCCCGGCCACTTGTCTCGACTACTCTCGACAAGATCTTTCCTCGACACGAGCATCCTCGACTCTCGGTAACGATTTCTCGGCTCCTTCGGTTCAAAGTTCTAAATCTCGATTTCTAGATCCGAAATCTCAAAAACCAAAACTCAACCATGGAAGACAAAGAATCCAAGAGGGCACTTTGTCCGGTTACTCTCAAAGGCATCAACTACCTTCTATGGGCAAGGACCATGAAGATAGCCCTTTGTGGCCGCGGCTATTGGAACCATATCCTCACTCGGCAAGACGCCCCCATTGAGTTCAACAACGAACTCACAAACGACGATGAGAAGTGGTTCCAACTAGACCAAAAGGTACTTGGAATTATCCAAGCATCTCTTGAACCATCTATCTTGGAGGCGTATTCTTATTGTGAGAATGCCAAGGAACTATGGGATACCCTCCAAACCGTCTACGGCAACATATCCAACCTTAGCCGAGTCTATGAGGTCAAGAAAGCCATCAACGACCTCAACCAAGAAGACACCGAGTTCACCAAACACTTTGGGAAGTTTCGGTCACTATGGGCCGAATTGGAGATGCTTCGTCCAAGCACCGTGGATCCGAAAGTCTTAAATGAACGAAGAGAGCAAGACAAAGTATTTGGCTTACTCCTCACTCTCAACGGTAGCTACAAAGATGTGACCAAGCACTTGCTTCGATCCGACACCTTACCTAACCTTGAAGAGGTATGTGCACAACTCCAAAGGGAACAAGGGTCTATTGAACTCTTTGATGGCAAGAAGGAGCTAGTAACCGCCAACAAAGTGGCATTCAAACTCTCTTCCAAGACCTATGAAGAAAGGAGAGCCTTGACTTGTGAACATTGCAAGAAGAAGGGCCACATGAAGGAGAAGTGTTGGATATTGCATCCTAACCTCAAGCCGGCCAAGTTTAAGGAAGCCAAGGCCAATCTCTCTCATGATGACACGGCAAGCATGCCTAGCACAAGCGGATCAAACCGTGGCAAGGAAGAGGAGTCTTCGGCCATTGTCCCTTACATGGATGAGTACGTGAGGAAGTCCGACCTTGACGCCCTCATCAAAGCCCTTAAGGGCTCCGGTATTTCACCCTTCTACTCCCTTAGTGCTCAAAATATAGACAATAAACCTTTTAAGCCGATTATTATTGATTCGGGTGCTTCTCATCATATGATTAGTAACTTAGAATTGATTAGTAATGTTAAACCGGCTTTAGGTAATGTCATTATTGCAAATGGAAGTGAAATTCCTATAGAAGGATTAGGGAACCTCAAGTTGTTTGATAGAGATTCACAAGCGCTTTACATGCCTAGTTTTACTTCAAACCTTATATCCGTAAAACGCATTGCTTGTGATTTGAATTGCAATGTCATTTTTGGGCCTAATAATGTGGTTTTTCAGGATATTAAGAGTAAGGAGATCATTGGGAAAGGGGTCACAAGAGGCGATCTATATGTCCTTGAAGAAAACCCATCTAGTTCTTGTCTTTTTCATGCTTTTAATTCGGTTATAACCGAAACAAACAATGTTATTTGGCACTTTAGACTTGGTCATCCTCATTTGAATGCATTGAAAACTATGTTACCTAATGTTGTGTTTGATCATAAAACTTGTGAGGCGTGCATTTTAGGCAAGCATTGTAGAACCGTTTTCTCAAAATCAAAAATGTGTTACAAACCCTTTGAACTAGTTCACTCGGACGTTTGGTCCTCTCCTTGCAAATCTAGGGATAATCATAGCTATTTTGTCACATTCATAGATGAAAGCTCTAAATATACTTGGGTTACTCTTTTACAAACCAAAGATAGGGTATTAGAGGCTTTTAAAAACTTTCAAAACTATGTGACTAACCATTACAATGCTAAGATCAAAACCTTTAGGTCGGATAATGGGGGGAGTACACAAGCCGAGCATTCAAAGAACACATAGCCAACCATGGGATTCTTCACCAAACCACATGCCCATATACACCGCAACAAAATGGTGTGGCCGAGAGGAAGAATAGGCATCTCATGGAGGTCACACGGTCAATGATGTTCCATATGAACATCCCAAAACGGTTTTGGTCGGATGGTGTTTTAACCGCATGTTATCTCATCAACCGAACCCCCACTCAAATCTTAAACAATCAATCTCCTTTTGAAGTGTTAAATAAGAGTAAGCCCTTTATTAACCATCTAAGAGTATTTGGTTGTGTTTGTTTTGTGTTTGTGCCTAGTGAACAAAGGAACAAGCTTGAAGCAAAAAGCATCAAGGCCATGTTCATAGGCTACTCAAACACACAAAAAGGATACAAGTGCTATGTACCCGAGACAAGACGGGTATTAGTATCAAGAGATGTCAAGTTCCTTGAAGGCAAAAGCTTCTATGAAGACACCAATTGGGATAGTGTGAAGGACTTACCCGAGAAGGTCATAGATAGAGCTACAAGTCTAAGGAACCTAATGAAGAACCTTGGCATGAGTTTTGAAGAAGAACCAAGCCAAGATACACCAAACCAACAACCCACCCCTCTTGATCATGAGGGGGAGAACAATGAGCAAGTCAACTCCGAACCTCAAGAACCTAATGAGTCCGGGGGAGAACCAAATGCTCAACAACAAAATCCATCTCAAGAAAACCACGGACATGCTCAAGAAGATCATGATCAAGAAGTGGGTCAAGAAGCTAGTGAACCATCGGTGCCGGTTCTAAGAAGAAGTACTAGAGTGAAGAAGGATCCATCCAATTGGGTAAACACAAGGGTATACTTCAATAGCAAGGCGGTGTCTCATCCAACTCAAGCCGTATGCTCTCTTGCAAGTCTTCCTAAGGAACACCAAGCATATATCACTTCCATGGATCAACATGTAATACCAAGAACTTATGAAGAAGCAATGAAAGAAGAAGTATGGGTCAATGCGGTAAAAGCCGAGAACAAAGCAATGGAGGACAATGAGACGTTTTATGAGACTGATCTCCCTCAAGGCAAAAGAACCGTGAGCTCAAGATACATCTTCACTATCAAGTATCATAGCAATGGCGAGATAGAAAGACACAAAGCTCGGCTAGTGGCAAGAGGGTTTACACAAACGTATGGAGAAGACTACTTGGACACTTTTGCTCCGGTTGCAAAACTCCACACCGTAAGAGTTATTCTATCATTGGCCACCAATCTCTCATGGGACTTATACCAAATGGATGTCAAGAATGCATTCCTTCAAGGAGAGCTTGAAGAAGAAGTATACATGACACCACCACCGGGTCTAGAAGAAACCATCACTCCGGGAAAAGTGTTGAGACTAAGGAAGGCTATTTATGGACTCAAGCAATCACCAAGAGCCTGGTACCATAAGCTTAGCTCAACCTTGATGGCAAAGGGATTCAAAAGATCTCATGTGGAACACACTCTATTCACCCGGACAAACGGAGAAGGTATGGTAGTGGTACTTGTCTATGTAGATGATATCATCATCTCCGAAACAACAAGGAAGGTATCCATGACACTAAACTCTATTTAAAGTCTAAATTTGATATCAAAGATTTAGGAAAACTCAAGTACTTCCTTGGGATTGAAGTGTGTAGATCCGAAGAGGGTCTATTCCTTTCCCAAAGGAAGTACACCCATGATCTTTTGAGTGTTGTCAATATGACAGGAGTTAAGAAAGCTAAGACACCACTAGAAGAAGGATACAAGGTTGTCCAAGAAGGAAGTGGGGAAGACGAGCCATATACGGATCCTAAACTCTATAGGCAAATGGTGGGCAAGCTCATCTATTTGACAATCACAAGACCGGACATTTGCTTTGCCGTGAACCAAGTAGCACAACAAATGCAAAAGCCAAAGATACACCATTGGAAGATGCTAGAGAGAATCCTAAGCTATGTCAAGGAGACATCCAATTTGGGTATTTGGATGGGTTGCAACAAGAACACCGAGGTGATTGGGTATTGTGATGCGGATTATGCCGGAAATATGGAAGATAGGAGATCCACTACGGGGTATTGCACATTCATTGGTGGGAACCTCGTCACATGGAAGACTAAGAAGCAAAAGATAGTCTCTTGCTCAACCGCCGAAGCCGAGTATAGAGCTATGAGAAAGCTAACACAAGAACTCATGTGGCTCAAGAACTTGCTAGGAGATTTGGGAATCAAGATAGAAGGGCCAATGACTATGCATTGTGACAACCAAGCGGCTATCCACATAGCATCTAACTCGGTATTCCATGAGAGGACAAAGCACATCGAAGTGGATTGTCACAAGGTTAGAGAACAAATGGTAAAGGGCACAATCCTACCATGCTTCACCAAGAGTCAAGATCAACTTGCGGACGTCTTCACCAAATCCGCAAGCTTGAAGGTTTGTGAGTCCATTCTACCTAGACTTGGACTCATCCGGGCAACCAAAGCCTAAGTCTCCAACCACATAAGCTTGTACTCTTTTCCCTTAGGTGAGTTTTATCCCAAGAGGTTTTCTCACCAAGGTTTTAACGAGGCAAGTTTATGCGGGGTCCAAGCTTAGCCATTTCATGAGGCTAAGCTTGCGGGGGAGTGTAAAAGAGACCAAGGCATTGCCCGGACAAGTATTGTCCACCAAGGCAATGACCTAGCGTGTGACCGAAGTAGAAGTCCACGCTCTCATGTTACCGTTACAAAGAAGTCAAAGGAATCAAAGACAAGAAGGGAAAGAGCCGTTGCAATGTGACCGTTGGCGAGTGGAACTGATGCGATCGTAACCGAGCCATCGGACGAGGAAACCGCGAACGAGCCGATATCGACCACTCGACCACTCGACACCGACGAAATGCCGATGTCGACCACTCGACCAACCGATGCCGAGGAGTTGCCGAGTACCCGAACATCGAATGCCGAGGAAATGTCGAGTGTACAAGAAGGAGTTATCACCCGGGCCAGAGCTAAGGAGCTAGCAAGGAAAGCTCACACGATGATCAAGGAAGAGAAGATTGGAGAAGCCGACACGGGAAGCTACTTCAACATCTTCACCACGGCTACTTGAGGAAGACCAAGCTATGGTAGCTAAGCGGACTAAGTGACTCGCTTGGTACTCTTTCCCACCGGGTTTTAACGAGGCCAAGAAGACCACTACGTCGTCCATTAGCCACCATAGCTTGAAGAGTGTGTTAAGCAAGGCACTTTCGCTACTTGCTTATTTATCCGCGCAATTTCCATTTTTCCTAGGATTTCCTTTTTTCGCTTATGTTGCGATTTCCATTTCTCGAACAATTTCCTTTTTCTCGTTTTTGCGCAAAACCCTAAGGTAACAAGCGACATGTGCTTGTCCTATAAAAGGAGTGCGCCGCATCCTTTGTCATAATCGAACAACTTAGAAAGAAAAAAACTTAACCTAAGGTCTTTGTCGCCTTCTTGATCTTGTGAAGAGATCGGCTCCCTTTGATCTTGTGAAGAGATCCGTTCTTCTCCTTGCGCAACCGCCGTTGGAGAGAACTTCTATCACTTGTTAAACCTCCTCAACGTTTAACAAGTTTCCGCCATTACTTACACTTCCCCTCCCATCCTACATCGACGTTCCACCGCATCATTCCACTACCTTCACCTCCCGTCCATCCTTTTCCATCGCCGAGACAGTTCAGCCTCGTTTGGAGAGTAGATCCCTCAAGGCCGATCGTATCATGTGGTATCGAGCCGCCTCGAACCAAGGCTGAGTCGCTTCTATCTCTTACTTCTCTTCTTTATCGTTTATGCTTAACTTTAGATCTATACCGTATGTTTCAACTTGCTTGCTTGCCTGAGTGATTGTCCGTAACTTGTTGTTGATTTCGTTGCTTGCTTGGGTACTACTAGTAACTTGTTGAATCATTGATAGGTCGTTCTTAGGATCCACATTCACTCCGACGAAGATTACTATGAGCTAGGCGCATCGGATCGCAGCCATAGAAGCCGTAGGCGGGACAGGGAGGCCAGGGATCCTGTTAGGCAACAACTTAGACACATCAAAGCTAAGTTCCCTCCCTTCCAAGGTAAGAACGATCCCGAGGTCTACCTAGATTGGGAAAGGAAGATGGAGTCTAGCTTCATCTACCATGACACTTACCCGTCAACAAGGTAAAAATTGCCGTGTCCGAATTCGGTGACTATGCTCTCCGTGGTGGGATCAGCTATGCACCACCGAAGCCGACACAACGAGCCGGCTATCACCACTTGGGCACAACTTACCACGCACATGAGGAAGCGTTTTGTTCCCAACCATTACCACCGTGAGACTCTCCACAAACTCAAGAAACTCACCCAGGGGTCAAGCTCCGTCAGAGACTACTACCAAGAGATGGAAACCCTGCTGGTCCGAGCCGGCCTAGAAGAAGACGACGAGGTCGCCATGGCCCGGTTCATTGGAGGACTTGCTCGGGACATTCAAGACAAGCTGGAACTCCAATCTTATGAAGATCTTGAGGAGTTAGTGCACAAGGCCGAGTTGATTGAGAGCCGAACAAGCGCCGGTATACTAGGCCAAGCTACCCATCCAATGCAACCAAGCCGCGGGATGTCCAGCCAACCAAACCAGAATACCGCCGAGAGTTCAAACCACCACCTAGCGGCGTGAAAGAAGAGCCCAAGACAGCCTTCAAGGATAGGAATGGAGCATCCTTGAGCCATGTCAGGTGTTACAAGTGTCAAGGCATGGGTCATTACGCTAGGGATTGTGTCAACAAGAAGGTCTACATGCTGCTTGATAACGGAGACATCCTTCCACCGGATACGTACTCGAATCGACCCTCATGAAGAAGAGGAAGAAGAGTCCGCCGCGGTTGGAGAGATGCTTGTAGCCCACCGAGCATTAAGTGTCCAGAATCGAGGCCGAGGAGCTACAACAACGGGACAACTTGTTCCACACCCGTGCATCGTCAAGGAAAGGGTGTGTAGCCTAATCATAGATGGAGGGAGTTGCACCAACGCTGCAAGTGAGCATATGGTCGAGAAACTTCACCTCCAAACCACCCCACATCCGAGGCCATATAAGCCGCAATGGCTGAATGAAGGAGGAGCCCTGACGGTTACTCACCAAGTCAAGGTAGCCTTTGCCATAGGAAAGTATGAGGATGACGTACTCTGTGATGTCTTGCCCATGGGCTCGAGCCACCTCCTGCCGGGTAGACCGTGGCAATCGACCGCAAGGTTCTCGCATGATGGATACACCAACAAGCACTCCTTTGAGTTCAAGGGGCGCAAAATCATCCTTCTCCCTCTCACACCTAGCGAAGTCTACCAAGACCAGCTCTACATCAAACTAAAGAACGAGAAGGATAAGGAGATACCGCCTAATACCAACCTTCTCATCCACTCTAGTGAAGTTTTCAAAGACTTAAACTCGGAACTACCTATCTTAATGCTTATATATAGAGAAACGCTTGCTAGTTTAACCGAGTTTGCACAGGGTCTTCCTAGTGGTATGTCTCAGCCTTTTGCAGGATTTTAGGGATGTGTTCCCGGAGGATGCCCCGCCAGGATCGCCACCTATCCGAGGGATTGAGCACCAGATAGACTTGGTGCCCGGAGTCGCTTTGCCGAACCGGCCAGCTTACCGCACCAACCCAACTGAAACCAAAGAACTCCAAAACCAAGTGGAGGAGTTGATGAAGAAGGGTCACATCCGTGAGAGTATGAGTCCATGTGCCGTCCCGGTCCCTACTGGTGCCAAAGAAAGATGGAACGTGGCGCATGTGTGTTGATTGCCGAGCCATCAACAACATCACGGTTAAGTATCGCCACCCTATCCCTAGACTTGATGATATGTTAGATGAATTGTGTGGGTCTAACGTGTTCTCTAAGATCGATCTTAAGAGTGGTTATCATCGATTAGGATGAAGGAAGGTGACGAATGGAAGACCGCCTTTAAGACTAAGCAAGGATTGTACGAATGGCTTGTAATGCCCTTCGGTTTAACTAATGCTCCTAGTACCTTTATGCGTTTAATGAATCATGTGTTGAGGTCCTTTATAGGTGTCTTTGTAGTTGTTTACTTTGACGATATACTGATTTATAGCAGGGATATGGAGGCCCATCTCACTCACATCCGGATGGTGCTAGAAGTACTTCGGAAGGAGCGCTTGTTTGCTAACCTCGGCAAGTGTACCTTTTGCACTAACCGAGTTATTTTCTTAGGTTTTGTTGTGAGTGCGGACGGCGTACAGGTTGACGAGGACAAGATAAAGGCCATCCGAGACGGCCGAGCCCTAAGAACGTCGGAGAAGTTAGGAGTTTTCACGGCCTAGCCGGCTTCTACCGCCGGTTCGTCAAAGACTTCAGCACCGTAGCCGCACCACTCACCGAAGTCATCAAGAAGGAAGTAGGGTTCAAGTGGGAAGCCGCCCAAGAGCAAGCCTTTCGTGCTCTTAAAGAGAAGCTTATCAATTCCCCTCTACTTGCTTTACCGATTTTATGAAAACTTTTGAAATTGAGTGTGATGCGTCCGGTGTAGGCATTGGAGCCGTTCTAATGCAGGACAAAAGACCCATTGCTTATTTCAGCGAAAAGTTAGGAGGCTCAACGGTCAACTATCCAACATATGACAAGGAGCTATACGCGCTGGTGAGAGCTCTACAAACATGGCAGCACTATCTCGTGGCCCAAGGAGTTCGTCATACACACGGACCATGAATCCTTGAAACATCTAAAGGGGCAACAGAAGCTGAACCGGAGGCATGGACGTTGGATAGAATTCATCGAGACCTTCCCATATGTCATTAAGTACAAGAAAGGTAAGGACAATGTAGTCGCCGATGCATTGTCCCTAGAGGTACACTCTTCTTAGTACTTTGACATCTAAACTCATTGGATTTGAGAGATTGAAAGAACTATATGAGATAGACAATGAGTTTAGTGAGGCGTATAGGAAGTGTTCAAAATTCTCTTGTGATGGTTACTATAGGCACGATGGATATCTCTTTTATAACCATAAGTTGTGTGTGCCTAATGTTTCGTTAGAGAGTTGTTAGTCGTGGAATCCCATGGGGGTGGACTTGCCGGGCACTTTGGAGTTACTAAGACTCTTCACAGCCTACAACAACACTTCTATTGGCCGGGCATGAGGAAGGACGTGGAGAAAGTCTGTGCTAGGTGTGCTACATGCAAACAGGCTAAGAGTAAAGTCCAGCCGCACGGTTTGTATCTCCCTTTACCTATCCCCGAGCATCCTTGGACAGATATATCGATGGACTTTGTGATAGGATTGCCTAGGACTAAAACTGGTAGAGACTCGATCTTTGTGGTTGTTGATAGGTTTTCTAAGATGGCTCACTTTATTGCTTGTCATAAGACCGATGATGCTGTTAATGTCGCTAACCTCGTTCTTTAGAGAAGTTGTTAGGTTGCATGGTATGCCTCTTGTTATTGTGTCCGACGGGGATACGAAGTTTCTTAGCCATTTTTGGAGAACCTTGTGGGCAAAGCTAGGAACCAAGCTGACCTTTTCCACCACTTGCCACCCACAGACCGATGGTCGACGGAGGTAGTCAACCGGTCCTTAAGCACCTTGCTAAGGACGATGGTAAGAAGCAATCTCAAGTCGTGGGAGGATTGTCTACCCCACGTTGAGTTTGCTTACAATCATTCTCAACACTCCTCTACTTTGTTCTCTCCTTTTGAAATTGTTTATGGGTTTAACCCGTCTTCACCCCTAGATTTAATCTCTTTGCCTTTGAGTGAACGTGGCAGTTTAGACGGTAAGAAGAAGGCGGAACAAGTAAGGAAAATCCACGAGAAGGCTAGGATCAACATCGAGCACAAGACGCGGCTATACGCAAAGAAAGCCAACAAGGGTCGCAAGGAGGTTATCTTTAAAGAAGGCGACCTAATGTGGGTTCACCTAAGGAAGGAGAGGTTCCCAGCCGAGAGAAAATCCAAGCTGATGCCGAGAGTAGATGGCCCGTTCAAAGTCCTGAAGCGGATCAACGACAACGCCTACAAAATTGATCTTCAAGGGAAGTACACAATCTCTGATTCGTTTAATGTTTTTGACTTAGCTCGTTTTATTGCAGATTCTGATTTGAGGTCAAATCCTTTTCAAGTGGGGGAGGATGATGCGATCGTAACCGAGCCATCGGACGAGGAAACCGCGAACGAGCCGATATCGACCACTCGACCACTCGACACCGACGAAATGCCGATGTCGACCACTCGACCAACCGATGCCGAGGAGTTGCCGAGTACCCGAACATCGAATGCCGAGGAAATGTCGAGTGTACAAGAAGGAGTTATCACCCGGGCCAGAGCTAAGGAGCTAGCAAGGAAAGCTCACACGATGATCAAGGAAGAGAAGATTGGAGAAGCCGACACGGGAAGCTACTTCAACATCTTCACCACGGCTACTTGAGGAAGACCAAGCTATGGTAGCTAAGCGGACTAAGTGACTCGCTTGGTACTCTTTCCCACCGGGTTTTAACGAGGCCAAGAAGACCACTACGTCGTCCATTAGCCACCATAGCTTGAAGAGTGTGTTAAGCAAGGCACTTTCGCTACTTGCTTATTTATCCGCGCAATTTCCATTTTTCCTAGGATTTCCTTTTTTCGCTTATGTTGCGATTTCCATTTCTCGAACAATTTCCTTTTTCTCGTTTTTGCGCAAAACCCTAAGGTAACAAGCGACATGTGCTTGTCCTATAAAAGGAGTGCGCCGCATCCTTTGTCATAATCGAACAACTTAGAAAGAAAAAAACTTAACCTAAGGTCTTTGTCGCCTTCTTGATCTTGTGAAGAGATCGGCTCCCTTTGATCTTGTGAAGAGATCCGTTCTTCTCCTTGCGCAACCGCCGTTGGAGAGAACTTCTATCACTTGTTAAACCTCCTCAACGTTTAACAAGTTTCCGCCATTACTTACACTTCCCCTCCCATCCTACATCGACGTTCCACCGCATCATTCCACTACCTTCACCTCCCGTCCATCCTTTTCCATCGCCGAGACAGTTCAGCCTCGTTTGGAGAGTAGATCCCTCAAGGCCGATCGTATCAGGAACTCACTCGGCCGTACAAGTCACGGGTTGGTTTAAGAAGCGCGGCTAGACGAGTGAGAGCGACGTGTGGGGCGCGACTAAACCAAGACGGAAAGCGACATTTTTAGCATATTCCCTTGTTACTTGTTTTAACCTAGCTTCTTTATATATGCGCCTCCCTTTTGTAATGTAAGGTTAACATTTTTGAATACAATGAAACCGAATCTCTTTACTCTCTCTATTCTCTCTCATTCTTGTCCTTGATGTTCTTGTTAAGAACTCAAGAACCTCATTCTCTAAATCTCTTCTAAATCTCTCAAATTCTAACATTATATGCACTGATGTTGCATGAAACTTGGTTAAGACTCCTAGAAACGCGTTGTTAGATGTTTCATAAGTTCGTCAAACTAGTACAAAGCTCATTGAGACAATTATAAGCACTCATGTTGCATGAAACTTGGTTTAGAGTCCTAGAAACGCGTTGTTAGATGTTTCATAAGTTCGTCAAACTAGTACAAAGCTCATTGAGACACTTATAAGCACTCATGTTGCATGAAACTTGGTTTAGTGTCCTAGAAACGCGTTGTTAGATGTTTCATAAGTTCGTCAAACTTTTACAAAGCTCATTGAGACACTTATATGCACTGATGTTGCATGACACGTGGTTATGACTCCTAGAAACGCGTTGTTAGATGTTTCATAAGTTCGTCAAACAAGTACAAAGTTCATTGAGACACTTATAAGCAGTCATGTTGCATGAAACTTGGTTTATAGTCCTAGAAACGCGTTGTTAGATGTTTCATAAGTTCGTCAAACAAGTACAAAGGTCATTGAGACACTTATAAGCAGTCATGTTGCATGAAACTTGGTTTAGAGTCCTAGAAACGCGTTGTTAGATGTTTCATAAGTTTGTCAAACTTGTACAAAGCTAATTGAGACACTTATATGCACTCATGTTGCATGAAACTTGGTTTAGATCCCTAGAAACCGTGTTGTTAGATGTTTCATAAGTTCGTCAAACAAGTACAAAGCTCATTGAGACACTTATAAGTACTCATGTTGCATGAAACTTGGTTTAGAGTCCTAGAAACGCGTTGTTAGATGTTGCATAAGTTCGTCAAACTTGTACAATGCTCATTGAGGAACTTATAAGCAATCATGTAGCAAGAAACTTGGTTTAGAGTTCTAGAAAGGCGTTGCTAGTTGTTTCATAAGTTTGTCAAACTTGTACAAAGCTCATTGAGACACTTATAAGCACTCATGTTGCATGAAACTTTTTTTAGAGTCCTAGCAACCACGTTGTTAGATGTTTCATAAGTTCGTCAAACTTGTACAAAGCTCATTGAGACACTTATAAGCACTCATGTTGCATGAAACTTGGTTTAAATTCCTAGAAACGCGTTGTTAGATGTTTCATAAGTTCATCAAACTAGTACAAAGCTCATTGAGACACTTATAAGCACTCATGTTGCATGAAACTTGGTTTAGAGTCCTAGAAACGCGTTGTTAGATGTTTCATAAGTTCGTCAAACTAGTACAAAGCTCATTGTGACACTTATAAGCACTCATATTGCATGAAACTTGGTTTAGAGTCCTAGAAACGCGTTGTTAGATGTTTCATAAGTTCGTCAAACTTGTACAAAGCTCATTGAGACACTTATAAGCACTCATGTTGCATGAAACTTGGTTTAGTGTCCTAGAAACGCGTTGTTAGATGTTTCATAAGTTCGTCAAACTTGTACAAAGCTCATTGAGACACTTATATGCATTGATGTTGCATGAAACTTTGTTATGACTCCTAGAAACGCGTTGTTAGATGTTTCATAAGTTTGTCAAACAAGTACAAAGCTTATTGAGACACTTATAAGCAGTCATGTTGCATGAAACTTGGTTTATAGTCCTAGAAACGCGTTGTTAGATGTTTCATAAGTTCGTCAAACAAGTACAAAGGTCATTGAGACACTTATAAGCAGTCATGTTGCATGAAACTTGGTTTAGAGTCCTAGAAACGCGTTGTTAGATGTTTCATAAGTTTGTCAAACTTGTACAAAACTCATTGAGACACTTATATGCACTCATGTTGCATGAAACTTGGTTTAGATTCCTAGAAACCGTGTTGTTAGATGTTTCATAAGTTCGTCAAACAAGTACAAAGCTCATTGAGACACTTATAAGCACTCATGTTGCATGAAACTTGGTATATAGTCCTAGAAACGAGTTGTTAGATGTTTCATAAGTTCGTCAAACTTGTACAAAGCTCATTCAAACACTTATAAGCACTCATGTTGCATGAAACTTGGTTTAGAGTCCTAGAAACGCGTTGTTAGTTGTTTCATAAGTTCGTCAAACTAGTACAAAGCTCATTGAGACAGTTATAAGCAATCATGTTGCATGAAACTTGGTTTAGAGTCCTAGAAAGGCGTTGTTAGTTGTTTCATAAGTTCGTCAAACTTGTACAAAGCTCATTGAGACACTTATAAGCACTCATGTTGAATTATACTTGGTTTAAATTCCTAGAAACGCGTTGTTAGATGTATCATAAGTTCATCAAACTAGTACAAAGCTCATTGAGACACTTATAAGCACTCATGATGCATGAAACTTGGTATATAGTCCTAGAAACGAGTTGTTAGATGTTTCATAAGTTCGTCAAACTTGTACAAAGCTCATTCAAACACTTATAAGCACTCATGTTGCATGAAACTTGGTTTAGAGTCCTAGAAAGGCTTTATTAAATGTTTCATAAGTTCACCAAACTAGTACAAAGCTCATTGAGACACTTATAAGCACTCATAGTTCATGAAACTTGGTTTAGAGTCTTAGAAATGGTTTTAGAGTCTTCAGAAGTTCGTCAAACTAGTTGTTAGATGTTGAGCCACTCATAAGCACTCATATTGCATGAAACTTGGTTTAGAGTCCTAGAAACGCGTTGTTAATGTTTCATAAGTCGTCAAACAAGTACAAAGCTCATTGAGACACTTATAAGCAGTCATGTTGCATGCAACTTGGTTTAGAGTCCTAGAAACGCGTTGTTAGATGTTTCATAAGTTCGTCAAACTTGTACAAAGCTCATTGAGACACTTATATGCACTGATGTTGCATGAAACTTGGTTATGACTCCTAGAAACGCGTTGTTAGATGTTTCATAAGTTCGTAAAACATGTACAAAGCTCATTGAGACACTTATAAGAAGTCATGTTGCATGCAACTTGGTTTAGAGTCCTAGAAACGCGTTGTTAGATGTTTCATAAGTTCGTCAAACTTGTACAAAGCTCATTGAGACACTTATATGCACTCATGTTGTATGAAACTTGGTTTAGATTCCTAGAAACCGCGTTGTTAGATGTCTCATAAGTTCGTCAAACAAGTACAAAGCTCATTGAGACACTTATAAGCACTCATGTTGCATGAAACTTGGTTTAGAGTCCTAGAAACACGTTGTTAGATGTTTCATAAGTTCGTCAAACTTGTACAAAGCTCATTCAGACACTTATATGCACTGATGTTGCATGAAACTTAGTTAAGACTCCTAGAAACGCGTTGTTAGATGTTTCATAAGTTCATCAAACTAGTACAAAGCTCATTGAGACACTTATAAGCACTCATGTTGCATGAAACTTGGTTTAGAGTCCTAGAAACGCGTTGTTAGATGTTTCATAAGTTCGTCAAACTTGTACAAAGCTCATTGAGACACTTATAAGGACTCATGTTGGATGTAACATGGTATAGAGTCCTAGAAACGTGTTGTTAGATGTTTCATAAGTTCTTCAAACAAGTACAAAGCTCATTGAGACACTTATAAGCACTCATGTTGCATGAAACTTGGTTTAGAGTCCTAGAAACGCGTTGTTAGATGTTTCATAAGTTCGTTAAAGTTGTACAATGCTCATTGAGACACTTATATGCACTCATGTTGAATGCAACTTTGTTAAGACTCCTAGAAACGCGTTGTTAGATGTTTCATAAGTTCGTCAAACTAGTACAAATCTCATTGAGACACTTATAAGCACTCATGTTCCATGAATCTTGGTTTAGAGTCCTAGAAACGCGTTGTTAGATGTTTCATAAGTTCGTCAAACTTGTACAAAGCTCATTGAGACACTTATAAGCCTTCATGTTGCATTAAACTCTGTTTAAAGTCCTAGAAACGCGTTGTTAGATGTTTCATAAGTTCGTCAAACAAGTACAAAGCTCATTGAGACACTTATAAGTACTCATGTTGCATGAAACTTGGTTTAGAGTCCTAGAAACGCGTTGTTAGATGTTTCATAAGTTCGTCAAATTTGTACAATGCTCATTGAGGAACTTATAAGCAATCATGTAGCATGAAACTTTTTTTAGAGTCCTAGCAACCACGTTGTTAGATGTTTCATAAGTTCGTCAAACTTGTACAAAGCTCATTGAGACACTTATAAGCACTCATGTTGCATGAAACTTGGTTTAAATTCCTAGAAACGCGTTGTTAGATGTTTCATAAGTTCATCAAACTAGTACAAAGCTCATTGAGACACTTATAAGCACTCATGTTGCATGAAACTTGGTTTAGAGTCCTAGAAACGCGTTGTTAGATGTTTCATAAGTTCGTCAAACTAGTACAAAGCTCATTGTGACACTTATAAGCACTCATGTTGCATGAAACTTGGTTTAGAGTCCTAGAAAGGCGTTATTAAATGTTTCATAAGTTCACCAAACTAGTACAAAGCTCATTGAGACACTTATAAGCACTCATAGTTCATGAAACTTGGTTTAGAGTCTTAGAAATCGCGTTGTTAGATGTTTCATAAGTTCGTCAAACTAGTACAAAGCTCATTGAGCCACTTATAAGCACTCATATTGCATGAAACTTGGTTTAGAGTCCTAGAAACGCGTTGTTAGATGTTTCATAAGTTCGTCAAACAAGTACAAAGCTCATTGAGACACTTATAAGCAGTCATGTTGCATGCAACTTGGTTTAGAGTCCTAGAAACGCGTTGTTAGATGTTTCATAAGTTCGTCAAACTTGTACAAAGCTCATTGAGACACTTATATGCACCGATGTTGCATGAAACTTGGTTAAGACTCCTAGAAACGCGTTGTTAGATGTTTCATAAGTTCGTCAAACTAGTACAAAGCTCATTGAGACAATTATAAGCACTCATGTTGCATGAAACTTGGTTTAGAGTCCTAGAAACGCGTTGTTAGATGTTTCATAAGTTCGTCAAACTAGTACAAAGCTCATTGAGACACTTATAAGCACTCATGTTGCATGAAACTTGGTTTAGTGTCCTAGAAACGCGTTGTTAGATGTTTCATAAGTTCGTCAAACTTTTACAAAGCTCATTGAGACACTTATATGCACTGATGTTGCATGACACGTGGTTATGACTCCTAGAAACGCGTTGTTAGATGTTTCATAAGTTCGTCAAACAAGTACAAAGTTCATTGAGACACTTATAAGCAGTCATGTTGCATGAAACTTGGTTTATAGTCCTAGAAACGCGTTGTTAGATGTTTCATAAGTTCGTCAAACAAGTACAAAGGTCATTGAGACACTTATAAGCAGTCATGTTGCATGAAACTTGGTTTAGAGTCCTAGAAACGCGTTGTTAGATGTTTCATAAGTTTGTCAAACTTGTACAAAGCTAATTGAGACACTTATATGCACTCATGTTGCATGAAACTTGGTTTAGATCCCTAGAAACCGTGTTGTTAGATGTTTCATAAGTTCGTCAAACAAGTACAAAGCTCATTGAGACACTTATAAGTACTCATGTTGCATGAAACTTGGTTTAGAGTCCTAGAAACGCGTTGTTAGATGTTGCATAAGTTCGTCAAACTTGTACAATGCTCATTGAGGAACTTATAAGCAATCATGTAGCAAGAAACTTGGTTTAGAGTTCTAGAAAGGCGTTGCTAGTTGTTTCATAAGTTTGTCAAACTTGTACAAAGCTCATTGAGACACTTATAAGCACTCATGTTGCATGAAACTTTTTTTAGAGTCCTAGCAACCACGTTGTTAGATGTTTCATAAGTTCGTCAAACTTGTACAAAGCTCATTGAGACACTTATAAGCACTCATGTTGCATGAAACTTGGTTTAAATTCCTAGAAACGCGTTGTTAGATGTTTCATAAGTTCATCAAACTAGTACAAAGCTCATTGAGACACTTATAAGCACTCATGTTGCATGAAACTTGGTTTAGAGTCCTAGAAACGCGTTGTTAGATGTTTCATAAGTTCGTCAAACTAGTACAAAGCTCATTGTGACACTTATAAGCACTCATATTGCATGAAACTTGGTTTAGAGTCCTAGAAACGCGTTGTTAGATGTTTCATAAGTTCGTCAAACTTGTACAAAGCTCATTGAGACACTTATAAGCACTCATGTTGCATGAAACTTGGTTTAGTGTCCTAGAAACGCGTTGTTAGATGTTTCATAAGTTCGTCAAACTTGTACAAAGCTCATTGAGACACTTATATGCATTGATGTTGCATGAAACTTTGTTATGACTCCTAGAAACGCGTTGTTAGATGTTTCATAAGTTTGTCAAACAAGTACAAAGCTTATTGAGACACTTATAAGCAGTCATGTTGCATGAAACTTGGTTTATAGTCCTAGAAACGCG
This sequence comes from Cochlearia excelsa, assembly GCA_963556525.1. Classification (NCBI taxonomy): domain Eukaryota; kingdom Viridiplantae; phylum Streptophyta; class Magnoliopsida; order Brassicales; family Brassicaceae; genus Cochlearia; species Cochlearia excelsa. The sequence goes on from CAUVZT010000002.1 coordinate 3,568,944, forward strand.
TTGTTAGATGTTTCATAAGTTCGTCAAACAAGTACAAAGGTCATTGAGACACTTATAAGCAAGTCATGTTGCATGAAACTTGGTTTAGAGTCCTAGAAACGCGTTGTTAGATGTTTCATAAGTTTGTCAAACTTGTACAAAACTCATTGAGACACTTATATGCACTCATGTTGCATGAAACTTGGTTTAGATTCCTAGAAACCGTGTTGTTAGATGTTTCATAAGTTCGTCAAACAAGTACAAAGCTCATTGAGACACTTATAAGCACTCATGTTGCATGAAACTTGGTATATAGTCCTAGAAACGAGTTGTTAGATGTTTCATAAGTTCGTCAAACTTGTACAAAGCTCATTCAAACACTTATAAGCACTCATGTTGCATGAAACTTGGTTTAGAGTCCTAGAAACGCGTTGTTAGTTGTTTCATAAGTTCGTCAAACTAGTACAAAGCTCATTGAGACAGTTATAAGCAATCATGTTGCATGAAACTTGGTTTAGAGTCCTAGAAAGGCGTTGTTAGTTGTTTCATAAGTTCGTCAAACTTGTACAAAGCTCATTGAGACACTTATAAGCACTCATGTTGAATTATACTTGGTTTAAATTCCTAGAAACGCGTTGTTAGATGTATCATAAGTTCATCAAACTAGTACAAAGCTCATTGAGACACTTATAAGCACTCATGTTGCATGAAACTTGGTATATAGTCCTAGAAACGAGTTGTTAGATGTTTCATAAGTTCGTCAAACTTGTACAAAGCTCATTCAAACACTTATAAGCACTCATGTTGCATGAAACTTGGTTTAGAGTCCTAGAAAGGCTTTATTAAATGTTTCATAAGTTCACCAAACTAGTACAAAGCTCATTGAAACACTTATAAGCACTCATAGTTCATGAAACTTGGTTTAGAGTCTTAGAAATCGCGTTGTTAGATGTTTCATAAGTTCGTCAAACTAGTACAAAGCTCATTGAGCCACTTATAAGCACTCATATTGCATGAAACTTGGTTTAGAGTCCTAGAAACGCGTTGTTAGATGTTTCATAAGTTCGTCAAACAAGTACAAAGCTCATTGAGACACTTATAAGCAGTCATGTTGCATGCAACTTGGTTTAGAGTCCTAGAAACGCGTTGTTAGATGTTTCATAAGTTCGTCAAACTTGTACAAAGCTCATTGAGACACTTATATGCACTGATGTTGCATGAAACTTGGTTATGACTCCTAGAAACACGTTGTTAGATGTTTCATAAGTTCGTAAAACATGTACAAAGCTCATTGAGACACTTATAAGAAGTCATGTTGCATGCAACTTGGTTTAGAGTCCTAGAAACGCGTTGTTAGATGTTTCATAAGTTCGTCAAACTTGTACAAAGCTCATTGAGACACTTATATGCACTCATGTTGTATGAAACTTGGTTTAGATTCCTAGAAACCGCGTTGTTAGATGTCTCATAAGTTCGTCAAACAAGTACAAAGCTCATTGAGACACTTATAAGCACTCATGTTGCATGAAACTTGGTTTAGAGTCCTAGAAACACGTTGTTAGATGTTTCATAAGTTCGTCAAACTTGTACAAAGCTCATTCGACACTTATATGCACTGATGTTGCATGAAACTTAGTTAAGACTCCTAGAAACGCGTTGTTAGATGTTTCATAAGTTCATCAAACTAGTACAAAGCTCATTGAGACACTTATAAGCACTCATGTTGCATGAAACTTGGTTTAGAGTCCTAGAAACGCGTTGTTAGATGTTTCATAAGTTCGTCAAACTTGTACAAAGCTCATTGAGACACTTATAAGGACTCATGTTGGATGTAACATGGTATAGAGTCCTAGAAACGTGTTGTTAGATGTTTCATAAGTTCTTCAAACAAGTACAAAGCTCATTGAGACACTTATAAGCACTCATGTTGCATGAAACTTGGTTTAGAGTCCTAGAAACGCGTTGTTAGATGTTTCATAAGTTCGTTAAAGTTGTACAATGCTCATTGAGACACTTATATGCACTCATGTTGAATGCAACTTTGTTAAGACTCCTACAAACGCGTTGTTAGATGTTTCATAAGTTCGTCAAACTAGTACAAATCTCATTGAGACACTTATAAGCACTCATGTTCCATGAATCTTGGTTTAGAGTCCTAGAAACGCGTTGTTAGATGTTTCATAAGTTCGTCAAACTTGTACAAAGCTCATTGAGACACTTATAAGCCCTCATGTTGCATGAAACTCTGTTTAAAGTCCTAGAAACGCGTTGTTAGATGTTTCATAAGTTCGTCAAACAAGTACAAAGCTCATTGAGACACTTATAAGTACTCATGTTGCATGAAACTTGGTTTAGAGTCCTAGAAACGCGTTGTTAGATGTTTCATAAGTTCGTCAAATTTGTACAATGCTCATTGAGGAACTTATAAGCAATCATGTAGCATGAAACTTTTTTTAGAGTCCTAGCAACCACGTTGTTAGATGTTTCATAAGTTCGTCAAACTTGTACAAAGCTCATTGAGACACTTATAAGCACTCATGTTGCATGAAACTTGGTTTAAATTCCTAGAAACGCGTTGTTAGATGTTTCATAAGTTCATCAAACTAGTACAAAGCTCATTGAGACACTTATAAGCACTCATGTTGCATGAAACTTGGTTTAGAGTCCTAGAAACGCGTTGTTAGATGTTTCATAAGTTCGTCAAACTAGTACAAAGCTCATTGTGACACTTATAAGCACTCATGTTGCATGAAACTTGGTTTAGAGTCCTAGAAACGCGTTGTTAGATGTTTCATAAGTTCGTCAAACTTGTACAAAGCTCATTGAGACACTTATAAGCACTCATTTTGCATGAAACTTGGTTTAGTGTCCTAGAAACGCGTTGTTAGATGTTTCATAAGTTCGTCAAACTTGTACAAAGCTCATTGAGACACTTATATGCACTGATGTTGCATGAAACTTTGTTATGACTCCTAGAAACGCGTTGTTAGATGTTTCATAAGTTTGTCAAACAAGTACAAAGCTCATTGAGACACTTATAAGCAGTCATGTTGCATGAAACTTGGTTTATAGTCCTAGAAACGCGTTGTTAGATGTTTCATAAGTTCGTCAAACAAGTACAAAGGTCATTGAGACACTTATAAGCAGTCATGTTGCATGAAACTTGGTTTAGAGTCCTAGAAACGCGTTGTTAGATGTTTCATAAGTTTGTCAAACTTGTACAAAACTCATTGAGACACTTATATGCACTCATGTTGCATGAAACTTGGTTTAGATTCCTAGAAACCGTGTTGTTAGATGTTTCATAAGTTCGTCAAACAAGTACAAAGCTCATTGAGACACTTATAAGCACTCATGTTGCATGAAACTTGGTATATAGTCCTAGAAACGAGTTGTTAGATGTTTCATAAGTTCGTCAAACTTGTACAAAGCTCATTCAAACACTTATAAGCACTCATGTTGCATGAAACTTGGTTTAGAGTCCTAGAAAGGCGTTATTAAATGTTTCATAAGTTCACCAAACTAGTACAAAGCTCATTGAGACACTTATAAGCACTCATAGTTCATGAAACTTGGTTTAGAGTCTTAGAAATCGCGTTGTAAGATGTTTCATAAGTTCGTCAAACTAGTACAAAGCTCATTGAGCCACTTATAAGCACTCATATTGCATGAAACTTGGTTTAGAGTCCTAGAAACGCGTTGTTAGATGTTTCATAAGTTCGTCAAACAAGTACAAAGCTCATTGAGACACTTATAAGCAGTCATGTTGCATGCAACTTGGTTTAGAGTCCTAGAAACGCGTTGTTAGATGTTTCATAAGTTCGTCAAACTTGTACAAAGCTCATTGAGACACTTATATGCACCGATGTTGCATGAAACTTGGTTATGACTCCTAGAAACGCGTTGTTAGATGTTTCATAAGTTCGTAAAACATGTACAAAGCTCATTGAGACACTTAGAAGAAGTCATGTTGCATGCAACTTGGTTTAGAGTCCTAGAAACGCGTTGTTAGATGTTTCATAAGTTCGTCAAACTTGTACAAAGCTCATTGAGACACTTATATGCACTCATGTTGCATGAAACTTGGTTTAGATTCCTAGAAACCGCGTTGTTAGATGTCTCATAAGTTCGTCAAACAAGTACAAAGCTCATTGAGACACTTATAAGCACTCATGTTGCATGAAACTTGGTTTAGAGTCCTAGAAACACGTTGTTAGATGTTTCATAAGTTCGTCAAACTTGTACAAAGCTCATTCACACACTTATATGCACTGATGTTGCATGAAACTTAGTTAAGACTCCTAGAAACGCGTTGTTAGATGTTTCATAAGTTCATCAAACTAGTACAAAGCTCATTGAGACACTTATAAGCACTCATGTTGCATGAAACTTGGTTTAGAGTCCTAGAAACGCGTTGTTAGATGTTTCATAAGTTCGTCAAACTTGTACAAAGCTCATTGAGACACTTATAAGGACTCATGTTGGATGTAACATGGTATAGAGTCCTAGAAACGTGTTGTTAGATGTTTCATAAGTTCTTCAAACAAGTACAAAGCTCATTGAGACACTTATAAGCACTCATGTTGCATGAAACTTGGTTTAGAGTCCTAGAAACGCGTTGTTAGATGTTTCATAAGTTCGTTAAAGTTGTACAATGCTCATTGAGACACTTATATGCACTCATGTTGAATGCAACTTTGTTAAGACTCCTAGAAACGCGTTGTTAGATGTTTCATAAGTTCGTCAAACTAGTACAAATCTCATTGAGACACTTATAAGCACTCATGTTCCATGAATCTTGGTTTAGAGTCCTAGAAACGCGTTGTTAGATGTTTCATAAGTTCGTCAAACTTGTACAAAGCTCATTGAGACACTTATAAGCCCTCATGTTGCATGAAACTCTGTTTAAAGTCCTAGAAACGCGTTGTTAGATGTTTCATAAGTTCGTCAAACAAGTACAAAGCTCATTGAGACACTTATAAGTACTCATGTTGCATGAAACTTGGTTTAGAGTCCTAGAAACGCGTTGTTAGATGTTTCATAAGTTCGTCAAACTTGTACAATGCTCATTGAGGAACTTATAAGCAATCATGTAGCATGAAACTTGGTTTAGAGTTCTAGAAAGGCGTTGCTAGTTGTTTCATAAGTTTGTCAAACTTGTACAAAGCTCATTGCGACACTTATAAGCACTCATGTTGCATGAAACTTTTTTTAGAGTCCTAGCAACCACGTTGTTAGATGTTTCATAAGTTCGTCAAACTTGTATAAAGCTCATTGAGACACTTATAAGCACTCATGTTGCATGAAACTTGGTTTAAATTCCTAGAAACGCGTTGTTAGATGTTTCATAAGTTCTTCAAACTAGTACAAAGCTCATTGAGACACTTATAAGCACTCATGTTGCATGAAACTTGGTTTAGAGTCCTAGAAACGCGTTGTTAGATGTTTCATAAGTTCATCAAACTAGTACAAAGCTCATTGAGACACTTATAAGCAATCATGTTGCATGAAACTTGGTTTAGAGTCCTAGAAACGCGTTGTTAGATGTTTCATAAGTTCGTTAAAGTTGTACAATGCTCATTGAGACACTTATATGCACTCATGTTGAATGCAACTTTGTTAAGACTCCTAGAAACGCGTTGTTAGATGTTTCATAAGTTCGTCAAACTAGTACAAATCTCATTGAGACACTTATAAGCACTCATGTTCCATGAAACTTGGTTTAGAGTCCTAGAAACGCGTTGTTAGATGTTTCATAAGTTCGTCAAACTTGTACAAAGCTCATTGAGACACTTATAAGCCCTCATGTTGCATGAAACTCTGTTTAAAGTCCTAGAAACGCGTTGTTAGATGTTTCATAAGTTCTTCAAACTAGTACAAAGCTCATTGAGACACTTATAAGCACTCATGTTGCATGAAACATGGTTTAGAGTCCTAGAAACGAGTTGTTAGATGTTTCATAAGTTCCTTAAACTTGTAGAAAGCTCATTGAGACACTTGTATGCACTCATGTTGCATGAAACTTGGTTTAGAGTCCTAGAAACCGCGTTGTTAGATGTTTCATATGTTCGTCAAACAAGTACAAAGCTCATTGAGACACTTATAAGCACTCATGTTGCATGAAACTTGGTTTAAAGTCCTAGAAACGCGTTGTTAGATGTTTCATAAGTTCGTCAAACTTGTACAAAGCTCATTGAGACACTTATATGCACTGATGTTGCATGAAACTTGGTTAAGACTCCTAGAAACGCGTTGTTAGATGTTTCATAAGTTCGTCAAACTAGTACAAAGCTCATTGGGACACTTATAAGCACTCATGTTGCATGAAACTTGGTTTAGAGTCCTAGAAACGCGTTGTTAGCTGTTTCATAAGTTCGTCAAACTAGTACAAAGCTCATTGAGACAGTTATAAGCAATCATGTTGCATGAAACTTGGTTTAGAGTCCTAGAAAGGCGTTGTTAGTTGTTTCATAAGTTCGTCAAACTTGTACAAAGCTCATTGAGACACTTATAAGCACTCATGTTGAATGATACTTGGTTTAAATTCCTAGAAACGCGTTGTTAGATGTATCATAAGTTCATCAAACTAGTACAAAGCTCATTGAGACACTTATAAGCACTCATGTTGCATGAAACTTGGTATATAGTCCTAGAAACGAGTTGTTAGATGTTTCATAAGTTCGTCAAACTTGTACAAAGCTCATTCAAACACTTATAAGCACTCATGTTGCATGTAACTTGGTTTAGAGTCCTAGAAAGGCGTTATTAGATGTTTCATAAGTTCACCAAACTAATACAAAGCTCATTGAGACACTTATAAGCACTCATAGTTCATGAAACTTGGTTTAGAGTCTTAGAAATCGCGTTGTTAGATGTTTCATAAGTTCGTCAAACTAGTACAAAGCTCATTGAGCCACTTATAAGCACTCATATTGCATGAAACTTGGTTTAGAGTCCTAGAAACGCGTTGTTAGATGTTTCATAAGTTCGTCAAACAAGTACAAAGCTCATTGAGACACTTATAAGCAGTCATGTTGCATGCAACTTGGTTTAGAGTCCTAGAAACGCGTTGTTAGATGTTTCATAAGTTCGTCAAACTTGTACAAAGCTCATTGAGACACTTATATGCACTGATGTTGCATGAAACTTGGTTATGACTCCTAGAAACGCGTTGTTAGATGTTTCATAAGTTCGTAAAACATGTACAAAGCTCATTGAGACACTTAGAAGAAGTCATGTTGCATGCAACTTGGTTTAGAGTCCTAGAAACGCGTTGTTAGATGTTTCATAAGTTCGTCAAACTTGTACAAAGCTCATTGAGACACTTATATGCACTCATGTTGCATGAAACTTGGTTTAGATTCCTAGAAACCGCGTTGTTAGATGTCTCATAAGTTCGTCAAACAAGTACAAAGCTCATTGAGACACTTATAAGCACTCATGTTGCATGAAACTTGGTTTAGAGTCCTAGAAACACGTTGTTAGATGTTTCATAAGTTCGTCAAACTTGTACAAAGCTCATTCACACACTTATATGCACTGATGTTGCATGAAACTTAGTTAAGACTCCTAGAAACGCGTTGTTAGATGTTTCATAAGTTCATCAAACTAGTACAAAGCTCATTGAGACACTTATAAGCACTCATGTTGCATGAAACTTGGTTTAGAGTCCTAGAAACGCGTTGTTAGATGTTTCATAAGTTCGTCAAACTTGTACAAAGCTCATTGAGACACTTATAAGGACTCATGTTGGATGTAACATGGTATAGAGTCCTAGAAACGTGTTGTTAGATGTTTCATAAGTTCTTCAAACAAGTACAAAGCTCATTGAGACACTTATAAGCACTCATGTTGCATGAAACTTGGTTTAGAGTCCTAGAAACGCGTTGTTAGATGTTTCATAAGTTCGTTAAAGTTGTACAATGCTCATTGAGACACTTATATGCACTCATGTTGAATGCAACTTTGTTAAGACTCCTAGAAACGCGTTGTTAGATGTTTCATAAGTTCGTCAAAATAATACAAATCTCATTGAGACACTTATAAGCACTCATGTTCCATGAAACTTGGTTTAGAGTCCTAGAAACGCGTTGTTAGATGTTTCATAAGTTCGTCAAACTTGTACAAAGCTCATTGAGACACTTATAAGCTCTCATGTTGCATGAAACTCTGTTTAAAGTCCTAGAAACGCGTTGTTAGATGTTTCATAAGTTCTTCAAACTAGTACAAAGCTCATTGAGACACTTATAAGCACTCATGTTGCATGAAACATGGTTTAGAGTCCTAGAAACGAGTTGTTAGATGTTTCATAAGTTCCTTAAACTTGTAGAAAGCTCATTGAGACACTTGTATGCACTCATGTTGCATGAAACTTGGTTTAGAGTCCTAGAAACCGCGTTGTTAGATGTTTCATAAGTTCGTCAAAAAAGTGAGACACTTATAAGCACTCATGTTGCATGAAACTTGGTTTAAAGTCCTAGAAACGCGTTGTTAGATGTTTCATAAGTTCGTTAAACTTGTACAAAGCTCATTGAGACACTTATATGCACTGATGTTGCATGAAACTTGGTTAAGACTCCTAGAAACGCGTTGTTAGATGTTTCATAAGTTCGTCAAACTAGTACAAAGCTCATTGATACACTTATAAGCACTCATGTTGCATGAAACTTGGTTTAGAGTCCTAGAAACGCGTTGTTATCTGTTTCATAAGTTCGTCAAGCTAGTACAAAGCTCATTGAGACAGTTATAAGCAATCATGTTGCATGAAACTTGGTTTAGAGTCCTAGAAAGGCATTGTTAGTTGTTTCATAAGTTCGTCAAACTTGTACAAAGCTCATTTAGACACTTATAAGCACTCATGTTGAATGATACTTGGTTTGAATTCCTAGAAACGCATTGTTAGATGTATCATAAGTTCATAAAACTAGTACAAAGCTCATTAAGACACTTATAAGCACTCATGTTGCATGAAACTTGGTATAGAGTCCTAGAAACGAGTTGTTAGATGTTTCATAAGTTCGTCAAACTTGTACAAAGCTCATTCAAACACTTATAAGCACTCATGTTGCATGAAACTTGGTTTAGAGTCCTAGAAAGGCGTTATTAGATGTTTCATAAGTTCACCAAACTAGTACAAAGCTCATTGAGACACTTATAAGCACTCATAGTTCATGAAACTTGGTTTAGAGTCTTAGAAATCGCGTTGTTAGATGTTTCATAAGTTCGTCAAACTAGTACAAAGCTCATTGAGCCACTTATAAGCACTCATATTGCATGAAACTTGGTTTAGAGTCCTAGAAACGCGTTGTTAGATGTTTCATAAGTTCGTCAAACAAGTACAAAGCTCATTGAGACACTTATAAGCAGTCATGTTGCATGCAACTTGGTTTAGAGTCCTAGAAACGCGTTGTTAGATGTTTCATAAGTTCGTCAAACTTGTACAAAGCTCATTGAGACACTTATATGCACTGATGTTGCATGAAACTTGGTTATGACTCCTAGAAACGCGTTGTTAGATGTTTCATAAGTTCGTAAAACATGTACAAAGCTCATTGAAACACTTAGAAGAAGTCATGTTGCATGCAGCTTGGTTTAGAGTCCTAGAAACGCGTTGTTAGATGTTTCATAAGTTCGTCAAACTTGTACAAAGCTCATTGAGACACTTATATGCACTCATGTTGCATGAAACTTGGTTTAGATTCCTAGAAACCGCGTTGTTAGATGTCTCATAAGTTCGTCAAACAAGTACAAAGCTCATTGAGACACTTATAAGCACTCATGTTGCATGAAACTTGGTTTAGAGTCATAGAAACACGTTGTTAGATGTTTCATAAGTTCGTCAAACTTATACAAAGCTCATTCACACACTTATATGCACTGATGTTGCATGAAACTTAGTTAAGACTCCTAGAAACGCGTTGTTAGATGTTTCATAAGTTCATCAAACTAGTACAAAGCTCATTGAGACACTTATAAGCACTCATGTTGCATGAAACTTGGTTTAGAGTCCTAGAAACGCGTTGTTAGATGTTTCATAAGTTCGTCAAACTTGTACAAAGCTCATTGAGACACTTATAAGGACTCATGTTGGATGTAACATGGTATAGAGTCCTAGAAACGTGTTGTTAGATGTTTCATAAGTTCTTCAAACAAGTACAAAGCTCATTGAGACACTTATAAGCACTCATGTTGCATGAAACTTGGTTTAGAGTCCTAGAAAGGCGTTGTTAGTTGTTTCATAAGTTCGTCAAACTTGTACAAAGCTCATTGAGACACTTATAAGCACTCATGTTGAATGATACTTGGTTTAAATTCCTAGAAACGCGTTGTTAGATGTATCATAAGTTCATCAAACTAGTACAAAGCTCATTGAGACACTTATAAGCACTCATGTTGCATGAAACTTGGTATATAGTCCTAGAAACGAGTTGTTAGATGTTTCATAAGTTCGTCAAACTTGTACAAAGCTCATTCAAACACTTATAAGCACTCATGTTGCATGAAATTTGGTTTAGAGTCCTAGAAAGGCGTTATTAGATGTTTCATAAGTTCACCAAACTAGTACAAAGCTCATTGAGACACTTATAAGCACTCATAGTTCATGAAACTTGGTTTAGAGTCTTAGAAATCGCGTTGTTAGATGTTTCATAAGTTCGTCAAACTAGTACAAAGCTCATTGAGCCACTTATAAGCACTCATATTGCATGAAACTTGGTTTAGAGTCCTAGAAACGCGTTGTTAGATGTTTCATAAGTTCGTCAAACAAGTACAAAGCTCATTGAGAAACTTATAAGCAGTCATGTTGCATGAAACTTGGTTTAGAGTCCTAGAAACGCGTTGTTAGATGTTTCATAAGTTCGTCAAACTTGTACAAAGCTCATTGAGACACTTATATGCACTGATGTTGCATGAAACTTGGTTATGACTCCTAGAAACGCGTTGTTAGATGTTTCATAAGTTCGTAAAACATGTACAAAGCTCATTGAGACACTTAGAAGAAGTCATGTTGCATGCAACTTGGTTTAGAGTCCTAGAAACGCGTTGTTAGATGTTTCATAAGTTCGTCAAACTTGTACAAAGCTCATTGAGACACTTATATGCACTCATGTTGCATGAAACTTGGTTTAGATTCCTAGAAACCGCGTTGTTAGATGTCTCATAAGTTCGTCAAACAAGTACAAAGCTCATTGAGACACTTATAAGCACTCATGTTGCATGAAACTTGGTTTAGAGTCCTAGAAACACGTTGTTAGATGTTTCATAAGTTCGTCAAACTTGTACAAAGCTCATTCACACACTTATATGCACTGATGTTGCATGAAACTTAGTTAAGACTCCTAGAAACGCGTTGTTAGATGTTTCATAAGTTCGTTAAAGTTGTACAATGCTCATTGAGACACTTATATGCACTCATGTTGAATGCAACTTTGTTAAGACTCCTAGAAACGCGTTGTTAGATGTTTCATAAGTTCGTCAAACTAGTACAAATCTCATTGAGACACTTATAAGCACTCATGTTCCATGAATCTTGGTTTAGAGTCCTAGAAACGCGTTGTTAGATGTTTCATAAGTTCGTCAAACTTGTACAAAGCTCATTGAGACACTTATAAGCCCTCATGTTGCATGAAACTCTGTTTAAAGTCCTAGAAACGCGTTGTTAGATGTTTCATAAGTTCGTCAAACAAGTACAAAGCTCATTGAGACACTTATAAGTACTCATGTTGCATGAAACTTGGTTTAGAGTCCTAGAAACGCGTTGCTAGAGGTTTCATAAGTTCGTCAAACTTGTACAAAGCTCATTGAGGAACTTAAAAGCAATCATGTAGCATGAAACTTGGTTTAGAGTTCTAGAAAGGCGTTGTTAGTTGTTTCATAAGTTCGTCAAACTTGTACAAAGCTCATTGCGACACTTATAAGCACTCATGTTGCATGAAACTTTTTTAGAGTCCTAGCAACCACGTTGTTAGATGTTTCATAAGTTCGTCAAACTTGTACAAAGCTCATTGAGACACTTATAAGCACTCATGTTGCATGAAACTTGGTTTAAATTCCTAGAAACGCGTTGTTAGATGTTTCATAAGTTCTTCAAACTAGTACAAAGCTCATTGAGACACTTATAAGCACTCATGTTGCATGAAACTTGGTTTAGAGTCCTAGAAACGCGTTGTTAGATGTTTCATAAGTTCATCAAACTAGTACAAAGCTCATTGAGACACTTATAAGCAATCATGTTGCATGAAACTTGGTTTAGAGTCCTAGAAACGCGTTGTTAGATGTATCATAAGTTCGTTAAAGTTGTACAATGCTCATTGAGACACTTATATGCACTCATGTTGAATGCAACTTTGTTAAGACTCCTAGAAACGCGTTGTTAGATGTTTCATAAGTTCGTCAAACTAGTACAAATCTCATTGAGACACTTATAAGCACTCATGTTCCATGAAACTTGGTTTAGAGTCCTAGAAACGCGTTGTTAGATGTTTCATAAGTTCGTCAAACTTGTACAAAGCTCATTGAGACACTTATAAGCCCTCATGTTGCATGAAACTCTGTTTAAAGTCCTAGAAACGCGTTGTTAGATGTTTCATAAGTTATTCAAACTAGTACAAAGCTCATTGAGACACTTATAAGCACTCATGTTGCATGAAACATGGTTTAGAGTCCTAGAAACGAGTTGTTAGATGTTTCATAAGTTCCTTAAACTTGTAGAAAGCTCATTGAGACACTTGTATGCACTCATGTTGCATGAAACTTGGTTTAGAGTCCTAGAAACCGCGTTGTTAGATGTTTCATAAGTTCGTCAAACAAGTACAAAGCTCATTGAGACACTTATATGCACTGATGTTGCATGAAACTTGGTTAAGACTCCTAGAAACGCGTTGTTAGATGTTTCATAAGTTCGTCAAACTAGTACAAAGCTCATTGGGACACTTATAAGCACTCATGTTGCATGAAACTTGGTTTAGAGTCCTAGAAACGCGTTGTTAGCTGTTTCATAAGTTCGTCAAACTAGTACAAAGCTCATTGAGACAGTTATAAGCACTCATGTTGCATGAAACTTGGTTTAGAGTCCTAGAAAGGCGTTGTTAGTTGTTTCATAAGTTCGTCAAACTTGTACAAAGCTCATTGAGACACTTATAAGCACTCATGTTGAATGATACTTGGTTTAAATTCCTAGAAACGCGTTGTTAGATGTATCATAAGTTCACCAAACTAGTACAAAGCTCATTGAGACACTTATAAGCACTCATAGTTCATGAAACTTGGTTTAGAGTCTTAGAAATCGCGTTGTTAGATGTTTCATAAGTTCGTCAAACTAGTACAAAGCTCATTGAGCCACTTATAAGCACTCATATTGCATGAAACTTGGTTTAGAGTCCTAGAAACGGGTTGTTAGATGTTTCATAAGTTCGTCAAACAATTACAAAGCTCATTGAGACACTTATAAGCAGTCATGTTGCATGCAACTTGGTTTAGAGTCCTAGAAACGCGTTGTTAGATGTTTCATAAGTTCGTCAAACTTGTACAAAGCTCATTGAGACACTTATATGCACTGATGTTGCATGAAACTTGGTTATGACTCCTAGAAACGCGTTGTTAGATGTTTCATAAGTTCGTAAAACATATACAAAGCTCATTGAGACACTTATAAGAAGTCATGTTGCATGAAACTCTGTTTAAAGTCCTAGAAACGCGTTGTTAGATGTTTCATAAGTTCTTCAAACTAGTACAAAGCTCATTGAGACACTTATAAGCACTCATGTTGCATGAAACATGGTTTAGAGTCCTAGAAACGAGTTGTTAGATGTTTCATAAGTTCCTTAAACTTGTAGAAAGCTCATTGAGACACTTGTATGCACTCATGTTGCATGAAACTTGGTTTAGAGTCCTAGAAACCGCGTTGTTAGATGTATCATAAGTTCGTCAAACAAGTACAAAGCTCATTGAGACACTTATAAGCACTCATGTTGCATGAAACTTGGTTTAAAGTCCTAGAAACGCGTTGTTAGATGTTTCACAAGTTCGTCAAACTTGTACAAAGCTCATTGAGACACTTATATGCACTGATGTTGCATGAAACTTGGTTAAGACTCCTAGAAACGCGTTGTTAGATGTTTCATAAGTTCGTCAAACTAGTACAAAGCTCATTGGGACACTTATAAGCACTCATGTTGCATGAAACTTGGTTTAGAGTCCTAGAAACGCGTTGTTAGCTGTTTCATAAGTTCGTCAAACTAGTACAAAGCTCATTGAGACAGTTATAAGCAATCATGTTGCATGAAACTTGGTTTAGAGTCCTAGAAAGGCGTTGTTAGTTGTTTCATAAGTTCGTCAAACTTGTACAAAGCTCATTGAGACACTTATAAGCACTCATGTTGAATGATACTTGGTTTAAATTCCTAGAAACGCGTTGTTAGATGTATCATAAGTTCATCAAACTAGTACAAAGCTCATTGAGACACTTATAAGCACTCATGTTGCATGAAACTTGGTATATAGTCCTAGAAACGAGTTGTTAGATGTTTCATAAGTTCGTCAAACTTGTACAAAGCTCATTCAAACACTTATAAGAACTCATGTTGCATGAAACTTGGTTTAGAGTCCTAGAAAGGCGTTATTAGATGTTTCATAAGTTCACCAAACTAGTACAAAGCTCATTGAGACACTTATAAGCACTCATAGTTCATGAAACTTGGTTTAGAGTCTTAGAAATCGCGTTGTTAGATGTTTCATAAGTTCGTCAAACTAGTACAAAGCTCATTGAGCCACTTATAAGCACTCATATTGCATGAAACTTGGTTTAGAGTCCTAGAAACGCGTTGTTAGATGTTTCATAAGTTCGTCAAACAAGTACAAAGCTCATTGAGACACTTATAAGCAGTCATGTTGCATGCAACTTGGTTTAGAGTCCTAGAAACGCGTTGTTAGATGTTTCATAAGTTCGTCAAACTTGTACAAAGCTCATTGAGACACTTATATGCACTGATGTTGCATGAAACTTGGTTATGACTCCTAGAAACGCGTTGTTAGATGTTTCATAAGTTCGTAAAACATGTACAAAGCTCATTGAGACACTTATAACACAGCCTGATGCTAGAAAGAACCTTTCTGGATCATGATGCTAGAACATCTAAATCACATAACTGGAGAAGTAAAACTGGGCAACCAAATGCAACTGTTACAGCTGAAACTCCACAGAATAATACAGCTCAGAGACCAATGATGAAACTGACAGAAGCTGAATTAGCTGGAAAAAAGAGGCTCAGGCTGTGTTTTAAATGTGATGGAAAATACTTCAGGGGACATTCTTGTGGGAATAAAGAATTGCAGGTCTTGACTGTGGTCAATGGATATGAGATGGAAGTCTTACAAGGATATGAGACAGAAGAGGAAAACACACAGAAGACAGACAGTGAATTCATGGAATTATCACTGAACTCATTCTTAGGCATTAAATCTCCTACAACAACTAAGATGAGAGGGATCTTCAACAAGAATATGTTGGTAGTGATGGTGGACAGTGGAGCTACTCACAACTTTATAACACCTGAAGCAGTGAAGAGACTGAAACTTAATGTGACACAGGCCAAAGATATGAAGGTTCTGCTGGGAACAGGCGTGTCAGTGGAAGGCATGGGGACTTGTAAAGATGTGCAATTCTCCTTAGCAGGTGTTAAATTTGTAGCTGAGTTTGTGGCTTTTGAACTGGGAAGTGCAGATGTGATATTAGGAGTTCAATGGTTAAGGACATTAGGTAAATGTCAAGTGGATTGGGAGTTACAAGAAATGACTTTTACACATGACGGTAAAGTCATAACATTGAGAGGAGAATCTGATCTGCACACAAGGAGTATATCACTCAAAAATTTGACATCCAAAGTAAGACAGAATAATTCAATGGGTGACATCAAGGAGGATACAACTGCTTTATCACACAAGAAGATTGAGGAGGTGTTAAATCAGTACAGTATGGTGTTTGAAGAACCAAAAGGACTACCACCAGTAAGGGGTAGAGAACATGCCATAAACTTAGTAGCTGGAAGTGATGAGATAAGTGTCAGACCTTATCGTTATCCACATGCTCACAAGGAGGCAATGGAGAGAATGGTGAAGGAAATGTTGGAGTCAGGGATCATTAGAGAAAGTCAAAGCCCCTTCTCTAGTCCAGTTCTGTTAGTCAAGAAGAAAGATGCTTCTTGGAGATTCTGTGTTGACTACAGAGCATTAAACAGAGCTACAATACCTGATAAGTTTCCCATTCCCATGATTGATCAGTTATTGGATGAATTGCATGGATCCAAAATATTCTCCAAACTTGATCTGAGAGCAGGATATCACCAGATCAGGATGTGCGAGAAGGATGTTCAGAAAACAACATTCAGAACTCATGATGGCCACTATGAGTTTATGGTAATGTCGTTTGGTCTTACTAATGCACCGGCAACATTCCAGGCTTTAATGAATCAAGTATTCATGCCATATCTGCGAAGATTTGTATTGGTGTTCTTTGACGATATTCTGGTGTATAGCAGGAATGAAGAAGATCATGCAGAACATTTAGCAACAATATTGCAAGTGTTTGAAGAACAAAAACTGTATGCTAACAAGAAAAAGTGTAGTTTTGGGCAGACAAAGGTGGAGTATTTGGGACATATTATTTCAGATAAAGGAGTCTCCACAGATCCTGCTAAGACTAATGCAATGAGAACATGGCCAAAACCAAGAAACATAAAAGAGTTGAGGGGTTTTCTTGGATTAACAGGATATTACAGAAGATTTGTTAAAGGCTATGGATCATTGGCTAAACCACTGACTGAATTGCTGAGGAAAAACAAGTTTGAATGGTCTGAGGAATCTCAATCTGCATTTCAAAGTTTAAAATAAGCTATGATTACTGCTCCTGTCTTGGGTTTACCAGATTTCACACAAAAGTTTATAGTGGAATCAGATGCATCAGGGTTTAGGTTAGGAGCTGTATTGATGCAGAGTAAACAACCAATAGCATACTTCAGTTATGGGCTAACACACAAGGAACAACTCAAACCAGTCTATAAAAGGGAGTTAATGGCAATTGTCATGGCTATACAGAAGTGGAAACACTATTTGATGGGAAGAAGATTCTTGATCAGAAGTCATCAATGAGCTTTGTACAAGTTTGACGAACGTATGAAAAATCTAACAACTCGTTTCTAGGACTCTAAACCAAGTTTCATGCAACATGAGTGATTATAAGTGTCTCAATGAGCTTTGTACAAGTTTGACGAACTTATGAAACATCTAACAATTCGTTTCTAGGACTCTAAACCAAGTTCCATGCAACATGAGTGTTTATAAGTGTCTCAATGAGCTTTGTACAAGTTTGACGAACGTATGAAACATCTAACAACGCGTTTCTAGGACTCTAAATCAAGTTTCATGCAACATGAGTGTTTATAAGTTCCTCAATGAGCTTAGTACAATATTGACGAACGTATGAAACATCTAACAACGCGTTTCAAGGACTCTAAACCAAGTTTCATGCAACATGAGTGATTATAAGTGTCTCAATGAGATTTGTACAAGTTGACGAACTTATGAAACATCTAACAACGCGTTTCTAGGACTCTAAACCAAGTTTCATGCAACATCGTGCTTATAAGTTCCTCAATGAGCTTTGTACAAGTTTCACGAACTTCTGAAACATCTAACAACGCGTTTCTAGGACTCTAAACCAAGTTTCATGCAACATGAGAGCTTATAAGTTCCTCAATGAGCTTTGTACAAGTTTGACGAACGTATGAAACATTTAACAACGCTTTTCTAGGACTCTAATCCAATTCTCATGCAACATGAGTAATTATAAGTTCCTCAATGAGCTTTGTACTTGTTTGACGAATGTATGAAACATCTAACAACGCGTTTCTAGGACTCTAAACCAAGTTTCATGCAACATGAGTGCTTATAAGTTCCTCAATGAGTTTTGTACAAGTTTCACGAACTTATGAAACATCTAACAACGCGTTTCTAGGACTCTAAACCAAGTTACATGCAACATGAGTTCTTATAAGTATCTAAATGAGCTTTGTATAAGTTTGACGAATGTATGAAACATCTAACAACGCGTTTCTAGGACTCTAAACCAAGTTTCATGCAACATGAGTGCTTATAAGTTCCTCAATGAGCTTTGTACAAGTTTGACGAATGTATGAAACATCTAACAACGCGTTTCTAGGACTCTAAACCATGTTTCATGCAACATGAGTTCTTATAAGTATCTCAATGAGCTTTGTATAAGTTTGACGAACGTATGAAACATCTAACAACGCGTTTCTAGGACTCTAAATCATGTTTCATGCAACATGAGTGCTTATAAGTTCCTCAATGAGCTTTGTACAAGTTTGACGAATGTATAAAACAACTAACAACGCGTTTCTAGGACTCTAAACCAAGTTTCATGCAACATGAGTGTTTATAAGTTCCTCAATGAGCTATGTACAATATTGACGAACGTATGAAACATCTAACAACGCGTTTCTAGGACTCTAAACCAAGTTTCATGCAACATGAGTGATTATAAGTGTCTCAATGAGCTTTGTACAAGTTGACGAACTTATGAAACATCTAACAACACGTTTCTAGGACTCTAAAACAAGTTTCATGCAACATGAGTGTTTATAAGTTCCTCAATGAGCTTTGTACAATATTGACGAACGTATGAAACATCTAACAACGCGTTTCTCGTACTCTAAACCAAGTTACATGCAACATGAGTTCTTATAAGTATCTCAATGAGCTTCGTATAAGTTTGACGAACGTATGAAACATCTAACAACGCGTTTCTAGGACTATAAACCAAGTTTCATGCAACATGAGAGCTTATTAGTGTCTCAATGAGCTTTGTACAAGTTTGACGAACTTATGAAACATTTAACAACTCGTTTCTAGGACTCTAAACCAAGTTTCATGCAACATGAGTGTTTATAAGTGTCTCAATGAGCTTTGTACAAGTTTGACGAACGTATGAAACATCTAACAACGCGTTTCTAGGACTCTAAAACAAGTTTCATGCAACATGAGTGTTTATAAGTTCCTCAATGAGCTTTGTACAAGTTTGACGAACGTATGAAAAATCTAACAACTCGTTTCTAGGACTCTAAACCAAGTTTCATGCAACATGAGTGATTATAAGTTCTTCAATGAGCTTTGTAAAAGTTTGACGAACTTATGAAACATCTAACAACGCGTTTCTAGGACTCTCTAAACCAAGTTACATACAACATGAGTTCTTATAAGTATCTCAATGAGCTTTGTATAAGATTGACGAACTTATGAAACATCTAACAACTTGTTTCTAGGACTCTAAAACAAGTTTCATGCAACATGAGTGTTTATAAGTTCCTCAATGAGTTTTTTACAAGTTTGACGAACGTATGAAAAATCTAACAACTCGTTTCTAGGACTCTAAATCAAGTTTCATACAACATGAGTGGTAATAAGTTCCTCAATGAGCTTTGTACAAGTTTGACGAACTTATGAAACATCTAACAACACGTTTCTAGGACTCTAAACTAAGTTACATGCAACATGTGTTCTTATAAGTATCTTAATGAGCTTCGTATAAGATTAACGAACTTATGAAACATCTAACAACTTGTTTCTAGGACTCTAAACCAAGTTTCATGCAACATGAGAGCTTATAAGTTCCTCAATGAGCATTGTAAAAGTTTGACGAACGTATGAAAAATCTAACAACTCGTTTCGAGGACTCTAAACCAAGTTTCATGCAACATGAGTGATTATTAGTGTCTCATTGAGCTTTGTACAAGTTTGACGAACTTATGAAACATCTAACAACTCGTTTCTAGGACTATAAACCATGTTCCATGCAACATGAGTGTTTATAAGTGTCTCAATGAGCTTTGTACAAGTTTCACGAACGTATGAAACATCTGACAACACGTTTCTAGGACTCTAAAACAAGTTTCATGCAACATGAGTGTTTATAAGTTCCTCAATGAGCTTTGTACAATATTGACGAACGTATGAAACATCTAACAACGCGTTTCTAGGACTCTAAACCAAGTTACATGCTACATGAGTTCTTATAAGTATCTCAATGAGCTTCGTATAAGTTTGACGAACGTATGAAACATCTAACAACGCGTTTCTAGGACTCTAAACCAAGTTTCATGCAACATGAGATCTTATTAGTGTCTCAATGAGCTTTGTACAAGTTTGACGAACTTATGAAAAATCTAATAACTCGTTTCTAGGACTCTAAACCAAGTTTCATGCAACATGAGTGATTATAAGTTCCTCAATGAGCTTTGTACAAGTTTGACGAACTTATGAAACATCTAACAACGCGTTTCTACGACTTTAAAACAAGTTTCATGCAACATGAGTGTTTATAAGTTCCTCAATGAGCTTTGTACAATATTGACGAACGTATGAAACATCTAACAACGCGTTTCTAGGACTCTAAACCAAGTTTCATGCAACATGAGTGATTATAAGTGTCTCAATGACCTTTGTACAAGTTGACGAACTTATGAAACATCTAACAACGCGTTTCTAGGACTCTAAACCAAGTTTCATGCAACATCAGTGTTTATAAGTTCCTCAATGAGCTTTGTACAAGTTTCACGAACTTATGAAACATCTAACAACGCGTTTCTAGGACTCTAAACCAAGTTTCATGCAACATGAGAGCTTATAAGTTCCTCAATGAGCTTTGTAAAAGTTTGACGAACGTATGAAACATCTAACAACGCTTTTCTAGGACTCTAAACCAAGTTACATGCAACATGAGTTCTTATAAGTATCTCAATGAGCTTCGTATAAGATTGACGAACTTATGAAACATCTAACAACTTGTTTCTAGGACTCTAAAACAAGTTTCATGCAACATGAGTGTTTATAAGTTCCTCAATGAGTTTTTTACAAGTTTTACGAACGTATGAAAAATCTAACAACTCGTTTCTAGGACTCTAAATCAAGTTTCATACAACATGAGTGGTAATAAGTTCCTCAATGAGCTTTGTACAACTCGTTTGAACTTATGAAACATCTAACATGAGTGATTATAAGTGTCTCATTGAACTTATGAAACATCTAACAACTCGTTTCTAGGACTATAAACCAAGTTCCATGCAACATGAGTGTTTATAAGTGTCTCAATGAGCTTTGTAGAAGTTTGACGAACGTATGAAACATCTAACAACACGTTTCTAGGACTCTAAAACAAGTTTCATGCAACAAGAGTGTTTATAAGTTCCTCAATGAGCTTTGTACAATATTGACGAACGTATGAAAGTTCTAACAACGCGTTTCTAGGACTCTAAACCAAGTTACATCCAACATGAGTTCTTATAAGTATCTCAATGAGCTTCGTATAAGTTTGACGAACGTATGAAACATCTAACAACGCGTTTCTAGGACTCTAAACCAAGTTTCATGCAACATGATATCTTATTAGTGTCTCAATGTGCTTTGTACAAGTTTGACGAACTTATGAAACATTTAACAACTCGTTTCTAGGACTCTAAACCAAGTTTCAAGGAACATGAGTGTTTATAAGTTCCTCAATGAGCTTTGTACAAGTTTGACGAACTTATGAAACATCTAACAACGCATTTCTAGGGCTCTAAACCAAGTTACATGCAACATGTGTTCTTATAAGTATCTCAATGAGCTTCGTATAAGTTTGACGAACTTATGAAACATCTAACAACTTGTTTCTAGGACTCTAAACCAAGTTTCGTGCAACATGAGAGCTTATAAGTTCATCAATGAGCTTTGTACAAGTTTGACGAACGTATGAAAAATCTAACAACTCGTTTCTAGGACTCTAAACCAAGTTTCATGCAACATGAGTGATTATAAGTGTCTCAATGAGCTTTGTACAAGTTTGACGAACTTATGAAACATCTAACAACTCGTTTCTAGGACTCTAAACCAAGTTCCATGCAACATGAGTGTTTATAAGTGTCTCAATGAGCTTTGTACAAGTTTGACGAACGTATGAAACATCTAACAACTCGTTTCTAGGACTTTAAAACAAGTTTCATGCAACATGAGTGTTTATAAGTTCCTCAATGAGCTTTGTACAATATTGACGAACGTATGAAACATCTAACAACGCGTTTCTAGGACTCTAAACCAAGTTTCATGCAACATGAGTGATTATAAGTGTCTCAATGACCTTTGTACAAGTTGACGAACTTATGAAACATCTAACAACGCGTTTCTAGGACTCTAAACCAAGTTTCATGCAACATCAGTGCTTATAAGTTCCTCAATGAGCTTTTTACAAGTTTCACGAACTTATGAAACATCTAACAACGCGTTTCTAGGACTCTAAACCAAGTTTCATGCAACATGAGAGCTTATAAGTTCCTCAATGAGCTTTGTAATAGTTTGACGAACGTATGAAACATCTAACAACGCTTTTCTAGGACTCTAATCCCATTTTCATTCAACATGAGTAATTATAAGTTCCTCAATGAGTTTTGTACATTTTTGAAGAACTTATGAAATATCTAACAACGCGTTTCTAGGACTCTAAATCAAGTTTCATGCAACATGAGTGCTTATAAGTTCCTCAATGAGCTTTGTACAAGTTTGACGAATGTATGAAACATCTAACAACGCGTTTCTAGGACTCTAAACCAAGTTTCATGCAACATGAGTGATTATAAGTGTCTCAATGAGCTTTGTACAAGTTTGACGAACTTATGAAACATCTTACAACGCGTTTCTAGGACTCTAAACCAAGTTACATGCAACATTAGTTCTTATAAGTATCTAAATGAGCTTCGTATAAGTTTGACGAATGTATGAAACATCTAACAACTTATTTCTAGGACTCTAAACCAAGTTTCATGCAACATGAGAGCTTTTAAGTTTCTCAATGAGCTTTGTACAAGTTTGACGAACGTATGAAAAATCTAACAACTCGTTTCTAAGACTCTAAACCAAGTTTCATGCAAGATGAGTGATTATAAGTGTCTCAATGAGCATTTTACAAGTTTGACGAACTTATGAAACATCTAACAACTCGTTTCTAGGACTCTAAACCAAGTTCCATGCAACATGAGTGTTTATAAGTGTCTCAATGAGCTTTGTACAAGTTTGACGAACATATGAAACATCTAACAACGCGTTTCTAGGACTCTAAAACAAGTTTCATGCAACATGAGTGTTTATAAGTTCCTCAATGAGCTTTGTACAATATTGACGAACGTATGAAACATCTAACAACGCGTTTCTATGACTCTAAACCAAGTTTCATGCAACATGAGTGATTATAAGTGTCTCAATGAGCTTTGTACAAGTTGACGAACTTATGAAACATCTAACAACGCGTTTCTAGGACTCTAAACCAAGTTTCATGCAACATCAGTGCTTATAAGTTCCTCAATGAGCTTTGTACAAGTTTCACGAACTTATGAAACAATTAACAACGCGTTTCTAGGACTCTAAACAAAGTTTCATGCAACATGAAAGCTTATAACTTCCTCAATGAGCTTTGTACAAGTTTGACGAACGTATGAAACATCTAACAACGCTTTTCTAGGACTCTAATCCAATTTTCATGCAACATGAGTGATTATAAGTTCCTCAATGAGCTTTGTACAAGTTTGAAGAACTTATGAAATATCTAACAACGCGTTTCTAGGACTCTAAATCAAGTTTCATGCAACCTGAGTGCTTATAAGTTCCTCAATGAGCTTTGTACAAGTTTTACGAATGTATGAAACATCTAATAACGCGTTTCTAGGACTCTAAACCAAGTTTCATGCAACATGAGTGCTTATAAGTTCCTCAATGAGTTTTGTACAAGTTTCACGAACTTATGAAACATCTAACAACGCGTTTCTAGGACTCTAAACCAAGTTACATGCAACATGAGTTCTTATAAGTATCTAAATGAGCTTCGTATAAGTTTGACGAATGTATGAAACATCTAACAACGCGTTTCTAGGAATCTAAACCAAGTAGCATGCAACATGAGTGCTTATAAGTTCCTCAATGAGCTTTCTACATGTTTGACGAATGTATGAAACATCTAACAACGTGTTTGTAGGACTCTAAACCATGTTTCATGCAACATGAGTTCTTATAAGTATCTCAATGAGCTTTGTATAAGTTTGACGAACTTATGAAACATCTAACAACTCTTTTCTAGGACTCTAAACCAAGTTTCATGCAACATGAGTGCTTATAAGTTCCTCAATAAGCTTTGTAAAAGTTTGACGAACGTATGAAACATCTAACAACGCGTTTCTAGGACTCTAAATCATGTTTCATGAAACATGAGTGCTTATAAGTTCCTCAATGAGCTTTGTACAAGTTTGACGAATGTATGAAACATATAACAACGCGTTTCTAGGACTCTAAACCAAGTTTCATGCAACATGAGTGCTTATAAGTTCCTCAATGAGCTTTGTACAAGTTTTACGAACTTATGAAACATCTAACAACGCGTTTCTAGGACTCTAAACCAAGTTACATGCAACATGAGTTCTTATAAGTATCTCAATGAGCTTCGTATAAGTTTGACGAACTTATGAAACATCTAACAACTCGTTTTTAGCACTCTAAACCAAGTTTCATGCAACATGAGAGCTTATAAGTTCCTCAATGAGCTTTGTACAAGTTTGACGAACGTATGAAAAATCTAACAACTCGTTTCTAGGACTCTAAACCAAGTTTCATGCAACATGAGTAATTATAAGTGTGTCAATGAGCTTTGTACAAGTTTGACGAACTTATGAAACATCTAACAACTCGTTTCTAGGACTCTAAACAAAGTTTCATGCAACATGAAAGCTTATAAGTTCCTCAATGAGCTTTGTACAAGTTTGACGAACGTATGAAACATCTAACAACGCTTTTCTAGGACTCTAATCCAATTTTCATGCAACATGAGTGATTATAAGTTCCTCAATGAGCTTTGTACAAGTTTGAGGAACTTATGAAATATCTTTTTTTTTTTTGTCACTCAAATTTCATTAAAACTTTTAAAAATTAACATAGTTTCTTAACGCTTGTTTAGCGAGAAGATCTGCTTCCTCGTTTTCACATCGAGGAATAAAAACAAAGTTTACAAACTTAAAGAAAACGGAATTCGACTTGACATCCGCAACGATGCCATGAAGCTCAGACGAGTGAGATAATCCCGAGATAGCTTTCACCAATTGAATCGAGTCGCACTCGAAGGTGATTTCTTCAATACCCAAAGCATGAACATATTCCATTGCCGATCTAAGTGCTAAAGCTTCCGCCATGAGCGGCGATCCAACAAAAGGACTAGTCGCGGTATTCGAAATAGAAGGGAGATTGTCCCTATAAATGAACCAAGCCAAGCCCGCGGCCTTTTGGTCTTCATTCCAAGCCGCATCCGACCTACAAACGGTTCCCATTCTTCTCCGCCTATGTCTAGCCGGGATTCTCGCCATCAAGCTCTTCTCCGATGCACAAGTTTTTTGAGCCACATTCCATTCTCTAGCCGCTTTGATCGCCGCCGTCACGGTCTCTTCTATCGTGAAGCATCTAATTTCAAATAAGTGGTTGTTCCGTGACGTCCATAGGTACCAAACGATCCAAGGACACAAAGGTCCCGGTGTTACTCCGGATGGTGGGAGACACTTAATGGCTCTTGCTTTATTCCAAAACGACGCAAAGGATGTGAAGCTTCTTGAATCAATTTCTCCTAGAAATGGTGCTAGCTTCCATACCTTTGATGCAAAATCACAATGCAAAAAGAGATGCAAAAATGTTTCGGGTTCACCACATTTCAAACATTTACCTTCAATTATTACTCCTCTTTTAGCAAGATTTTCACCCAATGGGATTGCTCCATGGAATATCTTCCAAATGAAGAGCTTTAGCTTCGAAGGCATCTTTAGGCTCCACACTTCGGATATCCAATTAAACTCGGCACTTGGTTTTGGAATAAGAGGAAGGTCATAAAGCTCGAGTGCCGCGTGATATCCGGTTTTGGACGTGTATTTGCCGGTCTTAGATTTAACCCATATTCTCTTATCTTTTGCTCTTGATTTGCTCGGTCGAAGACAAAGAATTTCCGTTTCAATACTTGGAAAGTATCTCTAATTTTCTCTCTATTCCATTTTCCTTGGTCGGGGCCGAGGAGGAATGATAGAGGATAGTTTGATGTTTCCTGTGGCGCCGGTCCACATGGTGCTCTCTTTTCCGATAAGGAGAGCCACGAATCTTTCCACATAGAGATGGATTCCCCATTTCCCACGGCCCATCCAAGATGTCTAACAAGGAGGTCTCGTCCGGCTATAATACCTTTCCACCCGTGGGAGCCGCGATCTTGGTCGCAAGATAAGAAAGAAACCGTTGGAAAGTATTTCCCCTTTAAGATAAGAAAGAAACCGTTGACAATCCGGATTAACAAGTATTCGCCAACTTAGCTTTGCTAACAACGCATCATTAAAAGCTTGGACGTCACGAAAACCAAGCCCGCCGATGCTTTTTCCTTGTGTGAGCTTTTCCCACGCCACCCACGACATTTTTCTCTCATCCGGTTTCGAATCCCACCAAAATCTTGTCAAAGTTACAAGTTTGGATCTTTTTGCATAAGGAGACGGGGAGCTTAAAGTTTCAAGACATCGCATATGTTGGCATAGCTTTGTACGTTAACACACTTTTAAGGAGAGTCATCTTCTAGGACTCTAAATCAAGTTTCATGCAACATGAGTGCTTATAAGTTCCTCAATGAGCTTTGTACAAGTTTGACGAATGTATGAAACATCTAACAACGCGTTTCTAGGACTCTAAACCAAGTTTCATGCAACATGAGTGCTTATAAGTTCCTCAATGAGTTTTGTACAAGTTTCACGAACTTATGAAACATCTAACAACGCGTTTCTAGGAATCTAAACCAAGTTACATGCAACATGAGTTCTTATAAGTATCTAAATGAGCTTCGTATAAGTTTGACGAATGTATGAAACATCTAACAACGCGTTTCTAGGACTCTAAACCAAGTATCATGCAACATGAGTGCTTATAAGTTCCTCAATGAGCTTTCTACAAGTTTGACGAATGTATGAAACATCTAACAACGTGTTTCTAGGACTCTAAACCATGTTTCATGCAACATGAGTTCTTATAAGTATCTCAATGAGCTTTGTATAAGTTTGACGAACTTATGAAACATCTAACAACTCGTTTCTAGGACTCTAAACCAAGTTTCATGCAACATGAGTGCTTATAAGTTCCTCAATGAGCTTTGTAAAAGTTTGACGAACGTATGAAACATCTAACAACGCGTTTCTAGGACTCTAAATCATGTTTCATGAAACATGAGTGCTTATAAGTTCCTCAATGAGCTTTGTACAAGTTTGACGAATGTATGAAACATATAACAACGCGTTTCTAGGACTCTAAACCAAGTTTCATGCAACATGAGTGCTTATAAGTTCCTCAATGAGCTTTGTACAAGTTTCACGAACTTATGAAACATCTAACAACGCGTTTCTAGGACTCTAAACCAAGTTACATGCAACATGAGTTCTTATAAGTATCTCAATGAGCTTCGTATAAGTTTGACGAACTTATGAAACATCTAACAACTCGTTTTTAGCACTCTAAACCAAGTTTCATGCAACATGAGAGCTTATAAGTTCCTCAATGAGCTTTGTACAAGTTTGACGAACGTATGAAAAATCTAACAACTCGTTTCTAGGACTCTAAACCAAGTTTCATGCAACATGAGTAATTATAAGTGTGTCAATGAGCTTTGTACAAGTTTGACGAACTTATGAAACATCTAACAACTCGTTTCTAGGACTCTAAACCAAGTTTCATGCAACATGAGATTTTATAAGTGTTTCAATGAGCTTTGTACAAGTTTGACGAACGTATGAAACATCTAACAACGCGTTTATAGGACTCTAAAACAAGTTTCATGCAACATGAGTGTCTTATAAGTATCCTCAATGAGCTATGTACAAGTATTGACGAACGTATGAAACCTCTAACAACGCGTTTCTAGGACTCTAAACCAAGTTTCATGCAACATGATTGATTATAAGTGTCTCAATGAGCTTTGTACAAGTTTGACGAACTTATGAAACATCTAACAACGCGTTTCTAGGACTCTAAAACAAGTTTCATGCAACATAAGTGTTTATAAGTGTCCTCAATGAGCTTTGTACAAAATTGACGAACGTATGAAACATCTACAACGCGTTTCTAGGACTCTAAACCAAGTTACATGTAACATGAGTGTCTTATAAGTATCTCAATGAGCTTCGTATAAGTTTGACGAACGTATGAAACATCTAACAACGCGTTTCTAGGACTCTAAACCAAGTTTCATGCAACATGAGAGCTTATTAGTGTCTCAATGAGCTTTGTACAAGTATTGACGAACTTATGAAACATTTAACAACTCGTTTCTAGGACTCTAAACCAAGTTTCATGCAACATGAGTGTTTATAAGTGTCTCAATGAGCTTTGTACAAGTTTGACGAACGTATGAAACATCTAACAACGCGTTTCTAGGACTCTAAAACAAGTTTCATGCAACTTGAGTGTTTATAAGTTCCTCAATGAGCTTTTTACAATATTGAAGAACGTATGAAACATCTAACAACGCGTTTCTAGGACTCTAAACCAAGTTACATGCAACATGAGTTCTTATAAGTATCCTCCATGAGCTTTCTCATAAGTTTGACGAACGTATGAAACATCTAACAACTCGTTTCTAGGACTCTAAACCAAGTTTCATTAAACATGAGAGCTTATAAGTTCCTCAATGAGCTTTGTACAAGTTTGACGATCGTATGAAAAATCTAACAACTCGTTTCTAGGACTCTAAACCTAGTTTCATG
The DNA here is from genome assembly GCA_963556525.1 of Cochlearia excelsa. Lineage (NCBI taxonomy): Eukaryota > Viridiplantae > Streptophyta > Magnoliopsida > Brassicales > Brassicaceae > Cochlearia > Cochlearia excelsa. The sequence goes on from CAUVZT010000002.1 coordinate 3,597,773, forward strand.
CAACATGAGTTATTATAAGTTCTTCAATGAGCTTTGTACAAGTTTGACGAACTTATGAAACATCTAACAACGCTTTTCTAGGACTCTAAACCAAGTTACATGCAACATGAGTTCTTATAAGTATCTCAATGAGCTTCGTATAAGATTGACGAACTTATGAAACATCTAACAACTCGTTTCTAGGACTATAAACCAAGTTCCATGCAACATAAGTGTCTTATAAGTGTCTCAATGAGCTTTGTACAAGTTTGACGAACGTATGAAACATCTAACAAAACGTTTCTAGGACTCTAAAACAAGTTTCATGCAACATGAGTGTTTATAAGTTCCTCAATGAGCTTTGTACAAGTATTGACGAACGTATGAAACATCTAACAACGCGTTTCTAGGACTCTAAACCAAGTTACATGCAACATGAGTTCTTATAAGTTTCTCAATGAGCTTCGTATAAGTTTGACGAACGTATGAAACATCTAACAACGCGTTTCTAGGACTCTAAACCAAGTTTCATGCAACATGAGATCTTATTAGTGTCTCAATGAGCTTTGTACAAGTTTGACGAACTGTATGAAACATTTAACAACTCGTTTCTAGGACTCTAAACCAAGTTTCATGCAACATGAGTGTTTATAAGTTCCTCAATGAGCTTTGTACAAGTTTGACGAACTTATGAAACATCTAACAACGCGTTTCTAGGACTCTAAACCAAGTTACATTGATGTAATAAAAAAAAACAAGTTACATGATGTAATAAAAAAAAACAACATGCAACATGTTCTTATAAGTATCTCAATGAGCTTCGTATAAGTTTGACGAACTTATGAAACATCTAACAACTCGTTTCTAGGACACTAAACCAAGTTTCATGCAACATCAGAGCTTATAAGTTCCTCAATGAGCTTTGTACAAGTTTGACGAACGTATGAAAAATCTAACAACTCGTTTCTAGGACTCTAAACCAAGTTTCATGCAACATGAGTGATTATAAGTGTCTCAATGAGCTTTGTACAAGTTTGACGAACTTATGAAACATCTAACAACTCGTTTCTAGGACTCTAAAACAAGTTTCATGCAACATGAGTGTTTATAACTTCCTCAATGAGCTTTGTACAATATTGACGAACGTATGAAACATCTAACAACGCGTTTCTAGGACTCTAAACCAAGTTTCATGCAACATAAGTGATTATAAGTGTCTCAATGAGCTTTGTACAAGTTGACGAACTTATGAAACATCTAACAACGCGTTTCTAGGACTCTAAAACAAGTATCATGCAACATCAGTGCTTATAAGTTCCTCAATGAGCTTTGTACAAGTTTCACGAACTTATGAAACATCTAACAACGCGTTTCTAGGACATGAGAGCTTATAAGTTCCTCAATGAGCTTTGTACAAGTTTGACGAACGTATGAAACATCTAACAACGCTTTTCTAGGACTCTAATCCCATTTTCATGCAACATGAGTAATTATAAGTTCCTCAATGAGCTTTGTACATTTTTGAAGAACTTATGAAATATCTAACAACGCGTTTCTAGGACTCTAAATCAAGTTTCATGTAATATGAGTGCTTATAAGTTCCTTAATGAGCTTTGTACAAGTTTGACGAATGTATGAAACATCTAACAACGCGTTTCTAGGACTTTAAACCAAGTTTCATGCAACATGAGTGCTTATAAGTTCCTCAATGAGCTTTGTACAAGTTTCACGAATTTATGAAACATCTAACAACGCGTTTCTAGGACTCTAAACCAAGTTACATGCAACATGAGTTCTTATAAGTATCTCAATGAGCTTTGTATAAGTTTGACGAACTTATGAAACATCTAACAACTCGTTTCTAGGACTCTAAACCAAGTTTCATGCAACATAAGAACTTATAAGTTTCTCAATGAGCTTTGTACAAGTTTGACGAACGTATGAAAAATCTAACAACTCGTTTCTAGGAGTCTTAACCAAGTTTCATGCAACATGAGTGATTATAAGTGTCTCAATGAGCTTTGTACAAGTTTGACGAACTTATGAAACATCTAACAACTCCTTTCTAGGACTCTAAACCAAGTTCCATGCAACATGAGTGTTTATAAGTGTATCAATGAGCTTTGTACAAGTTTGACGAACGTATGAGACATCTAACAACGCCTTTCTAGGACTCTAAAAAAATTTCATGCAACATGAGTGTTTATAAGTTCCTCAATGAGCTTTGTACAATATTGACGAACGTATGA